>JAWWEV010000134.1:34290226-34346521 GCA_035583235.1 Hafferia zeledoni | reverse complement strand
CCCTTTCCTCGGTGTTGGGGGTGGGGGGAGGCTCTGACCCTCTGTCTTGGAGGGCTGGCAGTTTGCCAGCTCAAACCTTGACAGTAGAGAGTCCAGCCATCATTGTAGCTCACAGTGCAGTTCTTCAAAGTTTTAGAAATATGACTCATCCATGAGTGTCTTAAATCACACTGTCATCCTGTAGCCCGTAACTGGGGAAAGGCATGATTGGCTCAGAAATTGTTTTCTTTCCTCTCTTACAAGACCTGTTCTGAATATCTGGAAGGATTAGGTAGAATTTTTTGCCTGATGTCTGACATTTCTTGAGAACTGGCTTTGTTACAGCCTTCAAATATTTGTTTCAAACTTATGAAATGGTATAAATCTTTAGAAGAGACAGTTGGTAAGAAAGTCAGTAAGGGCTGGAATTCTACTCAAATTTGTGGGTGTTCTTCAGGTGTTTTCAAAGATGTCAAGTGGGCAAAGTGGGTTCTAGCAGGCAAAAAAAGTCAGTTCTTTGTTTTGTGTGCTATGTTAGGGCATCTTGTGGCAATTGTATTTCCTACTTCTGTATCTCCTTTGGCAAAGCTGAAGACTGAAATTGTGGCTAGACTTCCACCATAGGAAGGATGTGCAATGTTACTTGTAGTCTTTAGTCATGCAGTTTGAAACTGCATATTCAGAAGACTGTGATCTTTATGGAACGAGTGCAGAAATGCAGATGGATATGAGATGGGATAGGTTGTAGCATTCAAAAAGCTAGCACAGGTGTCTAAAATGGATCGTGAGAACAACTACTTGAAAGCAATACTGATGACTGCTTAATTCTTCTTTCCATGCTTGAGAAGAAAAAGTGGAGATAGTGAACTGCTGATTCCTTTTAATTGCTGATCAATTTTAATTTTCAGAATTTAATTTATGATGTAACTTGGCAGAATTTTTAAGCATGATATGCAATTATATATATTCTTAATTAAACAATTCTTTTTTTTCAGATTGTAAAGTCTGTGAAGAAGAAATTCCTAACATTGGACTAATCCCAGTGAAATCTGATCTTGTTCAAAATTATGTTGGAGATGTTTTGAAAGACCTACCTGTTTTAAAATGGTACCTGTATGCTTTTTTCTTAATAAAATAATATTATATGGGCTTATTTTCTTCTCCCTTGTGCTTTGCATCCATACTATGCTCAATTTTTATAAATGTATAAATGTTTTTTGTTTTGCCTGGGTAAAATTTCAGATACACATTTACATGTAGTGGTATAAATAATAACAGAAAGGTCAGAACAAGAATGGTTAAGAGTCTGTCTGTCCCTATTTTCTCATACTGATATATCTGCATTATATCTTTGATTGTTAGTCTGCATTCTAGAACTGTTTTCTAAATGTAAAATTTGTGTTTGAAAGGCCTTGTCGTAACTTGAAAAGCTTGGATTGATTTCAGGAAAAGAAGAACATTAAATAAAAATACTGAAAAAAGGAAGAAGAGGTTATCCTTTACATTTGCTCTGCTATTTGTGGAAGTGGGTTTTGTGCTATGCAATGAGTATTTTATAGCCTGTGTGTGAATTATGTAGTTACATTGCATTCTGTGATTAATCTATATAAAAATAAATGAAAATTTATTAATTTGTTAGTATTTCTTTCTGAAAAATTGAGGCTATCTTGACATACTATATTGGGGTAAAATTAAACCCTTTGTTGTTTTTCTGTCACAATATAACTGTTTTTTGAGAAAGGCCCAATTTTCATATGGTTCATTGGAGATGCTAGAAAACACTTATAATTTCTTCTCTATTTAATATTTATGTATTTCAGCAGTGACCCTGCAATTACTTCACTTACTAAAAACAAGGAATTTGATGAACTTCATCACTGGCATTCTGACAGACCTTTGACTGAAGAATATGAGCGAGTATCACACAGTGCTAATGGTAAGAATAACTAACACAAAGCCCATATGGGCCTGTATTGGCTAGAACAGTATTGTAAAGGTTATTGTGGGTTTGCAGAAAAACATTTCAGACAATGTTGGCAGCTGCTCAGGTACCTGCCAAACTGGAGCTACTGCAATAGCCAAATTACACTTAAACTGATGTGTCTGTGCATTATGTGTATGAATTTTGTATTATATTACATATATCTGAATATAACAGAATGAGTACTTATGGTCAGATGTTCATCATATATTCCCTTTTGCCTGCAAAATGCTTCACATATTTATACAAACAAACTGTGTACATGTGAAGTTTAATGTGTAATTACATAGTTTGGATAATGGTTAGTAAGCACATTCATGTATGTGGAGAATTTGCTCAAATGGTTGAATAGTGTATGCATAGCCAGTCTTGTCTTTTGTGAACAGAATTAACAGAAGTAAAAGAAGTTGTCTTGGTTTAAACCCAGACAGCAGCTAAGCACCATGCAGCCACTCACTCACTTTCCCCAGAGTTGGGGAGAGAATCAGAAGGGTGAAAGTGAGAAAACTCGTGAGTTGAGATAAAGACCATTTCATAGGTAGAGCAAAGGCCATGCACATGATCAAAGCAAAACAAGGAATTAATTCACCACTTCCCATGGGCAGGCAGGTGTTGAGTCAACTCCAAGAAAGCAGGGCTCTGTCACACATAACAGTTACTTGGGAAGACAAAACATCATTGCTCCAAGCATCTGCCCATTCCTTCTTTCCTCAACTTTTATTGCTGAGCATGACAGTGGAATATCCCTCTGGTCAGCTGCGATCAGTTGTCCCAGCTGCATCTTCTCCCAACTTCTTGTGCACTCCCAGCCTCCTCACCAGCAGAAAAGGTCAGGATTCTGTGCCAGCACTGCTTAGCAATAATATACCTGATTTATCAACACTGTTTCCAGCACAAATCTAAAATACAGCCCATACCAACTACTATGAAGAAAATGAACTCTATTCCACTAAACCCAGCAAGAAGTAAATTTAAGTTTTTATTATTGTTGATATTATGCATTATAATTTCATATAAAATTTTTACAGTTTACAATACTAAGGAAAACAAACCATGGACTTAGCTGTGAACTTATATTTACCAATTTACATGAAATGAACTATACGATACTGTATGTAGCAGCAAGTACACAAAAATTTCTCTCAAAGATATTCCTATCATCTATTGCATCATGCAGTGAATGAAACTGTGAAAAACCTACCAGAAGTAGAGAATTCATAGATTACCATCAGTACTTCTAATGTTGATTATGGTTTTTATTCTGTGACTTAGAAATATTGTTTCCTGAGTGGGTATTTGTAGTACTTGGCTTATGAAACCAAAATTCGATCTGCTCCTCTTTTTGACTGAATGATTTTTGACATTCCTCTGTGCACTGTGATTTCAGTGGGAAGTTTGAAGAACATCACCTGCAGAATAGTAGCTAGAGCAGCTTTCATAATGTTGGAGTTGAAGGTTTATGACCAATCCAGAGGAGAAGAGGGCCCTCTCTCCTGCATGCCTTCCATGAATACTCCTACCTACTGAGATGGGTCTTCACACTCAGAAGCAGAATTATTGTTTTGATTTTAGGACAGAGAAAGACAGATGCTGAGTGGGGAAGTATTCATGTGCTCAGTTCAATATCTTCCATTCCCTAGCAAAAGTGTTGTTCTAGCAGATTTATTTATTTCTTTACTGATGGCAGACTCTTGTTTTCCTGGGGAAGAAGTATCTTCTGATCATTTGAATTTCCTTCAGAAGACACCTTCCTATTTTCATGGACTGTGTGAGAAGCCTAGGCATTTTTGTGAAACAGTAATAATTTCCAGACATCCTACTTTTCTAGTATTTTTAATGTGTGTCTAAAGTAGTTTCAATTTGGCTCTGTTGCCTGTTTCTCATATAGTTCAAACTACTGTGGGATTTCAGTGAGTCTTAGTAGCCAGCCTCTTTCAATATGTGGTTTTGTCCTTTAGGTCAGTGAGAAGGTTTTGGAAATTTGTCCATTCCCCAGCTATCTTTGCTTGTAACAGATTAGTCTGGAGTTATATCAGAGCATTTTTTAATCAATTATATTTGTTAACAACAAAATCCAAAGATCCAAAAGAAAGAAGAGGACTACAGAAGTTACAGACTTTTCGTTACCTTTATGGAAGCACTCTGGAAAACAGCCCTTCAAAACTTATTGTATGTCAAGCAGATGTGTCAGGGAATGCTAAAGCTGCAGTCAAAAAGGCACAAAAAAAGCATGTGAGTATATTCAAGTCGCTCTTTCCAAAGATTTTTTTCTACTATCCAGGAAAAGATTTCTTCTATATGAGTCCCACAGTGGAAGTTTTCTATTCTGAATGCACTAGTAGCCCACAGCTGAAGAAATTTAAATTGTTTTTGTGCTTCAAATCTAATTAGCTAATTGGCAAATATCTTTTTGTTCCTAGTTAAGCATACTGATGGGTGATTATATTTTCACAGGCGCAAGTAAACAAAAAATATGAACTCTGTAAAGGTCAAGGGATTTTAGCTCATGACCAGTGTTACCATGTGGAGTGAGGGAAACTGGATTTCATGAATTTAATTTTACTTTAAGAAACTGTTGAGAAATACTGGAAAACCCCCCATCATTCAGTTACTTAATTCCCTGCACTGTTTGGAAACGTTGTCTGTGAAAGATCCTGTAGATATTGCAATTAATCCTAACTATGTGAGCATTGTCAGACATCACAGCGTATGTAGCATGTACTTGCATACTTACAGACAATACTGAGCAATGGTAATTTGAGCAATATTTCATAATAACCTGTAGTATGGATTACAGATTATGGGCTGTTGAATTACTACTAAAACTCTGGATGTAATATAACTTTAACTTCAAGTAACTTTAAACTCTTATTTAACTTACTGAAAAGCATCCTAATGTGATCAGAATTACTATTAGCTATATAGGAAATAAAAGCTTGACATTTAACTTTTACACATCTGCTATTATATTTTCCACATTTGTCCTTTTACACTATTTTTGAAGCTTCATACTGACTTAAAATGAAGTTTAGGGAAGATATTTTGAGCAACATATATATTGAATTCATTATGTCTCCTTCAAAATGAAGTACTATTTAAAAAAATTCCCAAAACACAATGCATCATACACATTGATTGAAAACTATAAAGCACCTGCTGTGATGAAGTGATTAGCTTTTTATAGATGATGCTTGGACAGAGTGATGGTTATTTCTAAATATATTCATTTTATTGAACAGAAAAGTAAAGCGGAAATAATTACAGAAGAAAACAAAAGGCGACTAGAAGCTAAGGAAGAGGAAAAAGAACAGGAAAAATGGCGAGCTTTATGTGAGACAACTGTAAAGACAATAAAAGAAAACCAGACTGTTGGAATAAATAATTTGGACAAGTTTCTCAAGACCCTTAAAAGTAGATCTGTGAAGTTCAGCATAGAAATGACAGCACTGTCAGCTTGTTTACAAGCATGGAAGGGACACTGCAGAGAACAAGGTATGATAACCAAATTCATTTTAGTAGTCAGCTTCCACTCCTTTTAACCAAGACAGTGAGTTACTTTGGACATTCTCAGCTGTAATAATGACATGTAAATACAGCCCTGATTCAGAATCATGAAAGGTGTCTTTAGGTACTTACAGGCTCTGGTCCCCTTTTGCTATTTCAAGATCCTTTGAGTCAGATGCAAAGTATCCAGTGAAATCAGATTGTAGCTATTTTCCTGTGTTGTTTGTAAACATTGCATACATAAATAATTTATTTTCTTTACAGATATTTAATAATTATGCAGCATGCACAATAAAATGTATCTATATATATATAATGGATTGTTTAATTAGCCAAGGTCGTTAGCTTGCAGTTTGAATGATGACAATCTGCACAAGAAATCTGTGTTACTATGATTAGTGGCCTCCTGTTTCACCAGAATTAAGTTGTTCCGTCCATACCCTCAGTTAGGAGAGTCCAAACACACACTGCTCTAAACATGTTGAGAAGTATTGTAAACATTGGAGTGAAATATGTTGCTAATAAAATTGAAAACAAATTTGTGCATCAGGAAAGTGGTATGGGGGAGGTCAGTTATTGCATAGATGTCAGAAATATGATTTCTTTTTATAAATAAAGAGTGTGCAGAAGCTGATAGAATTATTTGAGTCCTTACTCTTCAGTAGCACTCATTATAGAGGTAAAAGGAGTGTGGCTTGTCTTTGTTTAGTTATCTTTAAATAAAATTAATTCTTTTAAATATTGTAAGTTTGATTAGATGGCTAAGGTCTGTTCTAAAAATACCTAATATCAGAAGACTCTCAATGATACGATCAGTTCTCAGATAATGGTAGGCTTTTTTTTTTAAAGGAAACAAATCTAAAGATTTAAGCAAAGCTGTTCAAGTCATGAGGAGAATTCATATCCTCCTTGAAAAATATCGAGATCTAATGGAGGAACCACATCTACAAAAGCTGACTAAGTATTTGAAACAACTTGGATTTGAGAATCTGGCATGCTCTCTCTCTGGCCAGGTAACTTTATAGTCTGTAATAACCCTACTGTGACTGGATCTGTAGCTGAATTTCAACAATGATTTTTTAAGCAATGAATAGTGTGTAGGACATCAATATTAAGCTTATTTTATTTTACATTGTGCCATAAGATTTGAAACTTGCTATTCTTGCTTCAGGTATTAATCTTTAGGTTCATGTATAATTTCTCTGATTGATTTGAGGGCTAGCTGGCAAAGTAAACCACGTCCTCTTGAGTAAATAGAACTTTATATGGTTGGAAAGATACCCTTTGAAACAGACATCTAGATTAATTTGCTCTAGTTATGTCTCTCTGAGGCCTTAGACATGTCTGAGAGGTACCTGAAGTTCAGTCCATCACATCCACTGAGCTTTGCATGTTAAAAATTAATGTTAGAAGCTAAACAATGAACAGTTGCTCTGTAACAGGTCCAAAAGTTCTTCTTCAGAAAAGGAAATTTTTTGAGACCATAAAGGTGGATGAAAACTATGCAGTTTGATGTTGTGGTATTCCTGACCACTTCTGAAGGAAACAGTTTCCAATACTGAATTGCTTATCCTTATTAGCACAGCTGCGACCACCAGTAGCTTTACTGAAACTGGCCTAAAGTAATTTCTCCAAGGATCGACCTTATGCTTTTCTGCATGTTAGCAACCTGTCCACTGGCTGATTTAAGAGAGTTTCATATCTCTATATGTAGATGGTATCTTATTAGGGAAGGGGATACTAGAAGAAGGAGGCAGAAGAGGAAGTATGTAACTCGGGCAGGAGAGGGGATATGTAACTCAGCTTGGAAGAATATGAAGTCAATAGCAAAAGGAAGGAAGGTTATCTGAATTGTCAAGCTAGTGTCAGTCACTTCAGCATCTCATTTTTCAGGCTCAGTGCAGTTAGGAATTTTTGGAAGCTTATTTTTGGAGGCTGTTTATCATCCTTCCTTGTGGTTCAGGATAGAGGTGAGGGAGCAAGTGAATGTTTTGTAAGGAATTTTTTTTTCCTGTAAGAGCTGAAATTATTTGTCTTGTTTTCTATGTGAATTCAAGTGGTACATGATGACTGCTTGTTCTAGGCTATGTAATTATTGTAAAGGTGTTTGCTGTTTCACATAAGGTATATTACATTTTAGGAAGTAGAATTGAAACATCCAAGGATGTCAAAATGTTTGTTATCAAGGTTTGTGATGCTAGAAGAAATACGTTGTCAAGTTTAGGTCTTCCTCAGAAGGGTTCTACATCAGTTGATGCTTTTTGGAGTTATTTTTACTTTTGCAAAGTTGGAGAAACTTTAGGAAAAACTGAAGTTTTCAGGAATAACTGAAAATATTTCTTTCAAGAAATTAAAGTTTTGAAATCTCCATCCTTGGAGACAGAAAAAAATTGGCTGAATACAGCCCTGAGTGACCCTGCTTCAAAGCAACTGTTTCTATCATTGAGTTGGATTGACATCCAGATATACATAGAATTCTTAAGGTTGGAAAAGACCTCCAAGATCATCAAGTCCAAACCTTGACAACCTAAATTGTTCAGTGATTTCCTGAGCTTCTAGTGTATGCTATACACATAATACTTTTCTATACAGCTCTCAGGGTCACGTGTTGTAACCAGATGCATCCGTGAACATTAAATTTGATACATCTTAGGGTACCCAGGCAGTGTTTAAAAATGCAATGTGATACAAAATTTGGGACCACACAGTCTTTATATTGAATTTTGTTTTGACAATGTGATTCGTTGCACAAGGGATCAGAGCAGGGTGAAGAAGAGAGACATAAATATATGATGAGAAGGCACTGGCAGGCAATAGCTTGGAGCTTTTGACTGCTAGCCAGTTTTTTTAGCTCTGCTGATAACAAAACCAACACCAACACCAATACTGGTTATGGAAGACATAGTAGTTTTAGAAGCTCGTCCCCTTTGAAGAGCAGTAAGTGTAATGCTGACGTAACACTGTATGGTGTAGATTTCTGCGAGAAATTATCAAAAAATTGTCTGCACTTTTATATGTTTTCAAAGCTTGCAGAATTCAACAGAGCAGAAGATGTGCAGAAGAGATTCTTAATCTCTTTCTGCCTTTGAAACCAACTTGAATTTTCTTTTGACCTTATAGACAGGAGAAAGTAGTAAACAGAATACAAGCAAATATGCTATTGAAGTGGGTTCAGCTCGCTTTCAGCTACAATACATGGATTATTACTTGCTCAGAGAAGAGAGAAATGATCCAGATCCCCGAGTGCAACATTTCATACCAGATGCATGGCAGGTAATGAGACGCAAACTCTTTGCATAAATTTAATGGAAATTATATTTTTTATATTTTTTTCAATTCCAAATAATTGAAACAGACAAGTTATAATTTGTAGTTTCTTTTTTCACCACTAGCAATTTAAGAGGAAAGAATGCAGTCATAAGACAAGCAGGTAAACTCTGACTTTCTGTAGTCTAAAATCTGTATATGAAGTCTACATGCAGAAATAAAAGATGTTTTCACAGAAAGAGCACTCAGTATCAACTTAATGACATAAGTATCTGCTTTTCTCTTAGCGAGAACTTCTTGATGCTGTAGATAAAAATGAGTCTGCGGTGATTGTTGCTCCCACTTCCTCAGGGAAAACATATGCATCATACTATTGCATGGAAAAAGTTCTGAAAATGAGCAACGAGGGAGTACTTGTGTATGTTGCTCCTACAAAGGTAAGGCTGCATCCTACAACATACTCCATATATATGACTATGATATTTCTCAATATGATTTGGAAACCGGGGTAACATGTTATGCAATTTTATTCGATACATATTTTTATTAGCAACAGAGTATTTACATTCTGTTTTATATTTACATGTATTAAAGCATGTTTAAAAAAATATCTTCAAAATATTTCAGCTCACATAGAGTTTTTGTATATTAATATCTGTATAGCTAGTGTCAGAAACATTAATACATACAAAAGTTCTGTAAGTAGCATGTTAGGTAAATGATGACAGTACCAAAAGTCTACCAATATGATGAAAGTAATATTAGAAAATGTAAATGACTAAGCAAGTCATGTTTTTCTGATTGAGTTCACCTTTAGATTCTTCAACAGGAAATTTATGAAACTGTAGATAGTGGGATAGTTTTTAGTGAAAATTCCATCCCAATAGTTAAAAACTGATTTAAGTGCTGACAAGCAGTGTGTTAATTTCTTCCAAAACTTATTTTAATGTTCAGTGATATGATTTTTGGATAGTGAATTGCATATGCTGTTATTCAAGAACAACCTCTATGGATTGTTATCTGTAAGTAAAATCAAAATTTTTTATGTTTGTACTGTGCTTGGTTATCAAAATAACCTTTTCATTTAAGCATCAGTCTGGATGCAGAAATGTATTTTAAACATGCAGCCCAAGGACTTTGAGATCACTAGTCTGCTTGTAGATGCAGTAGGATGTGATCTATTTTTATCAGCTTTGGAAATTATCAAAATACAGAATCCATAATGTATAACTCACTTCACAGAGCACTAAATTTCTTTGACAGCATTTGAGTATAACTGAAAATAAAGTACCATATCTTTTTAAAGTTAACATTGTTGAAAGCCTAGACTTAATAGTACATTACATAGTACATTATAGTCTAGTACATTAATGTCAGTGTCAAAATTGAATGCCTTTATATGTCTCAGAATATCATGCATCTTTAGACATACACTCTCTAGTTTTGTTAATGATCTGCTTTGTTTAAGGCCCTTGTAAACCAAGTGGCAGGAACCGTATACAGTCGATTCACCAAGAATCTTCCAGATGGATTGGCACTATGTGGAGTCTTCACACGAGATTATCACCATGATGTCCTGAATTCTCAGGTATATTTTTGTGGGTGTTTTAACACATAATAATAATAACTACTTCTATATTTCATCTGGCTTCTGAAAATGTTAATTCTAGTTAGAGCAATGGAGCCATTACTAAATAAAAAGTTCAGGAAAAATCTTTGGGTATCTGTACTTAAGTATGGAAGTCTATGGCATGCAACCTCACCTATTCATTCTTAGTGGACATGCAGGTGATTGCTTGATCTGGTTAAAAGAAAAACCATTTAAATCCTTTGGTTACCAGCATACAGCAGTGCCTCACAGAAGTCCAGACAGAACACATCAGTGGCTTTTCCCTTGTGCACTGGTGTAGTCACTCCACTATGGAAGGCCACTAGGCTGGTCTCGTTTGTACTGGGGAGCCCAGAACTGAACACAGGACTCCAGGTGTGGCCTCATCAGTGCTAAGTAGAGTGGAAAGATCACCTCCGTGATTTGCTGGTAAAACTGCTCCTAGTGCAGCCCAGGAAAGCATTAGCCTTCTTTACCACCAGGGCACACTGCTGCCTTGTGCTTAACCTGTGTCTACTGGCAACTCAGGTCCTTTTCTGAAGTTGCTTCCCAGCTGGACAGCCTCCAGCATATACTGGGACATGGGCTTGCTGCTCCCCAGATAAAGAACTTTGTGCAGCTCCCTGTTGAACTTCATGAGGTTCCTGTCAGCCCACTTCTCCAGCCCTTGGATGACAGCACAACCCTCTGGCGTGTCAACCTGCCTCCCAGTTTGGTGGCAATAGCAGACCTGCTGAGGACACACTTTTCCCTATCATCCAGACCATTAATGAAGATGTTAAACAGGATCAGACCTGCTGTTGATCCCTGGGCTACACCACTGGTTACTGGCCTCAGATAGACTTTGTATCACTAGTCATCAGCCTCTAGGCCTCGTCTTCCAACCAGTTTTTTAATCCACTCACTGTCTGCTCATCTGACCCATACTTCAACAGCTTGCCTGTGAGCACTTTGTGGGAAATGCTGTTTAAAAAAGCCTTAGTGAAGACAATATTTACTGTTATCCCCACATCTACCAAGCCAGTCTTTTCATCCTACAGTTTAGTGAAGTATGACTTCCCTTTGATGAATTCATGCTTGAATACTCCTGATGACTTTCTTACTCTGTGTTTGCTTGGAAATGATTTCCAAGATTTGTTGCCCCATCACCTTCCCAGGATGGAAGTGAGTGACCAACCTGTAGTTTCCTGTGTCTTCTTTCTTGCTTTCTTGAAGACAGCAATGACAAATCATGCATTCATTC
Organism: Hafferia zeledoni; assembly: GCA_035583235.1. Taxonomy (NCBI): domain Eukaryota; kingdom Metazoa; phylum Chordata; class Aves; order Passeriformes; family Thamnophilidae; genus Hafferia; species Hafferia zeledoni. Next base: position 34,334,938 of record JAWWEV010000134.1, on the reverse strand, counting down.
TTGCTTACCTTGAAACCACCTACATATATATTAAGTGCTTTTAAAATATAGAATCTACGAATCAGTTTGGTTAATCAGTTTGCTTGAAAATAATGCTTTGCAAACATTTCTTCTTAGATACTAGTGACAGTGCCTCAATGCTTAGAAATCTTGATGCTGTCTCCTCGTTGCCAGAAATGGACCCAACGAATAAAATATGTTATTTTTGATGAGGTAGGCATCTTTAATAGCAATTAATTTAACAAATATAAGAAAAACCTTGAGCAACAATGATAGTGACCTTTTTTTTCATTACATACATTATTACTGGTAAAAAAAAAAAACAGCTTTCAAAAGTACTATTTCAGACTGGATTTTCCCTGTTTGCTGATACTGTTTATGTCATCCAGTGAAAGAACTTAAAATTCTGTTAGTCTTCAAGAGGACATACAATTCAATAAAAACTACCAGGAACTTCCTTTATTTCTCTCAAGCCAGTCAGCTGAAAAACTAAAAGCCACCACTGTAGTCTCCATGGCACAAATAGAACATTCCAGATTGGGATCATATACATTTCAAATCACAAAGTATTTATTAGGCTTTCCGGGGAAAAAGTTCATGATTAATCTTGTTAAAATTCCTTCTGTATTCTTTCTTGTAGATAGAATTAATTGCTATTGATACCAATGAGTATGTAGGGTATAGTCAAAGTAGTGTTGAAATTTAGACTAATTTACTATCTAGTTAAGTCAGGAGAGGGATTTACTGAACATTTGATTTGGATCTGTGGTCATTTACTACAACATAAGGATTATTCACTTCTAAACTTGCCAAACTTCCAATTTTTGCAAAACACAAAATAAGTCCTGTTATGAGTACATGTTCATGACAAACATTTCTTCTTTTCTTTTAACCCTTTTTCTTCAAAACCTAGATCCATTGTCTCGGTGGTGAAATTGGAGCAGAGGTTTGGGAACATCTTCTGGTAACAATTCGATGTCCATTTTTGGCCCTCTCTGCTACTGTCAGTAACCCGGAACACCTAACTGAGTGCGTGTGGAATTGTAATGCCCACGGGAGCATATTTAAATTAGATATGAGCTGGTTTAGATAGACAGATCAATTAGTATTGGAAAGACAACTGATTTGGAGTTACAGTGTGTTACATGTATTTTGCTACCCTCACTCCCTAACTGACACAAAACACACTTTTTATTCCTTCAGACCCTGTAACTGAGCTGTGCAGAGGAATTCAGCAGGCTTTTACATCTGTTTGAATTGCCAAAGCACACTTATCCATCATCAGTCAGAGAAGACCTCTGTACTATATAATAAGGGTGCTATTTCACTCCTTTTTTAGCATCCTGGGATAAGCTGGAGAAAATTGCACTGAAGTTGGTGGGAAGGGACTGGAAATTCTAAAGGAGAAATTAAGCAGATTGTTAAGTAATTTATCTATTATAGCTGTACTGATTTTCTTAAAACACTTTTTACAAGTCTTATTTTTGGTTTATGCTTGTACTGTAGGTGGTTACAATCTGTGAAAAGGTATTGGCAACTTGCTGAGAATGGAATAGAAAGCAGCTCTACAAACTCTGAAAAGAACTTTACAAGAAAATGTAAAGTGAAATCTAAAGTACAAGAACAAAAGAAATATCGCGTTAGACTAGGTGTGTATCACAATATTTTGTAACTAAGAAATAAACTTCAGTGTGTTCTACAAAAACTTTAATCATGGTGTGTAAACTTAAGGGTATTGTGTTTTGTTTTGTTGGTTTTTTCTTTTAAATAACAACCAATCTTACAGAATTAAATACTTGCTTTTTCAAACAACGAAGTGCAACATGAAAGCATTTTTGTCTCTTTGCAGTCTTGTATGAAGAAAGATGCAATGATTTGGAAAAGTACGTGTGTTCTCTAAAGGGCAGTGATTTTACAATTGAACATTATCATCCATGTGCTGCATTAACAGTCAATCATGTAAGCATAATCCTGGTGTCAGCATTATCAACTGTTACATTAGGCAACATAGATTCCATCAAAATTATTTCTGTAATTTTCTTTTGTTTAAACTCCTTGCAGATGGAGAACTACGGTATTCCTTCAGATCTTTCTCTGTCTCCACGAGAGAGCATCCAGCTTTATGACACAATGGCAAAAGTCTGGCAAGAGTGGCCAAGGGCACAGGTGTGTATACACAGCTGTGGGCAAAATATATCAAAATAAATAGATGACAAAGGACTAGAGTAACAAAGTAAGAGGTTAACAACTCTTTATATTAAGTTTAAATATTAATATTGTTCCAGGAGCTAGATCCTGAGGAGTTTCTCTCTTTCAAGAATAAAGTAGTAATAAAAAAGGCAGATGCAAGGAAATATGAACAGGAGCTGAAGAAAGAACTAAGCAAATGGATTGTGCTTGGCCAAAGACAGAAGGTAACAGTTTATAGAGGGCACTTTCTTAAGACAGTGTAGAGTTTTAATGTAATAGTAATTATATCAATATATTATGGGAGTTTGTCCATTAACTGCTGCTTCACTTGAAAGATAAGCATTATTTGTAGCATTTCTGTAAGCATTTTCAAGGTGTTATTTTCACAAGCATCTCTTAGAATCAGACTTCTGATACTGCTGTGAGATATCAATTCATGATTCCTTTGGGTACCTCCTACAATTGGTGAGAATGTGGTACCCTTGTTTACTTTTTTGGTCTACCTATTGTTTGTTGCTTGTATGAAACCTTCTGTGTAACCACAGACATTATGTATGTTCCCATGTAAAAGACAGAAATTCAAGCAATTAGCTGGAAACCTACTCCTTGTTTGGAGACCACCTATTCCTATATCATAAAAAGGAATATGGAAAAATTATTAATTGACAAGGAAAAAAATCAAAAAATATCTGGGAAACCCCCAAAATTCTTAAAATGTGACACTTAAATGTGAATATATTTCATAATAATTCCTAGTGATACTTTATTATTTGCACAGTGACGGTAGCCATGAATTCTATTTTGAGCTCTTGCCAAAGTCAGTTGATAACTTTCAGATCTTTTAGTCTGTAAACTATAAGTGACTATTCCAGTTCTGAATGATTTAAAAAATCTGAACTGATAGAATTTGACAGAGGAAAATGGAGTATTCATATTTGTTAGCCTCCAGCTGGAAGTATCTGCCATTAAAATCTCCACAAAAATATTACTTTGGTCAGGTGAATGAAGTACTGGAGCACCTTAAGCCGAAACCTGTGGAATTCTCAGAACAGAAAAAGTGGATGCATTTTGCAAACTTTGTTGATAAATTACATGAGATGGATAAGTTGCCTGCCATATTTTTTATGTAAGTATATACATTTCATGTATTATACATGCATTGCCTATATTCAGAAAACTGGAGACAAGCACTGATATGGCTTGGCAAATGCCATTTACATGATATGTAATACCTTTGCTTTAAAACAGATGGTCTACAAGCTCTAACAACCCATGTATCTTTATGACACTAAAGGTTTAGCTTAAATAAAACTGTGAGCATTTAATGACCATGTGGAAAGAGTAGAATGCATGCATAATGTCTGCAAAAATTACAAGTAACTTAATCACGTTAAAGTCAGGTTCTCAGTTGCTTTGCTCCAGTGTAGTCAGTAAAACTTGTGGAAAGTGTATGCAGTCTATTTAGAGGTAGAAATTATTTGTGTAAGGTCAGATTTGCCAGGGAAAAGGATGAAATGTGGTTCTGTTAATGTATTAATTTGCTACATGGTGAGGGTTCCACTGCACAGCCTCTAAAAATCTCATCTTACATCCAGTGACAATGCATCAGTCAACCTGGTTTGCATATGAGATGTAATTACCTAATATCAAACACACACAACTTAGATCCTACCAACAATACCATTATTGTCAGTGATATTGCTAATATTGGTACATTAGGCATGTACTTCAATGGTGGACTTAATAAAAATAAGCTACTTGTCAGTAAATAGCTGTCTAGTGCATATTCTTGCTGTAATAATGCATCAGAACAATCATGTGAATATAGAAAGTTTGCTTATCTCAGTCTGAAGCCTTGCCTGTCCATATATTAGACACTAAGATTAACATGTTCACTGCCATTTCGGTTCTCACATGGTGGATGGGAAGGTGAAAATTTTGCTCCTGATCTTAGTGACTGACAGATTTGAATGTGAATATTTTAATAGGTTTGGATGCAACCTCACTGTATGTGTTGCCAACATCATGTATGGTTTTAGTTAACATCATCTGCCTGCAGCAAGAGGAATGAAAGAAATTCTTTTTGAGAGTGAAGCTGGAGAAGTTTTTGTCTCAGTTAAACTCCAAACAGTCCAATAGTGAAAAAGCTATGAGGAAGAACAGCCATCTAGATGAAGAAAGAGGCACTGATTCTCAGTTGGGTAGTTGAGAAGAATTAAAGCTGCAGTTTACTTTATCTGTATGTCCAAGTGTCCATCTCAGGGAAACACAGAGTTGAGCACACTTCCTATGAATAATTTATTGGTAGAACCATTTTACCACTCAGTTTTGTACTAATAGCCATTTGAAAGTGAATGTGGACTCTGAGTTGGACATGGAAAAGGGACAAGCTTCTCATGTTCAGATTCTAACTATCAGCAGATGATAAGGCTCACTGAATACTATTGTAATAGCATTTCATGTAATTAAAAATTAATAGAGTTCACATAATTGATGTATAGTATATATTGTTTACTTCAAGATCAAACATCCATTCAGTGGAATGTGCAGCTCTGACTGTATTCTCCCATTTGTTGGAAAAACAAAAAACTGTACACAGTCCAGATCCTGAAAGAGAAAAAGAACATTTCAAAGAAGAACTAAGAAAAGTGACCAAAATGCTAAAAAAATACCCTGAGTAAGTATTATATATTATTTAAAAGCTTGTGTATTACGACAGAGTGTAATTTTGTAATAACTTGTTTCTGGGGATTGCACCTTTCAGCAGCACATTATTCCAGCTTGCAATACAGTAGTCCTGTTCTTCTTTGTGCTCTAATACCTCGCGCTGTCAGAGCAGCTGAGAGCCAGGTATCAGTCAGCAGTACCTGCTGCAGAGCCAGGTAGCAGCAAGACACCAGTGCTCTTGACACTGGGTGAGGTGCTGGCACTACAACAGAAGACTCAAAGAGAGAGACCTGAGTATATGAGATTGATCAGTTTGGAATAATTAACTCTTCAGGTATCAACACATCAGAACAGCTCTTTTTCCAAACAGTAACTTTAGTCATGCAACTCTTAAAAACAGTGTAGCATTTGACCCTCGTAGTGGGTCAGCCACTATGGGACAATATTTTCATAGTTCAGCTCCACCAGGGTGGTGGATCTATGGAATACAGGTTCAGATAACTGGTGAGATCCTATTTGAATATTTGTCAGCCTTTTTCCTTGGATTGTACTGTATTTCTTTCCCCCTTAACCTTTAATTTTATTGATTTTATGATCATATAGATTTTTGTAAGAGATTTGGCAATGAAATATGGCTATACTTACCAGGAATGTCAGGAACCTAAAACATCATAGTTTTGTCCTCTTAATGATGACAATTTACAGTGCATTCTTTGGACATAATACCATGGAAAAATGAACTTAGCTGACTTTAATATTACAAAGTAAGAACTTGAAAATCCACTAGGAATTTAGACACATATTTAGACATTGAAGTTCCTTGAAAAGCTGCCTTTAAATAGTTTCCCCTCCCCTCTCATCCTCAAATCCTGTCCTAAATCCTTACAGTCCATTACATTATTGGCAGTAAACCCATCACATTTCTCTTTTAATTCTTTTATGAAACCTTTGCTAGCTTACAAATTTACTAATTTACTTGTAGTCTCTATCTTCCTTAATTTTAGTATATCACCATAACTCCTCCTCCCTACTCCCTCCTCCAAGTTACTTGTAGTTTTTCATATGAGCCATAACATGAAGCTGTTAGCATTATGAGTAGATTTACATTAACAGATCTACCTGCAAGTTTGAGCTTACAGTTTAAAAGAGAATGACCCTGCATCTTTCAGTATCCAAGTTGAGAAATGTATGTTGATTACGAAAAATAATGTTTTTAATTGTATATTATATACAGGGATACCAAAAAGTTGAGCCCTCGTAAAATGCAAAACATGGAACTTCTTTTGACTAAAAAAAATCAGTTAGAAATGAGGCTTAAAAACCTAACTACTATCCCTTCTGTGTGTACTTACGCTGATTATAAAGCAGTGGATGAAGATGTAAGTAATAATTCTAACATGGTTTTATTTTTGTATGTCTAAAATGCATGAATTCATGCATAAATGAGTAAAAAGCTTATAATGATGCAACAATATTCATTGACTTCAAGAAATATTCTGAATATTTCCATTTAAATGTGATTCCAACCTTAGATAACTTTATTTTTAAGATGTATGGATAACTTTCATTCTGCCAGATAAAAAGATGTTGACTTATTCTTGTGATAGGAGTCCTGGGATGTATAATACAGTTAATTAATTTCCATGAACTACCAGTAATGCAATTCTGTTACTTGGTGATTTGACTCCTATTTGTCTGACTGAGTCATTAGCATAATGTATATGGCACGTTTTTGTACTTAACAAAATATTTTTGAGCCCTTCATATCGTAAAATACTAAATAACAATTTTTTTTAGACTAAGTCTTAAAGTTCTGGTCCTCACAAAGCAAAATTTTCTTTGCGTTTCAATATGTTTATAATAGTATATAAAAGTGTACTGAAAAGCTTGGATTTGTCATGATAATGAAGCTACTGATGATATCCATTCAATTATGAAGACCTTAGTCTTCAGGGTCACGGAAGATCATGAACAGCTATATTTCCCTGTAGTGCTAGAACATTAGAGAAGATTCTTTTTGTTGTTGTTTCTTTTTTTTTTTTTTTTAATTAACAGCAGCTGGTTATGCTTCATACTTGTTGTGGTTAATAAATAACATTTTTTTTTATTTGTAGACTTTGAGTAAGATTTTTCATCGTCTTAGATTTGAGAGAAGAGGTTATCTGCATCAAATGATGGCACAGAGGGGAATTGGTTATCATCATGGATCTATGACTATGAAAGAAAGACAAACAGTGGAGATGCTTTTCAGGTTGGGATATATCAAGGTTGGTGAATTCATATCAATTTTTTTGTGTGTGTGTGTCTTAGTTTCTCTATATGTTTAATTTAAAAATATAGTGAAACTTTCACCAGTGGTAAAATATATTGTGTTGACATAAATGTTTTCAAACAAATAAAATAAACTAATTGAATAGATAGCTGTAGAACTTTATGTCTAACTAAGAATTTTTGTCTTTCAGATTAGAATATCATAGAATCATTTCAATTGGAGAATACCTTTAAGATCACTGAATCCAACTGTTATCCTATTATTTCCAAGTCCACCATTAAACCATGTCCTTAAGCACCACATCTACATAAGTTTTAAATACCTCCAGGGAGAATGACAACCGCTTCCTTGGGCAACCTGTCTCAATGCTTCACAAATGTTCCAGTGAAGAATTTTTTTCTAATACCCAATCTAAACCTTCCCTGATGCAACCTGAGGCCATTCCTCTTGTCCTATTTCTTGCCACTTGGGAGAAGCAACCAACCTTTACCTTGCCCACAACCTCCTTTCTGGTAGCTGTAGACACCAATAACTTCTCCCCTCAGTCTTGTTTTCTTCAGACTGAACAATCCCAGCTCCTTTAGCCACTCTTCATCAGGCTTGTGCTCCAGACCCTTAACCAGCTCTCCATTGCCCTTCTCTGGACACACTTCAGCACTTTAAGGTCCTTCTTGAAGTGAGGGGCCCAGAACTGAACATAGGACTTGAGGTATGGCCTCACCATTGCAGAATAGAGAGGGTCAGTCACTTCTCTGGTCCTGCTGGACACACTGTTTCTGATCCAGGATGCCATTGGCCCTCTTGGCCACCTGGGCACACACTGGCTCATGTTCAGCCAGCAGTCAACCAGCACCCACAGGGCCTTTTCGACCAGGCAGCTTTCCAGGCACAACATGATGTCCTCTGCAAACTGACTGTAGGTGCACCCGAGCCCCTTGTCCAGATCATTGTTAAAAGATATTAAACAGGGCTGACCCAAATGCTGAGCCCTGGGGAATAACCAGCAGTAACCAGACACCAACTGGATTTAATTCTATTCACCACCACTCTCTGAGCTCAGCCAGTTTTTTCACTCAGCAAACAGTGCAGTCAGCCAACCCACAGGAAGCCAATTTATCCAGGAGAATGCTGTGGGAAACAGTGTAAAAGGCTTTACTAAAGTCTAGGTAGATAAGCTCTACAACCTTTCCCTCATCTTCTAAGTGGTGACGTCATCTCTCTTACAAGGTGATGCCTCTCTATACATGGTCTTACTATTAAAGACTGAGGCAAAGAAGCATTAAGTGCCTCAGCCTTTTCCTCATTCTTTGCCTTCGTGTTTCCCTTCCATTCAGTAAAAGATGGAGATCCTTGTTAGTCCTCCTTTTGTTTCTAATGTATTTATAGAAACATTTTTGGTCTTTTACTGCAGCAGCAACCAAGTGTGCTTTAGTTAAATGATCTCTATAGGATTATTATAGATTGTACTGTTTTCATGAAATGTTTCAATTTGTGTTCAATTTCAGTATTATATCAATTTAATATTTATTTCAATTTTCATAATAGATGTGGTATAAACTTTCAGGATACAGAAGTTTAATATGCAAATGTAATAACAATATGAATCAGACTAAAGAGCGAAATTCCTGTATGTTCATAGCTCTGGTAAATTCACAAAATTATATGAGAAATTACAGTAAAATTCCTGTTGATTGCAGTTGGATATTACAGGTGTTGGACTTTTTTTTTAACTTGGATATTGCCATTTCTAATAGATATGTTTGATATTTTATAGGTAGTCACAGCTACTTCGTCTCTTGCTCTAGGAATCAACATGCCATGTAAATCTGTTGTCTTTGCTGAAGATTCTGTCTTTTTAGATGCCTTAAATTACAGACAGGTATGGAAATACAACACCCACTTTTTATCACAGGAACAGTATACAGGTACCTCTCCACACACAAATTCAGAAAAAAACCATCTTTTTTTGCATATTCTTCTGGATATGTTCTGACTTTTAGCTGTTCATTTTGGTAATAATAATACTTTAGCTAAGGTGATTTTGGTAATGTTTCAGAACTGCCAGCCCACAAATAATGTGTGTAGTCAAGTGACCTATTTCAGCAATTAAAACATTAAAACTGCCAAGTGAAGTAAAGGCATATATTTGGCTTTTAGTTGAGGAAGTTGGAAAGACAAAAGCTGTTTTGTTCTAGTCAGTGTTTTACAGAATGTGAAAAATACGCTGTAAGAATATACAGTGGGGATGTAATGATGAAAGGAAAGATTATTGACTTGATTAATGGGAACATTTGAGTTCCTTCCATCTTTGGAAGTGGCACTCCACGCAATGCAACACAGCAATGTGTAGGTGAGGTTGCAAATGCAATAAAGCAGAATGTTTGTACTCATGGCACAACTTATTGGGTGGCTGAGAGACTCTAACCTCTTCATTAGAACTTGTTTCCTGCTCTTGTGCTACTTTTGAAACCTGTATTTTCATGAATTACTGCCAGTTTGCCTCATGATCAAGAGGCCATATAGGCCCTGTACTGTAGATGGCCTAACCTAGAAGGTAGCTCTCAGGGTCAGTGTGAGTGGATCTGTGCAATACCTGGACCTGTGTGCATCTCTCTTCTCTTGCACACACACATATATATATATATGTGACTCCAGCTTTGTCACATCATCTGGAACGAGGTGCAAGTCCCTACAATGGACCAGACAAAGAGGTGATCCAAGCAAGAGAATACATCCGTAGGAAGGTTCTCCCTACTCTTTCTTTATATTCTCTGGTCTTTATTCATTCTGAGACTTCCTCAGCTCCAAATCTACTCAGACATTATTCAGAACTAAATGTAAGTTGAAATCAAAGTTGGTGTGTAGATATAAATAAAGTTAAAACTTACCTTGAAGAAAAATAAATATTAAAATGACACTTGAGAGAATGTAAGTATCCTGGCCAGTGTTTAGGTCTTCTATCAAATTTGGATGTTCATACTGAAAAAAGTAAAGAAACACACCATATTTGTAAACCATCTAGATTTGAGGTACAACATATTTTGCACACATTATTTTAATAATTCTGCATAAGTGCTTTATTAGGACTTTACAGATGGTATATACAAGTTAGGTATATTTTATTAAAAATTAACAATATTATTGTATTCATACTATAATTAATAAATATTTTGGTTTCAGATGTCAGGACGTGCTGGAAGACGGGGACAAGATATTATTGGAAATGTGTTCTTCTATGACATCCCATTGCCCAAAGTTGAAAGACTTATCAAATCCAACATACCTCAGTTGAAAGGCCAGTTTCCTCTGACTATTTCCTTAATATTGAGACTCATGCTGTTGGCTGCGAAGGCTGATGACAGAGCAGATGCTAAAGCAAAGGTTTAATATTTTTTTCTTAACTTCAATATAATGAAATTATAGTTTCCTTAAGATGAGAAGAAAGTTATGGACTTCAGAAGTAAACAGCCTGCCCCACATAAAATTGTACACTCTGCTATACTGCTTCTTCTCCACAGTATTCTGCTGTCCATTGTCATGCATTTATTCTTTGCAATAAATTTTATAATCAGAAAGAATGCTACTAGCAGAAAGGTAGTTTTATTGACTGCTGTTCTATGCAATATTTGTATTAAACTAGAGAAACAGCAAGTCTTCCAATATTTAAAATTTTAGCTGTATTTGAAGAAAAGATGTGAGCATACATTTCCACAGGCAAGATGGGTGCTGTGAAATGCTATCTCAGTTAAAAAAATGAGGAAATTCTATATATTACTCACTTTTTAAAATATGCATACTAACTACTTGTAATCAAAGAATTCTTATTCTTGCAATTTAATTCACTAATTTAAGTAAACCCATGATAATTACAAATTGCCAGAGATCTCCTCTTGTAAGTTTTAAGAAACTTTTACCTCCAGATGATCTGGTTTTTACATCCACTTTGGCATATAGAAAGTTATTTTCAAGAACTCACTAAAGGAATTCAGACATAAGTCTTCTTAAGTTAACAAAGGAAATTGGTAAACTTCTGTGCTAAATCCTTATTATGTTAAAAAGGTATTATAGTGAAAGGAGCAATTTGAAAACTTCATAGGTTTAATGATATTTAATGATGTTTAAATCCTTATATTTTAGATCTCTATATGAATTTAATATAATTAACTTTACAAACCTCAGCATAAATTTTGAAAATAAGCACACATTTGACAGACAGGATAGACTTTTTCCAAGCATTTCCAAAACTTAGGCATTCAGTTTACATACATTTTACATAACCCTCACACAGCATTTTTTTATCCTGAACACCAGTTGATGAAATAAAGCATAAAAGCTGGATATTCATTTTTTTTCTCTTACAATATCAACATTCCGTTGGATTTCTGATTTCCATTTTACTTTTTCTTTTTTATTTGACCAGGCTTTGTCAGTGTTGAAGCATTCATTGATGTCATTCGGGAAAAGAAGACATGCTGAAATGTTAAAAATTTATTTTATGTTTTCCTTGCAATTTCTTATCAAAGAGGTAAGTTTTGACTTGTTCCCATGACGAATAGTTCTTAAATCTACAGATTCTTATTTGTTTGTGTTAGTATGCTTTCATTTAAAAAACAATATATTTTTTATTCCATAGCAATATACTATTTTTTTCTGTTAAAAATTTAAGGAAACATAAAATTTGAATCCCTTCAGTTTGAGGTTAATTCTGAGCTACTGGTGTTATGGAATAAATTCAATAGCACAGTCTATAAAATTACAAATATATTAGGAAAGTTAAGAGCTGTGCATTTATATTATATATGAAAATGCATGCATGTGAAATGATAGGGGTTTAAATATACTACGGATGACATGATTTCCAAAATGCTGAGAGAAATTAAATCTCTAACAAAAATTTAGGAAGTAGGTCTTAGACAAGACTGAAAATTAGTTGTACATCTCTCCATAGTAATAGTTTCAGTTTGATGGATACCATTTTGGAGAATTGTTATTCAAGACTGCATTTTGGCTTACAGCAGTAAGAGGCATCAGTAATGTGATTACATTAACAAACCATCTGTGCTCAGGTTTCCCAGTACTGCTCCTAGTAGAAGTCCTAACCAATATTTCTGTCTCCTCTTCTGGGTTTCTGCTATGTGTAACTTGAGGAGTCTGATGTTTCTGTTGAAGAGAAGAATCTGATCACTGTGCAGGATAGATTAGCAATGGTTCTAAAAAGTTACTGTCAGCATAAGAACTGGACAAAGCTGTCCCACATACCTAGTATCCTGTCTGCAATAGTAAGTGTCTTAAAAGACAACTGTATAGTGATGATTCTCTGGATACTCCATACTTTCTTACAGGGAGGACTGCAGAGTGATCTCTGATAGGAGTGCTGTCCTGGAATTTAGAGCCTTTAGAGTTTCACTCCATGAGCTTGTCCTGTTGCTTTTTAAAACTGTATAAGCCTCTAGCATCCAAACATCTTGCAGCAAAATATTTGACAGGTCACAGCTTGCTGTGCTTTAATCCTGCAAACATTTAGGTTAATACTTTTTTCTTTAACGCAAGTACATCAAGTCTTACTTTGATGACTGTATGCCCATTTCATTTGCAACATCATCTAAATCTCTGAGGTCAAAATCTATACTTGGAGAAATTTTTGCTGTTCACTGTAAATTCAGTAGTCTTAATAGGTACCTTTGTATTAGGTTAAAGGCTATTCTTCTGAATATCCCAATTTTATATTTTTGTCGTATCTAATTTCATCTTTTACAACTAAACTATTTTTTTGCTTTCAAATTAAATAGGGCTACTTGGATCAAGAATGTAACCCCAGAGGATTTGCTGGACTTGTGACACACTTGCACTATTATGAACCTTCAAATTTTGTTTTAGTGAGCTTTCTTGTGAAAGGTTTATTCCACAAATTGTGCAAGCCAATTAAAGGTAAATAATGCTCCATACATCTTAATTGCAATCAGTGGCAGGCTCCGTAACCCCAGTGATTCTGGGTGCCTTCTTGTTGCTGCCCCCTTTTGCTTGCCCTGCCTTCCTCTTCAGATCCTTGGCCTCTTGCCTATACATACTCTGCATATGCTTACATTTCTGTCTGAGAAAGCCAAGGCACCACAGTGCTGATATCATGAACTTCTATTTGCTGTTTGTGAAACATTCTGATGAGGTAAAACGTAATGCCATACATAGAAAAATCAAGAAGTCTGACTCCAGAGTAAGATTTGAGTTCTATATAGCAAATTAAATGGATGACTGCTCTGAATATCAACAAATTAAAGTACCACTACTGTCTCATTACTTGAGTTAAATCCATTTTATGCACTGAGATATGGTACAATATGTGAACATATGGGATAAAGTAATGATTTGTACATAGTTGCTTAATTATCTACCATGATCTGCTACTACCTGGTTTAGATCTAATGACTTGATCTTTTTCCAATATAGTTTTGCATAACCTCTGTCATGACAGTGGCAGCTTTTGAAAAAACTCTTAAATGGGCATTGTTTATTGTAAGCAAAACCAAAAACAGTATTTTTTTTTACACTTCCATATTTAACGCAAGTACTTTCTGTTTTGCCATAGGCTCAACTGTTTTTTCAGAAGATGTCCTGGAACAGCTAGTTCTCATTCTAGCAAACTTATTTGGGAGAAGGTATCTTCCAGCCTGTGCAATGAAATACAAACGCAAATTTTCCCAGTCAAAGGTAGAGAAAGCATTTGTCTTTACTGAAACATGTGTGTTGTGTACCACTTCAAAGAACTTGTTTCCTTTTGTCACTTAGACTGGTGTCATTATGGAAGTACAGGAACCTGGTGCTGCCCACCCAGATGCTTCCTTACTCCTCCATCTCAGCAGGTTGTGGGAGAAAATAGTATAGAGGAGCTCGTGGGTTGAGACAAGAAACAGAGAGATTGCTTATCAGTTATGCTCAAGGGCACACCAGCCTTAACTCATGAAAAATGAAATCAATTTGCTGCCAACTAAAATGGATCTTGGTAGTGAGAAACAAAGAAATAAAAATTACAGTACCACCTTTCCCTGCCTCTGCCCTCCCCAGGCTTAACTTCACTCCTTCATTACCGACTCCTTTATCTCTCCCCTACCCCAAGCAGTGATGGCTGATGGGAAATGAGAGATGAGTTGTGATCTATTTTTAGCAGCTTTCTCTGCCACTCCTTCCTCATCCCTTGTCATACCAGCTCCAGTGTGGGTCCTGTCTGCGGGCTGCAGTCCTTCAGGATAAACCTGCTCTAGTGTGGGCTCTCCATGGGCTTTAGTTCTTTCAGAAAACATTCAGCAGGTCTGATGTGGGGTTCTTCACCAGCTGCAGTGTGGGCATGTGCTCTGGCGTGGTTCTCTCCCCAGAGATGGCTGCAGGGGAATCTCTCCTCCACTGTGCTCTCTACAGGCTGCAAGGGAATCCCTGCTTCATCACCTGGAGTACCTCTTCCACCTTCTCACTCTGCTAGAATTTTGTCTCCATCTAGGGAGATAAAGCTTTTTGTGACACCTACTAATAACCCAGAAGCACACCAGTATGCTCTGTAGCACATGACTTAGGGCTTTTTCAAAGAATGGGACAGTATTAGTAGGATGAGCATTACCATTAGTTCTGCAAAAAGTTAACTCACCATGGGTACAGGCAGAAAAATGAAATATTTGCAATGTGCTCCTGTTGGCTCTTCTATGCAAATGTTGGAGGATACAGCTATGGCTGGAACAGCAAAGGAAACTTCTTCCATATTAAACTGTTTATATGGCCAGTTTCCAGCAAGCATTATGGGAGAAAAACTGTTATTTATTTCTGAAAAGTGGTTAGTCATGTAGGAAGAATTACAGGACTGTTGTGGGTCATGGCAGCCATCAATCTGTCATGTTGGCAGGGAAACCTGTTGGACACCGAGACAGGGAAAACAAGATCTGGAAAAGGCACCCCTTCAGAAGTCCACTTACAGCTAGATAGAAACATCCTCACTAAAGCTGTGTACCAAGTACTCTGTAAAGAATTTTATACTTACTGTTTATTTTGGATGACTTTTCTGCTTGAAATTCATGTTCATCCTTAAGATCTGTTAATTCTAAATGTCCAGGCAGTCTGACAAGCTGAGTAAAGCCTGAAATTGTACTGTTTCCCTCTTTCTACCAATATGCTATATGTGTGCTAATATTTTGTGTATGGACCAGTGTAGAACTGACACTTTTGGTCTAATTATGTATATGAAGCAATAAACTGCATGTTATTTAAGGTCTTCCTAGAGGATCTGCCAAAAGACTTTGCAGATGCTGTAAATGAATACAACACTAAAGTGCAGGAAAATTTTGCTCATTTTCTTCTGACAACTGCCAGACTGGCTGATGTGGAAAAAGAATACAAACTTCCACTCTCACAGACAGGTACGAAATGAAAACTTGATGCATGTTTACAATTTGTGAAATTGATTGTATTAGGAAATTCAGGTTAATTCTTATGTTGTAAAGAAAAAATTACTTGAGATACAGTAATAGAGAGCTATAATTTGTTTCACTTTTGTTTTACAAGCATTATCAATTATATTGTATGTGGCAGAAGTTTTGTATAGAGAAAGGATCAATTTAGATGCTATTCTTCCAGTATTCTGTAGGGGAAATAAAAAGCAAAGTGATTTTTTTATAAAAGAAAAAATATATTAAGTAAAATTATTGAATGAAAGCCTTTTTATCCAATCATCAGTGCATTTTCAGATCCTCAAATGCCTAGAACACTTTAATTGCTTTTGTAATCTTACCAAAGATTAGGTTTTCAACATCTGAACAGCCTTAAGGTTGAAATATCAATTAAAGAGCATCACACATTTTTTTTTTAAATTGAGTTACTTATGCCAATAAATGATGTTCAGTAAAAAAGCAATATGAAAAGGCAAGACTGTAAAATTAACAAGCAATATAGATTGCCATTTGAGTGAAAAATATTTAACTACTGCATAATCTGGAAGTAAAAAGCTATGTAATATACCACCATCCCATTGCCCAACTCCTCTAAAAAAGATGCCTTCAAAAATACTATTTTTGTAGTAAGAAAGCACTACAAATATAGGACATCTTTTATTCTGTCCTTCAACAGAATAAATGATGGTAAATTAAGTCTTCTAACAGTAACATTGCTTTTGTTTTTGGCATAACTTCAAGCTGTTAGCAATTCTGGCTACAGATGAGTCAAGAAGAAAGATTTATGTAGTAAGGAGGGGATTGTGACATAATCATTCTTACTCTTAGAAAGCTCTTTCTTATGCATTACAATCAGCTGAATAGAAGTTCTTAAGAACAAAATAAGCAAAGATCTATTAAGAAGGATTTAAGTTTAGAAGATTAACTCTATTTCCTATCATTATCTGCTGCACTGAAAACTTACCGCTTCTAAACTAGATTGCTAAAAGGGAGTTTGTGTCTCAATAACTTATGTTGTGTATGAAACTTGTCTAGATTTTACATCTCAGAATTGGCATGGCTCTCAACTAGCATCTTATTTGATGGACAACACCAAAAGCATATCTGCCATCTCACCTTTTGCATGTTTATCTGGAGTGGTTGATAACGATCTATTTCGTGAGGACATCGTTAATAAAGTAAGTTATTTTTTCATGGAGGGCAAATTTTATTGGAGTTCAATAAAGTTTTTTTTTAATCACAATCTTCTTCCCTCTGTCTAATATGATGGCACTATTTGCAAGTGTCACTCTTTAGGAGAAATAATTTGAAAAGTGTCAAAATAGAAATATCCAGCACCAAGTAGCACCGCATTGTCACAGTGCAAGAAACAGAACAGACTGATGTAGGAAAAAAAATCTATAAATATTTTTCTTTCTGCAAGGTCTCTATTGCTTTTGACTCTGACAAGTAAAATACTCTAAAATTTCAAACCTTATCTTCGGTTTGTTTTCTCCATGTCAAGAGTTTTCGTTTTTTATTTTTAAATCAACCACACAGTAGGCTCAAGGATCCTAGCAAAAGGATGCATTAAGGCATTGATTGCTTTGTAATTAGGATTTTGTCAGATAGCATATGAGTTATCTTAATGCTAACATACATCAAGATGTTTAATGTCAACTTGCATTTTCCTGTGGTCTTCTACTATGGGCTTTACATTATTAGGGAATTATCAAAACTCATAATTCTATAATAGTTAAAAATTAAATTCCTACAACTGGGGATTTGAAATTCACCTTCATCCTTAAAATGTTCCATGTGTGATTAAGGAATTCAAAGCATCAGTGAGTCTTAATAAATTATCTATGCATATGGCAAGATCCTAATCTAAAACTCAAGAGAAATCAAGTTGCCTAGACAACCTTTAAATTACTCAGAACATCCCAGAGCTGCACTAGCAGTTTAAGTCACTTTATTAACAAACTCTCTCCCTTGTGTTAATAGTCTACCTGTACTTGTGCAGATTTTTGGATTAGAAGGATGGAACTTTGCAGCTGTGGATCTCAACGTTTAGATTTGACAAAATAGGAATACAAACAAAACAACATTATCTATTCAATATTTTTTTTTGTTTTGTTTTAGGCTGTCTTACGTTCTCTTGGAATTAATATCACAAACTGCCCCCTGCTTTATTTGAACAAGTATGACAATCAGGGAAAGAGGAGGCCACTCAATGCATATGCAATGGACTTTTATAAGCATGGTTCCTTGATTACACTGACAATTGATAACTGGTATGTACTACCATTTATAATACTGTTAAACAGCAGCCTTGTTTATAATACAGTACACAAGTCCATCTTCTTGCTTTTAAAGCCTTCTCCCTCCAGAGTTTAGCGATGAAATGGCTGTTAAGTGTGATTAGATTAGGTGATTCTAATCAGAACAATTATAATACACATTCCATGCACTGTTATGGTTAAAATAGTAGAGTTTGGCATTAATGTCATGTTATCAAGACACATGGAAATATATCGATCATAGAATCACATTTTTTGATTTTTATCAAGCTGATCTAGTAAAAGATGTCCATGCCTATACCAGGGGAGTTGGGGCTATAGAATCACAGAGCAGCCTAGGTTCAAAGGGACCTTTAAGATCACCTAGTTCCATCCCCCCTGCCATGGGCAGGGACACCTTCCACTAGAATAGGTTGCTCAAAGCCCTGTCTAACCTGGCCTTGAACACCTCCAGACATGAGGCATCCACAACTTCTCTGGACAATCTGTTCTAGTGTCTCACTACCCTCACAGTAAAGAATTTCTTCCTAACGTCTAATAGAAACCTACTGTTACTCAGTTTGAAGCTATTCCCTGTGTTCTATCACTACAGTTCCTGGTGAAGAGTCCCTCTCTGGCTTCCTTGTAGCCCCCCTTCACATACTGGAAGGTTGATATGAGGTCTCCTCCATGTGACCTTTTCTTCTCCAGGCTAAAAAGCGCCAGTTCTCCAAGTCTGTCTTCATAGCGGAGGTGCTCTAGTCCCCTTATCAATTCTGTGGCCCTGCTCTGGACTTGCTCCAACAGTTTCCTGTCCTTCTTACATTGGATACCCCAGACCTGCCTGCAGTACTTCAGCAGTGATCTCACCAGAGCAGAGGAGCAGAATCCCCTCCCTTGACCTGCTGGCCATGTTGCTTCTGATGCAGCTGAGTATGCAGTTGGCTCTCAGGGCTGCGAACACACATAGGTGGCTCACACTGAGTTTTTCCTGAACCATCACCCACAAGTCCTTCTCCGCAGGGCTGCCCTCAGTCCATTCTGTGTCCATCCTGGATTTGTGCTTGGGACTGCCCTCACCCAGGTGATTGACTAGATGATCTTAAAGGTCCCTTCCAGCCCAAACCCTTCTATAGTTCTAGTATTTCAACACAATATTGATAATACTAAAAACAAAAAAAAGTGATATTCCTAATTACCAGGAACCGAGCTTATTAAGATCCTTTTCAGTAATCAGTGGTCCTTTTTGCAAAATAGAGTCTTCATCATTGCTAAAAAGCTTATACAATCTCCTGCTCAATTTAGCCAAGCAGATTTATCTGAATTATAGCGTTCGGTTTACACAACCAGGTTTATCAAAGGTGAAACAGTTATAGTACATATCAATTATTTTTTTTCTTTCTTCAGGTTAAATGAAGGAGAGGCTTACTATGCCATCAAGGATTTTTCACTCCTCATTAAGTCCATTGGGTATGATAAACTTGTACTTTTTAGAATACAATATATATTTCATTTTAAAAGCAACTTAAAATGGAATAATGCTCTTTTTTTTTTTTTTCTTTTTAACCAGAACAAGTCTGAGTGAACTGTGTGATGATCCAAACGATAATGTTCTACTGGCATTTAAACAACTGGGTGAAAACTATGAAGAGAAACTGAAGTTTGTTACCTAAACAAAACAACCAAAGCAGCAGTACATAATACTCTTATCACACATATAGCAGCCTTTAGGTTTGAAAGTTACTAGATCTGAGTTATCAAGGATTTCAGAATAAAGCTTTAGTTAATAATAATACAAAGTTAACCTTTACAAATTGACATTTTAGCAGCTCTAATGTCAACTGAGTAATCATTTTTAATAATTACAAAACTAAGTCATTGTACATTATCTTTCAGTTGCACTTTTTTTTTCAGACAGTGGCATATATGTTAAGATAGCACATATTATAGAACTATGTAGTATATACTGAACAAATGTCACAGTTCTGACAGCTTGTGAGACTAGTTTCTCAGTAGGACAGCACTAGAAACTTTCACCTTCTTTGTCAAGTATGCTCAGCAATTATTTTGGCAATTATAGTAAATTGGGGCACTGAATTGGAGAATACTGTTCCTAAACCATGGCAGCCTTACTTGGCACCCAATGTATGGCACCCAATGTATGGGTTGAGAAAACAACAGATCTGACCAGAGCGGGTTGGAAACAAATTTGATGCAAGCATTTGTTGTATTAGGCACAGAGCCATTGGTCACAATGTTGTTTGGTCTGTTCATGTGCGTGTAGTACCTAACCCTGTATATGTTTCTGTGTATACACTAAGAGCCCATCATAGTTCTCTTTTTCAGAGCAGGGAGAGAGATCAGGATTGCTTTGTTGATGTACTGTGCAGTATCAGTTTATGACATGATGACACCAAGGGCAGGGAGGGTCATTGGGGATGAGTATTCAGTGTTGCTGCCCTGCCCTGACCTCGGACGGCACCGCAGGGGGAGAGGGGAGTGAGCAAGCAGCACGTAGTTTGGAGAGTCTCAGTGGGATCACTAAATTCGGAAGCACCATTCCTAAACCGCAACACTGACAAAGTCTTTGTTTGAGATCTCTTTAAGCAGCATCAAACTACATGTAGTAGGAGAAAACTTGCATGTGGTCAGGTAGTGATAATGAGCTACTGACCTAACTGCTTTTTTCATTCTAGGTTTTTAATGTGTGAAACATAATTATGACAGAAATGGAACATAGTAGTAGAAAAGATTACTTTAACTCTGCTTGGACAATAAAATTTACTCAAATGATTCTTTACTGTCTGGTAAATCATGCACAAATCTTGCACAACTGCTCCTCAATTAGGGAAGAAGTGACCTCAGATCTTTCTATATTCATATTTTCTGATACAAAAAGAGTGATTTTTTTTAGGTAAGACACAGTTAATTGACCACGGAATAAAGTCAGAAATGGACTCTATCATGTTCTCAGTTACTTGACCACTTAGCACAAAATCTGGGTGAAAACCAAACTTATTAGGTACTCATTTTATTTGCTGAAGACTGTAATGTCTCTTAAAGCATTAGTAACAGCAGTGAACATTTCACTTTTAATAATGTACATACAAAGAATCTCACTCCTGTTAATGGCTTTTAGGAAGGATTCAATAGTGAAAGACAGAAAAGTCAAAATGAACACAGAAGCAACTTGTGAGAATATCAGGAAATGCTTAATTCTACTGATTTAGTATCTGAGTGGACTGCAATTTTACTGTGACCTATTGTAAATAAAGCATATCCTGCTTGCCATTTATCTCCCCTGTGAAACCTTAATGCTGAACTCTAAGGCACTTGGACAAGTCCGAGGACTTCTTTTCAAGAAGGTGTGAACCCCACACCCACAATTTCTTTCAAAAACAGTGTATCAGTCTATTTGCTTTGTGATTTTATGATGGTGTCTTTTTACTAAAAAATGAAGTATCTGCCTTAAATTTTAACTTTTTCAAATTCTCATGAAATAACTTATTAAAAATGAACAGAAGACAGGTTGAAAAGAAGTAATTTTAAGAAACCTCAAAGTTTCTGATTAACCTAGCTCATTAAGAATGAGCACATTCAACATTTTCTACAACTTTCTGGTAACAAATTTCATAGGTGCCTTATCTAACTCTCTAAAATTGTTCCATTTCTCTTAGATTTATTAGAGTGAGACCAACTTCCACCTGTGACACTCTGTGCCACGATCATCTCACTCAGCCTTTGTTTTCTAGGGATTTGATGTAATGCCTTTTTAACATTTCTCTCCTACACAAGCAGAAGAACATGACAAGAATGTCTAGAAAGCACAAAAATTCTTAGGAGAAAACTGAAATACATTAAAATTTAAGAGATGAACATAAATAACTAGAAAACTAACAATTAAGAGAATTTTCACCATCTTCCTTACTATAATGCAGACAAAAAGGTAGTTTTATAAATACTAGAAACTATTTTTTCCCAGCACATTTAATAAAGGAATGCACTGCCACAGAAAAATTGAGGCCAAGAATTCAACACAAATAAAATTAGGTCAACATTTCCTAAAACAATAATTTATAAGTACTATGTTACAGGAAGTGTAATTTTAAGTGCTGCAGAGATTTAAAAATAAGTAGTATTTCTCTTAAAAAGTTACAGAGATAATTTGCAGATTATTGATTTTTCTAGTTGCCAGTGAAAAATTCTGAAGGAATATTAAATATTCCACATTTTGATTTAATACTTGCCAGTTGACATATCTATCTAATGCAGAATGAATTTAATCTGGCACCAACTTTTTGGTGAAGAGTGAACAGAAAATGAAATAGAGCTTTATTCTGAAATAGTACTACTGTCTGTATAGTCCTATAACTAAAGCACAATTATCTCTTGGATCCAACAAAATAGTTAATAAAGTAAAAAAGATGGTATTTTTATCCTTTGTATTTCAGAGTAAAAATTCAATGAGTTCTGAATCATTTATGCATAGAAGCGCTGTTTTCCCTTTTTCTTGTCATTACAGATTTAAAAGGAAATTTTTGTTTTAAAACCTAGATTCTCTTAATGCTTTCATCAAAACAGCAAGTTAGTATCTGTCCAAGCATACCTAAGCTGTTGCCAAAAGGAACTGTAAGTGAATTGTAATGTTTCCTTTTCCTAAAGGCAGCATTTCAGAAGTGTAGCTGACACCCTTCTGCAATGTCTAACAACACTGATGTGATGCTTCAATTTCAAAAGTGCAAGAGAAATTACACTACAAGTTGCACCTTCAATATACATTAAATACATCACAGAAGAAGGAAAAAACAGCCAAAGGGAGATATGCAAAACAATTTTCATTTTAACATCCTTTATTTTCCCCGTGGCTGTCTTCCCTCCCTGCCTGTGAGGTGAATGCTATTGGCTGTGCTCTCACCCGCTGAAGCGTAAGTGCTGCTGTACCCAAACAGCAAAGGCATCGCTTCCTGCTGCCACGACTTCACCCAACCTTTCTGGGACACCTCAGCTCCCTGCCACTGAAGCACGCCTGAGTGGCACTTCTCAGGTGGTCTATACTCTTGAAGATACAGCATTTATGGCTATACTTTTGTCTTGATCAAGACATGACATTTTTTGGTTGTTGCCCGACTTTGTGATTATATGGTAAAAATCACTTTATTGCATTGTACTTTCGGATAAGCAGTTACATTTCCAACACTGAGATACTTTGACTTTCAAGAATCAGGAAGAACAGCTGTAAAATCACTTTTTAATGTGTTAAGAGCATTTATTTAATTCTAGCTTATTTAAGTATAGTTATCTTCTATTTCACTCCCTCTTAATGTCTGATTTCCTTCTAGTAGGCGTTTTGTCTTTGGCAACAGAAAGAAATTCTGATGCATGGCTGGTTTCAGTAGAGACAGACGTTTGACTTTGCTCCTCAGTGTCAGAACTGCTGTCACTTGGCATTCCTCCTGTCTCCTTTACCGCATACACAGAACGTCCTAAAGACGGATCATCGCATGTGCCAGGAACAGAACAAGATGCGCTCTGAAACTGTATAGGCTTGGGTTCATCTTCCATCCTAGAACACTCACAGTTGTTTTCAGCAACAGTTTCTTCATCTGTTTTTTCTGGTTTTGTTGCTGTAGTAATTTGAGTGAAACATGCATTCTCATATTCAGAAGGAAAGACAACTGAACATACAGGCTGACTACAAGCAGCATTACCATCAGTAATCATTTCTGCACTTTCAGCTGTTTTAGCTGAGTTCACAGGAAGGCATGAGCCCTTACATTTTGGATGACTATGACTAGAAGCAGGCTCTGCAGACTCTGAAAATACAGGTTTCCCTAGATTTAGAAGTGTTTTGTCAGGAGATTTCCTCTTCTCCTTTTCTATTTTTTCAGTTCTGTTTCCAGAAAAAAACATGGAAGAAGTCAGTGAATCAGAGGTATTTTGGACAATACCTCCAAATGAAAATACCGATAAAGGCAACGGCAAGTTACTTTTGAAGGGAAACACACAGTTACTGTTGAGAAGAGGTGACTCAGAGATATCAATCATTCCAGCAGCAGTGTTGGTTTCTGAAGTACTGCAAGCTACAGTGCTGGATTCTGAGGCATGAGGTTTTTGTTCCCATGAAACAGATGGTTTCTGTGCAGCATATCCTGCAGTTTCCCTTGCACAAAGTGCTTTTTCTCTCATGTGAGATGACATTTTTTTGTCAGATGGTTTCTCAGATCGGCTAAAAAATGAGGATGGTGGTAAAACCTTAAATGAATTGCTGACTTCTGCTCCTGCAAACCAACCTCTTTCTGAATTGCCAAAGGGAAACAAAATATATGGCTTTGTGCTTTCTGCTGAGTCCAAATTAGGACTGGTTGAAGCATCACAAACTGTGATTTTGGTCTCAGGATCATGTTTGTCCCAGTTATTGGTTTTATCCACATTATCATATTTCCCTAGATAAAACTGAGGGAAAGCACATTTCCTCTCTTGCTTTTTAAAGGAAAATGGACCTCTATCTTTAATAGATCTTGGTAATGAGTTGTTAGTTGCACTGAAAGTAAAAGGTACACCAGAAAGTCTCTCTGCAGAAACATCTAGAGATTCTGAATTTGAAACAGTAACAGCTACTGTTGCTGCTGGGTTTATGCCTGATGAAGTGCCAGAATTTGAGGCAGTTTCACTGAAAACAGTAATTGCTGATGCCTGCACCGGCAATTTTTCTTTAAGTAACAAGTTTTTAGAGTTCTCTGACAAGGCTGGAGTGGTTACTTCCTGGGAATTTCCCTCATGAAATAACTGTAAGTCACCATTTGTTTCAGCAGAGTTCGTATTTGTGGATGAGACGCTTCCAGGAGAGTTTCTTTTGTCAAAGCCACCTGCTCGTCGCAGAGTTCCCATTTTTGTTTTATCTGTGTTATTTGCTTTGGTAGGTGAAGATACAAAAGGAGTTCCTGATGACTTATCCTTTGAGGCCTCAGCAGTTACAAATTTATACTTTTTATCTGCAGCTAAATTTTGTGTCTTGAACACATTGGTGAGCTTCTGAAGTTCCATGTAGTATTTGTAACGTAACTCCTACAATGACAGTAAAAAATCCCGTTATCTAAAATGGCATTTGTGGATTCAGAGGTTACAAAACTCACATACAATCTTAAGACTGAAGAAAAGTTTTCATATATTCTGTAACAGTTATGATGTATTTTTCCATTGCTACTGGAAAGCAACAGAACACAAGTCATTAGAGAAAAAAGGTCTTTAAAAGCAATTTTAGTAATTTTAGCAATTCCAGTTTAGCCTGGAGAGGAGGCTCAGGGGAGACCTTATCACTCTCTACAACTACCTGAAAGGATGTTGCAGCCAGGTGGGGGTTGTCTCTTCTCTCAGGCAACCAACAGTAGGACAAGAGGGCACAGGCTTAAGGTCTGCCAGGGGAGGTTTAGGTTGGATATCAGGAAGAAGTTCTTTACAGAGAGGGTGGTCAGGCACTGGAATGGCCTGCCCAGGGAGGTGGTGGATTCTCCAACCCTGGAGGTTTTTAAGGTGAGACTGGACGTGGCACTGAGTGCCATGATCTAGCAATAAAAGTGGGGCTGGATTAAGGGTTGGACTTGATGGTCTCAGAGGTCTCTTCCAACCCAACTGATTCTATGGTTCTACGAACTGAACAAATGCACAAGGAACCATAATGACAAAGTAGGTTTTGAAACACGAAACTATAGGAAACTGTATTTAAAGTCACTATCAAACCCAGAAATAGTTTAAAATACTAGCCTAGATATTAAGTCACAAATTCTCAAACTGTCATGAAAAATAGCCATCTGAAACCAATTTAGGTGGTGGGGCTTTTTGTTATATATAATTGCATTCTTAATGGCAATAGAAAACATATGTTCTCCAAAATAATACAGCAAAAGAAAAGTAATTCTATATTTAAAGGATCTAAGCAAGTTTTTCATTCAATCACCTGCCACTTGTATTCTCAAAATGTGTAATGTGATTCACTGCCAGCCACAGTTCACTAACTAGCTAGAATTATTCTGTACAGAACAATACTCAGCAATCCACATGGAACCGCCAGTAAGTAAAAAAAAATCTCATTGTATAACTACATCATTGGAAACAAAACAAAAAAGAGACTGGATTCAGTTTTATGTCAAATTATATGGCCTTAGAAGACAGAATTCTATTATCTTCAGAAAACAGAACACAGGCAGATGACTTCCTCTTCATATAACCACTAGGGAAGCTTATTTGGATTCGAAAGCTACAGATGTGACTCAAAAAGCCACACTAAAATATAAAAGTAGGTATTTGAAGGCAGTAGTAAGATTAACTTTCAGCTTTCTGAAGGGAAAAAAAAAGCAAAATCCTAAAAGCTTTAATACTTAGCCCGGTATCATTCTAGAACTGGAACAGTAATTCTCTAAGAAAAGCTTTTAACATAGTTTTCAGTTATTTAGAAAGTTGCAACATAACATATAGTAACTTAGCCATACTTACAACAGATGTTCAATCATACCTCATGACTCATATCTTGAAATGCTGACATTTCTGATATTGACATAAACCGAGCAGCAAAGCTTCTACCATCCGCTTCATCCTGTCCCACCACAGGCTGAAAAATGTTTTGCAGCAGACATTATATTTCATTTTGATAAGCCAAAACAGACAAAATAATATAGTATAGTGTTGTAGACCAAGTAATCAATAACTTACAAGAAATGTGTTGGGTTTATTCTTCTGGTCCTGCCATTGCTTCATGATATCTTTAAAGAGAGTTGAATTCTCATTTCCTTCATATTGTAGATCTATTAGACAGAACACAAGAATACTGATGAAGAGGATATTAAATATGGAAAACACTGAAAGGTTCCTGTGCACCCAAGTACAGATTCCAATTAAAAACAAAAGTCTAAGTGAAATGCTAATCCTTATCAAAACTTCTGCGATATAAAGCCAAAGGCCTGTGTAAGAGGTCTGCCTGGAGATGCCTGCACCAACAGAAAACACATTTTCCCATGAGGTAAAAGCATTTAATCCAAGCACAGCCAACATTCACATTACACTACAACTAACCCTCATCTAGTTCAGCAACACAACTCTGACAACCAGACACTGGCTGCATGTGAAAATTACGATACTTCCCCCAGATTCCGAAAATGCAGCCTAGAAACTTTCTACAAAAAGCACATTCATAAAACTCATTTAAAAGCCCTCAATGAATTTATCAACCATACAATTTGCTCAGATGCTTCCTGAACA
The DNA here is from genome assembly GCA_035583235.1 of Hafferia zeledoni. Classification (NCBI taxonomy): domain Eukaryota; kingdom Metazoa; phylum Chordata; class Aves; order Passeriformes; family Thamnophilidae; genus Hafferia; species Hafferia zeledoni. The sequence goes on along the minus strand of JAWWEV010000134.1, from coordinate 34,307,873 downwards.
CTTGCATGGTTTTGCCATGCAGATTGTTCATTAGCAATTGGTTCCACAAGTTTCAGGTTTTCAGAGTGACCGTCCAAATCTTGTCTTCATTAAGTCCTTCTTCCCTACCTTTAACAATGCCTATATTAGCAGCTGTTAACTCCAAAGCTGTAATTTCATTAACTACAGATTTGATATCCATCTTCTTTGGCATATATACTGGTGGCTTTTCCCAGTTGGATGCTATATTCATCACGTCAAGCTGAGTTTTCATTCTGGAAAAGAAAAAAAACTAACCAACTTACAACACTTTTCTTTGTGTTTACATTCCAAGTAAATTACACATGCCTAAAAGAAAAAACATATTTTAAAAAGAAATCACTAGAAGACATCAGAAAAATTAAGTCTCTGATAAAAAATCAAGTTCCTCGCATTTTTTTCTTAAAACTTATTACTTGATGATTCATTCAAATTAGGTTCCATACACAATGAAAATTCTAAGAAGCAGTGCGTGTAGTTCAGCAAAAAGATTACCACTCTATACTTAGTGTACTTTCCCTGAATCCAAATTATACTCCTTTTTCAGAGAGCATTGCTAATGTTAGTCTGAAACACAATGTATTTTAAAGAACTCCACTTCCAATATTATTTCTTAAACTGTAAAAATTTTTAATAAATATAGAAGAATCTTTAAGAATATATAAGAATCTTTAGAAAGAAATTACAGGCTATGTGCACTACAAGCACAAAACCAAAGGCACTGCAAAATCTCCACACACACTCTTACTCTTAAAGATTTCTGTAAAAGCTCAAGCATGCTTTGGTGTTCCTGAAGTCAAATAACATATCTAAAAATATCCAATCTCCAAGTATTAATGAATTTTTCCATTCGTTTTTTGTCAGGCACCAATTCAAAAGTTTATCTGTAATCCCCATAGTCAATCATTAAAATTCTTGACACATTTCCTAAAATTTGGAACACAGAGCATCCAAAAATCTGAAATTATTATGTCTTAATTACTCAATAATATTTTCATTTTAAATCCCTTATCTGATGATATCCAGAGTAAATATTTTTTCAGTTTTAATCTTTAAAATAACACTGGAGAAAACAAACATGAAAAAAATTAAAACATACCTTGTATTCAAGCCGCAAGCAACCTATAAATAAAATAAGAATTTGTAAGATACGACTTTTCTCCAACTGTGCAAAGAAGGTTATTGTTTTATCAAAACACCTGAGAGACTGAGTTGCCTGTCTTCATATCATGAAACTATAGGAAATACACCTGTTAAAAAACTTTATAAAACCAACAAAACCCCCACCCCAAATCATTCAAATGTTAAAAAAAAGCCTGAATGATTTATCTTGTAATATTCTGTGTTAAAGACAAAAAGAACTCCTTCAGAGCCAAATGAGACATTTAAATAATGATCCATATGGTTACCTTATCCATTTCAGATGTTTAGATATTTGCAAGCATTCAAATGAAAGACTATTTTGCATTTCTTGGTGAGAAAGCCTCTGCTATGTGCTCAGAATATGCTATTACACTATTGAAAAAAGCTCCTTTTAGTTTTAAATCCGGCAGATAATGGCAGTAAGAAGTGCACTGTACTGTAACCAAGTGGCACTTCCCAAAGAACAGGCAATGAAAAGTAAGAAAACCTAACTGGATTATAGCTGCTTTCCTATAAAAACCTGGTGATCTTGCTGTACTGAATCTTTAAACAAAAACTAAGTATTGTTCTGGAGGGCAGGCAGGGAAGTGCTAAGGTAAAGAGGAAGAGAACAAATGGCAAGAAGAGGTAGAAAATGAACCAGAGGAATGGGGGGAAAGAGAAGGAACGTAAGAAGGAACAAAAGGCAAAGGTGGAGGCAGAACAAAAGGCATAGGAGAAACAGAAGAAGCAGGCAGAACATGAAGCAGATCAGGACCCATAGGAGGAAGAAGATGAAAACAGGATGTGGATGGAGAAGAAAGAGGGAGAGGAGGAAAAACAGGAAGAAAGGGAGGTTGAGAAAGAGATGTGGAAGTAGTGACATACTAATCACTGGAGTCACAGTAGTTCTTCCCAAAGTAGGAGCTGCTTTTTTAAAAGTGAAATTTTCCTTAATGAGTTGTTACTAGACACTTAGTCAAACTCTTAGGTACTTTCTTAGCTTCCCATTTATCTGAAGGCAGCAAAAAGGCCCACTGCACAAATCAGCAGTGCACTGTGGTTTCTTATGAAAGCATAAGCCTTCAAGTTGACAAAAACCCCACAGAATTCAATATTTAAGTACTTTGCCCCACATCTACCATCTTCCTAAATTCCATACAACTGCAGCCACAGTGTTTGACAAACAAAATTAAATCATCTACACTTGCTTAGGTAACAGTGAAAATTAGTTTGTGTCTTAGGTTCCTTCAGCATTTACTGCTAAATCAGAAACAGTGTTTTTTCTCTGCAGTTCCCTTGAACACTATGATGAAGACTTCCAGTGTCTTATATACACATAAGTGTATATACTATGTAGGCACAGTGTCTGTCTGTCAGAAGTACCTAAGCTTAGCTTCGAAGAGGCTGATTTACCTCCACTGCACACCTTGGTGCAAGGGTTATGGCAAGCTTAAAAATCAATATAATCACCTTAGCTCAGGTATCTCAACACAGTACTCCACTGTGCAGCACAGACAAGTTAGCAATTCTGCCTCAAATCTTTCCCCAGAAAGCATTTTTAGTATCTTACAAATTTAAAATGCAATGGAAGTGCTTAACACACAAAGTATTTGAAAATAAATATGAAAAACCAAAGAAATGTGAGACAGCTTTGAAGGCAGTACTAGTAATTAACTCTTTACACAGCACCAAGGCAGTATTTTCCCAGCTGGCAGCATAATACAGCAAGTGTTACAGCAGCAACTATATAGTCAATACTGATTTGTTAGTGAAGAAAAAAAGAGTCAACTGAGTGCATCGATAAGCTGAAAAGAAAGCTTTTTCAAACTTTTCTAAACATGAAAACTGTTGTTATAAAAACAGTATGAAATGTTATTTTTTGTCTGTATTTTTCACTTATTGAATTTGTTTTTCCTGATCGAGTCATAATCATAATCTACAATATAGCAGACTCTATTTGAGTTCATTATACAGCTGATATCAAATAGAAACAAAAGGCGATCACCTCCAGGAAACGCTGAGGATCACATTCATGGACAAGCTTTTCACAATCCTTCAAAAAGTTCTCAATGGTCTTCTTGTGAGTTTCTTTCATTTTCTTCCACATCTGAAATTCTTTCTCTTTTTTAGCTCTTTGATTTTCAGCATCTTCTAGTAACTGCTGCTTTTTCATTTCTAGAGTTTTGAAAATTTCTCCAAATTTCATTTCAATTATCTCCACATCATTGTTCAGCATCATCTAGAAGCATAAGAACAGACGCAAATATAGAAGCAATGTCCACAGAGAGTCTTCTCTAAATAATCTCAGAGCACATCTATGCCACAAGAAACACCCAAATGCTGTATGTTGTGATTACCCTATCATGAGAAGAGAAACCAAGACACACATACACACACATATAATATACAGCATCTGTAACTCACATCTGTATCATTTGGTGGGTTTGAGATCTCATTCATCAGCTTCTCATTTATTATTCTCATTTGTTTCAGAGTACTGAAGAAGGTTAGCTGCAAGGCAATTGAAACACTTATTATGACTTTATACATTTCAATATTTATCTAGAATATCACCAAAGACAAAGAGCTAGTGGAGGGGGCGATCAGGGGTCTGCAGCATCTCTCTCATGAGGAGAGACTGTGGCAGCTCGGCCTGTTTAGTCTGGGGAGGACAAGACTGAGAGGAGATCTCATTAAACCATATAAATATCTCAAGAGGATGGTGCCAGACTCTTTTCAGTGGTTCTCAGTGACAGGATGAGGAGCAATGGCCATAAACTAAAACACAAGAAGCTCTACCTCAACCTGAGGAAGAAACTTTGGGTTGAGGGTGGCAGAACACAGAAATAGGCTGCCCAGGGAGGTTCAGGAGTCTCCCTCTCTGAAGACATTCAAACTGTACCTGGACACTTTCCTGTGTCACCTGCTGTAGGTGACCCTGCCTTGGCAGGGAGGTTGGACTGGATGATCTCCAGAGGTCCCTTCCAACCCTAACTATTCCATGATTCTGTGATATTTTGTATAACATATTAAACAAAGGTTGCAATTCAAAACATCACTTAAAAACATTTAATGCTTTCCTGGATCAGTAAAGAACCCCTTTCTTTTGCTCTTCCTCAAAGTAATATTCTTAGGCTTACCTATAATGCATACTGCTAGAATGACTGCTTTATAGTTAAAACATTTTGCCTCAGCCTTTTTTTAACCTCTCCCTTCACACACATCTATCACAATGCAAGTTTTAATGCTGGTATTCCAGTTTGACAAGGAACTATGTGCTAGTTGTTGGTTTGGGGGTTTTTTTATGCCTCACACCAAAAAACCAGAAAGCTGCTCATAACCAAGATATTTGGTTTTAAACTAATATAATCATTGATATTTTCCTCCTTTACTTCTGTAGAGTATCATTAAGTTTTATGTAGGACGTCTAGTAAAAAGGTGTTTTCCCCTGGTTTCCCAAGTGACATGCAATTGGTGACAGGAGAGGCAGGAGGAAAATCAGTGTAAAAGCAACTTTTGTCTTACAGAGTAGTCAGTGCTCTACTTAGTACTTTTCATCATTGCCCAGCAGTTGTTCCAATTCCTGCCCAGCAGAACTGCTGTATGGTATCCCACCCTGCACCCAATTTGCACAGGGCACGAAGAGGTCACTCCACCCAAACAGTAGGTATTTTGGCAAAACCCGCAACTACTACAACCAGTCAACCGAGCATTATGCCAGGAAGTTGCTTTCTTCATGCAAACTGGAAGGCGTCTTGGTTTTACATTTATCTAATTATTACTCACCCAAATGATCTGTTCCTAAATATGTAATTACCTATGACACAAATTACTATGGCAGCTCAGAGAGCCTATAAACAAAACATCTGCGGGTGAGTTTTTGGAGGTGTCAGGACTAGTATCTTCCTGAACTTGAAACAACTGGATCCAAATGAGCAATAAACTCTTAGCATCAGCGTTCCTTCAGCCAAGACTGCAAGTTTCTATATGAAAAAGCCCAACCAAAAACCAAAGCAACAACAAAAAACTCCACAATACTCTAGGTGCTTTGGTAAATCGGGTTCAGATCTGTTCATGCTGTTAATACTCCTGGTCCCGTTCGTGCGACGTACAGTGTGACGGCAGCAGGGGAGGGCACACCCCGGCAGTCCGCAAAAACCTCCCGCCTCTACCTCAAAGCAGCACAATCCCTCTGTCTCTCTCCTGCCCACCACACTGCTGTTTTCCCTGCGGCGTTTCTAAGCAAGAGCAGCCCGTGCCCGCTGGGATCCCCAGCGGACAGCCTGACCTCCCAGCCAGGCCCCTGGCGCGGAGGGGAAGCCCCGCGCTTACTTTTTCTTCCTGGTACACCGTGCCTATGAGGTTGACGGAGTGGAAGATGCCTTGATGCTCCTCGGACACGCACTGCCCGCACCCCGCCTGCCGGCACATGCGGCAGTATAGCTGCACCGGCCGGCTCGGATGTTTGTGGCAGCTTCCGAGCGCCAGCGGGGAGAGCGGGTCGGATACCGGCCTGGGCCCCGGCGCCGCCTCCCCGGCCTTGGCGGCCCCCGCCGCACCGGCCCGGTATAGCCTGACCACCTCGGCCAGGGTGGTGTTGACGGGCAGGGCGGCGACGCCGCCGCGGGGCAGCAGGCACAGCTTCCTGCACAGCGGGCACGGCACCCGCGCGCAGGGCGGGCCCGGGCCCAGCCGGGCCTGCACCGGCGCCCGCTGCAGCTGCCGCAGGCGGGCGGCCTCGGCCGAGGCCAGGCACTCCAGCACGCAGCCCCGGCAGAAGTTGTGCGAGCACAGCGGCAGCGTCACCGGCTCCTCCAGCAGCGACAGGCACACGGCGCACGTCAGGCTCGCCTCCATCGGCGGCGGTGAGGAGCCGGGCGGCCGCCGCGCCGACTGCTGCTGCTGCTGCCCAGGGCCTGACTCGTCCCGCTGCCCCGCCGCTTCCAGCTCGGCGGCACCGAGGGCCGACAGCCGCGCCGCCACTGACCCCACGGGCGCGGGCGCAGAGCCGCTGCCAGCCGTCAACTCCCGCTGCAGCGCGCCCGCCCGCGGGGCGGGGCGAGGGCAGGCGCGCTGGCGATAGGCGGAGGCGCAAGACTGACATGGCTTTTGCCCAATAGAAACAAGGAAAGACAGCGGGGGCGGGGCAGAGGTTCTGGGGCCCGCCCCCCGCCTGGCGCGCGCGGCTGCATTCCGGGGCGCGCGCAGGGTCCTAGCGCCGCCGCCGCCGCCATCGCCATGGCCATGGCCATGCAGTACCGGGCCGGGCTGTGCGCGCGCGCGGCCCTGCGGGCGCGGCCGGGGCTGTCCGGGCTGCAGAGTTTGATAAAGCAGAGGTAGCGCTTTATCGGCTGTGCGAGTTGCCTGCAAAAGCAGAACATCAGCTTACGATTGTGTCAGTGCTGAGAAACTGGGCAGTGATCAGCTCGCTCTCCTTGGTTGTTCCCCCTCTCCTCCCCCCCATAACCGTTCCTCCCAAAGTTCAGGCTTAACAATTACATTATCCGCCTGAACTATTTGATAATGACTCAAACTCAAGAGGGGCTCGAATGAAATTTTAAGTTTATTATCAATCGATAGAGTTGTAGCCTGAAGTCAGTACTTGCCAAGAAGCCAGACACGGCTATGAATAGCGTTAGTCCCACCGTGGGCTGAGGGGACCGGAGCGAGCGGCACAAAAGCAACCCCGTATGTGCGGGGTTCTGTGGCAGCGCTTTATTCAGTGTCACTGAGCTGCACCTGCACAAGCTGCCCGTGTACAATCATCCAGAACGGCTGTGTCCAGTCGGACACCTTGTGGCTGCAGGAGGAAAGCCAGGGGTAGGTAATTTCAGAATTACCACACTTTCAGAGAATCACAGATTATTCGGAGTTGGAAAGGGACCCACAAGGATCATCGAGTCCAACTCTTAAGTCAATGGCCCATAAATGGCATTGAACCCATGACCTTGGCATTATTACAGCCAAGTTTTAACCAACTGAGCTAATCTCCCTCACTTCTGTAAGACGCTGACAGGAGGCACCTGCAGAGCGGCCGGGAAGTCCCATGGACAGGCTGCCCTGAATAGATTCGGGCTATTTAAGAGCAGCGTCACGTTTTCCTATGGCAGAGGGACTGGAGTGTGGACTCTGCCACCTCTCCTGCCCGGGGTGTGAGCTCTGCCGCCTCTCCTGCCCGGGGTGCGGGCTCTGCCGCCTCTCCTGCGCAGTGTGGCCGCTGTCCCCCGGTGTTGTCCGGCTGCGCCGCGCCCCGCCCCGCAGCCCCATTTGGAGCCGCAGTCCTACCTGGTGGGAGGCAGCTCCTGAATTAAAGCACCCAGACCATCCTAGGTACACCTCCGTGCTCTGAAGGTCAATACTCAATCAATGATTAAAATGAAATGGGCACAAATGGCATTCAGAGTTTAATAATCTGGAACTTCTCTGCCCAAAGCTAAGTAATGTTTCATCTTCCAGGGTTTTCCAGTGCGTGGCACTGAATTGAGTGGTTTGGGTTCTTGATTCTAATTTTTTCTTTTGTTTCAAACAGAATGGGGGAAATGCCATTAAGTATGTGGTCTAAATGAAAGAGAATATCAAAGCATTCTGGTGAATGACTGGTAACAGACTGGGGCAGATGCTTAGTTTGATAGTAACTAAACCGATACTGTTCAAAAGCTTAAAATATGAGTTTTAAAAAGCAGGAAAGAAAAGAAAAAAAATTACTTGAAGGAAGAAATTCCGCTGCTAAAAGTAAATAAAACAAAATAGTTTTTCTTGCTCCAGTGTGGAAGCGAATAGGTTCTTCCAGAGCCTGTTGACAAATGTTTGAAATGTTGTGACATTTTGCCACTTGCTTCATTAGTTTACATTAGTAATAAACCCAGAAATATTAATTAGAACTAGGAATAAAACCAGGTTCCTGCTAACATTTTTTTCTCTCTCAAGAAAGATTTAATTAGCAAATGTATAGTACTGATTTTGCTTTTCTGTTTTGTAAGGTAGGATTTCTTACAGGTAGTGCAAAATGTATAGCTTCAATTTCTATTTAAAATAGATATGCACAGTCTTCAAACTTCATCTTCTTACTTAATAATCTTCTGCATCACCAGAACAGATAGCAAGTAAAGCCCTCTCATAGTGTCCTGAAGCAAAATGCTGCAAAAAAAAAAAAATAAAAAAAAAAATCAACATTTCTGTGACTATACATTTTCTGAATTTTTCTTCTCTTGGTGAGTGACAAGGACTAGACTATTGTAAGACATTATACTGTTTTCATAAGGATTATAGGCCAAGATTATTTTAATTTCACATACCTTGGCCTTTGGTTGCTTGGGCACTTAGAAACAATGGTGGATCAAATCTGTTTATTACTTCTCAAGTTCACTACCAAAAAATTGTGAGCAATTTCTTTAAGTTGCTGTGCATCTTGCAGTTGGATTAGAGTGATATAAAAAAGTAAAGTGGCTTACCAAGAGTCTTTTTTTGTACAATTGCGCAATCTCAAACTTTGTTTTAAGATACAGAACAAGAGTACAAGAGGAATAGTTTTTTGTGAAGGTACTATCTAAGCACAAGAATAAAACCAGATATTTATTTCAGTTTTGCACAAAAGTAGTATCAACCTAACCTTGCAGGACAGCATGAAATAAGATATTATCAATTAGTGTAGAACCATTCATGCAAACTATTCCTCAGCATACACTGTCCTGCCCTGTTTATATATTCCTCTTGCATTGGTGAGAGACAAAATCACTGAGAGGAAGTGAGCTGAGAGTTCTGCTTGCTTACTGAAGTCAAACTGAGGCACTGAAAATTCCCTGTTGTTTTTATACATGGTTTTGAGTTTTTTATTTGCTTGGGGGTTTTTGCTTTGGTTTGGCTGTTTAGTTTTTTTGTGGTTTTTTGTTTGTTTTTGGGTTTTTTTGTGTTTTGTTTTGTTTTAAACCGAGTAGTTAAACAGAGATTAGCCCTTTGTATTTTTCTGGTAGGACTCTGCACAGTCTGTGTGTTGCTAGTGCTGAATGTATGCAAAAGTTTGCAAAAACTTACTTTAATGTCATGGAAGAGGGATTTCCCGTATCTCTCTTTGTATCGCTGTCGTATGTTCATCAAGTCAATCTCACTCCTGGCAATGAGAATCCTAATAACTGTTTTATTGTGAAACCCAAAGTCCTAAAATGAAAAGAGAAGATGAGAGGAAACCTGACAGTTGGGCAATATGTGTTTGTCTATCTGTATATTCTCATGTTAATGTTTAATAGGTAAAAATAAGATATATCCATGTAGGGCATGTAGGTATATAGGGTATTTAAGAAATACCCATAAAGGTGTCCTAGAGTTTAAAGGAGTCTAAGCATTCAAGGGTTTTATCCTATAGAGTTTTCATGTGCCCAAATGATAGAATTCATGTTACTAAATAACAGGGAGTCCCCACATTCCAGACTTTTATCCATACGTTGAAACTTTAAAAAAGGAAAATCTGATGGTATTTTGTCAGTATCTTAGGAATTCAGTTTGTGGGTGGCAGCTGCGACTGTCATTATATTATAGAGTCCATTCAAACCATACTGAAGTCAATAATGTGTTTTGCTAGAACTGCTGCTGCGTGTGAATTCAGTGAGATTTTTAACCATTGTTTTAGAATTTGCATAAGGTGTTCAGACATGTTTATTTTTACTATTTCTAAATAAATTTTCATGTTGTAATTGTGTGGAGAATGAGGACATCTAGTGGCAAAGTAGTCAAAACAGGTTTAGGGCTGGTATAACTGATGACCAATTCAGATTCTTTAAAGTGAAATTGTAATGTTATCAACTAGTCATTGGTAGTGAAATCTTGTTCTCCATAAAACAAGCAATGAACTGTATTAAAAAGCTGCATGTAGAAAATATAATACATATTTGTTGGCTAGATTAAAATCTTTATTATAAGCCATTATGGACTATGATTTCAAGCATTAGAATCCTGGGTAAGTTTTATTATATTGTATTGTATTGCTTTTTGCCCATTATGGGAAAACTAAACACTATTTTGAATTTATATATTTCTTTTGACAATTTTCTGTGTTCATTAAAACACTGATAAATCACAGTAAAATATCAAATAAAAAAAGTAGATGTTTATTGTTAATAACTAAAAACTTCTTCCTGCATCACATACATTGTCTGAATATAATATAGAAGAAAACTACCTCTGTGATATTCCTTGAAATTAAAAAGAGAGTTTTAACTTGAAAAGTAGTCTTGATACAGAGCATTGAGAAATACCACTTTTCCTGATAGTTGGTATTTCCTGGTGCTTTTGGCAAACCTTTTTTTATGTGCCAGACTCTTCTTTTGACCACTGAACAAAATACTACCTCTTACTTTAAGTCCCTGGGATTTTTCTTGATTCTTTGCTGCCACAGTTGCAGTTTTAGCTGAAACATTCAATGGCAGCAGTGGCAGCAGCCGGCACTTTTACTGGGGCACTTTTGAAGTGCTGGTTAAAGGTTTTGTTTGATGGTTCTGGCTTGCAATTCCTTTCTGTGCCATTTCTGCTCTAAGGTGATCCTTACTCATGGCTAGCTCTTATAACCATCTTCTAAAGATTACACTTAAAAGATTAGGCTTAAAAGATTATACTTTAGTTTTTATATAACATAATGCATCATTATTTTCACTAATGAATGAAAAGCAAAAGGAAGTATCTTCAGTGACATTCCTCCCTGGCAGGAGGAATTTTTAAGTGTTTCTTTGCATTTACCCACATTTCTCCCAGGCACTAATTTATTTCAGTATGTTAGCACTTACACAAAAAATAAAAGAACCTGCATGGAGCCCCACAAGAAAACATGACAATTTGTCTTTATGTAACACTAATTTAGTATTCAATTTTTTAGCAATACTTATTAAATCTCTAGAGACAAAAAATTGCTTAGTAAGAAAAGTGCATATTGAGTTCTACACAGCAGGGGGAGATATCATCCATAGAAAAGAAACGTGTTCAATTAAAAAAAAGTCGACAAAGTTGCCAGACAGATACTGTTTTAAGGTATCTAAATATTTAACCTTTTACTGATAAATGCTGTATGTAGCTTAGGCACTACTGCTTTGAAATTTATGTAGGTATCAACAGTTTTAAAACATGCAGTCACACCTTAAATATTGAACAAACTCATTTGTAAGTACTTGTTTAAGAATAATCAAACAAGCAAAAAGAGGCAATCTGATTTTTATGACATGTGAAGAAGAATGGTTACTTACATGGATTGCACTATAAAGCCTGTAAGCAAAGTATGAAGGCTTGTCACGAATACAGAGAACTAAGGAGGGAAGAGTGGCAACAGGTAAACAAAAGATTATTATAAAACAATTCCTTTTGGCTTGAAATACAAAGCTAGGTAGTGCTGTACATGCCTCAGCTTAAAATTAAGCTACCAATATTCATTAACATAACTGTATTTATAATTTTAAAAGTATAGTACTTATTTTGGGTGGGTCCACATTGCTGTTGCATCAAAGAGGTTATTAAATATGAGGGAATACACTCATATGACTTCTTTGTAGAAATATTATTATCCTTATTCTATAAATGAGGAACAAAGTCACAGAAAGGATGAAATCTGTTTACATACCACCAAAATCCTGAAAACATTGCCGATAATTTAACATGGGTAAAATGCAGTTATGATTGATCACAAAAAATTTGTTACAAAATAAAACCAGATAGATACTAGTTCTAGTCAGTCAGAAGCTAGTGCTGCGTGGGTGCATTTTGAGATCTAAACAAGCATGGAAAAGTAGGTAAAATTATGTCTGAAAATTTAATTGCACAATACAGGAGGTTAAACTGGATAAAAATACCAGAAAAATAATGTTCTTGATGCATAAGAGATAACATGCTAGATATTTATTTAGAGATTACTGCTAGTAAAAATAATATCCTTACATTACCTATTGCAACCAGTAATTCTTGAAAGTATCCATCGTAACATTCATTAATGGCATCTACTATGTCTTGCCCAGAGATATTTTGGAACTCCTGGAAAACTTGAGAGGAGGAGAAAAAGCAAACCTGTTTCATTCTAGTTCATTAATAATGATCAATTTGCCTTTTTTTTTTTTCAGTTTGTTTCTTCTCCCTGGTACTATAACTATTGAGTTTATTTTTTTAACCTTATATTCTCAGTGTTTTATTATGTTTATATTCCCCAGGTAAAGCAATATAAATGAGTAGCCTGAAACCTGGCTTCCAGGAGAGTCTCTCCCATGGTTCTTCAGTCTACAGTATAAAATGAATGCATGCCACAGCCTCTGTTTCACTGGAAGCTTTAATATATTCTCTATCTAGCAACATCTGTTTACAAAACATGTAACAATGTCATGTCATTAAGGCAACTTCCTTGCTCAGCTTGGCTAAAACTGGCCAGAGAGTCACAAGAAGCCGTGGCTGGCATGACATGTAACATGTCAGTATCCGGACATGGACACTCTGCATAGTGCAGGTATGCAAGCATACAAATATACAGGGAGTGCTTCCTCCTTTAGAGAAAGAGGAAATTTTCAGTTCACTGCTTAGTACAAAACTTGTGGAGGACTACAGTACAGAGCCCTCAAATCTCAGGAAGACAGCAGAGCATAAGCAGGTGTGTTACATTATGTTAATCCTGTCAACACCGGCTGAATGAATTTGTTGATCCATGATAGCAAAGTAATTCTAAGCTACTGTTAGGAGTTGACATAAGAAATCCGGCTGGCTGCACAGTGATAAACTTGTCACCAGACAGTTTTTCCACTGCAGAGCAAAAACTTAAACTTGTCACCAAACAGATACAACAGGTTTCTTTCCTACAATGGAAGATCTGGATGAGCTCACATGAATTCATTGCAATCTGCAATTATGTCTGATTTTCTGTTTTGAATAAAAATGGCCCTTATGTTTCTGTGTGTATTTTCATTACAGGAGAGTGGTTGTGGATGCTAAAGTGCTCCCATCAGAAACTCCTTTGAAACTTCCAGGGAAAAGCTTCAATACTGCAATGTGTTTTCATATCCAAATGTGTTGAAAATACTTCATCCACCTCTGCTGAGGTGTTTCCCCTCATAAGAGCTACTTAGAGAAAATGAAGTAAATCATTAAGAAAAATCTACCTCATCCTGTTGTGTCATGTGTAAACTCTGTGCAGCCATAACATTTGCCTTTCTTTAGTCATGCATTCTTCCCTCTGTTATTAGGCATCCTGGTGCCTGCCTGTTCTGTCTACAGCTGTCAGTAGTCATCAGGCAAAGTTCAGTTTTGCATTACTTCCAAAATCCCATTAACATCAGTGGGAGTCTGAGAGCTCCAACAGTTCACACTTAGGTTTCAGGCTAATACCCTGCTGCACAGTGAGTGTCTTGGTATGCAAAGCATGGCTTTATTAGCAAGTCAGATTTTTCCTTTCCTCTCTGTTTAAACAGCTGAACTGCTGGATTACCCATCCACAACTGCTGGTGGCTTCTGTTGCAGAGAATCATTTGCAGCATGTTTTTGTGTTCGCCTGTTTTCTGCTGACATGCTTCCCATAGAATCTAATATACCAGAAAAAGGAAAAAAAAACATGCAAAATGTTTTAAGTAAGTCCTAAATCACTTTTCAACATTTGTATTTTCTTGTTTTTTAATGTTCGAGAAGTACACATATGAGCATATTTACCATTGCATCCTGAGCAGCTGTAGAAGGATCTGCATAGCCTTCCATCCTTGTTCCCTGGGGGAAAAAAAACAAACACATTTTCTTCAGAAGTTAAATCCTAAAACACTGTGGGAATATAAAGTTCTCTCTATATGAAGCTATGCTGGATTTCTTGAGATAACATATATAGGCTTTTAGATTGGATAAATATATTCCATGGTTGAATTTGCAAATGTAGAAAATATCTTTCTCATGTTATGTCTTCCTTTTCTTTAATAAGAGGAATTCTGGAATGACAGTCATGTGAGAGTGAAAAATGGGGGAAGTGAATAAACATATCCCATTCTTAGTCCCATTTAAGTAAGTGGTTGCCTGACCAACACCATCCCACCACCACTTTCAGAATTATGGGTATTATATTGCTCTAGAATATGTAAGTGAGGGGAAAAGAAGGATAAGAGTAACATTTGCCATTCACTGATTAGTTCTAATCAATATGCATATTACCAGAAGAATATTTTCTCAATTTTTTTCCACACTGCACAAGCCATAGGAGCAAGCTCATCAAATAATGGAAATTTTGCTTGCTCATAATCATTGTCTAAAATTAAGAACCAAGACTAGGCAATTGTTTGACAACATTGATACACAAAACACAGAAGAATACTTCTAATTTTATCATGCATTTAATACTTTTCAATTACACAAGTCAAGTTAAATTCTTTAGTAAACACACTATGAACTGAATGATATAGCTGTTGGAAAAAAAGAGGAGAACACAACTATCGGAATTACTTTTTTAACCATAGCCATCTTGTAAGGATAAAAATCAGCTTTGGTTGCAGAACTCTTAGCAATCTCAAGCTCATGTAATCACTGCCTTAATAATATGTATTTGAAGTAATTTATTTTAAAATTTACAGTCATTTGACCCTATATGTGAAAGGAAGGATTAAAATTGTGTATTGGCTGTTAGCTTGAAGAATGACTGATTTGTAGCTCTTTCTTTTAAAAAATATTAATTTATATTTTAATTAAATGGTAAGAATTTCATGCAGTGAAATTCCTAGTAATAACATACATTACTTGAACTAAATTTTGATGGAATGACTGCATAAAGTTACATACACAAGAAAACACAGGAAACAAAGGCAGAACAATAAAATAACTTAAATAATATTCTACATGAGTCAAATGACCACTTTCCCCAGGAGCATTTGTATAATTATGTTTTAAACTGTAGAAAGTTATATTTCAAAAAAGGGAATTAGAATAAAATTTGTCCCAGACTAGAATATTAGCCTGAATTTTTAATGATTAATTTCTTTAAGAAGGACTATAAACTGTAACTTCTAATATTCCCCAGGTTGGACATGAAAACTGTAAATACAACACTAAAACAATTGAATAGTTTGCTCTCCATATGTGGAGCACATTTACTTCTATCCATAGTCAGACATGTTTCTTAAGGTTTTATAGAAATCAAAGCAAAGCATTTCTGAAAAAAAGCATTAGAGGATGCATGAGAATGTTGCTGTAGAATAGTCTTCTGTAAGTTGCATGGTAAAGGAACTAGAAAGGATATATTTTAATATCACTGTGTTTTAATGTAAGATCATATCCAGACATGGGTAATTCAACTAACCATCTTGGAAAATATACAGTATAAATGAGTTAAGTTGAAATTTCCTGCAGCTCTTCCTTATCTTGTGAAAAATAGGTCTTATTAGCTAAGAAGTTGATGATTTCAGGCCTCTTTATCAATATTTGAGGCTTCAGAAAATAAGAACTAATAATGTGTAATCTTAGATTATTTTAAATTTAGTTTGTTTGATGTGTAAAATCTGTCCTATGGTTTTAGTAAAGATGAGAAGTGAGGTTGCTTAACCTCTAGCTTTTAATTTTTAAGCAAGGAAGGATTTTCATTATTAAGGGGGAAAAAATCCAGCATGAGGAAAAAAAAGTTCTGTTTATAGCTTCTACATCTGACATATCTGCTCTTTGTACTCAGTGCAGCCTGCTGCTATTTCATAGAATCATAGAATCATAGAATTGATTGGGTTGGAAAAGACCTCCGAGATCATTTTCCGAGAACTTTTTCCCCAGACATGCATATATAAGAATAGGGGATATACCTTATGTATGCTGTTATGTCCTGGCAGTGCTTTTGTCATTATTTGTTACTCTGGTGTATGAAAGATTTTTAAGATAATGAACACAGTGATTACAGTGGGAATAGGAGCTTATAATCTGATAAGGATGACCACTTTGTTGTATAAAACTAAAAACTGGTAAAACTGCAAAAGTTGGTGTATCATAGTGACACTTTGCTTGCCTTCGTTCAAACATGCTGTGATTTAGCATACATATTAGCACATAGTAAAGAGCATCATGTTTAAAGGGGAGAACACTTTAATACTTTATTTCTTAGTCAAATGTGGATATATCTCCATTTTCACATAATGTTTCAACTGGATTATGATATATTCTAATAATGGAGAAAACAAGAGTTTTAAAAATTACAGTCTCATTTGTCCATGCAAGTAGACTCCTTTTGAGATGTGGCAGATGGATCAGAGGATCAGCAGCTGAATAATCAGGGGACTTTGTAAAATAACCATTAACCTTTGCCTCTATCTGATAGCCAAAATCTGAGTAGATGACTCTTCCTCATCTGATTTTCCCCCTTCTCTTGTTTGAAAGTGTAGCCCTATTGAACTAGCTTTAATACAGTCACCTTAAGATTAAAGACTTCTCAATTAGTATCAAAAATCATTATGAATTTTTTAGAAATCTAAATCATACTACTTGTTTTTACATTACCTGAGCAAGGTTCATGAGTGTATCTCTGAAGTGACCTGAAGTCTCAGAATCAATATCTTGTTGAAGATCATTATTATATTCTAGGGTAAACCAAAAACATACAGCATGAATTACAAATGAACATGCTCTGCATAGTACAAATGAAGATTATTAAACAAAGGGTAAATACATAGGATTCAAATAAGGATAAATAAATAGGATTCAAATACTTGTCCATTTTCTATGGTGTTTATTCAACTGTAACCTGGGCAGGTTCTCAATGCACCTGGCCATGGGGCTGGTGCTTTTCCTGGCCCTGCTGGGGGCCCTCAGCTGCTGTTCCCACTCATCTGTCCACTCACCCACGTTGCTTCAGCCTTTGGTATATAATTAGGGGAGGGAACAGGGAAGGGAACCAGTCAGTATTGAGAAGTCATTTTTGTAGTTCTGTTGCTCCATGTGTGCAGATACCTCCAGAGCACACATGGTACAACTGCTACTGTGCTCTTGTTAAGAAACATTACGCATTAGGTAGGCTTCTTTCATCTGGAAGATCTCCATGTTTGATCTTGAGGCTAATATGTCAATTAGGCAGTTTTCTTCTGTGTCTGCTCCCTGTGTGGAGAGAAGTAAATATTAAAAGATGTTGTGTAGTGGAAACTACAGTTTTTAGAAGAAAACAATGCTACACTTATCAGAAGCAAGAAAAGAATAGCAGTCTCTCCTGGAGCAGTGCAGAGTGTACTTTAATGGTAAAATGCTGTATTTCAAATATATTTCTACTTAATCTGAATTTCAGCATGTACATTAGCAAGTGGGGAATGAAGCAAAACTAGTGTTGATGGAAACATAATGGAATAATTTTAGCGCTTTAGTAAGAATTTAGGATTCGTTGAAAGAAATCAGATTCAAAGATTGAGCATACATCCCCAACAAGTGTTCAGGCAATCTGAAGTGGATATTAGAACAGCTATTATGTTTGTCTCCTATCTCTCCTTCCTTCCTTCCTTCCTTCCTTCCTTCCTTCCTTCCTTCCTTCCTTCCTTCCTTCCTTCCTTCCTTCCTT
>JAWWEV010000134.1:34259238-34289981 GCA_035583235.1 Hafferia zeledoni | reverse complement strand
CTTTCTGCCTTCCTTCCTTCCTGCCTTCCTTCCTGCCTTCCTTCTTTCCTGCCTGCCTCCCTCCCTCCCTCCCTCCCTTCCTCCCTTCCTTCCTCCCATAGACCTTGGTATTTAAGGAAAAGCATCATGGCCATGCATTTAGTGCTGCAAATAACTGTGTTTCCCCCCAGGGTTTGAATGATTTTTTGAACTTGAATTGACGTAAGATGCAGTGCATATGGTGCTTGAGATATGCACATAAATAGTGTTGGTGAGTATTCTGCATTTGGGATAATGGGAAAACATGACACCAAGCCTGAACCTGTAGATACACATGGCCTTTTTACTTTGGCCATATGAATCCAGATGAAGATAGGATATTATAAGTTCAACTTTGAACCACATTTAGAAAAAGAAAAGTTTATCAATCCTGTCAGTAATGTTGATAAAAGGACATGATTCCATTGTTACCAGTGATACTTCAAAATTCTTTTAATTCTAACTGTAATAAAAACATTTCAGTAGCTCTAAAAAGTGCATTTATCTAAGCATCTGAAGAAGTTAATACTTTTTTTGAAAGGATTCTTAAAATTGGCAACATAGATCATCTTGCTCAAAGTCATATAATCTGTGCCTTATTTGTGACTGCAGACAGTAGCAAATATTCATGGAAAGAAAAGGAAAACAATGTTGAACTCTGATATACCTTCCTATCTTTCAGGAATGGGCAATTCAGGAATTTCCTGAGAAGGATTATTTTCAATAGCTGACAGTGAACCTGTTTTCAAATAGATTATTGAAGTCCTTTATGACCTGATTTGTGCTTTTGCCCTCCACAATGCCCTGTGGGAATGAATTTCACCATTTAATTACATGATATGTGAAAAAAAATTTTTGTTTGTTTCAAAGCTTCAGTTGTGTAAGGTGCACAGTCTTAGTTCCTGGGAAGAAAAGAAGATATTTGCTTCAAAATGGGCAATCAGTTCAGTTTGACTGGAGTGATCATTGCTTTGTCACAGAGTAATTTGTAAATGTCTATGCAAAGACATGTTCTGCTAAAGAAGTATGAGTCTTTTCAGAGGTGGAGTCTTAGTGCATGGCACTCGGTGTGCAAATAAATTTTGTTTGTAGCATACATTAATACTTGCAGGAACAGGGCCTTACATTTGTATGTATAAATATTTCTTTGTACCCTGACTTTATCATGGATGTTAAGTGCATTCTACTTTTTACATTACTAGGATATTATTTCTGCTGGTTTTAGCATACCAATACTTCATATATAGCACTGTATTTCTGAGGACCTAGTATACTCTGTGATAATACTCTACTCCAGTGTGCTAACTTCAAGCAGTTGACCAATTCAATGTCAAAAAAATTAATTTAACATATGTTCAGTACTCTAATTAGTGACTGCAACTCTAAAAAATTCTGAATTTGACAACTACCTTCAAGGCATGCCAGAGCTCATGGGCATCATAGGAGGCAGGTGGATACATCAAGCCAACCATGACTTCTTTGAAGTGATGAGAGAGATTCTCTTTTAGGTCCATTATCAGGTCCTTGAAAAGAAAAAGAAAACACATTGACAGGATTATTTCAATAATTGCACTTTATTATGACAGCTTAAAAAAATATTAGTGATTTTCTCAGTAAATGAATAAAGCTGAACTGTCAAAGATGAATTCTGGCTAAGATTAAGTAAAAAAAAAATCTTTTAAATAGTACCTGTTTGTTCTACTAGTATGGGTAAGATAGGAATAGATGCATAAGCCAGTAGACCACAATGGATTTTTGGTTTTCTGCTCATTATAATACAGAAGAACATGCAAAATTTTAAGTTCAACTACTACTTATATAAAGTAAACAATTTAAGCGGAGGAAGGACTTCACGCAATAAGCCATTGTGGTTTATGGTGAAGAGCCCTTTATTACACACTGCACATGGTTTATATAGGGTTAAGGCTACATTCTATTGGGTAAATTAAACCTCACACCATTAAACTGCAAATTCCAATTTGGTTATAATCCAGATCTCACAAGTCCAATGTTTTGATGAACTCATCTTGGCTGTTTTCAGGTACATCTTCGGTGTCCTGTGAGAAAGTACTGTGTGAACTTCTGGGGAGTGAATTCTCCTTTACCAGTCAACAGCAGCTCTGGTCTTGTTAATTCTTAGCTGGTAGCTGCCTCAGTCTTACAGGGTCCATATAGACCTGAATTGTTCACCTTTCATTTTTCTGTGCCAACACTTATAGTCTTGGAAAACTAAATATCATGGCAGAGCATCTGCATCTTCCCTTGGCATATTCCCTGTGTGAATCTGTGGGAGGTAAGCACCTTTGGAATCCCATAGAACAAAGGGGATTTCTTGTGTTTTTTTTCAACGTTGCTCACCATGGGAATAATTTTAAAAAAAACATCTGTATTGCTCCTAGTACATAAAAATATGTTTGCTGGCAGGTTATGTGTTTCATTTTAGGTATATTTTACATTCAAACTAAATTCATTACTTTTGACAGATGCTGGTTTCATAATAAGGAACCCTCTTCTTCCTCATGTGTGTCAGTTCTTGTTTGCCAGGTAGCTGGATCAGAGTTTCCTCCTCACCCTCCCCATTCCTGGTAGCATCCTTCAAAACACTGCAAAAGCCAAAAACTTACTTATTACCTTACTCTTGGTGTTTCTGGTAAAGGATATCTTCCTCCCCCCACCCCCCCAGTATTTTGTGTGCACCCCTAGAGAGCTATCAGGTATGTTCTGATATAAGTTTGAACTGAAAGGAGTACCAGAAACAGTTCCCATGTTTTCTGAAAACTATTATGTTTTCAGAGCTGCACCTTTCTCAGGCTTTTACTTTGGTTTTGATACATTTCTGAGTATAATTGATATGTTTCTGAATATAATTAAATTAGTAGCTAGAGTAGAGCAATGATGGAGGACATATATAAATGAAAAATTTAATTTATGATGAAGAAACATACACAGTCTTCAGTGAATGCACACTGGATGCATTTGACAACCACTAAATCATACATAGAGTAGAAATTAATTCCTTAAGGCATTTCACTTTTGACAACAAGCCTGTGGGAAAATGGATTAATAATAAAAATGAATACTATTTTAAAAAGTACCCCTACAATCAGAACTAAGGGAAATGAAGTATTAAAAATAAGAAAAGACAACTCTAAGTTGTCATTATTTTAATTTCCTAATCTTTTTTGCTATAAGAAATCCTTAAAGGCTAATTGCAAGAAGAAATCTTGAAGCTTCTCTCTATGTCTGAATCATGCAGCCAGTTCAGGTCTTTCTTTTTTTTTTCTTTTTTTTTTTTTTTTTAATATTTCTCTCCTTCTAAGCTGTTGTCTAATGAGTGGGCATAGTGGCTGCCATATTGAGCAGACTGAAGTGAAATTAAGAGGGAAAAGGATTTTCCTCTCAACAGTTTTACCATGAATTGAACTGAGAAGGCTAAAACTGCTGCTGTCAGCTCACTGCGTGTGTTCTGTCCCCTGCAGTGTTTACCAGTCATAAACTCGGACTGCTGAATGGCACATTTGCTCAATGTAATATAAACATTAGGACAGATCACATCCAGGGAAATGCTATAACTGACGTGTGCTAAATTATCTTCAGACACACAAACTGCTGCTGTTCAAGGCAAGATGCATTTATCCTGTCCAGCACTTCCTGCCCAAGATGGTAAACTTCTGAGGTATCAGTCAAATGAACCTCATGGAGCACTAACCAGATAAGCCATTTCTGTGTGTCTGCTGTCACAGGTGAGACAATAAAAATCAGCTTTCTATTTAATCTCTGAACTATGTTAGAGCTAATTTGTACTGAGCCCTGGTTCCACATGGCAAAGGGTAGAACTGAAGGGGTTTTTTTGAAAATTGTCAAGAGTGTCTTGACATATCTTGTGTTATACCCAATGTGTAATGAATTAAATTAAAATTAAATTTAAATTGTGGGTCTATTGCAGTATATTCCATGAGTTTCAGTCTTCTGTAGCCCAATGCTGGTATATGAAAACAGTTTGCTTCCCTGTCCCTTCTTCTATTATTCATAGATTTAGAGACTGAAAAAGAACACTGAAGAGTTTTTTGGGCTTTTTTCTTGTCTTCTAGATCTTTAGATCTGTGGCCACTGGCTTTACAGCACTTCATGTTGACTCAATATTGCTAACAGGTGTTTGAATTTAAAGCTGGTATGTTTTTATAACGATGTATTTATTTGTTTATATTTTTACTTTTGATTTTAAAAGAAAAAACACTGCATCAGTGGTGAACAAGTCAATAATTGTTCTCTATGAATATGAAATATGGTAAATCAACTCCACTCCTGCAGGACATTTGTCACTTCTTCATTGTGATATCATGTGTTATCTCTAGGTCTTCTTCATATATCAGAGGGCAGAAATTAAAGATAGAAATATGATATGGAGCTTTTAAATGTTTTCCTTTGTTAAAATGATAGGTCCAGTTGAAACACTCTAGAGAAAAGGTCAGAACAAACCAGCCAGCTGCTATGGTGGAGTAGAGAAGGAACACTGTCCAGTGATGAAGGAGATAAGTGAACACTTGGAAAGAATGGGCTTGGGTGCTTTACTGTCACAGACACCTTTGGATAGCTTGATGTGTTTTTGTATTCTATAAGTAAAATTAAAACTCGGTGAGGAATGTTACATGGAAAAACCCCAACCTTGTGTGGTTTGCATGTGTAATGGTAACCTAATAAATATCTCATAGTATAAAAACAGTCTTAATCATTTAGGTACACTGATTTCAAGCATTGTCACAGTCTTTGGAAGGTGGATAGCTGTGATTCAGTAATTGTTCTTTTATGGTCTATTTAAAACATAGTCATCCATTCAAGGCTACATCTAAAATATCACAAATATTTTGTGTTTGGTTTTTTCTAACAGTCCAAATAAAGTAATTGATCTCAAAGAGATGAGTAACAACACAAAAATCAACCCACTACACTGATTAAATCCAGCTCTTTTTATCTCAGTTCTAGGAGAGTAAGTGGGTGTTTCAGTATATTTAGGGATCAGTGATTTTGAGGTATTTTGGTATACAGTTGGCACAAAGGTTGTCTCTGGAAAACTTCTTGGATGCCCAAAGAAAAAAATACACTATTCTGCTGGTTAACAAACTGGTGGTGTAACAGTGCCACATCACATGGAGTTTTTAAATGAACCATTTCTAGTTAACTCTAATTAAGGCTGATGGTGGTGTGGCAGCATCTGTGCAAACTCTTTGTTCTCATTCACGCTGATCGATTCAATGGCAAGCAGACACTGACTTTCAAGGAATTTTCCAGTGAGCCGTTAGTTTTATAGGCTTCAGCAGAAGAAGAAGAGTGGATTTTGTTGTGTTTGTCTGGCTTCTCATAGAGGAAGGGTATGTCTAGTCAATTTAATCCAATAGTATCTATTTTCATACAGCACTTTTCATCTCTAGATTTCACAAGAATTTTGCAACAGGTGTTGCTCTTATTTTTGTCCTTAAATACCTGGGGTAACTAAGGAAAATGCAGGCATTGCAACTTTCCTGAAATTACTTGATTAGCAATAGTAGATCTGGAAATAGAATGAGGATATCCATCTCTGTGTATGTTTAAGAACTCATGTGACAAAAATTACATTGTTATATACAGTAAAGATGGATAAAATGCATTTGAAAAAAGGCTAACTTTTTATGTCTTAAAATTTTTTTAAACACCTTTTCAAAGATTCATAAATTTAACATTATGCATCTCAGATGAGTACTGTGCTTAGTGTATGGATGGAATTAAATGGACGGAAACCTGAGAATGTCAGTGCTTAAGATGAGAACATTAATCAGTGTGTGAGTAAGATAAAAAAGCCTGTAGCTGTTGGTATGGTGTTTTTCTTTGGTTACAATACGATTGTATTATTTATTCCAAAAACTTGAAAAATGTAATGCAGAAACACCCAAAAGCACACAGAGGAAGAAATAAGTTTGTTCAGCATTTTTGGTTTTGTCAATAGAGAGGAATGAACGATAGAAGAAACTTTGCATGTCTGTTTCTAAATTTGTGTGTGGCAGATTATGCTTTTCTGCTGTGTAAATGTCAACCTGACACCATCAGAGGCATCAATGAGTGAAGTTGTGTGCCAACCTCTTGGTGCCAGCCAGCTGTCTGAGGGGATTTTGGTTTCAGTGACTGACCTGAGAGAAGAGCTGACCAGCTGCACTGGAGGCAGGAGAGAAAGAAGTAGTGAAAGTATAAAGTGACTGTGTCATACCCTGCCATACATGTCCCTGTATGCCTCAGCAATCATAAGCCGTTGGGAGTTGCAACGTTGAGTTAGGATATCAATCAACACATCTTTTTCACAGCCTGTAAAGGAAACATGACACAGACTCTAAATTAACAATGTATTGTTATTTACTTACATTTATCATTGTTCATGTTTTGTTCAAGATTATACTAATCTCTCAGAAAAATAGATCAACATACTAAGATCTCCATGGTATTTACCAACATCAGTTATATTTACTGTGCCTATGTATCTTGCACTTGCTGGTATAATACCATCAAAAAGTGAAGTAGTCTGTTCTCACCAGATGCATCAGCACCTCTCTCAAGCTCAATCGATTTGAAAGCATCCATAAAACAGACAGAGGCTTTCATTTATTCAGAACTAGTCCCAGTAGCAGGATTTGTGGCTGAGCCTTCAAAGTCATACTTGTATGCCTTGTTGATATTGATTAAATTGTCATTTCAGGATAAGGGGTCTCTTTTATGGGGATAACAAATTGTTGTAAGACCATTCGTTGAAAAACTCAGCTATATTTTCAGAGGAACTATATAAAATATGTTACAAAGTTTTTTAAAAATGTAGTGTTTTACCCCATTTCCAAGGACATTTCATTGAAGGCTACCTATGATCATTTGCTCGATGGCTAGAGTATACTGCTAAACTTCTATAATGAATCAGTATTTATTGCTTATGAAAAATAAGATGATTAGCATATTCAGAAAATTATTTTAGAATTGAAAAACTGCTTTTGCAACTCAAAAGTTGACTTTTGTGAGTTTCAGATGGCTGACCATTTTAGTGACATTCTGGCATAAATATATCTCCAAGTGTAAATCAATTGACTAGGATGATCAGATGAATTAGGCTGGGAAGCATTGGAATCAGCTACCATCTGAATGGAGCAGGGTAATTTCTCAAGTTTCTAGTGGTCATTGTTATATGGGCATATATTAATATGTTACAGATACAGATTCAGTACCTATTACACCTTTTTAAGGTAGATATTATCATATAATCTTTAACTGGCAGGTTCTATTCTGACACAAATGCAACTGGTCATTGAATGGTTGGGGGTTTTGATTTTTTTTTTTTTAAAGTTGGCAGAGGAAGTCTGTATTTGCTCTTTACACATCAGGTTTGGTTCTCTTCCTGCTGAATCATCTAGCCACAATTACACCAGCTTTTTAGCAAGACAGTGATTCATTTCCATCAAATTACAAAATGGAAACATTACTGAAACTGTACAAAGGATTTATTTTTACTTTCCAGAAAATTATTATCACCAGGAATCCGCACAGCTTACATAGTCTCTAAAGGCAAAACTAAACAGGATCCAGATCCAGGAAATATTTAGAAATGTAAATAACTCTACTCATTTCTGTAATACCACTGGTGTCAGTGGGACAACATATGTGACTGAACCTCCTGAATGAATGTCGTGTGCAAGATTCAGGCTCAGAGTGACAGTGTCTTTAAAGCATATGGTGACTTGAGCTCTTCTAAAGCTGAAATGTTTATTTTGCCAATTGTCCTAGAAATTAGAACTTTGTTCTCTCTACTTTGATAGGTAGATTAAAAGGTATTTACTTGTATTTATAGTATTAAATGAAGAATATCATCTCTGCATTTTCATGTTAGCAACATGGCATTAAACTGTTTGAAGGTTAGCAAGATGTTTAAAACTTTTCATCTGTAGGTAACTTAGTCATAAAGATACTTCAGATACTCTTTGATCGTTTATGCTTGTGCTTCTTTTGACATTAAGTCTGAGTCCTCACATTCTGAAACCAGAATGCAAGATTTAGTGCTGTACAACATTGTGAAAAGCCCAAGGTGTATAAAAGTTCTGATACAGAAAACAGCTTCAATGCAAGGAAAATGTTTCAGATAGTAGAAAATTAGATCAATATTCTGACCCTTAGCAAGAGCAACAATGTTCAACAGCACAATGAAAATCTGAACAGGGAAAAATGCTTTGGTGAACAAAGGTTTTTTTGTACATACACTGAAAGCAAAAATGGCTCCTGAGTCAAAGATAATAAATTCTTTAAACTTTCTGTTCCATTTATTTTTATTTCTTGATGAATGATTAATAGACTTACCAGACCTTGGTAATAGCTAATTGTTGAAATTACAACTAAAACCCTTCCATTTCTTGGCCTTCACTGTAGTGACATAATACAGATTCTGCTTTCTTCTTTTCTCAAGGAAGTGTTTATTACTTTAAGTGTTGGTATAGATTTTAGATTAATCGCAATTATCTCTTAGTTCCTGTAAATGAAAATATGTGATTTACTTTGACATCATCAGTATGTCTTAGTGTGATTTCTTGAAGAATCAAAAAATAGACAGCAACACTTTTAATTTTATGTGTTTTTATTTTGCCTAACGCTTGTTATTTTATGAGACCTTTCTGTAAAAAAAGAAAATAGGTCAAGATACTCACTAATTCCCTGTAGGGCTCCTCCTAGCAACTGGGCATCCATAATAGGGTTAAAATTCGGAGCGGGAAAAATGGTTCCTTGTGTCTGCTGAAGGAGAAAGCAGACTTTAATTGAGGTATTTAACATTTATAACACTGTATATATAATTCTTTTGAAAACCAACAGTTATAACTTTAAATTATCTTTGGTTCATGGGATTAACAAATTGTCTGTGGCTAGCTGAGGAAAAGAGTGCATGGTCAGAAATTTCAGATTTTTGAAGGAGTTACTTTAAAAAGTACTAACTTACAAAAAGAAATACTTACCAGTAGACAGACATCCCTCTGCAGTTTGTTCATAATGTAAATAAAAGGTCGAACTTTTACAACTGAACATACAATACCTAGTGCCTTTTTACTAATAAAATAATTGGGAAAATACTGAGGAGAAAAAAAGTTTTGGAAACATGGAGATAAATATTTGCCATAGAGAACACAATGAGACTGTGCCATTTTTTTTAGTCTTTATATATATATATATATATGTTGTATCTAAAATGAATTGGCAGACTTGTCCTTAAGATATGCTCCATCTCATCTTCCTTTGTCGGTGTGGGAATTGTCTGTGTACACCGGGCCTGACTTGGCACTTATTGTATCTCTAGGATAGGGATCTGCAGATATTGGCTTCAGAAACTGCGTTCGTAGCAGCTCTGCTGGTCAGAAGGGTCTCAGTGAAGAGGAGAGAAAAGGTAGGATATGTGTGCATTTATTTGAATCTAATTTAAAATACTGGTGATGGCTCTTCATCTCTGCATCTGCATTGAACAGGTTCATTTCCTGTAAAGGTTAATTATCTCAAAGTATTTCCTTTTACACATTCAGGTTTGTGGTGTCACTAAATGAACAGCTAAAGTCACTGATCTTTTCAGCATTTATGGTACTTGCACTAAAATCCAGCATAAGTGATTAACTTAGTGAATGCTTCAAGGGTGGATTCCTGCATAATCTTTGGAATGAAACATTAGTGAAAGTGATTTTCAAAGTAGGCATAACCTCTCAGTCTGAAAGGAGGAAAGTTTTAATAATTTCTGAATATATCTCTTTATTCATGAAATTGATGAAATTAAAAAAGGAGTTTCCCTAGATGCATATTTGCAAAAATATAATGGAGGAACTGATCATAGAAAAGACAGTTTTAAATATACAGATTTGCAGGCTTGTAAATTTTTGACAAAAAACTGCAACACAGCCCTTGTGATGAATCTTTCAGGGAAACTAATGGATTTTTGAATGTGCTCTATTCTCTCTTGATTCAGCAGAGTTGCTGAATACTTCTTTGATAAAGTATTCACTGTCTTCTTATTTAAGGCTCACCATCAGTACATTAAACCTTATTCAGTAAGCGTCTGTCTCCTATCCAGGATCTAAACCATGGTGCTTTTAAATAGAACCAAATTAATTATGAAAGTTCAGGTAAAAGCTTTTAGAAGATTCAGTAATTTTTTTTTTTTTTAAGTAAAAGTTCTTTGTGGGAAAGACCTCTCATGCTTTTGTTGTTGTTGTTTTGTTCTTAAACAAATTAAAATTTAACTAAAATTTTCTTATAGTGTGCACATTGTATTTGGCTTCATCGTCCATCTCACAGAAGACATTTTTGATAAGGATTTTCAGTGTACCTTGTATTTGGATTTTCAGAGTGGTTTCTCAGCGAATTCATCATTCTGCCAATATATATCAGTTCTCTGAGCTGAGTTGTAGAATTTACAGCATACAGGTTACCAGGGTCCCCAGGAGGAATTTCTGCCTAACCAAAGGTGTATAACTCCTCCCATAGCTCACAGAGTCATTGTTGCAATATCAAGTACCTTGGAGAAAGTACTTTGCAAGGTTTACACAGTCTGACCTTTAGGAAGGTTTATCCCAACATAACCCACGTCAGTTTTTTCCTGTAATGTCTTCCATAGTTTTTGTCTTTGATTAGCCTGCAGAAGCATCCCTAGTTCACTGTATGCACTTAGTTTCAGAAAGTTTAGGTGTTTATTATTTATTAAACTTATTCCACCTATTTTCACTGAATTTTTGAAATACAGACTCAAGCAGGTCTGGCTCAAATCTTTAGAGATGAATTTTGATAATTTTGGGTCTGAATTCAATGTGATTACACAGTGATAACCTACCAGTTACTGTGATTTGCAATGTTTGTTGGTTTTGTTTATTTTTGGTTTTGTTTTTGTGTTGGTTTTGTGTTTATTGTTTGTTTTTTGGGTGGTTGTGTTTTTTTGTTTGTTTGTTTGTTTGTTTTTGTTTTTGTTTTTTGTTTTGGTTTGGTTTTTTTAATCCAGTAGCAAAAAATTTGAGTGTTGTGCAATATTTACCATGGAAGGCAAGGGCAAGGAAATTTGTTGCAGACAGGTTGATTCTAGGATGTGCAGTGCTGTCTGTGCCTCTCTGAAGTAAGTGCTGTGCAGATGATCCACAGACCTGCCACAGAGGATGGGTCCTTAGTGCTGTGATGGCAGGTGGCACTGATACCAAGCCCCTCAAGTTCTGAGTGCCTCAGAATTTGAACCAAACTTGCAAGCTCTTTTTTAGCTGTTAATCAGTAGCTATAGCTGGACAAGTTATGATTAAGCAATTCCATTGTGAATCTTGCATGCCTGGCTAATCTTTTGTTGTTTTAAGGAAAAGGGAAGACAATCTGAAGAGGAATGGGCTGTCTGGATGAGAGCCACAGGACGTGAAGTCAGCAGAACTGGGCAGTAACTGGAGGGAAGGCAATTCCATTGAGGGAGTTCATGATCACCAACTGATTGACACCTTCTCAAAATGGACACCAGACTCAGATGTAGGTAAGAATAGTACATGCAGACTAATTAGCATGAGAATAAGTGGTATAGCTAGCAGATAGGGTTTGACTAATAATTAACAAAAAAGTTATGTCTTTTATAATCAATAAATGCTGATGCCTTTGTTTGTGAAAATGTATAAATAACATAAAGTTTTGATGTTCTGGTCTTTAGTGGGTTACCACCCAGCTCCCTGCTTTGCCCGAACTAGAGTAAAAAATAGAAATACCTCGCCTTGGTGTGTGAGTTGGCATTTGTGCAGCAGGTAATGAGCCCACCTTTGGGACAACAGCACTACTGTCCTGTGATGACAAGAGGATACACAGCAGGTGAGGAGGAAGAAACTTGCTTCTAAAACAATGTGAAAATTGAAAATAGTTTGGTTTTCTGAGCTAATGACTAAGTCTAATGCTCTTTATGGAGAGAGGGAAAGGGGGTGTAGATTTACGTTGTTGAGCAAGACTGAATGCTTACAATACTCTCCTGTACTGAGACAAAAACATGAGCTTTATGGCAAACATTTTGTTTTGCAAAGATTTGCTACAATCTGGTCATGGTCATACTTTAGAAGCATCTGTGGTTGCAACCTTCTTTTGCTCAAAATACCTCAAGAAACTGAGGAAATAAGTCAAAACAACACTCATATTGGAAAATCTGGGGTTCTACTTCCAGAACCCAGGGCCCAGGGTGTAAAATCATGTTCCCCTGTATAAACAGACAGGATTGCCCTGCCCAAATATGCCTAGGAAATGCATAACTAGGCAGCAGTGTTCATGACTGCACAAACTGAGGGAGCAGAGCAGTAGAGGCATTTGATAACTAAATGAAATTACAACAGATTGAATTTTGATCAGGGAGCAGGCAACTACATGTGAATAGATTGTTCCTTTCCATTATTTTTGGTTAAACAATTTCCACTGCCCCATTTTGAAGCAGGGCATTTTTAGGGTTGATTGAACACTTGAGTGTAGTTACACGTACTGCTATTTTACTTCATTCATTTCCACTGAAGTCAGCTGTGACTGACCCCTGTAACAAAGAAGGTTTAGTTGAGCTGAGCAGGGGCACTGTGCCCATGGAGCTCAGGGAAAAATGCAGGATGTGACTGACCACAGCTGTTGCAAAGAAAGCTGATTTTATCTCAGCACAAAGCGGATTGAGTGTAGGTATCAACATTTGAGAGGATGAACTGATGATGAGAATGTTTGTATCCAACTTCATTAAAAAAGTGTGAATGTCTTCCTGACTTAGCCAAGCCAACATGAGGGGAGTGAACACCTGTATAAGCCAAGCACAGAGTATAAATACTAAACAGGTAGCAAAATAACTTGGAAGAGGGCAAAATAACTTGGAAGATGTTTTTGACTGTCTTGTAACTCATCTCTTACGCAGATAGCCTTCAAATACCCTCATTACTAGTATGGTGTATGTTCCCACTACCTTCACAATGAACCTTGTGAAAACTCATGATTTTTTTGTGGCTCCTCCCACATTTGCATATGTTTAAATATATTCATTAGTACAGTGGAGAGGACACAGAAATCAAAACTTTTCCTTCAAGTTGTCTGCACTCACAAATATTCATCCTCACAAGTGCATACACAGGTGTTTGCTTGCCAAACAGCGTCAGATTCAGTTCCTCAAGTTGGGTGCAAGATTGTGGATTTTGTGGATATTAGGATGGTGTATTGTTTGGAAATACAAAACCATGTGTATTCAACGTTTTCTGATATAAGTTGTTCTGTGAACACTGCAGCTAACAACAACTGATTTCTTCCAGATTCTTTTGACTCTGTCTTCCTACTTACTTCCTCCAGCCACAATAGCAGTTAATTTCTTCTCCTTGTTCAATCTACACAGTCAGTCAGGTCCTTTCTTAGACAACTACTGGCTAAGTAAAATATGGTTTGTCCTGTGCCTGAATCCAAAGTAAGGATGTATCGCTTGGCTAATGGTAGGCGAATAGAATAAATGACTGCAGAGTTTAAACTGCTCTATTTTTTGACTGGAAGAAGAATTTAGTTCCCTCACCTCCACTGAGCAATGTTTTCACAAAACTTCAGAAGACACTGCATTCCTCTGCCAAATATGATAAAAATTCACTATAATGTTAAAAGTTACTCGTTGGAGCAAATGGATGGACAAATACATACAAATACAGCCAGATATTCTGAAGAAACCAGAGGGTCATGTCTGGCATAGTCATTGAAAGGATGTGAGGGATTGCACAATTTAAAATACTTTTAATTTTGATATCTGGATTCTGGCATCCCTCATATGTCATGCGCCATTTAGCTGGAGCACTCATTGTGAGCATAGCATTCAGCATGGCAGGGCTTTCTGCATTGAAAAGAAAACTCCTTCAAAGGGCATCTGAAGAAAGATATTTCTGGGGGCAATTTGGCCTTTCTATGGGTCAGTTTCAACAAAATTATCTATGTGAGCATGGAGAAATGGCTTCCATACTGACTTTCTCCTACAGCATCTAAAAGGAGAGGATATGTATTGTTCAGAAGGAAGAAAAACAACATTTTGCTTTGTTCTCACAACGTGTCCAAGCACCTAAATGAAAAGGCAAGCAAATCTTCATAGGAGATTCAGTTAGTTTTGACTTTAAAGATTTTAATCCTCTTTCTGATGTCAGTATAATCTCATCTACGAAAACACAGATTTGTCTCCACAGAGGTAGCCCATGTGAGCAATTTCTACATATCTCTCTGTTCACACATGTTCATTTCACTCTCCTGTAAGGAACTGAATCCACAATCAGCTGTGCAGACAGAACACAGACAGGTTTGTGTGGTGTTGGTAGAATGAATAAAACCAACAGAAGAAATTGGAAAGAGACTCAAAAATTTATAAGAGGTCTAAAAAATGATACTTGCAATTTACCTTCCTTCTGTGCAAGAGCAAGAAAGTTACAGCTTTTCCTGACCAAAGTCATAAGCAGTTCAACAACACTATCAGTAAGAGCTGGGACTGCTTTTATCAAATTATGATGTGTAAAGTTCAGGCGATTAAGTCTAGTGATGGAAAAAGCAATCTGAACTATGAACAACCTTCTAATAATATTTGTTCAGTAAGTCATTGTACTGATAACAAACAAAGGCAGACTCCTTAGTCTGAATGTTTCCCATAGGGAATGCCTACTAAAATAAAATGCTTGCTTTATTAGCTACATACTATGAGCTAACTATACTTTGGCAAAAAATATCCTTTGTGTGCAACTTTAATAAATAAAAATTTCATGAGTATTTTGATTTGCTGTGAGTTTATTGTATGTGTTACCTTTAATTTGAAAAATATATGTTACAGTAGTGAAAGGGATACTTCTAAACATAGAGGATTCTTTCTCCAAAACCTCCCATCTCTTCCTGAATGTGTATACCAGAGAGGTCACAGATTTCATCTGTTCTAATTTCTTGTAGTTTCACTTGTGGTCCTGTGGGGAGCCATTTTCTCTATGTAATCTCTGATAATGATGATGTCCTGAATTGCTGAATCTGGCAGAACTGCTGCTGTTAACAGTTTGTAAATCTCGATCTTGGGGGACTCCATGTAATTACTAATATGGGGAGTAAAAAATATAGTGGAGGTCATCTCAAAGAACCAAGTACATTTTGAAAGTAATGCTTCCAATTCTCTTTTTCATGTTTCCTATGCTTCTGAATTAATGGTATATCAATGTTTTGGGATTCCTTGAAAAAATATTTTTAAGTCTGGGGCGGTCCTGTGGTGGAATGGAGAGCACTCCGACTCCAAATCCCAAGGTTGTGATTTCGAGCCTCAGTAGGGACCGTCCCCTGGCAGTTCAATGGCTCCAAGATCCCGTCAAATCTTGGATGCTCAGCAGGGTTGGCCCCAGTTAGTACCAGGTGCTGTGACAGTCCTGAGGACTTCACTGTATCTGTTCAAGCTTGCTCAGCTGTGGCAAATGGACCTCAGGACTTAAACGATGGGGCCAGTTCTGTGCACGCTGTGCCTCACCTAAAAAATCCACTGCACAGGCTGGAAGGGCACACCCACATGGGGAGAACCCTTCCCAAATCTTCGTTCGTGAAGTTTGGCCATACATACTTACATTTTCAAGTCTAAAATGTGCTTTTAAGACTTCTTTAATACAATGGCATCACCACTCAGTCCTGTGTAAGCCCTGTTTTCTTGTTTGAGGTTTTCCAGAGTGATTTTTCTGCTATTTTGTTGCTGAGTCTCTTCTGAGAAAACTGCCACTGCTGCAAGACTGACTTTATCTGAAAGAACCAGCAGGCACCCAGGGGAGAATCCTTACATGGGCTCTGCATGTCACCATTCTGTCTGGGTGCCTCAACAGAGTAGTCTGCTCCACTAATTAGAATCCAGTGATCTAGTTCAGAAAACCCCCTGATTTCTCTCCCTTTCTGCCCCACAACACATGGAAATGGGAATAAACACTATAAATTTACTCAACCCATGAATCCATCAGAGAAAGCCTGTAATCAGGGTTTCCTGTCTTTCCTGAGACTGATATGCACCCCATTGTCTCAAGTTGCTTCTCTGCTTCCTTCTGGGATTACAAAAACAAAAAGAGTTTATCATTGTGTCTTTCCATGTTTAGAAGAAGAGAGAATAAAGAGATGGTATTAACATCATTAATTTTGGAGTATTTTGGTGCAATTCAGAGAATCAGAATTAGGAACTTAAGTGTTCCCTCTGCTCATGGACTCCTAAAGGCTGACTAATGTGTAATGGTTACATTAAATTAAGCCGACACAGCTGTTGTAAACATCTGCCACAGTTCAAGATTATTGTCTAATCTATTATATTTTCTTTGTAATACTATCAAAATATTGCATTATCATTACAAATATCATAATTGCCAATTTTAGTGACTTAACAGCAAAAGAATTTCTTCTGTAAGTTATTTATAATGTACTACCATTAATATTAGACAACACACTATATGCAGATGCAGTGTCAATTATTTAATTACAATTGGTCTCAATTAATCAGTACAAGAAAAGAAAGTGAATTTCTTGACATCTCCAGCTGAAACTATTCTACTACCTTTGTCAGGTAGATTTATTCTTGCTGTCTTCATTTAATTATCAGGAATAGATTACAGAATCACTGAAATTGAAAGAGGGAAAAAAAAGAAACAAAGAAGAAAATAACTTTTTAGTTCTTAGCTGGTCTAGTAAAGGATGCAAGATGCCAAACTGCAGAAAACCAAACACATTAGTAATCCCCATTCAATAACTATTACTTTAGAAAAGCAAATATATGCAATATAATTTTATTAGAAGAAATACTTTAGTGGTAAAATTGGCATAATTAGTCAACTATACTATCAATTAAGTAAGGAAAAAATGGTTATCCTTAAAAAAATTCTATATTGATTTGTAAGTTTTTTAGGAATGTACATGCAGAAAGCATTTGAAAGGAATGAATAATTATTCCTATTAATAATAATTAAAGTCCTTAGTGAATATAATTATCAGTATGCCAGGTACAGAAAGCAATTTCATATTTTGTTGTCATGAAATAACAACTCTAGTAGCTTCCAGAATGTAATTTAAAATTGCACTATGAACTTGTCTTAAAGAATGCTAATGAATCCATTTAATACACTGCTACAATTTTTGATGGGGAACAATAAGTGATATGTGTTATGGCCCTTGTAGAGGTAGCATTTCTTTTCTTTAAATTATTTTTCACATTGTGAACAAACCCAAATATTTATAAATGATAAATCTATTCAGTTACTTTATGCACTTACCAATGATCTTGTGAAATTATAAAGCCTCCAGAATAGTGTCAGGAATAAGTAACTCCTGAGAAATTCACGTTTTTGCTTTTAATACAGTTAGGTGATACTGTATAACTTAGTTTCTAGTTCAGCAGCTAAGTGCAAGCATAGAAAAAGCCTTAGAAGGAGGGTTGAATTGTTTTTTCTTGTAAGGTCTAAAATTATGAGACAGGAACTGATAATTCTTTATATTTTAATCTTCATTTCAGACACGATATATACTGTAAGTAACACTAAGATTAGACTGAAATCACAAATAAATTAACTTCACCTGTGATTCATTTATACCAATGGAAGGAAATGGGTCCCAACATATGTGATGACAACTTCGGAATGAAAAGTTTTGAAAGATTTCAGAGAACAACAGATCATTATACTCACATAATCTCCACAATACATTTCTGATACAAGTCTTCAAGTTCTGTTGAGATGAAAATAGTATCTTTCCTAGACTAAAAGTAATAGTTCCATAAACTAAATTGTTATATATATAAGTCTTATTCTGTTTTGGAGATTCGAGAGAAACCATCCAATCAAACTGATAGCAAGTACATTAGGCTCCAAAGTAACAATGAAGCAGAACACCTGTAGGTACCATGTGTCCTTGGGTTTTATAGATTCACTGTATACTTAGTCATTAGTCAGGTATTGAATAAGTGTGATTATAATGTAGGTAAACAGAGTCATTAGTACGACACCCTCTGTTCTGCTGTGTTGATTTTACGAATCAGGTCCAGCTAGTCACGAAATGAAACACCTACAGAAAGTGCTTTTGTTAATGATTTACTTTTCAGATTGGGTCTGGTCTAGTTCCTTTTTCTCCTTGTGCTGAAATTGCTCATCTCATCTCTTGTTCTAATAACTATTTAGAGCTGGCATGCATAGGATGATGCTTTAAAGCCCCCTATATGTTACCTGGAGTCATCAGGCCGGCCTCAGTGGAACTGTGTGGATGAGGGTCTTTTCACATAAGTTACAATTCACAAAATCCTGTGAATGGCTGATCAAAAATCCTGTAACATTGCTGTCTTTGAGGACTTATACAGAATCTGAACTAGCCAACTGACAGCAAACCCATGCTTTTCAGAGCTAATAACATGTATTTTTCTGCTTATGATAATTATTGTAATAAACCATTCATAAAATATGAAGTTTTCTACCACACACTAAAAAAAGGAATATAAAATAGAAGAATATAAAAATAGGGGAGCAGAATCAGTCTGTATATCCTTTAGTGAAACTTGAATGGAAGGCATAGGCTACTGTTATCCCAACTGGATACCAGCATAGCAAGATAATATTTTTCTAATAGTTGGACAGTAGTAGTAGCTCAAAATATGAAATAAATTACTCTAAATTTTCTTGTTTTTCTTAGTGTGTCCATTACAGGATTTGTAGCACGTATAAAAACTACGTTTTTTTTCTTACAATTTAGGAAGGCTTTGGAAAGAATGAAACAAACCACTTTATTTTGTAGCCTTAATATCTTAGCAGCTCCTCTAATCATTTAAAGTTGTCTCTGGGCTTGTATAAACTCAGCTGTATTGATTTCAGTTTAAGGTTTTCCATGTCAGCCTGTGTTATATGTAAAGGCCACGTGTGCATCCTTAGAAATAGTTGGAAGACTTTCACCAAGAAACACACGTGTGAAACATGGACTGCACAGTGGCACGTCTTTACTTTCTCTTTTTCATTAGAGCTGTGGTAGATATTTTACTATATTGTAATTGTACCCAAGTACTTTGTATCTCAAGTGCTCTTTGAGGATGGCTGGGGAATATAGTCCCACTGTACAGCTAAGAAAAATGATCTGTAAAGAACCTGGTCTGTCTGGTTAGAAATAGGACATGTGAGGTGCAGAAGGTGGTACCTAGAGCAGCATCAAGTCTCCTGGTGAAACATATTTTAAAGCAGTGATAAGAATACTTTTTTTGCAGACTCTAATTTTACATGTATTTTCTTGCTGTGATTAGAATGTAATACAGTTAATCTCCAGTACAAAAGAAAATGGATTAAGTTTACAGTATTACATTAATGTTTTATTCTGCTTATGTCAAAATCTTCAGTGGTCAGGAACCACAGTATGTAAATAAATAGTCAAAATTTGTTGTTCTATGAAATACTAATACCTGGCACACAATATGAGGAAAGCACCTAACTAATTACTGAACTACTTGCTATTTAATGAAACTTTCTGAGAAAAGCTGTGAGAAAGTCTAGAGAAAATGGGGGAGAAAGTTTCAACCTCCTTTTCCCTTTGAATGTCCTTTGGCTGTCCTTTCCTGCTGTATCCCCTCCAACGGGAGAGGCAGGGCTTACCAGCAAAGAAATGAATAATATATTTGTCCACGTAATGCTCAGCAAAATGAATCCAGTGTTTGTGTACCAGAGTGAACATGTTGAACCTCACCTTCATGTTTTCTTCAAGACTCAGTAGGTCAGAGGTGTGAGTCAAATCTAGGGAAGTTGCTTATCCTGTATTTTAGGGGAAAACCAAAGAAGTTGTGTTGCAAGGGCTTTTGTCAATCTCACTTTTGAAAAAAAGAAAAAATTGACAACTTGGAGATACTGCAGAAGAGAGCAGCAATAATTTTTTATGCAGAAAGACAGGAAACACACAGCTTGTTTAGACTAAAGAACAGTGAAGGAGCTTTAACAGTTGAGGAAAAAAAAGATGTTGCAAGGGAAAGGGGAAAAAATAATTTGTCTTCCTGTTCACAGTGAACTGGAGAGATTGAAGTCTTTTTCTGTTTCACCTCCATTTAATCTTTGCAATTCTCACACAGTTATAGGGTGAGATTTTCATTACTCTGTGACTGGGCATTTCATTAGTGTTCTGGGCACCTGATTGTTTTCTGTCCTCTTTTTCTTGTTAAAATTTTTCATTTTTCAATTCCATCTTAATGTTCTCCTCCCTCACTTTGTTACCTGTTCTTCTTCTTTGGACAATCTTAATTCTTTTCTGTTGAAGCAAGGAGAGGCCAGTTCCTCTTCATCAGGTCCTCACATACAATGGAATTTCTCACCTGTGCTTAAGGTTTTTTTTCAAACTTCCCTTGTCCTGATCATTGATGTGTCTAGGCTTAGACTTTGCAACTGATCATTTCCACGTTACTCTATTGGAAATGTTAAGTATAAATAATAACAATTAATTATTATTAGACATCCATCTAAAAATTATTGAATTAAAAAGAGGAGTAAATATTATTAAATATGAAATTATTCTATTTGTTTTCCCTGAAAACTAGCTTCTAATGTATTGGTTACATATAAATTAAAAACAAAATTCACATTATTGGTATAATAATCTTTTTGGTATTGCTCTGAAATCTCATCAGTTAATTGAAATGCTTGTGCAGTATTACTGCAGTGGCAAACAGTAATCCATTGAAAGCATGGGACTTTGTGCTGCTGAGCATGCAGTTTATATGGTGGAAAGAAAATCTGATATAACTGCGGTTGGTGGAATATCCAGCTCTCACCAGAGCATAGAATGCATGAGCACACTACAGAAGACAAGAAAAATTGGTAGACAGATAATCTCTAGCTCTAGTATCATAGTTACAATCTTGGGCCTTTGAAAAATGTGGTGGTGGGAATTTCATTGACTGTATGAGCTTGTGTAGAATGTGTATGGAGCATGTGTAGAATCTTACTCACCATGATTAAGTGAAGTATTTGGAAGCAAATGTATCACTGTAGGACCTATGACTCAAATCCCAAGCCTGTATTTATATTACAAAAGGAACTTGGCTACTTATCTACCTGTTAATTCCCCTTAGGGTTGCCAGGGCCAAGTTCTGCCCTGTTTCTGAGAAAAAGCCTGAGCACAGTGTGTGTATGGAGGAGACAATTCCAGATAATGTGAGGACCGTGGAGCTCTGAGTCTGTGCCTTGGAAGGGCAACTGCCAGCTCCCATTTGGGATGTAGGCATTGACAAAAGGCTGACCACATGGAGCAATGTAGGCTATTAAAGAAAAGGGTTTGAACGAGACAGTACTGAAATGTAGTAGTGGGCTTGCCTTTCTAGAAACAGCAGAAGCACTGTTAGTGAGTGTAAAATTCTGGTTTCACCATTGTGTCAACGTAAATTAGACTTGCAGTTTCTGGTGGTTCATCAGTGGAAGAAACTGAAGAAAAACATGGACCTACAGAGCGCTTTCCAGACCTGAGCATCACTGAGTTAGATACTGGGGAATTATGCTAAACTTGCATTGATCTTTTTGAATTTCTAGAAGTGCTCTAGCTCAGAGTTCTATACTGTAAAGTACCCCTAAGTTTCATTGAAGCTGTAGTTGCTTAGGAGTCTATTGTGGCAATAGCTAACAGAATAGTTTTCAAAATATTTGCATACTTATCATCCCAAACTAATCACCCACACATTTGTGGCAAAGCTCTAATTCAACAAATTACCAACTTTGCCACTATCAGAGGTGCAGTTCTAGTGGATGAGTTTCCCTCTTAGCTCCACTGCCTCACAAACCCCCCTCACATTTGACCCCTCAAATTTTTTTTTTTTTTTTTTTTTTTTTTTTTAATTTCTAGTCCTCTTAAATGTGCAAGCTACATTTAAGCTACTCTTCGGCAAGGGAGGGTGAATGTGAATATATACAGTTGTCACTGCATTTGCAATTTTAGAGTGTTGGATAGAGATTTGTTTTCAATGGGATGGATATAGAAGTCTTTTTTATAATTTTTAATTTTACACTATAGACTCCTCCTGCCACTGTAATTGCATTAATTTATAGACTTGGTATAGTTCTTTCATGTTTAACGTATTTAGGTTATGCTTAAGACTGTGGTGGGTATGTGCCACTGGTTTCCTAGGGTTCTGATCACTTGTTTTGGGGAACTGCTTGGAGCATGCTCTTCTCAACAAAAAGCCTTAGTCTCTTCCTGTAGACAAATGTATTGGTTTTATATATTATTTAGAGGTATTGCTTAGAAATTATTTCTTAATGTCATGCTGTGTTCTTCCCTAATGTTGATTTTGTTTTATGGTACAGTGCTAGTGTTTGTGGGTAACTTGTGTGTTTTAATGGTATGAAAACTGTTTCTGTAAATTTTTATTTAGGAATGCAAGCAGTTGATATGAATTCATTTTGAGGAGGATTTCTCACTCTTTGGACCTCACTTCCACTGATGAATTTATATGTGTTTCTAAAATTCTTATAACTGTTTTCCTGAATCTTGAAGAAATATTAAAGCAAACATCTGTATGCACACAATTTTAACACCTTTTATAGTGAGTGACTGAAATTTACATTCTCAAAACTTGCTAGCTAAATGAAAAATAACTATATATTTCCAGCCAAGAAAAACTTTTCCTTAAAAGCTTATTAAACCTGCATACAAGTATTTCAGCAGAACTTCTGACACCTCTGTAATGGTTGTATTTGAATCACCATGGATGCATTTCTTTTTAAAGTTTCATACTGAAAGGAAAATCACATTATTTCAAAATATTTTTCTCTAGTACCATTATTTTCACTGTAATAAAACTTCCCAATTATTTGCTTAAAAATAAGAAAAAAGGAGTCAGCCAAGCTTAATTAATAGTGTCAGCATGCAACTTCAATGTCAGTGTGTAAGTTCCAGAAGAATGAGAATCTGACCTTAGTATTGTCTTCCTACAGATATTTCACTTTTTCACTGTGCACCTTTCTAGGAAGCACATTGTGTATGCCAAATAAGTAAAATACATATTTCTTGAGCCTTTGTATTACCATGGCAACTAGTAATTGGCATTAAAAATTATTTCACTTATAAACTGAACTGATTTTTACCCTGTTCAGGGAGGATGTTTTGTTTTACAGAAGTTAGTTTTAAATGATCAGTCATGGATAGCACAGTGAGCCATGCAATATGAATGGAGGGAAATGTCATTGTAATTGTTTTTATGACTTAAAAAAATACATATTTGTCAACCAAGTGT
The DNA here is from genome assembly GCA_035583235.1 of Hafferia zeledoni. NCBI lineage: Eukaryota > Metazoa > Chordata > Aves > Passeriformes > Thamnophilidae > Hafferia > Hafferia zeledoni. The sequence continues at coordinate 34,266,715 of JAWWEV010000134.1, read as the reverse complement.
GTAGCGTTTACATTGCCTCAAAGGTCGAGTACACAATAAAAACCATTCTGCTTTGTCTAATTTATTTTTCCTTTATTTGGAAGTTGCCCATTTTTGTGCTTGATAGTTTATGTCTAATCCCATTTCCCTTGTTTACCTCCCGACTGCTGTATTTCCCAAGATTACAGTAGAACTGAGCAAAAGATTAATTAGTGAGAAGAATAGACATTGAAATGAGCAAATGAAAGGCACAGTCTTTCCACAACCAGTTATTTCCAGGTTATATCTCACTCTGAGCTGTATTCTGCATATATTAGCACTGCTTTGTAATTTATACTGAATTTTGGGTCTGTTTTAATCAACTTCAGGCTTTGTTGAATATTAAACTTAAAGGATCATTTGCTTAAGTAAAAACTGTATGATTAATTTCATAATTTCCTTTTCTATCAATGTCTCACTTCACAGAAGCGTTTACTAATTGTTAGTATCTATAGCACCTTAAACTCAATGATTATGTTTCATATTTTAATTTATTACATGCTGTCCACAGAAAATCAGAATTATTTTCTTATTTCCTAGAGAAAGGAAATAGTGATTAAGTGATTTGTATAATATTACCTAGGAAGCTGGTAGCAGAACTGGTAGCAGGTGTCAAGGCTTTCAGACGTTTAGGCAAAACTGCTCTCCTACAGTTAGCACAGATTTCCGTTTACCAGAAGACTCTCAGAAATTATATTCTAGTGAAAATAGTCTTGTATGGTGATGGGCTGACCAGGAGCATATCCCATTAAGGCTATTTCAGGGGCATGAGGCTAATGATAGGGCACAAATACCACATAGTCTAGTTGGTGTAAACTCAAAGAGCTTTGGTTTGGCTCTGAATGAGAGGGCTGTAAACTTAGGCTGAACACAGCACCAACAGCTCTGTAGTGCTTCTGGGATATGCAGTTGTACATATCAACCTCAGGTATGTGCTGTGTCACACCAGCTGCATTGGTGTCTTGGTTTGACACTTTGGAGGGGTGGAGACCTCAGACAGAAACATCCTCACTTGGATTCAATATCCCTAGCTTCGCCAGTACAGAGAGAGACCAAATACATGCGGATGTAACTGGAAAATAACTCTTTGCCAAGAAGAAACGCTAATAATAGTACTTATAAAACTGTGTTAAACCAGCCGATGAGGAGAAACTTCCCAGGACCTGCCCACTGGACCAAATCAAGATGGCAGCCAGCCTCCCCCATGCAGAAAAAACACATGTTGGCCCCAGGACAGAGACAAGGTAGCCACCCTTCCGTGTAGTTTGCCTCCTCCACCTCTGGAAAACCCGGTAGAAACAGCTGGAGAGTCAGAACTGGCAGGAAACAGTGGATAGCCAGGATTCAATACAGGCAAATGCTTGCATGGTGCTGGAATGAGGCTGTGGTCCTGGTACAGGCAATAAGAGCAGGGCTGTAGCCCCCCCAGGTGACTGAAAGGACCTGCAAAGCACCCACTGGGTCCAGCTACAAGACTTGGTTGTTGCAATTCCAATGTTCAGTGGTCAAGGTAGTGGTCATAGTCTGGATCCATCAAAGCAGTGGTGGAAGCCCTGAAAGTCAGAGTTATATACACTCAGATTCAGGTGGGAATGCCTCAGGTACTTCCCCTGGGGTGGGGAGTTTTAAACTGGAGTTTTACACTGATATAATACTGTGAGTCACAGGATACTTCAGGAGTCTGACAGCTTGTAAGATGTTGCAGCTGTCTTGTGTCTGTGCAGCTGAGTCCATTATGGCCCATCATAATGGGCTCACCAACAAGAGATGAAAACTTTCAGGCTGGGTATGAATGTTCTAGGGAACGATCACAGCTGAGTCATCTGTGTCAGGAAAAGAAACACTATCCCACCTCACAGGGTTTGCCTCTTTTCTTATCTTGCTTAACACCCAGCTTGTAGTCTGATGTGTCAGATGTGCATACCTTCAGCCCCTGGCCACTCTGCACATGACTGACTGAGCCATCAGCACCAATAGTCCAGCCTCTTATAGTGCCTGGATGGTCACTGCAGGTGGTCATATGTTTGAGTCATTAATCACTAGCAGTTCAGTCTCTTTAAAGAAGGCAAAACACCCAGAAGCCTAAAAGGCATATTTGGGTAAAAGAAAAGGTGGATACCAGAATTTTTGTGTAGCCCAGGAAGTTGGGAATCTCTGCGCCACCCTCTGTTGAGTGACAAATCCAGCTTTCTTGCTTTCTTCTTGTCTGGCATTGTTCAAGCAATTGTCTACTCTACATTTCAGAGGGTGTGCCCAGGTCTGCACTTGAGTCCTATGGTGGCATCTCTCTGAATTGCACTTCACGTATTCTAATGTAAACCACAGAATACATGTAAAGTTCTCAAGATACAATTGCCACGGAAATTGAAATGAACTGTATTGTAAAAAAGCAGATGAAGGAACTTGTAAAGGAATTTAAAGAAAAGTTTAGTAAACAGCTGTATTTTAAGGTATAAGGAGCCCTTACAAGGATCCATATTTAGAAAAAGCATAGTGTTTGCTTCTTTCACTCTTAAAATGTATGCAAAATCTTTCTTTTAATTTATTTTCCTTTGAGTTCTTTCTTAGCAATTTCCCTCTAATAATTTCTCCTTATAACTCAAAAGGCTAGAGTAATTAGCATTTTAAAGAAAAAACCTAAGTTTTAGATATATTCACAATAGAAAGGAAATATTTGTATGAATTAAGGCAGATTTCTGCTGACATAGAAACAATGGCTGTGGTTCAGCACTGTATGGACTATTTCTGTATTTTGACTTTTTTTTAATGAAGGTTAAGTTGTTCATAGGGTGTTTGGGCAGAGGAAATAATATTTTTGTAGAGAAAATTAATTTATGCCTGAGGCAAATGTAAAGTTACAGAATATAATGAAACTGTGATACATTCAAGAAGTTTTGTGGCAAGGTAGTGGAAATATGGATGAGTGGAAATAAGTCTTTCTGGGAGTTTTTTTCTAACGCTTAAACAGAATTGTTCTAAATACTACTTAAAATATTCTCCTGGATGTTTTTCATAGTGTTTAAATACGCCTTGTTTTATTAATGTCAACAACATTCACTTTTGCTACAGAGCCATATCAGAGGAAAAAGGCATTCCTTTGAGAAAATATACACAGAAAGGAAAAAAGTGTTGGAAGGTGGTATAAACTGCACAATTATCAGAGCAGTAGGGCTCCTAAAGCTGCTGCCCAAAATATTGCAGAATGAAAAGGCAACGGACGCCAAATTTCCTCACTACTAATTTGTATAGATGGCAGCAGTGTTTCATAGCATTCTTGATACAACGGTGTTCCAGTTCAAATTTAATATGGTTTTCTAGAAATACAGCTATACATGGATGAACTGGTTCTGATTAACACAGTATTTTATTACTAACTTTATTAATTTCATGCCATATAAATCATAGACATGTAGTTTATCTGATAACAGTTTCAAAAACAAATCAGATAATTATACATATATAATTTACTGAAAGCACTTTGAGGGTTTGATATGTTGTTATGAAGAACATTTAAAAATTACTTTTTATATACAATGAAATGCTCATTGTGCTCCTATAGATGGCACTTTTAAAATGAAATATATAAATATAAAAGTCTTGTGAATTTGGCGAATTTGTTAAGCCAGCTATGTAGGAAGATGTAGCTTTAACTTTCTACGTTAATGACTGGTTTAAATGTTGTTAATTCTTGTCATGTGTTGTGAATTACACCAAAATCAGCATATACAATGAATTAGTGATTATAGACCACTGATTAACAGGGACACTCATAGAAAACATAATGAATGTATGACTTGGTGTATGTTAGGCTGTCAAATTACAGCACTATTTCCATTATGCAAGCACTTGATCTTGCAGAGGATGAAACACTTCTCTACTGTGTGTTTGTACTGACAGTGGATATTGCTCACCTATGAAAGCTCTCAGAAAGACGCAAAGTGGCTGTGGGTGTGTGCGTAGGGCAACTACAATTTAGCTGGAGAGTGTAGTTTGTTTGTGACCTTTTGTTTCTTGTGAGGGAACTTTTCTATTGTAATGACATGCTTAAATCCATTATCATGTCTCTGCCATAAAGACTGAGGAATACAATTAGCAAGTTGTTTATAGCAAAGCTGCAACTGCTGTGACTAAAGTGTTATTGATAGAGTGAATGAACTTCTGAGAATTGTTTTCCAAAGATTAGTTTAATAAAGGTTTCATGTGATGCTATAACTTAGACTTGATTAGGTCCAATGTAAGGCTCAATATTACATTTCCACCATCAAATTGCTTCACATAAAAATGACATGATATTTTGCCTACATTATTTCAGATAGTTAAGCCTGTTCTTACTACTTTTAATCCTAGCAGTTCTATTAGCCTTGGAGCCTAGAAGCTGCTTGATTATAAGCACTGTTGAAGTTTCATTTATTTGGATGCCTGAATCTGAGGGAATGAATGATAATAACTTCCATGCTTAAGCTAGAACAATTTTCTTCTAGGGAGTGAAGTCAAAATGGTGTAAGTAAAATGTGGTGTGTACAGCAGAAGAAAGAGTAAAATTAATGCTGTCTGCTTAATATTCTAATGCCAGTCATCTGTTTTTAAAATCTTTGCCGATGCTGATAGTCACAACTCATGCATAAACAGGAGCTGATTTTATCTGGCTTGTGCATTTTGTGTGTGTATTCTCCTTGTTGCCTTAGTAACAGCAGTAAGGTCGGCACTAGCATATGGACTTGCATCTGAAAAAATAATATTATTTATGTCTACTATGCCTGAGGAAGAAAGCTTAGAGACATAGCCAGTAATATAAGCCTAACTTTCCAAAGTTTGCCATGAAAAGAAAGAATCATCTTAAACACCTTCTCAGTGTTGAGAACATGGCTCTTTTCTGTGATAATTTGAAGTTATGATTTCTGTATTTAGGTCATAATTTTCAGCATTGTGAAAAAGAATGGATAAAACCCCCAAATGGAATTTGGAATGCCTGGTTTGTGTTCTTAGATATGCAATCAATAGGCAGAGGCCCCATGGGAAAGTTACCTTCCCTGTCTGTGTCTCTATCTTCCCTCCATAAGCGGGTATAAAAATACCTATTGTAAAGTTACTTATATGCTGTTCTTGAAAAGCATTAAGTAAGAACTGATATACACGTGTCTTTAACTTGTATGAAATATATTATTCTGTGAGTATAACTAACTTACAAAGTGAGAGGCAGGAAACTCTACATTAGGCTGAAAACAAACAGTATGAGCTTGATTTTCAATATCTCCATGGTAAAGAAGGTATGAGTCCCCTTTCTTTTACTGTTCAGTGGCAAATGAATATTTCATTGAAAGACTACCATTAATTTTTGAACACATTCAAAGGCAAAGTAGCCTGCAGTCTGCAGACTTTATGTACACTCAAACACAATTTTCATTGTCCTCTGTACATAGAATCTTATATTTAAACCTGAGGAGGTACACTACTGTACAGATTTTTCATCTTGCAGAAACTTCCACAGCTTGGATTATACTTCCTTCTCATTCTTCCCAAGCCATTACATTTTTACCAAAACAGCTTTTATGTTCCTGCAGTATTTAGGCCCTCCAATGAACATCTCTTCACAAAGAATAACCATTACTGCATGATGCAAGGAAATCTATTTTCCAGGTATATTTAATAAATATTTTCTAGTTCTTCCTTTAGACTTCCTGCCTTTTAAGGGTTTAAAAAATATTACACAAATCCTTAATAAGAGACCTACCCTGTAACAGTGTTTTTGTATTATGTTGACATTGTGCAAAATGTCTAATAAAAAGATAATTAATCTCTTCTGATTCAGTCCAAATTCTGCAAGATCTGTCATCAGAACTGTAGTCCATGATTCTTTTTTTCTCTATTCAGTTTTTTTTTCTATTTTCTATTGCATACTGCTTCAAAATGTTGTATAGATGCCTCCGGTAAACATTTCAGCCTTGAATATTGTCTATGTTTTTGATTCGATGCCCATGCTTTGACATTTTCCTCATCACTGACTGATTGAATGAAGATTTCACAGAAGAGGCTGTAGTTTGAATACAGCCTTGTGTTTACAGTCATGATAGATGTTTACCTTTGAACCTTAATGACCAACACTTTGATTACAGATGTTTCCATGTTTCTCTGGCCCTATAATTTGTAAGAGTCATGCATTAACTTTCCTTAGCAAAGTACAAAATCCAGACAGGACACACAGGAGTGACTTTGCATCCATCAAGAACACTCCTGATTTTCAGCATACTGTGGAATTAATAATTCAGTCCATGATGAAACAGCTTGTGAGGAGACAGTGAGCCTCTGCACCTTTGTGCCAGTGGCTAAGGCTGGAGGTGATAGTTGATAGTAACAAGTGTGGACACAGGAGAGACTTTCAGGACCTTGGTACAATTGGTTAAGGGATCAGGAACACCAGTAATGTTTTCCTCTATTCTTCCAGGTAGAGTGAATGATGGAGGAAACAGGATAAGCCAGCAGATCAATACCTGTCTCTGAGCCTGGTGTCACTGGCAGAATTTTGTTTTTTTGATCACGGGTTAGTTTGTACGACACCAAGCCTGCTGGTGACAAGCAGGGTACCACTGTCTCAAAGCGGGAAAAGGATCTTAGCTTAGGAGTTAGCAGAACTTACTGGAAGTTCTTTTAAAATAGATTTGAAGGCAGAAAGTGATAAACCTAGACTTGGTAGAGGGGTACCTTGGGGCAGCACACCAAACTGACAGATTGTGTGGTAACAAGGTCCTTTGGTTTGACATCTCAGTGGAGGTAGGAGGTGGAGATCCATGAGGGAGCAAAGACACAATGATTATTGATGGGTTAGAAACCACAAAAGTGCTTGGGAATGTTCATGTAGGAATTAGGGCTTTCCACATTAAAAACAGGCAGGATCAATAGCCCAACTGAAGGGCATCTACACCAATGCAGCCAGCATGAGCAACCAACAGGAGGAGCTGGAAGCCACTGTGCAGCAGGAAAACTGTGATATAGTTGCCATCATGAACAGATGTTGGCATGATTGCACAGCTGCAGTGCTCCAGTGGATTGCTATAAGCTCTTCAGAAGGGACAGACAAGGAAGGAGAGGCGGCAGTGGGACAGCCCTGTGTGATGATCTAAGGCTTGATGTTGTTGATGATAAGGTTGAGTGTTTACAATAGGAATCAGGGTCAGGCCAGCAGGGCAGATATCCTGGTGTGAGTCTGTTACAGACCACCCAACCAGGATTAGGAGACATATGAAATATCATCTAAGCAGAAGGGTGTCGCAGTCTTGGTCTTGAGGAGGGGACCAGACCAGCGACGGGGGTTCGAGGACAGCCTGCTGAGCTGGTAGATTGCAGCTGCCAAGGCTCCCGGTTAAGTTCACCCACCCCTATGACCGACAGAGAAGACACAGAGACGAGGCGAGCACCTGGAGAGCTAAAAGCTGATCCACTTTATTCATGAGATGGGGGGGGC
>JAWWEV010000134.1:34230225-34259138 GCA_035583235.1 Hafferia zeledoni | reverse complement strand
GTCACAGTCCGGCTTAGGAATTGTTCTCCTGGGCCTTCCATATGTGGAAGTCTGCCTCTCTGTCCCATCTCCAACAGAAGGGATTAGTGTTGCAATTGCTGCCCTTTTACTTGTGGAGGCCTTCAACTTGCCAGATGTCTGCTGGAAATTCAACATGTCAGAAAGGAAATAGTTTAGGAGGTACCTCGAGTGTGTGGAAGATAACTTCCTGACACAGCTGGTGAGGGAGCCAACCAGGGAAGGTGCCCTGTCAGACCTGTTGGAATAGAGATAGACTAGTGGGAGATGTGAAGTTTGGAGGCCATCTTGGATTCAGCAATCCTGAAATGATAGGTTTTGATTCTTGGAGAAGTAAGGAGAGGGATCAGCAGAACTGTTACTTTGGACTTCCAGAGGACAGACTTTGGCCTGTTTAGGAGGCTGGTGAAGAGAGTTCCTTGGGAAACAGTCCTGAAGGGTGAAGGAGTCCCGGAAGGCTGGACATTCTTCAAGAAGGAAATCCTAATGGTTCAGGAGCAGGCCATATCCATGGGCTGAAAGATTAGATGACAGGGAAGAAAGCTAGCCTGGCTGAAACATGGGGGGAAAAAGAGAGATTTTGTCACCTTTAGAAGAAGGGGCAGGCATGTTGAGAGGACTACAAGGATGTTGTGAGTTTATGCAGGGAAAAAAATTAAAAGGACCAAAGCCCATTTAGAACTTAATTTGGTTACTGCCATAAAAGACAAGAAAATATGTTTCTATGAATATGTCAACTACAAAAGGAGTGCTAAGGAGAATCACTATCCACAGAATCACAGAATCAAGTAGGTTGGAAAAGACCTCTCTGATCATTGAGTCCAACATGTCCCCTATTGGATGCAGAGGCAAACATAGTGATAAAGGGTGAGGAAAATACTGAGGAACTTAATTTCTTTGCTTCAGCCTTTAATAGCAAGACTATTCTATTTGTACTCTGAGTACACAGCTCCTTGAGCTGGAAGACAGGGAGCAGAGGGAAGCCCTCATGATCCAAGGGGAAAGAGTCAGCAACCTACTACATCACTTAGACACACACAAATTTATGTGCCCAGATGAGATCCCTCCAAACATCCTGAGAAAGCTGGTGGAAGTGTCCAGCAAGCCACTTTCTATCATTTGCCAGCAGTCCTGGCTAACCAGGGAGTGACTGAAAGTTGGCAAATGTGACACCAATATACAAGAAGGTCCAGAAGGAGGAATCATGGAACTACAGGCCTATCCTTGGTGCAAGGGAAGGTCATGGAGCAGATCATCCCGAGTGACATTATGCAGCACATACATGACAGGTGATCAGGTCCAGCAAGCATGGGTTTATAAAAAGCAGGTCCTGCTTGATCTCCTGTGACAGAGTGACCCACTGTGAGGGACTGGATTAATCTCAGAGGAGTGTCAGAAAAAAACTGTGTGTGTGTGTGTGTGTGTGTGTGTGTGTGTGTGTGTGTGTGTGTGTGTGTGTGTGTGTGTGTTTGGGGGAGGGGCCCAGATGGAAGCACATAGTCTGCAGCCTAATGGCAGCACAGAACCCACATGGGGCAGCTTTCAATTAAAAGGCCCATCTGGTAGCCCACCCACACTATGCACCCCTGGAGCCTTTGATTGGCTGCACCACCCCTCACTCTGTCCTGGAGGGCACTGAGTGGTCAGTGAGCCAGATGTCCCACCTGGAAGGAGTGGCCATGGTAGCCAAAGCACATAAATACAGCAGCACACTCCTATTTACATTGTAACTGGTAAAGACATATCTGGTAGATGTAGGGCAACACATTGAAAAAAATGCATTAATTTTTGCATTACTGAACCAGCAGTTCACACATAATTTTATATAATGATATTTCTGAGTATTTTTAGATACTGCCTGGAGAATCCTGTAAATTGTTAATTCTAGCAAAAAAGGGATTTGAGGACATCACAGACCTTGATAATCCCATGAGTAAAACATTAGAAAAAATATGTTTATCTTAATTTACAATGGATAATTGGTCTTTACCAACCAACATAATGGATTTGATTTTATTATGGCTTGTATTAGGCACTGCGGCTTCTTATGACTCCTTCTCCAGAAAAAAATGAACTGAAGACATTAGGAATCCTATGAAACAAGCTGCTGATTGAAATTCAGGTTTGCTTAAGTCCTCCTGTCAGAGGATACATTAACTTTTCTCTCAGATTTAAAAACTGCTGACTTCTTTGCTGATTTTTTTTTCAGGCTAACATCTGTTTTCTTGATTTTGGCTTCTGAGTAGGTATTTCTTCACAACACATTCACGTTTGTACATGTTCTTATCAGAGTGTCACTTTTGCTTCCTTGTAAAGAAGGCCACAGGCAGGAGATAGAGGTGGCAATTCTATTCCATAGTACAGCTGAAGCCAGGTCTTGAAGAAAAAAGTATCTGAGAAATCTTTCTTCTTTCAGTGGTGATTCACAGGGTTTTCTAGGAATTAAGTTGGATGGGTATCTGTGTTGTATCAGAATTTTGGAATCAAAAGATAAGTTTAAACAAACTTAGACAGTGGTCTGTAGCCAGAGGTGTAATTTGCACCAGCTTGCCTTGGGCCATTGAAGAAACTTGTTTCTGCCTGGCATGGTTCTTATCTTGCTTTGGTGGAAGGCATGGTTGTTTTTGATAATGTTTTTGCTTGTTAGTGCAGTAAGTGTCTTGAGCAGTAATGTAGCATTGGCTGGTGTTGGTGTGAGCTTCTCTTCCTCTCCTGTGTTTTCTTAGGAGAGCTTTTTTCCCTGTTTGGGTTGGTATGTTTGGCATCTTTAGCTGGTGCCGAAAAACTGTGAGTGGTATGTATACAACTCAAAAGTGTAAAGCAATCTGAGTCAAGGTAAGGCAGCTGTGTTTTGTCAGAGGTGGGCCTTGAATTTGTTAGACAGCTACACCAGGTTTGTAGGTGGTGAGGAGCTGACAGCAAGAATTGCAGGAGAAGGCTTACAGCGCAGACCCTTGTATGCCCTGAGTCTAATCTGGATGTGGGATGCTCCAACAGCAATACTTCTCAATTTTAGAAGTACTGTATAGTCTATTAATTAGATTACCGAGACTAAAGTAAGTTACTAGGCAAGGTTTAACCTTGAAAGAATGGTTTTATTTTATCATATTCATGTAAAAATGAAAACATTCCTTTGATGAAGATGATTATGAAAGGAGAGCACGCAATCACATTTCAGAATATATTTGTTTGCTTTAGTTTATTCTTGATTTTTCTTTATTTGCTAGTGTTCTCCTCTTTTGGAAAATGACAACTTAAATGCACTTTTGTACTCCAAAGCTGGAATTGGCTGTGAAATTCTCCCCCTGCTTCTACTGATAAAGTGCTTTCTGCAGATCCTCCACTGACTTTACCTGGCAGAGTGTGAGAAATGCAAAGAAAAACCAGCTTGGTGAATCGTGCTATTTCTTGGTCAATCTGTAAAACATGACCTTCATTTTCAGTCCTGTAAAGGATTTTCATTTTTGTTTCCCCAGCAATGATTAGGCAATGAGAAATCACAGGATAAGTTTTCTGTTCAGTTGTTAGTTCCTCCCCTCCTTATGCAATCTTCTGAATTAAATCTTCTGTTGTGTCTCAATTAGCAGGCATCTTTCAGCTTGTCTGGCCTCTTCTAACTCTCTGAAGATAAAAAGATAAAACTTCATAATCACAACGGATAATTAAGCAGGGAAACATGACGTCGACACTCATGTCCAATTACCTTCACTGGGGTCTTTTCTGAGGACCCTGTCATGGTAACATGTGCTCATTACTTGAAATTCAGTAATGGTTTATGTGCCTTGTGCAGATCACTCGGAGCCAGGATCTTCCTGCTCTTATGAGACTGATCAATATTAGGAGCCCTGAAACTATTTTTAAGGAAATGAAGCCAGTTCCAGCTAAAGCAAGTTTCTCAGTCTTTTCCAGCTGAGGACAGCCACAGTCCGCAGCACCCTGGTTAGCAGTTGGCAATGTAGGAGGCTTGTGCTTTCTGGCACAGGAGGGATCAGCTGGATCAAAAGGCCTGGAGACATTATGACTTGATCTTCAGTAACAGACTCTTGATTGTGCAGCTGCTGACATATTGGTCATTTAAAAGCAACACTTAAGTGTACTACAATTCAGGGAAATTTGGTATGTTGACCCAAAACAGTGGAAAAATGTAATACTTAAAATATGCCTAAAATTTTTTCATGAAAAAGAGCTTTCTTGGTAAAAGAATTTCCTTTAAGGTTTTATCAGGTACAGTGGTTAGGTAACCAACATGTTTGACATAGTCATCCTACAGTTTACTTCCTTTGTTTGTTTGGTTTTTTTGTTTTTTTTGTTTGTGTTTTTGTTTGTTTGGTTTGTTGTTTTTTAAGTATCATTTTCAACTTATGCCAACATAGTTCTGATGAATATGGATTAGCTTAAATTTCTTTAGCTGCAGGAAGGGTACAACTTTGCTGGCTTTGGAATAGAACTCTGGAAAAGTAAACACCTGAATAGAATGTACTTGCAGAGTAGCAGCTTCCAAACCAGTGTAGCTATGCATCTGCATAGCAACACGTGCTGTATTGTGTGCAGTTCAGCAGATTGCTAGAAACGCTGGGTTTGAACTTGCTGTTAATGCTTTTAATCTCTGTTAATAATGCTGTGAAAATCTGCCTAAATTTTTAAAGTGATATGTATTGTATATAAAGTTAAACTACTTTATAATAATACGCACTTTGTGATGATCAGGGCAGCGCTTTAAAAGAAAATTATCCAAAATGATGCATCAGCCTGTTTATTAGATAATTGCACACATTTTGCTAGTTAATGTGCAGTAGTGCATTGGGGTTTTTCTGGCAATGCTTGTGCATTCAAAAAGGGTAAATGGAAGCTGCTGAATCCTTAAGGTTGAAGTCCAGTGTGTGACAAGCATTGTCTCTGTCCTCCCACAGCTATGTAATTATGAATACTAAGTATTGGAAAGGAGGATAAAGCTACTTCATTATTCTGTTAACATCCTACTTCTTTTTAGTATAGGAAAAGAGAAAAGTGTAGGCAACCGAAACAAATGTTTTATTATTTATCTTAAGGGGGAATGACACTAAGGGCTTGTAATTATACTCCCATGATTGAGTCCCTGGCTACAGCTATATGCTGAACTTCCACTGTCTCCAATGCTGAAAAGAGGAGAAGGTAAAAGAAAAAAAAAAAATTCACTTAGGGGGCTGGCAGATAAGTTTGGTGATTTTTTTCTTTCCAAATTTGGGGTATTTCCAACTACTATTTCTTTAGTTATGCAAGTATAGTTGGAAGGGAAGGAAGTGAAAAATCCAGCAGAGCAAATGGTATTTTCCTTGGGGGGAAGGTAGAGCTTCCATGAGATTTTTTTGAAAATTCCAGAATTAGATCATCAAAAAGCATGCAAGCAGACCGAAACCCACTGAGCCAACTTATGCTTCTGCAATGACTGGTTAGGATGAGGAGAAATAGTCAAGGATACAAAATACTGTCTTATATTCATAAGCATTTCACTTGCTGTGTGTAGATGAAGAAATAGCAATAAGTTTCAGCATCCACTGCATATGTATCCTTTCTATGTAGAGATTTGCCACTTGAAACCTTGCCTGATAGGCTAAACCAGAATTCTAGGTACTATTGTCCCAAAAATTTCAAGTGAGAACAGCTTGCAGTTATCTAATTGAAAATTTAAAATCTTATGCTTTTTTCTCTGCTCTCACTTATGTTTCCCAAACAAATAATTCTGAAAATCTTATTCTTAACAATATTATTATGAAGTCGAGCCCTAATATGATGTTAATTTGATGATATACCAGTGAATTTTGTTTCTGAGATTTCAGAACTGAAATGTATGACATATAGTTACCAAATCTGACTTTCATGCCTAATTAGGTATCCTGATTTTCCTCATTTCTAGCATCTGCCTTTGAATCTTGGCAGGGGCATCTATAAAAATGTAGATGAACCACTCTTCTTTTTAAAACTTGGCTACTAGTGATTAATGAGTTGGTTAAAAAACCCAAACCAAAACTCAACCATCAAAAAGCATTAAAGCTGTAAATAACTGAGTCTGTAGCCAGCAGGTTTTGAAGCTTAAAATACAGAAGCAAGTAGCAAATAGTAATTTTGGAAGCAGAAGATTTTGTTTCCTATTGGAAGCACAAAGTTAGAGCTGAACTTTTATAAGATAGAAATATCTTATAAAGTATGATGAGATCCCAGTGAGCTGAGAACCTAATCCTAAATAGCTGAAATGTTAAGTAGAGCTGCTATAGATATAGTACGTAGCATTCTAATTAGTCTCTCTTCTGCACAGCAATGAAGAGGTGACATAATGTTCTGATACCTCTAGCTAATCAAAAGTTTGAAGAAAGAGAAGTCAGTAAATATAGATCCAAGTGGGTATAGGAGTTTACTTTAGCTGTTCCCAATCTGCATGTACTATATATATATATATATATATAATATTATAATGGCTACCTTGCAGTGTTTTAATTTGGAAATTGTCAGTCTGAGGAATTTTCTGCAGCTGGAGTGGCAGAACTATAAAATAATGGAATATTTTTAAACTGGTAGAAAGTTTTGCAAGAAAACATAATCAAGAGAATTGAAATCCTCTAAACAAGTTTGTTAAATCAGAAGCTACTCTTTTTATCTGGGCCTAAACAAAAGAGAAAGCTCAAAGCCATTTTCTTTGAGTAAGCACTTACAAAACTGTACACATCACTTCAGGGATTAATTTAGATACTCATTTTCATAGAATTCTTTCAGTTTTGGTTTACATGTGCGACATTTACATCTATAATACCTGAATAAATAGTTTATATGAACTTCTCATTTTTGTATTGCACTCTAGCTGTCTCATACCTTAGGCTGGTTACTTCTTTTTTGGTGTCAGGTACTCTTGGATATTCAAGGCTCCTGTTAAAAATGACTATTTAAAATCTTCAATATGTGGTTCCGATCATAGTTTAAATGTATACGTAAGCCTTTATAGGGTTTTGCTTCTTGTCCTACTCCTCTGAAATGTTGGTTAGCATCAAATTTATTCAGTGTTCATTATGGAAGTTATGCAGCTGAAGCAAATGTCTTTGTTTGGTGTTACTAGGAATATGGAAAAGAGAAACTACCTCTGAAGTGGTGATGTTGAGAGGCCCTAACTTTCTCTTGGCAAGGGGGATGTGAGTTGGTGGCACATTTTTCTGCTTACAACTTCCAAAGTACAAGCAGGTGTGGCATCCCACCCTTAAGGGGAAGGAAGCACCCAGCATTAGTAAATGCCAGTGATTGAAAAGGAAAAACAAAAGGCCGAGGCTCTGCAAAAACTTAGTTTTTATTAATAAATTTTACAAATGGCACGGAAACTGGTATAAGTTAGTCTTTTATCTTCTTGCCCTATCTCTTCATGGCCCCCTTCTCCTGCCACATCACGTTCTTTATGACAGTAAGTTCTTACCAACAATCCTTGGTTGGCTCCATAGGCATCCAGCAGCCTGTGTTTGAATTAGCCCCTTATCTTCTGGTATTCTACTGCAGGAGAGTAGTTGTTTGGAGGGTTTTTATGGTGTTGGGTTTTTTATTAATATTAGTATTTTGACTGCTGTGATTGAGATTGGATATCCAATTAGTCATGTTATAACTGCATAGAATCCAGCTGGAGTAGCAGCTCATGCTGCTGTGGGAGGCTACTTCCCTAAACAGTGGCTAGCTCTGAGTACAACTTTCTAACACCAATCCAGAGACTGCTGAAGGAGGATAGCCAGTGTGTCTGTACTCGGCACACTAACACACAATCCCTATTTCCTTGATCCAGGTGAGCAGCTGGTCACCCATATTTGTCTTACTTTTCCTCAGTGTGGCATATTTTCTTTGGGAACATATATTGCTTGATCTGATCTGTATTAGTGAGCAGTAGCAGCAGAGTAAAAGTGACTACCTTGACAAGTCTTTATTTACAACAGGTCAAAAAAAAAAATTCTAAACCACTGCAAATTTTGCTCATAAGTTCATTGTCCAGAATAAGGGAGGAGGAAAAAGAGATTAAAATATGTTGCTATACATAGAGGTTTTGTATAGTTTTCTATAGCTGTGCATTAGTGCATAATATTGGCTTAATTAGAGACTCAATAGACAATAATAGGTTTTAAACAATGTATGTGCTTTTCCCAAGATCTAAATAGCTGAGTAAAAAGTAAAAATCTTGGGGTGTATTAGTCGATTAGGTTTATTGTTAAGTATAAAAGGGTGTCTATTTGTTTGCTGCACTTATTTGCCAGAGGCAAAAGTGTAAATGAGGATAAAAGTATCCTATCTGCCCTGTTGCATGGCAGGGACGGTGTGATGCTCACAAAAGATAGCAAGAACTGGTTTTTGCAATATAGATCATGTGTGCCCAATGCCCACACAGT
This sequence comes from Hafferia zeledoni, assembly GCA_035583235.1. Lineage (NCBI taxonomy): Eukaryota > Metazoa > Chordata > Aves > Passeriformes > Thamnophilidae > Hafferia > Hafferia zeledoni. The sequence goes on along the minus strand of JAWWEV010000134.1, from coordinate 34,250,736 downwards.
TCCTGTGCTATTCCACTGCATCAGAAAGCTGTGAAAGCCAGGTATTGCTACCAAAAATCAGGTATTAGAAGAAAATGAAAAACCTTTCAGCCTGATCTTTGCTTATGTAATCTACTTGTGTAAATGTAGTGATTTATTGGTACTGTGGTAACATGTAGCAAAGACCATGCAAAACCAAGGAGGATTCCTTATATAGCATTTCCAAAACAATACTGTGTGTGTGTGAAAATCAGTCCTCTTTGTCCTGTTAATTACCCTATATGGACTGAAGTGACTGACTTGAGGTGCCATTAAGTTCTGCTTACCTAATTATTTTGCATTACCTAACTTGCATGTTTTACTGGTTACTTAATGGTCTGTAAAATGATGACATGGGCATTTTCTACAGATGTTACATGATGTGTTTTTTACTTATACAACATCAGTTTATTATCAATGTGTACAGCTTCTGAATTGCCGCAGTTCTGCTCTATTACTCTCCGTAAGAGCTACATGAGTATATCATACAATCCATAATTAGGAGAGTGTTATTTTGCTTAGGCTTATGAATATTGTGCTCCACTTCTGCTTTCTTGTTAAATATTTGCACTGGATTTGAGCTGACTGTAGTCCATTAAGCCTCGCTAGCCAATATGCTGCTGCTGTGCACACTCATGTCAGAATTCCCCAGGAGCTGAGGGGAAAGATGCTGTTAGTGGGGAAAGATGCTGTTAGCCTCAACTGGCTTTGTAGAAGTGGAGCATCTGCCTTTGCAGGAGAAGCCCTCTATGGGCCGGGTATAGTCAGCTGACTACATCATACAAGAAAACAAAGAGAGCTGGTAAGTTTCTTGTTTCTTTATTAGGAATGTTGATTATAATTGCTTAATAACAATAGTTATGACTAATTAATGGGGCTGGAGAGTGAAGAGGGGAAAGGAAACAACAAATTGTACAAGGATTCATGGATATAATTTGTGATTCTGGGAGTGTTATGCTTTCCTTTGCTAGTGCGTTTTTGTGTGTCGGGGGCAAATGAAACCAATCATAAAAGTAGCTCCCCAAATACCTTTTCTTTCTGGGATGTCTAGAAAGAAGTATTTCCAATATCTGTAGAATTCTGTGGCAGAGAGTGTATTTGAAATGCATTGTCTACCCCAGGATACTTAAAAAGAGTATGCAACTATTTTTTTTTTCAGTGTTCTGACAGTACAGGCACCTTTTATGACCTGACACAATACTAGAAGTGATTGCTTATAGCTTTAAACATCTGACCTAAATCTCACTGAAGTTAGGGGTAAACTCTCTGTTCTTCTGGTCCTGTTCTCAGTAACCAAAGACCACCTTGTGATCAAGTCCTTGTATGCCTTAAACTGTTAGAGACCTATTATATACTTCTCAAAATTGTCTTTAATTTTCACTGAATTCTGTTTCCTGATATTGACCTTCTTTTGCTCTGTTTGTTAAAAACCTAATTTTGCCTATTTAAGCAATAACAATTGAGGCTCTGGATAATTTCAAAGGAATAATGAGTGATTGAGTGGGTTGATGGCCTGAGGCAATGACTCAGGGCCATTAACTGCATCTAAAGAAAATGTATCAGGAAATATTTTAGACTGAAGTTGTTGCTTGGCAGTCTGCAGCTGTGCCTGAATTGAGGAAGGGTCACTCTATGGCAAAAACAATTACCTATAAAGTCTGAATGGGTTTATTAAAAGATACTATTACAATTTTGTTTTATAGCAGTTCTAAAAGGCCTGAACTCAAATGGGGATAAGACAGGAAAATGGAATGGTTTGTTTTGCAGTGTGTTGTGCAAAAACACAATAATAAGTAGTTCTTCTCAAGAAGTTTTTATTGCCTTTTTAAAGAAATAAGAACATATTGTAAAGGTTCATCAAGCAGGTAATTCCAGTTTCTCCTATACTTTTAAATATTGCACTATTTAAAAGTATTCCAAAATAGATCTTTAAATTGGAATTGCCTTCCAAAAGTATTTGATATCCATGACCTTTTAAAATTACATTTCCAAGTTTTTAAATATTAGCAAAGAGATATTCACATGCATAAGAATTAGAGACATTGATTATGTGTGTATGTAGATCTCCTAATCAATAATATGTGTCATAGGCACTGAATTTATTCCTGTAAAACTGCTAGAAGTAAGGTTATGTCCTTCCTCCAGTTTACAGATGAGAGTCAGATTGTTTGAATGACCTGACAAAGGTGAAAAAAGTTACCTGCAGAGCATGCAGGATACTCATCCTTGGTGCTTTCCAAAACTTGGTTGGATAAGACCCTGAGCATCCTGCTCTGTCTTCAGAAGTGGCTCTGCTTTGAACCGGGGCTTGGGCAAGATGATTTGCAAAGGTATCTTCCAACCTGCATTATTCCATGATTCTTTGCTGTTATGTATATGTGATAATCCTGTTGGTCCAACAGGACTTTGAACAAAACACTGTATAAATATCATTGTAATCTACTTCCAATCTCTGACTTCCAGTGGGATACAGGCTTCTAAAGTTTTTAGCAGATTTTGAAATCCTTCCCTTAGGTGCTTTGCTTCCTTTTTTAATCTAAGGAGATGCATGCAAAACTAAACTTAGTGGTTATACTGAAGTTTTTGGGTTCGCTTTTGGTGGTTTTCATGTTGGCATTTTATTTTCAAAAACTGTCTTCACTAGTGATTCTCTTTTGGAACAAAATCCTGAATTTCCTGGTTGGTCATAGGAACAAACTTTAAATGGCTTTTGTCAAGTTAAGTGCTTGAAAATGCATTTGGAAATATTTCTGTGTGCAAGAAGTGAGTTGGTAGTGTAGTGTGCCTCCTCACCAGGCTGCTATTTCAAGTGTGCTGCCACAAGCCAACCTCTTCTGTAGTGCAAAACCCATTTGCACTCCAGCCCTACAGAGCTGCTTTTCTATTCTTACACTTCATATTCTTGTTTCTCTCATGTAGTATCTTTAATACACTGGGTTTTATGCTATAATGCCTATAACTTTTGTCCAGGAATAGATGTCAGAGGTAAAAAACGTTTTCAAAGCATGCATGAAGGATTTAATTAAAATTCAAACCGAGCATTTGTACATTTTGATTTGTTTTTCACTTTTTAGTCTTCACTCCTCTTTCTGACTTGATGTGAAAAGGGACACAATGAGACATTAGGAATAGGTATCTCATATGAAAGAGCCATAAATATCTATACCAATTGAAGAATTTTGTACTGAGGTTTTTAACTAGCCTTGCATCCACAGAACTTGGGTGAATACAGGTCACTAACCTGTTTGCTGCTTGTCCAAATTAAAGCCTCAGAGAACAGCTTTTTCCAGGTGTTCAGCAACCATCAAAGTAACAGTTATTGTGCATCTTTACTCTCTTGTTAACACACATTAAAAAAAAAAAAAGAGGCAATGTGTTACATCAGTATTTTGAATTTTCTACTGTCTGAATTTGCAGCTTTCTGAAATCTCATTCTTTCCAACTTTGAAATGCAACAACACTTTTCTTTACCTTATTGAATGTCCAGCTATGGAAATATTTCCCTTCTGACTAAACAGACATCATTCAAAGAATTATGGATACTTTCAGCTGTTCTGGTTTGAGACTATTAAAACTCCTTAATTATATATATGAGTAGCAGACAACATAGAGCTGGTCCTCATACCATCTGAGTATTTTTTTAACTAAATCACTGCAATGAGTTAAAAAAGTGGACACAAAAATCTTAGAGAAGTGATCCAAAGGTACTGGAGAATCTTTATTTTTGACTCAAAAATGCTTTGAGGTGCCTGTTTAGGGAAGCTCTTACTAGTTTCTTGGTGTATCTCCAGTATTTACCAGATCAGTCTACTCCTGGATGGTTATGCGGTAGAGGATGAGAGGCATTCAGTGGTCATTGTCTATTCTATTCCTTTGTTGGTTTCAGCTGTAGTAATGTCTGTCACATCAAGCTGTAAGGTATATTTCTGTATGGGATCTACTGAAGAGCAGACAGATTAGATGTATTTGCGGATTAGAACACTCTTTTGTGTCTGTTTCTCTCCAAACACCACCTGCATGTATTTTGGTGTCACTGTGGAACATAAAGAAAGCTGATAATATTTAACTAAATTTTACCACAATCCACAAATGGAGATTTGATAGCCCCACTGCCTTTGTGTCTGATACACCTGATTATTCTGATTTACATTCTTACATTTTCTTCTGAATCTCCTAGGGTCTTATTTTGTTTTCTTATCACCTTGGTAACTGCGGGTTTGATCTTGCAGGTGCTTCTGTTAACACACCAGGTCTGGAAGCCCTAGCCCTGCTTAGGGTGTCGAATGGTATGTATGTTTTGCAGAGATCATGCTTGGCTTCATTGCACAGATGTTGAATAAAGATATATCTGTTTCTCTTGAGACATACTATTTTCCAGTTTCACTTCTTCTCTGACTACTCTCATGAGAAACCAAAGCTATGTTGTGAGTGTATCTGCATAACAGCCCATAAATTAATGAGTTTTGACTTTATTGCTTGAAAAGGAAGATTCTTATCCTGGTTTCATTTATGCCAGGTGATGGCAGTAAAGGACCTTTGCTCTTTCAGCATATGCCATGAAGTACAGAAAACCTTCAGACTCCTAGCCTGCCTCCAAGGGAAAGAACTCACTTCTTTTATTCCTGTTCCTGTCTTGCAGCTCATAATGACATCCATCATGAGATGGAAAAAACAGTGTGGTTTGGATTGTAGGCTGTTTGGGCTTTTTTCTTGTTCTTCATAAATATGGTGTTTTTCACTTGCCTTTCTCTGTATAGGTTTCTCATACTGTATATTCTAGTATAACCATTCAATGTATTCCATACAGTGCAAGCTGTAGTGTTTGGTTTTGATTTGAAGATATTTCAAATTGACCCTGGAAGTTTAGCATAGTTTGTGTGTTTAGGGACAGTGTCCCAATAAAGCTGTTTACCTGGTATTTGTCACTCAGGCAAATGGTAAAATAGCAATGTTATGTCAAAAACATTTTCAAAATGAAAAGCCTTACAGTGAGCCTGGAGTGTACCTGCTGGAAATGGAACAAATCAGCCATTCCCAACTAATGTTTTATTGATGGTCTAAAGAAAAGGAGGGGGGGAAAAAGGCAGACCAGAAAACACAAATAAGCTTGGCCTTGAAACTTCCTTTCTTAGCTTACATTTAATGAGCATAGGGCAGGACAGAAAAGTGACTAGCTTTCCACTTCTCAAGCAAGCCACAGCAATGCCTGTTTAATAGAGAATGTGCTACACCTGTGGTTTTGATTATACAGAATAGTGCTCTCATGCCATGCAGGGGTGGGGGATGAGCTAAATATTTTTCTTGTGGCAAAACAGGTCTGAGAGCATCTGCCAGAATAACTTCTGCTGTAGATTAACTTCAAGGAGGGTACCTGGGACTGTGGAAAGGTCTATCTCAAACTATGTGTAGCTTAAGACTAGCAGTGCTATAATGATAAAAGTCACATGTTTTGACTCAGATAGAGAATGAACCTTTGAAGCAAGTGTCCTGGTTGTGTCCTCTTTCTGAGCTTTGGTTTGCATTGCAGAGTGGTTTCCCAGAGTGAAAACTGATTTTGGACAAAGCTTAAGTGGAAAATGTATTGTAGAAATTTATCTAGTGTACTCTGGTCACAACAGAGTTGGACTACAGTTGTTAACATTTTTCTTTTCCCAACACCACAGAGTTGGTGTGCAGTCACCATACTGAACTAGTCCAATAAGATCTCTTTGTCATATTCAGCTGTTGTGTGAGAAGCTGCAAGCTTTCCCTGCTTGGGTTTGGTTGTGTTAGATGTCATTCAGCTTGTACTATTTCAGTTTTTCAGGTAATCTTTTTTATTTCTCCCCAGCACATTCCTGCTTTCACTTGTACCCTTGTCAACTTTGGCCACTGCTTCAACCTGTTTAGTAGATATCTACTACTCAGGCCAAGGCCATGGGGTGTGTGACAGCTGGGAACCGCTACTCCACTACAACTGCTACCTGGGGCCTGTGGTGTGGGAGCTGGGCCCCCCAAAAATTTGGCCAGGGCCATTAAGACCTCTAGGTGACAGGTCTCAGGTTACATTCAGTTGCTGATCAAGCTTCCTGGTGATTCACAATATGGGTGAACGGGCATGGTGGTATTTGGTTGAAGGTTTGACTTGATGATCTTGAAGATGTTTTCCAAACTTAATGATTCTGAGATTCCATGATTCTAATTAAAGGTGTGAAAATAAACATATATGCATAATGTGAGGTTGTCTGTCTATGAAATTTCCTTGATCAAATACCTATAGATAAGGAGAGTGTTTGGGGCTATAACTTTATATGACACAAAATAATTCTTCCTAGTGTAGTCTTTTAGTCCCTGTACATTTCCAGAAAGAGGAAAGGAGGAATTGAGGAATTACAAACTGATTTCTTCTTATGTATGTATTGAAGGCTAAAGGGGTTTGTTTACATCTGTTTTCTTAATTTGCAGAGTAAGATTTCCTCAGTGGCTATATGCCGAGGCTGTAAATATGTATACTTACACAAATAAGCCCACCCAGGAGTATTTCTGAGCACTGAAACCAACTAACTGATGTGGAATAGCCTGCACTGCTACTTTTAAACATTCTTAGCCGTAAAAACAGGAGACTACACACCACTAGAAAACTGCAGATTTGATAATGGTCCCCATCCTGTGCTAATGTCTGAACTGTGTCCATGCCAGGAATCATTTTGAAGATTACTAGTTAATGCTAGGATTGCATTTAACAGTTTAGAAGATGAATGGTTTGGGCTGCTTTTATTTTACAGGTATATACAGGCATGGAGTACCTCTCAGCTTTTGAAGGTCATGGACAAGACAGTTATATGTAAACAGAGGAAGCAAATCAGTTAGGCAAAACACTCATGAGTGCCTGGAATGTCATCTAAGTGGCTAGGAAAATATTCCATTTCCTCACCTGAAATTTTCAAAGTATATAGTTGTGATGTAAGTTACATTGATAAAAGATGAGGTGAAAAGGATGCTGTACTGCTGACATGGCAGTTACATCTACAGACAGACTCTTCTCCAGTTTTTGTTGCGAAAATGCCCTTTAAATAATTGTTTAGTTAACATGTTCTTGTGTTTTCAGTGTTGGCTAAAGCCTTCTGATGTTGAAGAATTGTGTATAGAACTGTACAGGTTATGCATTTGGCAGAGCGATGTAGATCTACAATTACAGATATCAACATAAAACTGATGATTGCTTTCTGTTCAGCATGTCATAATATAGGAAGACAAGCCAAATACTGTACATTGAAATAATTTGCTTTGAGGTCAGTGGGATGCATGACCTTCAGCTGCAGGAAATTATTTCCTTTGAATTGTTACACACCAGATCAGTTATCATTGGATCAGAACCACCTTGCGGGGTGTGTATGTGGAGGGGAATGGATGGGTTGAACCTCACAGAGGTGGGGTGGTGTTGTATCCCTCATGGCAGTCCCTGGAGCCCACATGGCAAAGCCCCGGAATGGTTGTCAGTCACAAACAGCCCGGGAAAACTATAACACCCCACACTTCCTGGAGCCCCAACCCAGGCTCAGATTGGCAGGGACAGTGAGAACACGGCCCCTCACCCTGGCCTGGGAACCCGGAGCAGCTGGGGGGTCAGAGGCCCCACCAGAGGGGAGTGGCCACAGTAGATAAAAAAAGCAGATGTGAGGTTTCCATTTGGACTTGGCCTGCCCTCCTGAAGTTTGCCAACATGTGACTTCTTAGTGGTAACTGTATTTTTCTCTCCTCTTTTTTTTTTCTTTATTATTTCTTCTCTTAATCTCTCTTCCTTTACTCTTTTCTTCCTCTTGCAGGTAACTTAAACACTTATTTTCTATATTTCATTAAAGTAATGGTATTTCACTTAAGCTGCATGATGTTTGTGTTTGCTGGGTGCCACGAAGGTTCCCTACTCTACAGCAATGCCTGCTAGCTGCAAACCCTTAAGGGGTGTAGAATGCTGCTTTGAGAGAAGCAGAGAAGTCTTTTGTTCCTAGTAGCTTGTTGTAATGCTTTTGTGAAATTGTATGTTGCTCCTGTAAACCCTTTTTGCCTAAATGCCTATTTTCTCACCAAATTAAAAGAAATCTCTTGGAGAAAACTGTGTAGCTTGTTCTCCACACATGAACTCAAGGTATCAAAGACTTTGCAACAGTTTGCTTGGGCGAAATCTCTTGAAGTCTGAAATTAAAATGTACACCCACTAAATCCTGGAGCTCCTGGAACTGGTTGTAACAGAATTAATAGAAGCTGGAACACAGGCTAAAATAAAAGTTCAAGCTTGAATATTTTTATCGTACCAGCTGATCTGATAGTTTGCTTTGACTGAAAGGATGATTGGCCAGTCCAAAGAAACTGAAAATTATTAATATGTATAGATTTCAATGAATCATTTGACATTGTGCAACATGGGAAAGCAGTAGGTAGATTAAGATGGGGACTGAAATAAAATGTGGGAGTTATGTATGGAATAGATTAAGCAGAAAGTAGGTTATACTGACAGGGAAATTACTAAAATAAAGGGAGCTTTCATGTAGTGTTCCTCTGAGTTTGGGGTTGGGAGTGATAATATTTATTGACTTTATAAGTGGGTGAGGCACAAAAAGTACACTTTTAAAATGTACTGCTCTATGTGCTTGCAATGTGCTGACAGATCCTGAAGAAAATGTAGAGAGCAATGGCAAAAGAAGCTGGACAGCTCTGTGAACTAAAGCAACTAAAGCATGATGTAATTGAGTAATAAATCTAATAGTACAAAGGACAAGGCAAGCACTTAAGGATTAACAGTAAGAATTAGTAGTAAGACTATCAGTTCTTCATATTTGGAAGAGATGGAGTCTAACTGGAATTAGTAAAAGAAAGGGTGTGGGGAAAATAAGTTTGTCTCAATGGAAATTTGAAAAAGCTTTCTAGCTTGGCAAAATAAGGACTGAGAAGCATGACAGTCACTGAATATTTTAGAATGGTAAACATCATGGTTAGTAAGATAATTTTTAGGTAGCAAACAGAGTTGACATTGGAAGAAATAAGTACAAGTGGTGGATAAATACATTTAGGAAAAATATAGCTAATTTGAGTAGCAGTAGTAGTAGGTTTTCTGACATACTGACTAACATTTTGGCCACCAAGGGTTTTTATAATATGGTCTTATTAACTTGTTTGACAATAAACCAGTATACCATGAAGGAGAACAGAATGCAGTGTTCTCAAAATTAGAGATACAGTCCCACTTATACAGAACAATGTTATTGAAGTATTTGGGAGAGTAAGCAAAGCATTTGAATAGTTTCTTTCCCCTTTTTTATTAATTGTTACTGAATAATTAGGTTGGTCTGCAGAAGAAAACTTTTCCTTAACTTTTGTTTCAATCTGTTTTGAAACTTCTCTATAGTTAGAACTGCCAAGTGCTCTTACTCTCCAAATTTTTCTGTGGGAAGAAATGGGACACACCTCACATAAAGCCAAGAATTTATTGCTGACTGAAATATTAATAGTCTAATCCAAGAACCATTACTTGTCCAAATGCAATTATCACAGAAAAAGAAAAAATACATGTATTCAGGAAAGTTTAATAATAGGGGAAAAAAAGACGTGAAATTATTATTCACATGCTCCTTAGGAGGGAAAGGGTCAGAAACTGTTCTTTCTCTTCTCCTACACTTCTGGGACAGAAAGCCAGTGGTTTCATTCTGGTGTTGGTGAGGGTACTACAGTGGTTTTTCTCAACCAGTTTGCTAGGAATAATGTTGGTGTTGATGATTTCTTCTCTGTGGCAGGATCTGTGGTTTTTGTATGTTTGCTAACACATTTTTATGCCTTTACTTTTTCTTCACCAGCTGTCATTCATTGTTGTGCAGGTTCACTTCATATCCAAAGTTTGTGCATTTTACATGTTTTAGATTCTACTTTTTTGTTTGTTTGTTTGCTAAACACTGTTTTGTCCAGTTGCATATCCACTTTTCTTTTAGTGACCACTGGTGAATGGTTTATGGCTGCATGGTTTCAGTACCAGGCCTGCACCTCATCTTTTATTTTCTCATGCCTGTACTCCTCTCTGCTCCACTATTTTTCTTCACTTCTCAAGCCTCTGCTAGTAGACTAGGCCTGTGTTTTTCTATGTTATTGTTATCCGTAAGTGTCTCATTCTACATGAAATTATTCCTTGTTATTTCTGTGTGTAGTTCATTATTACACGTTAACGCAGTTACACCCCCTTCACTCTAAACACAGGAGCTCATGTTACAACAAGGTCTTTAGGCAGCAGTTACTGGCTTACAAACCACGGTGAGGGGGAGGCAGGCATGAAACAATTTTGCTATAGGGAAGCAGTATATGTTAGTTTCCCATGACTTCTGCCACTTGAATAATACAATTCCCAAACACTGTGGACACCTTTGTGAAGCTTTATTTGTTTCAATGTATCCTTGTGATCTTACTGAGTTTGTTTCAACCTGTCAAAGTCAGTAGAACCATGTATGTGACATTCTTTTATTGCATGTATTCTGAATTTGACTCTTGTTCTGTGGAGTATGGAGTACAACTGCCAAAAGGCATTTTATTTGTCACCTTTAACAACCATCAGAAAAATGGAACTATGTCTCTCTATGATGAGCTAGAAAGTACTGAGTCACCCTTAAGCTATTCATTACTAAGTCCACCTAGACCAAAATTGTACTGTTCTTCTAAGTAATAGCGACATCTAATGCAGTAACTCAGAATATATTCTCTGACTCTAAATGCATGGCATTATTTTTCTGTGTAAATTTGGCTTTAGTCAAGGAGTAATCAAAAAGAAGATGAAACATTATATTAGAAATGCAGTAGAACATCTTTGGAAACCTTTCAGTGCTTCATGATCCATTTCCTTCTCCTAGTATCTTGCTAGTGCTTCCAAATACCCTTGGTAAGCTTGGCCAAAAATTTGTAAAAGAGATACTGTAACCCGAATAGTAGATACATACAGTGGTATACTGAAACAGCTGTGGCTGGCAACTTCATCTCTGCAGTATAACAAATTGCCTCAGAAATTTAGGATAGCCCTCACCAGAATGCTCGTGGTAAGACTACTGTAGCCTGAGCAATAACTTTATTACTGTAACCATCATAACTTTATTTTCCTATTCATCAAGATTTTTTAATTGGCTGTGTCTGCTATTCATAGAATGGAATTTCTGAATTCTGTGAAAAATTTACAGAGACTTTTTGTGAAAATTAGAAAGTTAAAAATTTCCTGTCTTCTGTGTCAAACCCCAAAGAAGGGAGGTGCTAAGCATGTGTTAGGGAATTCTATGTGTTGGAAATTATATCATTTTCCTAATTCTTAATGTTTTCAATTAAACTTTTAATTAGTTGTTGTAATTAATCATAAGTGGTGTGTTAGGTCTTAAATCACTTTCAGGTAGCATTCAGCAGAATTAACTTTAGCTGACATTGTGAGAACACAGCTTGGGAAAATTACTAAAACTTTTAAATTGTGTTGAACTAACCTTGATATGATTCAATGAACAAAGCCTGGGAGAAGAAAGATGGTGTTGAAATTAGATACAAGGCATGCAGAATTTATGGACCACAAGGACACTTTACAGAAATAAGAAGATAAAAAGGCTAACAAAGACTCAATGTATGTGATGAAAAATGCCTACTGGGAGAAAAAAGATACTAAAAGGACTGAAAAGTATGGATTTAATTAGCATGGACAGTGAGAAATCAACAACCAGTAGAAGACAGAATGCTAATAATGAAAGGAAATTATGTAATTTAGAACCAATGAACATTAATTTTTTTTTGTTTGCTAAAAATGTATAAATAAGCAAAAAAGTGTTGCATTGGTGTCTGTGTGGAGGCTGGACTTTTGTTGGCCATATGCACACCCCAGTTCTGTGACTAAAGTAATGCCTTGCTTTTTAATACTAAAAATGCAGTGTTAGGGAGGGTTTGGTCATCCTGACGGTTTCGGAGGGATTTGGCTGCATTTGGACTGTAATGTTTTCTTTAAAACAGTTACTTTTTCTGTGTAAGGAGTCACTGTATTCTGATCCAAGTCAGCCCTTGCCCTAGCTACGTATAAGTTAAATAAATTTAAAAAAGAAGTTGTCACATGAAATGGAGGGGCAGAAATGCAAAGATTTCCTGTCCCACCTGTATTAATACAAAGTTATTAGCTATAAGCATCCTCAGAACATTGAAGTCATATGAACCCAGCACTGCCTGCCTTGACACTGGACAGAACACAGGCTGGATGGGTCATCGAGACTCTTGCGAGGACCACACTTTAGCCAGGGAGAACTTTCTCTATGAAGACATTAGCTATAAGCATCCCCAGAACATCAAAGCTTTGTATAACCCAGATCAGCCTGCCTGCGTCTCACTTAGAGACAACACTGGACAGCACACTGCCTAGAAAGGTACTCTATTATGAGACCACACTTAATGGCAAGAAAGAACTTTCTCTAAAGCAGCTCCCGAAATAACTTTTATTATTATCCATAAGTTGTGACAATTATTATAATATTATTATTATAATATTATTATTATTATAATTTTATTCTTATCCATAAGTATGTGACAATGACTGTATGGATTGCTTAGTCGATGATAACATTTTACTGCACGATTACCCTTTACTACTAGGAAAACCCCAGTCACCAGAAATACTCTACATAAAGCAGCACAACAACCTAAACCTCACTACCGAATGCAAACAGCAATATCACATTATGGACTTCAAGCAGCATTCCCCTCCCACGACAGACTTAACTAGTAACACGACCTAACTACCAGAAACACAACAGCTTAACACCAAATTTAAACACACTAGGTAACACAAAGCAAAAGCAACAGGAAGCAAACTACTAACAATGAACAACAAAACATAACTGCAAGTAGAAACAAGATAGATATATTGCTGATGAGTTATAGCAAAGTATAATTAGTAAGGCATAGGAAAAGAGAGGAAGAATTAGTTGCTCACCCATACAATGTCCCGTGGGGTGGGAGGAGACAGGATAGCTCATTGGTGACCCTCCCAGAGATGGTGGAAGTTTTCTCCCCAATTTTTGCTCATGTTCAATCTCTTTTTATACCCTTTTTCCTAGGTAGGTTGAGTGATTATAGCCAATAATAGTTTTTATTTTGGGGGTGATAGACAGATGACATAAGCCTGAGGGCTGGCTCCCTGTGTCTCCATAGGGTGTGGCAAAGAAGGGCCATGCCATTTCCAAAGCACTCCATTCTTTGGTAATCCTATCAATATGACTTGAGCACTTTCAGGAAGCCACTGGAGTCTCTTTGTCCCCGGCAATGGTTCCTGGGAGCACCCTCCAGGGGCTGAGGTGTTCCCCTTAAACCTTCTGTGGGCTATCACCCCACAGAAGTCAAAATGAAAAAGGCTTGAACCACCTATCATATGAACGGAAAACTGTCCTGGAGACATGTCTCCTAATAAAATGATCCCTATAAATTTTCTATTAAAAGTCACAGGACCTGATTTAATTGCTAATTGCTGTACCCCTAGTCACTTGGGTGGCACCACATTAATCCTACTACTTTTTGTACAATAATAAAAACAGGTCTGGATAAGTGCTTACAATCAATGTGGACAAAGCAGAGCCAACAATGATCAAAGGAAGTGTCATACCAGAAATATCAATATCTGAGAAGTAGTAGATACCTTCCTAATGTTATGAGTTTAGAGGGTAGGCTGGATAAGAGAAATTAAATAAAAGGAAGCGGTAACAGAAGAAATAAAGCTTTGAAAAAAGAAAGCTAGAGTGAGAAATGTAAGGCTACAGATGTGACCATCTCCACGGAGAAATTTCTTTGACTATCTGAATGTTCAGGATTTTGATATCCTCCTCTGGTTGGACAGCCTTCTTCCAAAATCACCTGCATGTGTGAGAGCAAAACACATAAGCATAGGTTCACAACAATGATATGAAGTAACAAAATTAAACACTTGATATCTATAGTTTTGCAGAGACATCAAGTGAAGACTCTTTCAAAGGTTTTGTCTCAATGCACTTCAACATAAGGCCTGTTTTTTCAATTTTTGTTCCAATTCCATGGGATTGGAAAACTTGTGTGGTTCTTCTCCTTCTGAGAATTTGAGCTGTGATCTAAACACTGGATTTAACTACACAAATATATCAGCTGCAACTTTCCATTCTTCTTATCTACCCAGGAACAACTCTGCTAAATTGCTTCTACATCCTTTATGATGGTCTTTTATCATCACATTGTTTTATTTCTTGATCGGTTTCTTGGATTTTTTTTTGTCCTCTATCAACCTTTTCAAAGAAGAAATTCATCTTTTGTTAAACTCTCTCAAAGCAGTAGTAGAGGGAGACATGTGCTTAGTGGACCATGACATCTATGAAAGTGTTATTTTATTCTAGCAAGATAAGGAATGACAGTGCTTCCCTTTCTGTGTTTCGAATAGTTTTTAAGAGTCCAATGCCATGTTTCCACCAGCATAGCAGAGTGGGCACCATGTGGTGTCTCAGAGGAATTCACATGAATTTATGACATCACAGGCTTTGTTTTAGGTTGAAGAAGGGACTGACATCACTGGGCAACAGGTCGTTGATGAGAAAACCTGGTGTGAGTCAGTACTTCCAGGTCAACTGAACTCTTCAACTGGACATTTTGTCTAACCTGTACTCACTCCTAAGTCCCTGTTACCAAAAAAGATGAGACCTAAGAATAGAAAGAGGCCAGCTTCAGAAATGAGAAACAAGAGAGAAATTCAGCTTGTGCTGTAACAAAATGTGTGCAGCAGAAATAATATTGTAGAGAAGGATTTGTTGAAAGTTGGTCTTCTATTAGTAGGGTCTCTGTCTGGGAGAGAGGGTAGCTTGACATCTGAGGTGGTGATGCAGAGCAAGAGTACACTTCTTTTTAAGAGCAGGTCTAAATGTAGCTGCAAACAGTGTGAATTGCCTGGGGGCTGAAATGCTTCAGCCTACTGTAAACATGAAATCGGTGTTGTGTTATTTTTAGTCAGTATGAAAAACACCCATATAAAAAATGAATGCTTATTTACACTGGTTATTTCATATTGTCTTAGGAGAATAGTAATTCATGGTTTATGAGTATTTCAGTGTCTTGAGTGGCATATTTTATTCAAAGGTAAATAATGGCTAAATTAATGGCTTCTGGGACCTATCTGTGCATAGGCATGTTCACGTTCTTAGTCTTATTTGGGGGTATGAATAATAATACCTAGTTGAGTGTGTCAGCATCTGCCTTCACCCAGTATTGATTCACAAACTTTGTTTAGCTGCCTCTTCTTAGTTCTCTTTGCAGCTGATGCTATACAGGAATGATGATGTTTCATCTGTTCTAGTGATGCCAGGCTAATTTATAAACACCCCAAACCATTACGCATGCACAACTGTCGGAGGTGCTGGAGAGTCGGGCAGTGGTTGGAAACAAACAGATTAACACGGGAGCATAGAGGGATGTGGCTGCAATGAGTATGGGCTTGGGAGGGCAGGTCTGGGAATGGTGCTTCCCAAAGAATACACAGCTCAAGACATGGTGAGTATCTGTCAGGCATGCAGCAGCTGTGCTGCTGGGAAAGTCATGAATTGCTGACAGTTCTCGCTTAAACCAGTGACAGTGGTAGGTGGCAAGAACCATCCAGGCTAAAATAGAGGATATCAGTACATCTAATGATGCAAACTTTCATTCATGTGGTTCCATGAAGGTACATTTTGTAAAACTATGGAGCAAATTCTTTTTAGTCATGGAATCATGGAATTGTATCATCAACTTGGCATTGCCACCACGTTCGCTATTATATTATGTCCTCAAGTCATACCCACCTGTTTTCTGAATACTTCTAGGGGTGGTGACTCCGCCACTTCTGTGGGCAGCCTGTTCCAATGCTCTACAGCCGTTTCTGTGAAGGAATTTGTCTTAATACCTAATCTAAACCTTCCCTGGTCCAACCTAAGGCCATTGCCTTTCAGGCAGCTATAGACAGTGATAAGGTCCCCCTCGAGCCTCCTCCAGGCTAAACAGCCCCAACTTCCTCAGATGCTCCAGAACCTTCAGCAGCTTTGTTGCCCTTCTCTGGACATGCTGCAGCACCTCAATGTTCTTCCTGTAGTGAGGGGCCCAAAACTGAACACAGTTTCTGAGGTGTGGCCTCACTTGTGCTGAGTACAGGGGCGCAATCACTGTCCTGGTCCTGCTGGCCACACTATTTCTGTTACAGGCCAGGATGCCACTGGCCTTCTTGGCCACCTGGGCGCACTGTTGGCTTATGTTCAGCTGCTGTTGACCAGCACCCACGGGTCCTTTTCTGATGGGCAGCTTTTCAGCTGCTTTTCCCCCAGCCTTTAGCATTACATGGAGTTATGTGGCATTA
Organism: Hafferia zeledoni; assembly: GCA_035583235.1. Taxonomy (NCBI): domain Eukaryota; kingdom Metazoa; phylum Chordata; class Aves; order Passeriformes; family Thamnophilidae; genus Hafferia; species Hafferia zeledoni. The sequence goes on along the minus strand of JAWWEV010000134.1, from coordinate 34,234,355 downwards.
CATGTGGATTGTGACCCAAGGCAGGACCTGGTGCTATGCCTTATTGAACCTCATACCATTGGCTTCATCCAGTCCAGTCTGTCCAGATCTCTCTGCGGGGACATCCTAATCCAGCGCATCAAAACTCTTGCCCAACTTGGTGCCATCTGCAAACTGACAGAGGGTGCCCTCAGTCCCCTTGTGCGTGTCATCAGTGAAGATGTTAAACAAGGCTGCCCCAACAGTGAGCCCTGGGGAACACCAGTTGGGACTGGCCACCCGCTGGATGTAACTCCACTGACTCTCCCAGATCAGCTGAAGGGAGGGTGACATGGTCTCAAGCCACCTACAAAAGTAATGTACAGTGAGGAATCAGTCACTTTTGTTTGAACTGCTACTAGAAGGATTTAGTCTTGGCAGGAGAAGAAGTCTGCACCTTAACTTGTTTCTAAGTGGGAACTGCAGCTGCTTTTTACTTCTTGACTGTTGTTTGTTTCCCTCATGATGAGACCTGCTGACACATCAAAAGATGGCAGGCAGACTTAAATAAGCAAGCAAAGCAAAAATCAGCAGGAAGAAAACTTGAAGCTGCAAAAGAAAAGAATGTAAAAGACTGTTCCATATCAAGGAAGTGTAATTGAATTTGTGAATAGTAGGCAGACATCACCAAGTTAAAAAAAAAATGCTGAAATCAGGTCTTCTTAAAAATGGGATAAAAAAAATAAATCATCTGTCTTAAATTTCTGGAGGTGGTGATATTGTAAGGCATCTTTGGGAGGAGGCTTTTGCTAGAAAAAAAGAAAAATTTGGAATAAATATTAATGAAATTACACAACAGAGAAGGTATAAAATGAGTAGTCACTGTTCCTTAGAAGTTTATTCCTTGGAAGTATCTTGGCATCAAACAGGAAAAAAAAAAGTGGCCAAGAACAAGTGTACATTATTCTTTTCTTTCTAAATGGGCTGTTGACAGGTAAATCGTGACTAGAAAGAATTCCCAACTGAAATTTTTTAAGAAAATTACGTCATATTATGCACTGTCTATGTTTTCTTAGATATAGCTGTATAAGCATGTATGTTCAATTTTTCATAGTAAACACTGTATGAAGTATGGGAAATTTTAATACTGGCACCATGTGAAATATTATAATTAACTTAGAGTACAAATGCTTGACCTAAATAAGTAGTAAGACTGCATAACATAGTTTTATATGAAACATATATGTACTAGAAAATCATTATCATTTTTCTGGATGGCAGTGGTACTTTTTATTGGCATTTTCCTCCACCCCATACAAATTTTTGGGGTATTTTCAATATTTCAGTATTATTTTAAATAAAATATTCTTGCAAGAAAAAAGTTTCATCAATAGAACATGATCAATCCTTACTCAAAGATAGGTTCACAGATAATTTTTCAGTTGTATTTACTGTTGTGCACCTATTTTGTGTGTGGTCATTATTAAAAGAAATCACTAAAAGAGCTCAGTATTTGAAAAGAATTGCCAGGCAGTAGGAATTGTGATTCTATGTATTCCTATTATACTGCTTGCTATTGCAAAAGTGGCAGACAGGAAGGATTAGTTGAACAATTTGTACAAAACCCCCAACTCTGTAGAAGCACTGTTAAGATCTTCCTTGTGGAGGTCAAGTATTGCTTTCAGGAGCACTGAAACATAAGGAATGGAGGGCTGATAAAATTGAGGGGAATAAGGGGTACAAGAAACAGTCACAGTTTACATGGCCATCTAAGTTGGTGTTACATGTGATGGAATAGCTAATAAAATCATAATATATTATTTTTCTTCTTCTCTTCATATTTTTAGTACTTGGGATACTTAGCAAAGTATTTCTAGAAACATTTCCAGATTTTTAACTGTCTGTGGAGAGTTTGTATGAATATTTTAAACTGAACTATGTTAGATGAGCTACATGAAAGACAGACATTTTAGTTCCCCTGAGAGAGATGAATGTTATCCTCCCATCTTTGACTATTTTGCTAGTGTACATACCTGTTATGCATATGCAGTCACATTTCAGTTTTGAAAAAAGTCTGCAATATATCATATTTTCAGTTCCCTTCAAATATATATATGCGTAGGAGGAAGGGCAAAAATAGTGGAGTGCTGAACAATCATACAAATAAATTAATCTACTTAAGATAGTAATTAAACATATTTAATTTAATTAAACAAATTTAACAGCTTTTTACATGCTGTAAAAGGGTTTTTTTAAGATTTATGACTGGATTTCTTTTTGTTTTGTTTTTTAATAATTAGCTCAGCAGCTACAGATTCTTAGTGATTTTGGCTAAAAATAACTATATGTATATATAAGTTATTATGTGATGAAAAGATAAATTGGGGGTTGGGACCATAATTTTTCTTGTGAAGAGAACTTCTGTTGCTCTGTAATATTTTCATGCCTGGAGTCCTTGAGGGAAGCAATCTGAAGAAAATGCATGGAATAGGAATACCAGCTGTGAAAGGTAATAAGTGCTGGAATTCTTTCCATGAACCCATACATTTTTGGAATAAATAGAAGAAAAAATGGAGTGCCTTTAGCAGCCCAATTGGTTATTTCCTGTTATTCTGCTATTGTGCTTTTAAGAAAAAAAAAACCAAATTCCTGGTTCTGGATCTCCTGGTTAATGTCAATGTTCATTTTCGTGCTAATAATTTTTTGTTTTACATCTCTATAGTCTTTACTGTTTCCAGGGCCACATAAGAAATTATAGAATTATATTAAAAGGAATTCCACTGATAATTATTGGATTCAAGTAACTTCAGAAGCATCAATCTGAGGTCTGAAAGCATCATGTGGAGTGGTTTAAAGCAGTAGTATAGATTACCCATCACAATCTGTCTTGCTAAACAGAAATGTTTTATGCTAAGGAGCAGCATACTATGTGTGGAAGTGTGTAGAAACAAGGAAATAAACCCCAAATCAACAGAAAATCTAGGGAAAAAAACCTGAATGCAAAGGAGAAAGACCTCTTGAGGGATGCCTAAACTTCTAAAAGTAGGGAAGATGAAAAGAGATAGGAATGCTCGTCCTTCAGAGGGATTTTCATGAGAGTTTTTTTAATTAGAAAATTTAAAAATGTGTGTCTTAATGTAGATTGTTATCCCTGGATTCTTTTCATCTTGTTCTGTTTGGTTTCTGAAGATGCTGTCTGCATTCCTTCCGTATTTCATACAGCTTTAAGAACATGTTAAAAATATGCTCCTGTTTAGAATCGTATTGAAGGGTGACAAAATATTTAAACTGTTTTTTTTTTTAATTTAAAAATACAGTTTTTCTAGAACTTAATTTGTGCACTGATTTCTGAAAATCTGACAGATTAAATTTATTTATTCAATATTTACCATTTCACTTTGCTTAATTAAAAATGTGAGCTACAGGCACTTTGATAAATGAATTGAAAAGTCATCTTGTTTAATTACACAGTAGTTCATCCAAATGCATCTATACCTCCAAAACCTTGTGGAGTCGCACAAGGCAATGACAACTGATCTACCTGTGCTTTTATTCTGGCACTTTCCAGAGCATAGTGGCTGTTAGAGGCAAAAATTCCTTTAGACTAGGCCCTTATGGACTCATTTTAACAATCTAGTATCAGAATAGACTTAAAAACTCAGAGACATAATAAGTTATGAGGCTGTGATGAGCTCTCAGCCAATGCAGATACTTTTCAAGCTGGACCTGAACTTGTTTAATACTCTAGGTACTTTTATTTGAAATCTGTTCTTAAATTAGTGCATGCTTCTGTATTGCAAATTTATAAGCAAATTTTTTTGTTTAGTTAGAACAAAGTTATTATTTATGCTGGAAGTGTTGGAAATACATTTTTAAATAATTTCAAAAACTTATTAGATGTTGTTATTAATAAATCCTCTTTTTGAAATAGATCATCCTCTTTTCTGGATCAAATTCCTCCTCATTGCAGTGAAATGGCACAGTACTCAGGGGTGATCGAAGTAGCTGAACTGAAAGCTTAGAGGTGGATATCTACTTAAAAATTGACAAAAAGAAAACAAACCAACCCAACCCAAAAAAACTCCAAAGAGAAGTTGTGTGTGTGTGTGTGTGTGTGTGTGTGTGTGTGTGTGTTTGTGTGTGTGTGTGTGTGTGTGTGTGTGTGTGTGTGT
>JAWWEV010000134.1:34204976-34230125 GCA_035583235.1 Hafferia zeledoni | reverse complement strand
AAAAAAACTCCAAAGAGATGTTGTGTGTGTGTGTGTGTGTGTGTGTGTGTGTGTGTGTGTGTGTGTGTGTGTGTGTGTATGTGTGTGAATTCCCTGAAGGGCAGTTTTGAAAAAACTTCATCTCTCCAAATCAGACACATCGAGTTACTTGCTGTCCATGGCAGTAATCTCTAGTTTCAGTCTACTCAGCTGCAGCATTTAGCAAGCCTGGGCAGAAGAGCTGGGTCTCCTCAGCAGTGTGTAGTAGCCATAGCTATACAGTCCAGCCTTCTTAAAACACATGGTTTGTCTAAAGTGTGCTCTCTCCTTCTGTGAACCACCTGTGCTCATATATACACAGCCTGGCTGGAACAGCTGGCCCTAAATCTCCAGTGGCTGAAATCTCTTTTGTTTCCCTCACGTTGCTTTAACAGCAGTTGTCGTTTCTTTTTCTGTTTCTGATTAAAGATTTCTGTTAGCAGTTGCCACGAAGGGAAAACAGTTATTGACGTTCAGATTGGTATAATATATTGATCTACCATGAATGTTGCTCAGTTTAGTGTGTTAGTTCCTACTCCACACTCTTCAGGCGCTTCCCTGGTGCTTCAGCCCACAGCTCAGCTTACACTTTATAACTTCCATATTTGCAGTTTCTAAAGTCGCTGCTTGACAAGGTGGTATTTAAGCAAGGCTGAGCTCTGGAAACATCCTGTCTACATCAGTATGGAGCTATGAAAGCTTCTTATTATTCATATTATTTGTATTAGCATAAATGCAATTTCCTGCCAGTCACTTCCATGAAGGAGTGCACAAATTTAGATCTGTGTGAATCAGGAAAAAAACAGAACTATTAAAATAAAGGTTTGGTTATAAAAAGTAATGTTTCAGGTGAGAAAAGAAATATTCCACTTTTAGTCAGCTGGGGAAGGAAGAGAATCAGAGTTTGATGCACTGAAATGCTGTCATATTTATGCAGATGTGGACTGTTCACCAATTAATTATTTTTTTTATAAAACAATTCTGTTTTCTATTATATAAAACAATCATGTTTTCTAAATTACATTTAAATGACACTTCCTTTGCACCTGGCAGAGACATTACTGATGTTTAGAGACCAGTGCAAAAACTTAATTTTCCTCTGTAGCCGGACACCAATTTTCTTTGTAGGCAAAAGATGCAAGCACTGGTTTTAAAGAAGCAGCAGTGATGTGCGTGCAGCAGTCAGCAGAGAAATCCCTTGTAAACTCCCCAAGACAGACACCACTATTTATATGATGCAAAAAGGTTTTACTTCTTTTTTTTTCAAATAAATGTAGTTGCTATAGAGATACCTGAAACTCATCACTGTCTCTAGCTACATTCTGTAACCTATTATTTCTGAGGAATAGTCCCCAAAGCATCATAGCAATTGGTTACAATTTTCCTCTTCCTAAAAATTGCCCATTTCCACTGCATGAATTGCTCAGATAAAGGGGTTGTCTGTGAATGATGTAGGCATAGTTGTAGGAAGTTATTTTGCCACTAGCAAAACTGTTTCTTTGGGAAGAGAAACCGTATATTTCAGAAGCTATTTTTCTCCCTTTGTTCTGACTTTCTGGCAGCCAGGAAACTGTATGCACTGATGCGAATTTTGATCTCTAAATGCTCATCTGGCCTGTGCCCTGCTCTGCAGTGCATAGTTTGCAGAGGGACCCAATTCCCAGTTATGGTATTCTCATTTTTCACTTTAAAAGTATATGAGGGTAAGCAATAGTCGTTACTTAGATAATGCTGACAAATGTGTTCCTGGTCATAAAATGATAAAAACAGTACACCAGTGGTCATTAATGAAAGAGTTTACAGGATATGAACTCATGCACTACATAAACATGTTTATAAATGTGATTAGTGACATGTGAAAGCTACTATACAACACAAAATACTGGGTATTGAGGAAAAGAATTGTCTGATACACAATTGCTGGAATACATGTGCTTTTCAGGTTCTTGTTGCTTGGGAAACTCTTATGATGTTGACTCTTGAACAGGTTTTCATTGCACCTCTGTGATTCTCACAGGAGAATTTACAGCAGGACGCAGGGCAGCTGGGCATGGTTCCATCTCAGCTTCACACAGGGTAATAAGGCCACATGGATCTGGCTCCTCTTCAGCCCTGTGTCCTTTGTCTACCAGTTTATGATGAAGAATCTTTTCTGTAAAGGCATGCAGTATGGTGCAACGGTACATTTCATGTTGCTGACCCACCTGAATGGGCACTCTGTGATACCTGTTTAATTTATGGTTTGTTTGCACAAAAGATTGCCATTTTTAAAAACAAAGAAACCAGCACAAGTAAAATTTGTTGCACAGCTATAAAAGAGATGTAAAAGGTGAAGAATGCAGACAATGTAGGCAAAACTAATGTGGGCAAATGTAGGGAAGAAAACAACAAATACTAATGGCAAACTTTGGCAGGTTGCTGTAGCTTGTGATATATAAATAAAAAATATAAATTATTTTCCATTTCATTTATCTATTAGTTCTGTTGGCTTCCATTTAATTGTTTGTATTATGGTTCCTCTAAGATGTATGGAGACTTCAAGGACCACGTAATATAGTATTGTACAGTTTTCAGTATTTTATAACACTGGTATACTTTTAGAGTAAAAAAGTGTACCTAGAGAAATCTGTTTACTTACCCACTCTGCACCTTTCACTTCTGAGTCTTTAGACTTCCATAGATAATTGTGTCTGCTGCCAATCCCCACTAATGTTCCCCACACCTTTATTTTAAAAATAGGTGTAAGTTTTTTTGAAAAAAATATGGAGATTACTTTGAGTCTGTGTTGGCAGATACGTATGGGTATTTCTGTTAGTTCAGGCTTAATTGGTGGGGGAGGAATCTCCAGTTTCATATCATATATTAACCTGAGTTAATGAAGCAGCTGTTTCTAGCTCAGTGACTTGCCTAGTAGATGCACTATAGACTGAGAACATGGCCAGAGCATACTGTGGCTCTGTAATTAGCATTATTATTTTGCTTCAAAATACAGTTTTGAGACATTATCCTACATACTTTCTAAATTTCGTGGTTGATTGTGAGCACAATGAAACCATCACCAACAAAAAAAACAAACTGAAGGACCGCTGAATATGATTCCTGCACTTTATTATATGGTTATAATTTAATTTGTCAAAAATCCTTGCCCATGAAAAGTATGTTGTTCTTATCCAGTCTGAACTTGGAATTGTCACTTGGAAATAGCTGTATTTTCTTTTGCGGACTCAGAATGTAATTGTGCTGATTCAAGACCATGTGCAACACAAATCAAAAGATGGGAAAGAAAAGCTTTAATTTCCAGCCATATCAAGTTTTCCAGGGAAGGTTCAAGGGAACAGCTGAAGCTATTGCAATGCATAAGGAGGTCACAGGAGGAGTAATTACCTCAGCTGACTTCCAGGTGATTACATTTTGTGAAATATGTAATGGGAGTGGAGAGGAGAATGGGGCATGGGATGTATTATTCTGTTCAAATGGGTGAAGAAGGGAAAGTCCATCACAGTTTTATGCCTGCTTAAGGTGAAAATAGGGATAGTAGTTTTTGGGGGGGTTTTTGGTGGTTGTTTTCATGGCTGTTTTAGCTAAAGCACCTGTGTAGGAAAGGATTTTAATTTTATTTCACAGTCTGCATTCTGTTGCAGATGTTTCCCCCCATTAGATATTCCTCTCTTGATAAAAGGTTCGCTTTGAGATTTGTAACACCTTCCTATGCCTGTAAAGTAATAACTCAGATTAAGTCTTGCTCAGTATTACAAGTTTTGCAAGTGGTTCCAATTCAGCAACCAAATAATGATTTAAGAAAACTTCTCCTTTGTCTGCTTTTTAGGTTTAGTTGCCTGTATGTTCCTCTGTAAATGATATCCATCAAAAAATCACATTCAGCTCTGGAAGGCAGGTTACAGCTGATGGATTTTGTAGTGCCATTCTAAGAAAACAAGCCCTGAATAAGATGAAATAGAAGACATTGTTTTTCTTTATAGAGTGCAGAGATTCATTCAGGAAAAAGTAACCTCTAAACTGAGGAGAAACAATGTTAGTTAGAACTGGAGCCCGCCTTGGCACTCTGCTGAGGGTAAACCACAATGTATTGATGCAGCACGGCAGGAGCAGATTGGAGAATCTGACTGCAATCTCCTTTCGTTTACTATCACGCTGGGTGGATAGGGTAAAACAGCAATTGTTTATATGACTAAGGAATATTGAGAAAGTACTGAATGAATTTTACCTGTCTTCCTTAGCAATTTAACTGCTGGAAATTATGGCAAACTAGTATCCTAAGATCAGTCAGTATAAAGAACTGCTGTTGGAGAACATCTGTGTTCAAACTATCAAGCAGTGCTATCGAAAAGACTTCTTAATTCTTATGCCCCATATATTTATGTGTGACTAACCATAAGTACTAACAGCATAACAGATGTTAACTTATTTTTAAAAAATTAAGGAAGTGGCCTAGATGTAGGATTTTTCATTGTAGGGGGTGATATAATCATAAGAAACAGAGGGTGGTATGATGCTGGCATATCTGAGAGGCTAGACAAGTCAGCATACCGCTTTAATGTCTGAAAGAGTTCCAGGTTTAATGAGCATTTAAGCTCCTTTGTTCTGTGGGAACAGCATAATGAATACCGGCAGGCCTGTATGCAGGTTGGCTGACACAGCTGTCCTCAGAATTCAAGAGCTTTAGTCTTGCCCATCCCTGAGTTCTTCACTGTTTTTGAGTAACAACCTGGCCTCAGATTCAGTATCCTTCCTGACAATAAAAGCAAGTCAAACACTTGAAAAATTGCTTTCTTGCCACTTCTGGAAGTGGTAAAGAGTAGTGTCATCTTAACAACAAAAAGCCCTCCTGTGTTTCAGTGCCCTATGCATAGATGTTGATCTGTGTTACATACTATTCTGTAGGAGGAGAGTGGATATAAGTTCAGAATGCTGCCATCTCTGGTTAATTGTAGAATGGAGTTATTTTACTGAGCATAACTTCTAACACTAGTGAAAGGCACCAAATGGGTTGTACAACTCTGCTTTTTGTTACAGCAGTCCTTTTAATGACTGTTTAATATGTGTATGAAAGAGAAATAGCCAGGGTAGCTATCAGATGAACTATGATGTACTTTCGCTATATCTGTATATTCTGTTACATTGTAAGTGCTCAATCTTCTCAGATGTGTGTGAGCCATCAGGAAAGAATTTGTTATTCCACAGAGATGAATGTATAGCGGTAAGTAGCAACTACAGCAAAATATAGAGGAAAAAGTGCCAATATTTATTTGGGGAAGGTACACCATGTAAGTCTGTGGATGTCTAGGTGTAGGTATTTAAAAAGTTGCTTAGAATCCCCTCTCCAGAAAGACACAGCACATTGCGTACCAAACCTGACTATCGCTATGAAGAAGAAGCTCTTGGAGGCACCTGGGGTAATAATTTACCTACCGGAGCCAGTCCTAATGTCTGGCAGCATGATTCTTTCCTCATTCAAGCCTTCCATAATGTCCTGTTCACCTGTTATTTTCAGAGCTGAAAGCCTCTTCAAGACTGGTATTAGTTGGTTCAAACTAAAAGTTTTAGAAAGAATCTGAAGCAGGATCTATGATGTACATTATGCTGTTTGTTTGACTAACTCTGCTTCAGCAAGTGAATAGTAAAATGTGGTTCCTAACAGGTGGATCTGATTCTGAAGTAGCAACTTTGTCAGGTGAGACATCTAAGGGACTTGCAAGGGTAGCATCTGCTAGCATTCAAAGTACACTTCTGAAACACTGAGGCACCTTAAAAGACAATACATGGTAGCAAGGTTTATGGATTGTGAGACACTCAGACAATGCAGAAACCTTCTTTGTAACTTGGAACAGTATTCACTTTGGACAGAAATGATTCTTGTTTTAGTGTTTTGGGTGTTTGCTTGATGATATTCTTTTATTTTTAGTTGTTGTTTTTGTTTTTTTTTTAATTGGTTGATGCAAAAGGCTGCAGCTGAAATCAGGGCTCTAAATTTTGTTGAATCCACTTTTGCATGTGAGTTGCCAGTAGATTTTTATTCAATCATTCATGATAAATCATGCTAGGTGTACACTGGGAAGGGCCTTTGGACTGGTCTAGTTTAATTCCTGATCAGCTTGCTCATTTTTACTCTATATTGAAAAAGGGTGTGTAGCTTTTTGATTTTGATTCAAAATATTTCAGATATAATGTATTTTGCTCTAGACAGATTTAGTAAGTGATGTGTGTAATTCATTAACAAGACCTAAATTTCATGTTTGCTTTCAACTTCCACCAGATGACAAAAGAAATGAGAGGTGTGAGAGATTAACTTCTGGACTTTGTGCTGGGAACCCTCTTGTCCCCAGTATTCCAGAGTACATGTATTTGTAGTTTGATCTGGACCATCTTTTATGATCCCTTCACTCTTGTGAGTGATGGCATTTCTTGCCTGAGAGGGATAACCCTGTGGAGAAATCCAGTTTTAGTGTATTGTTCTGAAATATGAAACCAACAGAGTTACATTTGTGTTGAATAGCCCCGTGCTTTTCTTATTCAAGCATTTTAAGGCTTACTGATCAAAAATGCTTATCAAATTGAGCTAAATTAGTGTGCTACAAATTTGGGATGCTCAATTTAGCATTACTGTGAAAAATCCATTTGGGATAATAGACTATTCCCCAGGGATTTAGAAAAGCCACTAGAAGAAAAAAAAGAGAAAGAAGTTCAGTCTTGGATTGCTAATTAAAAATCAGTAGCATTGGGAAATATTTAATGCTTCAGTCTAATTTTTTACAAATATGAATCATAGAATATCCTGAGTTAGAAGGGTCCCACAAAGATCATTGAAGTCCTATTCCTGACTCTGCACAGGACAGTCCCAAGAGCCACACCGTGTGCCTGAGGATATCATCCTAACACTTGAACGCTGTCAGAGTTGGTGCTGTGGCCACTTCCCTGGGGAGCCTGTTCTTTGAATGCTTTCTTACAGTTTTATATCCTTCTTATATTGTGGCACCCCAAACTGGCACACAATATCTGAGGTGAGGCTGCCCCAGTGCAGAGCAGAGAGGGACAATTCCCTCCCTCAACCAGCTGGTGATGCTTTGCCTGATGCCCCCCAAGACATGATTGGCCCTCCTGGCTGCCAGGGCACTGCTGACTCAGATTCAACTTGCCATTGACCAGGACCCCCAGATGCCTTTCCACAAGGCTGCTCTCCAAGCTTATGCTTCCTAGTCTTTATGTAGGTGATATATTCTCTAGATAAGTTAAAATGGAGAGATGCTCAGGAAGCCTAAGGAGATCTATAATGGTGTCTGTTCTGTCACACCAGTCTTGCAGTGGTTTTGAGTCTCACCCGTTTTTATTGGTGACCTGAGCTGAAAAATGGAATAGTCTGAATTTATTTCTTACACAAGCCTGTCCATCTCGAAGAGGTATTGGCTTTACAGATCACTCGTGTTCAGAAAAAGGACTATATTAGTAGGTCCCTGTGCAATTTAACAGGGTAGAGTGTGAGGTTATTGGCTTAAGAAACTTTCTTCTGTAAGATGTGGCTTGTCACTTTGGTATATTATAGGGAAAGTGTAGTACTATTGCTGTAGACATTGCAGAAGAGGCAGCTGATCCTAAGAAATCTGACAGTAGACAGTGAAACACTTATGCTAGAACAACAGAGTAATTCTTTACAATAATGTGTACATTGTTGAAATTGCAAAGTCAAACCTATTTTTCCTCCTTGATTTCTGAGGCCATCTTAGGACCCAGAGATTTTTGACTTTGTTTATTCTTGCAAAATTGAGCCTGTCTAGGCCTGCCATTGCTCTTTGTTAAAACAGGGAAGGGTTAAATAAAAAGAAAAGAGAGGGAAGGAGACAATGAAGATAACTTTGTATAAGCAGAAAATGGAACTGGGCTACATATTAGAAGACAATCTAATTGTAAGAGGAAATTATTATTGTACATGCTTTGATGGAAGTGGGGAAATGAAAGCCCTAAGTTGTTTCTGCAAAGGAGCCTTCATAAATCTAGAAAGTTTGTTATAATTGACTTTTGCAGGACAGAAATTATGTTTGTGATCCAGGAGGCCTCTTCTAGTCTTCATTAGTAGAAACTGTCTTGAATTTACATGATCTGCTTGGCATTAGTTTTACAGAAAATTAACATGGTACTGTTTAAGGGAACATTTGTAAATTTTTGTGTAACAAGTGCTTCATATATCAGTTTCTGTAACTAAGCCCCCTTTCATCCACAGTGGGGAACATAAAATTATTTTTATTATCCTTTGTATCAGAAAGAGTATTCTAAATGAAAAATATATACAGTAATTTTACTGCTTGCAGCTATAGCATCACTTTTCTGATATATTAGTGATTTTAATCACAAAAGATAACTTTCAGCCAATTGTCATGGAGAGAAAAGCCAGATAAAATACCAGGGGGGAAAAAAATTATGACAAAAATTGGAAAGCCTTTTTTTTTTTTCTTTTCCCAAGACTGTGTACATTTTGCTTGCTACTTCTTTGCAGGAAACAAGATATTGTGCAATGCAGACTTTGTAAATCCCATTAATTTTTCACTGAAGTTGCACCCTCCCTCCCCTGCAGGGAGTATTAATAATTCTGAGTATCATGGAGACTGGCATCAGTGTAATTATGCAGATCTTCTTGTCACCACTTTGAATCCTAGTTAAGTGTCTGCTTCTATTTTCCCCACTACTGGAGACTGCATCCTACTGAGCACACAGAGTACAGTCTGGAGTTTATGTATGTTTTGGTATTGAAAACTGAAGATCACTGTTGGGGGGGAATAGAAGAACAATCACTATGACTCTCAACATTGCTCTCTAGACTGGATCTTTAAAGTTATATTCTGTATTTCAAATGCTGTAAAATATTTTATTGAGGATTTGAGATCCCTTTGTCGAGAACTTTTCTGGAATAAGCTGAAGCAGAAAAGTGCTTCTATGCCCTTGTTAATGAGGAAAAATAATTCAAAGATGTATATGTTGATGCCATGAGTGCCCCCAAAAACAGGACTCCGAGCCAAGTTAACGTGGGACTACATGATGACATCTCTGTGCCCCCCCCCTCCCCCGCCCCAGAACACTGATTTCCATGGTTTTTATAATATTGCCTACCCAATCATTACTTTACACATTTCTCAGTCCAGCCCCAGTCTCACCCCTGTGCCATCCACCAGGATTTGGGGCTGGGGTCATGGAGACTGTCTTCATCAGCTCCTCTTTCTTGGGCTTTGGAGTTCTTCCAGTGTTCTTAGATTCAAGGTTGTTGGCTTATGTTTGGTCTTGTTCTGCAGGCCTTTCTGACAGTCTTCAGCTTTTCTGCCTTGAAGATAGCCTAAACAGCTAAAAGAAGTTGAGCTACTAATCTGTGGTACGGGTTAGGATGTATAAACAATGAACTTAGGCTGCCAGAACACTAGCATATTAAATCTACTTTGCTACAGCTACAAATACTTCTAAAATCTATAAGAATGAAAAACCAAAATCAAAACCCCCTTCAGCATCATGTTAATTTTAGTGTAATACAGAGTGTGAAGACAAATCTTAAGAACTTCACCTTTTAAATGAAGAATGCTTTCTAATACATCTAAAGCACTTAGATGTACGGGTTTAGTCAAAGTAGTATTACATTTATTTAATATGCTCAAATTCACAATGTCTGTTCTGAACTAATCTCTGACCTACACAAATATTCCTGCAAGCTTGTGAGTTGTTGCTTTAACAGTTTTTTATATTTTTATACTTCTTCTATTTTTAAAAATGCATTATATAGCCAGTATATAGAAGCTAATGAGGAAAGTGTTGTAAAAAAGCAAAATTATTTTTTGGAGTTGCAGAGTTTCTAAGAAACACAATTTAATTCTTTGCCAACAGTGTGCTTTCAGGGAAAAATTTCCTTTTCTAGTTGAGCCTTATTTATACTGTATGCTTGTATATTTTATTTGACTCATTGTTTTTAAATTGCATTTTCCAATATGTTTTCTGTAAACTACTCTTTGAAGGCCAAGCTCTGTAATACCTCAAATACATGAGAATATGCTTTGTTCAGAGTAACATACTTCTGTTACTTTGAATTTTAGAAAGATCATTTTGGATGCTGTTTTATTATCAAACATTAATTGTATCAGTTTTGGTCTTGATGATAAAATGCAAAGCACCAGGCTAGTGAAAATCTTACTCGTGCTACTCAGTTCTGTCCTAAATCATTTTGAGGGAAAGAAGGGGGAAGTATATTGATCACGAAATGAGAATTATAGAGGTCTCTGATGGTCCTCTCCCCATTATGAATTTTGTTCAGATTTGATTTTAGTCTTGAACAAGGTTGCAGAACTCATGGCTATGTGCAGTGTGAGGAGGACAGACATGAGGCCCTTGGGGTCAGGGATGCCTGCAGACTCTTGCTACAAGGAGGGCTGGTGCAGCAGGAGTTGTGCAGCAACCTTTGCCAAGGCCAGAGTTCCTGGGCTGAGGAGTCCTGAAGTGTGAGCGGGGTGTGTGTGTAGGTTGGGATGACTGGAGAAGCCCAAGGTGGTCAGTAAACCCCACTGCCTGTGTATTTCCAGGGGATTTGAATGTCTTGGCAGCCCCCAGGGACTTCTCCACAGAGCTACTCCCCAAGCAGATGGTGCCTGACTTGACTTGCTCTTCCTTCCCTGGTTACAGGGCCTTGCATTGCCCTTGTTGAACTTCGTAAGGTTGCCTTTGTCCCCTTCCCCCAGCCTTCCTGGGGCCCTCCAGGTGGCAGCCCTGCCCAGGACTGTGTTGGCTGCCTCTTGAAGAATGGGAGCAGGACCAAAGTTAGATTTGAATTGTTATAATTGTGAATTAAATTTTTTCCAATTTTCTTTATTTTCACAAGTTCTCACTTAAAATAATTTGTTGTATTTTGTCAAGTGAAGACTGAAAGCAATACAGTGTTGGTATATGGTGAATAATCAAGAGTATTCAGCTAGCCTGTGATGTTGTAGCCATTGTGAAAGGAGTTTGGGATTTTGTTTGCATGTTGGGCTTTTTTTTTTTTTTTTTTTTTTTTTGAGAAGAGGAGCAGTGTTACTGAAGTGACAGCAGTAGGGAGCTGTGGGTGCTCCTCAGGTGTTACTGCTATAGGGATCAGTTCTTGTGGGTGATATGCCAGCAGGTGAAAAGGGAATAGCTGTCCTGGAGTGTGGGCAGGCTAGAGTGCTATGCAAATGTTACTTGGATGTTTATATGCATCCCCTATGGTGAAGGTTTTAAAGACAAAGTAAACAAGAAAAAATCTGCTGGACTCCAGCTTTAGTGGTATATTAGAGCAGGAAATACTAACGAGCTTTGCAATTCTGTTTTCAATATAATGTTTGCTTGTTTTAATGGATACTATCCTATCTACCTCTGCCCATAGGATGATACAGCTCTTCACAATGATAACAATAACATTATACTATGAAAAATAGATCTGTGGAGATGGTATATTTTATAGAACCATTTTATTGATAATGTTAGTATTCAAAATCCCCATGTGGAGCGATCATTAAATCTCATTTAAAAACCCTGGGAGGGTTGCTTATAGCTCAAATACAGTGCAGGGACTTTGAATCTTAATTATATGCAGAGAGATATATGAAATAGAATTTGTAGTCACAATACATTTCTTGATTGTGAATCCATAATATATTATTGTTTCTTCAGAGAGCTGAAAAGATGCCATTAATGTAAGATGTTAAAGTGCTCATTAAATCAGTGGTGTAGCACTAGGCTCTTAATTTGATAAAATGAGGCTTAGAACTGGGTAACTGCTTCACTGCTGGCTTTTTTTAGCATTCTCTACTGGTCATGGGGGTGATACTTTGATAGCAAGTTCAGTATTTTGACAAAGTGCAAAATTTATCTTTTAAGCAATATTCCTTGCTCTAAATGCTACATGAAAGTGATAAATAGCACTCCAGAATTAAGCAGTAGCTAAAGTGGAGATTTTACTGTAGTTAATGGTTAAGATACTTTTTTGGGTTCAAGATAAGTATTAAAAAGGCGGTTGCTGAAGTTTGCTAATATTTCTATTGTTTTACAATATGTAATTGGATTTCTAAAATTACTGGTCTGAGTCCATCTGTTCAAGGCTATATGTGTAGTCTTGATAACATATATGCATTTATGTTGGTGTATGTGAGCCATACACTTTTTGACATTTTTCTCATTTAGGTCTAGGTAAAATTTTTAACAGTTATTTTAAAAGCAGTGTGCAAGTTTGTGTCTGCTTAGCTGATTTGCTTTAAGTCTTGGATAACTGGAAAACATACAAAATGCTTGCGGTTGAAAATGTTTACTTCATTGTTATTTAAAGCTGTTAATTTTGGTTGAGTGAGGGACTTTGGCTGAATGAATGGTATTGTATAAAAGAAAAAAAATATGTGATTTGCTGTGCTGCCCTGATCTGCATATATTCTGCCTGTTGCTCTACACTGATACATTGCTAAATTCTGAGTATGTGGAAGGTGACTTATATCTGTGTATGCATAACAGATGTACAGGATCCTTACTCTATGCATGGAAAATTAAAGTATCCGCATGGAGACTAGAAGTTAAAATTCTTCTTATATTGTTGATCTCACTCTAGCAAGCATAGTAAGGACATACTTGATAGGTTCAGTGCTTTGGAAAGGGTCTTTTTGGGAACAGATTTGCCTGGTCTTTGTACCTGGATTCATGCACTGGGATGCAACAGTGGGGCACTGCTTTTGATAACAGGTCTGAAACCAGGCACTGGGATCCCGTTCAGTGCACTCTGCGTGGTGGGGCATGCCAGGTTCTCCAGTGTGCTCTCTTGGTGCACTGGTGTCTGTGACCTCAGGCAAACCTGACTGCTGGTTAACAGTGACCTGGTGCAGCCTAGGGCAGTAACACATCAGAAAGAAGTTAAACTTGGCCCTTCTAGGCCAGTTGTTAATGTAGAAGCACCTGATAAGATGAACTGTGACTGCCTCTGTGATGCTAATGTCACATTCTAAAATAAATGATAAATAGAATAACTGATTTCTATGGCCTCCGAAATACTTCAATGCCATGCTTTATCACAGGGAGCCATTCTCTAAGTGAGAGGAACTGATTTAATTTATTTACCTAGATTTCTAGCAAAGTTATAGGTGTACTAAGCTATATGATGAAAATCTGTTTACTCTGACCCAGGGAATGTTCTCCATGTGTTTGTGGGATTATTTTAACAGAGATGAGTTGGAATTGAAATACTTATGAAAGAAAGGCAGCTAACCTAAACCTCTAATTGCCTGGAAAACTTCAGGCTGAACATTCAGCACTGTAATTACCTCAAAATTGCTAGCTGAGTTTGGACAAAATATTTTTCTTTGGCATTTTGCTTTATGCCTCTAGCCTGAAAGAGAAATTAAACCTGCAAGTGCTGGAGGACCTGTCAAAACAAGACAACTGAAGCAAGGAACAAGCTCCTTTTTAATTTCTATGGATTTTTCTCAAAATTTTCAACTTATCTTCTGTAAAAGAACAGCAACATGCTATATCATTTACTATTGATCTTAATTAAACTCCAAGATATTGAGCATGGAGGTGAAATGAACAGGCGAAGTTGAACATAAGTAAAAAGACCAGAATCTCGAAGCAGACATCATTGAAGTACTAACACACTGGGAAGTATTTCAGCCTTTGTTCTAGTCCCAAGGGCAGAATGAAATAGAGAGCCTTGCAACTGACTGAGTGAGAGCTCCTTTCTTGTGTCTTTTCTTCAGTCATCTCTAGACACAAATACAGGAGCTGATTGGTCGTGGACTATTTACATCAGGTAAGTATGAAAGAAATGCCAAGTTGTCAGCCATCCTAAACAAGTTATAAATGTAAATTGGCCCAGTACCAGAGAACAGTTAATGGTTGGCAATGAATGGATCCCATCAGAGGGCTTGTGTTTTCTGGTCAACTGGATTTCAGAGGAGTTCAGACATTGCTTCTAGTTTTGATTTATGACAGGCACTAGTGGACCCCTAACAGCTTTTTAGATATGATTGATAAATATGAGTCTGTGTTCAGACAATACAAGAGGGTGTTTAAAGTGGAAACCTGCCCCACTTTGGCATGCAGCTATTGACAGGTGTAGAACACTTTTCTATACTGTGAGACTGGTCTGCAGGCATCTAGAAGGAGCACACAACAAAGGAACTGTGAATCCAGTTTCCCCAAGGGCAGACTGATCATCTGACCTTAAAAGTTGCTCACCATTAGCAATCAGTGTAATAATAGTGTTGGTTGCAGAGATCTTACATTAATCTTTCAATAAACCTGTCTAGGTAAAAAATCCTGTAGTCTGATCTTTCAAAGCTGAAAGGGTTGTACCTGAACATGATTGTGTAGTTCTGTTCTATGATTCTGTATAGCTGAGGATAAGACATAAAAGCAGTGTAGGGATTTTCTGGAGTATGACTTATGTAAAGGGATTTTATGACTTGACTCTTTTATGTACTGTTCTTCAGATGTTAGCTTTTGGAGTGTTTGAAAATACCTGTGGACCTTATTCAGTGCTGCTCCAACCAATTTCCATTCATGTATTTTAGTCTGACACTTGTTCCTGAAGTCTCTGTGCTTGAGAGGTGTGGTTCACAGTCAACCCTCCTCCACGCAGAGAGGCTGTTTTACGTGCATAACACCATGGTAGACTGCTTTGGTTAAAATTCAGGAAATAGAAACTTTTTCTACAGCCTAATGCTTAGCAGTTAATGTTTCATGACACGACACTTGGATTTTTAGAAGCTTGAATAACAGTCACTTAACAGGTGAGTAAAATGGACATAAATGCTAGTGTTGATGGTTTTATAGTAATTTTACTGTTTCTTAAAGCCATTCACCACAAGTGATACTATGGTATCTTATGGTGTAATGTCAGTAGTATCAGTGAATTGAACAGAAGGCAACATGTCTGCTGCAATATATCTTTGTAAATAACATTTTCTTTTAGTCATGGGACCAAGATTTGGAGTAAACAAAAATAAGATTTTTTTTTTTTTAATTAGTCAGTTTGGAAGGGAGAAAAAAGACAGGAAAAAAAAGTCCGCAAGGACTGTGTGTGTAGCAAACTAAAGATGTCTACATGATAATGAAATATTGGTAGGATTTCTTGTCTAGTTTTTCGGTTTTTTGCCAAAATATATATATATATATATATATATATACACACACACTTCTTAGGGTTTTTAAAATTAATTATTCATCTATCTATCTATCTATGATTTTAAATATTTGTTTATTTATTTATTTATTCATTCATTCATTTATTATTTTTTCAACAATGACGTTTCTGCAAAAAAGTGAGATGACTAATTCTTTTAAAATCAATCAATCAATCAATCAATCAATCAGTCAATCAATCTTCACACTGCTTGCTTTAACTGTTATCTGATCCTTAAGAAAATCCAGAAGTGTGAAGGATGTTCATTCTTCCTGAACTTCCAGAAGTATTCAAAGCAAAAGAGTAGGTTATGACTTTCAAACCTGAGCTGCCTCTGTCTGAGAGATCCGGCTACAATGTTCTTTGGGCAAGAAGGGAAAAGTATATGCAATTCAAAGTCTAGGAAAAAAAAAAAAATCAGCGTTTCTCCTCTTACTTAGTTGTCCTAAGAAGGAAATCGCATTTCTGTAATGTATGATTTAAACACACGTGGTGTCTTCAAATATAGTAAGACTACAAAACTCTTGTGTCATAAATTAGTTGATTCAGGTAATGAAGAATGGAAATTCTGCTTCCTAAATGCTTAAATACTTAAATCCATGAACATGTTAAAACAGTCATTTCAGGCTTCAGAACTATTCTGTTACTTACAAATACTTAGGCTTTACTTTCACAAACAATTTTGATAGAGGTCCTTTTTCAATAAGTTGTCTGTAAATGAACTCTGATGTCACTTCAAAAGTTGATTTTAAGTGGAGATTTGTAGTTGACAGCTTTCATGATCATAACACTGTTTTAGTGTTGTTTTTATTCAAGAGTGTTGACACCTTTTCAAAATGTGAACAAATCCTGCAGGTAGGAAATATGCACATGTTAGAGTTGGATAGATGAATTTAAGGGGAAAATGAGTAACTGCTTGATTCTTTTTTTAAATTATTTTTAAGAAAGAAATGTAGTTGCATTCATTGAACTATTTTTTTTTTTATATCTCCTACCAGAAATGAAAAATTTAAAGAGGGTATTTAAGGTTGTATATTCACTTTGCAAACTGGAAATAGTACAAAAAGTTTTCTAAATCAAGCTAAAATAATTTCACTTTCAGAAAACTTTAATAGTCTTTCAGATCCCTTGGCAAACACTTGACACCAAAACATTAGGAAAAATTTAGCTTTTAGGTATGAACAAGAAAGGCTGTGAAGGAGAATTTAATTTTGAAGTAGTTTAGGTATTGCGAAGAAAAATCCTTGCCGTTGTGGGTCAAAACAGTGATTTATTGGACCTGACATCCTGTCTCCAGCGTGCTGGGCATTGTTGGACTGCTTCTGTAATTCACCAGATATATACATTAAGATATGTGTGTCTGAAAGGATATTGTGAATGAGTTCTGTAGGGGCCCTTACAGGATATTACTTTGAGAAAAGACCTCTTGTTATCTTTAAAAACACTTCATTTTTTTTTTCCACAGATGTAGTTATTCTCTTTTCTGCATAAATCATATGTAAAATACAAACTTCCAGTTTAATGCATGGGATTCAATTTGATATTTTAGTCATCCTGATATGTACCAATAACCTTAATGCTTCAAAGAACCTGCAAAGTTCTTTAACTTAGTATGATGTTATTTACTTAGCACATGTTAAATGGTAGCTCTAGGGTGCAAGCTTGAATTTCAAAACTATTTCTGAGTTATTGAAAGAAGATTGTCTTTTTCTGTAAGGAATAAAGTTTCTTTAATGTCTGAACATTATTTCAAAGATCAGTGACAGAAAGCAACATATTCAAAGTAAAAGATATATGGTGGTTTCATTTCAACCTCTTATGACATTGTGGTAGAAGGAAATAAGCTTAACCTCACTGGGAGACAATGCTAACCTACTTTTTAACCTATTTAATTTATTGCATGTCAGATTGATGTTTTACTACAAGGTTTCTCTTATCTGGTGTAAATATTTCAGAAGAATTATCTAATCTAGGCCAGCTTATCTTTTCAAACAAGCTCTCTTGTCAAAAGTATTTTTTGAGGAATCTCAAATACAGTGTGGTTCCCTGCCTTTACTATTTCTTGATTTATTAAGGAGGGGAGAAAGAAGGAAGAATAAAAAAATGGGATATTGGGGAGACATGTCTTCTGAACTACTTTTTCCATAACACAGGAAAGTAAAACTTAGAGATCCAGCTGCACTGATACTCTGCCTCTGACAGAGGCCAATATTGGTTGCAAAGCCGAAGCAGCATCTGATTTCTCCTACTTCATTCTCTCTGCTTTCAGTGTGATCTGAAGAGAGAGACATGATATTCAGCTACAGCTGTTATCCCTGTACCTTCAACTGAGAAGTGGGAAATTGCCTATGACAGCAAAAGATTCTCACACAGCTGTTTTTTTTCCACCCTACTCTGTTTCTGCTTATGAGCCACGGCAAAACTGCTCGAGCTTTCTTTCTGCACTTTCTATTCTGACCAGTCTCCTGATTCACACTCTTTTCACCAAATGAACTGCTGATCATTTCCTTTGCCATTCTTTGCCCTGCCATCAGTCAGGCAATTCTCACCCTATCAAAAAGTGTCCATGGACTAAGCATCTTGTATCACTTGCTGGGTACAACTGGGTTTTTTTACCAAGCAGAGTCCATACTTTTCTTTGTGCTCTTGTCTATCTGGAGAATAAGTTTAGAGGTCCAGAATTGTCTTCTAACTTGTCTGTACAGTGTTGACATAATGAAGTTATGCCTTTTGGTACTCCAACAGTAATAGGAAAAGCTTTACAGGAGGTACAGAAAAGTACCTTCAGGACATAATTTGATTTCAACTGCCCCAAAGTAAAAGAGCTAGAACAGGTAGTACACTAATATGGCAGTAGGTTGGAGAAAATTTCATTTATGAATCCTAAATTATAAATTTGTCCAAATAATAGAGGAGGAGGGAAAAACAGAAAACAAACAAACAAACAAACAAAATAATCAGAACCAGACCATGCAGGCAATTCTTGGATATACACTTACTAAGACAAAATTTGGAACTGATGAAGACTTGCTTAAAATACTCAGACTTGCCCTGTTACAAATGTTCAGCTATCTCAAAAAGAGTGGAAATTGAGGGAGTAGCAACCACTAGTCAGCATTTCAAAGGAACGAGTCAGGCACATAACAAGCCTATAGAAATACATATAATGTTATCATCAGAAATTGTTTGGTAGAAGATGGAAAAGTGGATGGCAATCTGTAATATGGGATTGGGGAAATACTGAGGGGAAAAAAGATTGGAGCTGATAAACTCTACAGATCAAACAAACCCAGGAAATCAACAAAAATAAATCTAATTTTAATAGCCTGGAAAAAAAAAGAAACGGGCAATGAGGAGTAAAAGACAATGAGTTAGTGAATTAACAAGTCAGAATTGAAATAACAGCACAGTTCTATTCAGCAGTAAGAGTAGGGAAATAGAATGAAACTGCAGACACCACACTGATGGAGATCATGTATGGCACTGAGTAGAGGGTGTAAGTGAAAAAGAGTAGGGAGGATGGAAAATAAAACAGAACAATTAAAGTTATGGGATAAGAATATTTGGATGTTCATAAAGTGGAAGCTTTTTGCACATTCAAGAGCCCTATTCTAAATTCATAAATGTGCTGCCAGCCTTGTACTTCTCCCTGTTAAACAAGAAGGGTTGTGTCACCGCAGCTGAAACAACTGGTTAGAAAGATGATGTTAATGTGATCATGTTTTCTTTCTGTTGCTGAAGTAAATGTTATCACTCCATTAAAATGAACAAACTCCAACCTACTTTTATCCACTCTCACCACTCCCTTTAACTCCCTCACCCTCACCATTTCTTAACTCCTGTAAGACAACACAACAATACCTTATTAAATAAATGGCACAATGGGTATTGGAGATTCTATTCCCAGCTTTTCAGACTGGGCACTAGTAACTGGAGAAGCAATGAAGAAGGTAGTGCTCAGTCACAGTTTGGGTTGGTAGGGACCTTAAAGATCATCTGCTTTCAACCCCCTTGCCATGGGCAGGGTCACTTTTCACTAGACCAGGTTGCTCAAAACCCCATCCAGCCTGATCTTCAATGCTTTCAAGGCATGGGGCATCCACTCTGGGGACTGTTCCAGTGCCTCCTCATCCTCATACTTGAATATTTTTTTGTAATATCTAATCTAAACCTGCCCTCCTTCAGTTTAAAGCCATTCCCCCTTGTCCTGTCACTACATACTCTTGTAAAAAGTCCCTCCGTCTTTCTAGTAGGCCCCCTTTAGGTACATGAAGGCTGCAATTTGGTCACCACTAAGCCTTCTCTTCTCCAGGCTGAACAATCCCAATTTTCTCAGCCTCTCCTCATTGAGAGGTACTCCATCCCTCTAATCATCTTGGTGGCCTCCTCTGGACTGGCTCCAACAGGTCTATGTCCTTCCTGTGCTGGGGACCCCAGAGCTGAACGGGATATCCAGGTGGGGTCTCACACAAGAGCAGAGTAGAGGGTCTTCCATCTAGCTAAAGCAAAGGGTGGGCATTGACATGTCTACATTCACCTCAGTGAAGAATAGGAAGGTTTGTTCCTGCTTGACCTTCCTCTTTGATCAACTTTGACACTAAAAGTAATAGTGCGAGTGACATTGTTCAGAAAGACCTCTAGACTTTGTGCTTAACCTATTTATTTCAAGCAATGCTTGGGCCAAAAGCTTTTCATACCTTCCAGAGGAGAACAAAATAGATCTGTGTTTAGCACATGCATAAATGATGTTTCGTTCCATAAAGTTCCTTCAGGAAGAGGTGTATACTTCTACCAGATTGATTTCAGCAGATCGTTGGTGACTGAGCAGACACTCTCTTCTTTTTTTCCCATCCTCCCCACCTTGAAGTTATGTACAAACACATCTAAACTTCAACTACTGTTTATCACTTTGTAAAGATGCTATTAAAATGTAAATAATTCTAGCAAGAAGAGGGGGAAGGCAGTTGGAATGGTGATATTTCTAGAGGTTATGGCCTGTAGTTTTTAAAGGAGCTAATAAGAAGCTAAAGAACTGTGGTAACACATCAAAAGAACACCAAGTAAAGCTGATAATGAATAAGCTGAGAAGCAAGTTATGGAAAGCAACAAAATGTGTGAAAATGGGACAGGAGAACTGGTCACTTTTTGATGTAAAAGTTATTGACGTAGCAGACCTTCAAATGTTTCTCTTTCTTCTTGAGGTGTCTGTGGTATCTGTCACTGAATTATTTCCTACATAGTGTGGTAAGATTAAAGCACTGGGGCAATTTAGAAGGAAATTATAGACAATATACAGAGACTGACCTTCATCAAGAATTCTTTTCTTTGTCACCTGAAGTGAAGCTCCTTACCAGTAGGGAAAAAGTAGCATCCTACTCAGAGAAATAGGAGCTAAGTGTGGAAAAGATTTTGTTCAGTTCTAGAGCTGACTTTTCCTGTCTCATATGGTAAAGGACCTTTGTATACACCCTTCCACCTTATATCAAAGGAAGATCATGTAGCTTGAAAATTATTCTTGCCTTACAAGACATGGGAAAATAAGCTCTCAAATCTAGGATTCATTCAGCTGCTATGCAAAGGCTTCCAAATTAAAAAAAAAAAAAAATCCAATGTTTTATTTTTTGATTGAATTAATGCCATAAAATTTTTCATGTATATTCCTGGATCCATTAAACTGAAATGGAACCACCATAGTAATGATAAGTCTAGATGTGATGGGTTTTTTTCCTTCTGGTTTGAGCAGCTATTGCTATTGTGGCTTGCCAGAAGAAGCTTAAAGCAGGAAAAATATTTGATAGTCATGATTATTTCTGTGAACACAGGACTGAAGGGCTACAATATGAGTGGACTTTGTAATTTTTTTTTAATTTTGTTCCCAACAGCTCAAATCCAACTATTCCTTCACTTTGAGCAAATGCTGTTGGTTCAGGTAACGATTTAAGATAAAAAGGTTGGAAGCCCTTGATGTTTATTTAATTCATAAAATGGAGCTTGTTGCCAGTCTGCCTTCCTATGCAATGGGCATTTTAACACCTATCACCTGTGCAAATTACATAGTATAAAAGTTGAAAAATACTGTGAGAGAAGACTGTGGCAGAAACCTGGATCTTTGAAGGCAACACTTCTGGGAGAAGTGGGATCATACACTCCCTCAGGCAGGGTATTATGGTATAGCTGACTTCTGACTGGTGGGTTTTAATTGGCTGGGTTATCCAAACACTTTCCTGTTACTACATCTATGTTTTACAGTCTCCCTATGTAGCATTTCCCATCTGTTTTACCCTTTCACAAATGGAGAGGTAGAAATTCACCCCAGGGAAGAGAAATGCTGGTGGAGAGAAAGAGCACCCACATTTGCAGTGTCTGAGGCATGTGCTCTCACCACCAAAAAACTCTCTTTCTGTGATGTAGAGTGACTCCCAATGTTGGAATGGACAAAAAAAGAACAGAATGAAATGGGAAATTTGGAGCTTATATGGAGGAGAGGCAAACTGAGACTTTAGTAGGTACCTTCTTCACCAAAGTATGTAAGAAATATGTATTGCACAAAAAAAAGCAATTGCCAAGAAGTGCGGGGTTAACATTGGCAGTATAAAAAGAGTTGAGAAGAAATTTCTGGGTATATCAGACTGGAATTGTTAAAATGCACATAAAAGAAACCTGGTATTCAAGTAGAAACTAAAATAAATGCCTCTGTATTTCATTTCTGTCATCCTTCAAAGCTGCAAAGTGGTAAGAAATTACAGCATTAATGTTCCCCCTAAAGCTGAATGAAAGCTGACTCTATTTCTAAGGAGAGATATCCACTACAGTAATATTGCTGTAAAGTAAGCACTTGGAATTACATTTGTAGAATTTATAACTCGAACCCAAACAACTTAGGTCTTTTCAATGTTCCATTTCTCTGTTCATATTTTAATGTCTTTGGTGCTGATATTATTCTTATTTTATAGGCTTAAAGGAATGGCTGCACTAGTTGGAATGCTGTCAGGGAACGGAGTTTTATTTTTAGATCAAATGAATCTGACCCAGATAAAATCTGGACCTGAACTTGGCAATTATGTAATTTCAAGCAACGAATATCACATCTGAGGAGAAAGATGACTTGGGGCTTTTTATTTAATTTGTTACTTGATATTCATGGATGTGTCAGTATGTGCAGTGTATCTTGCTTGTATTGATGTATTAGTTTGGACAAAATTGCAATACATAGAACGTATTAAAATATGCAAAATATTAGTGTTTTGGGCATAACAAGAGCATGATTATTTGCATGTTGCTATAAGTAAATCAGCAAAATTTTGTTAGTGGAGAAAAAGGAATTGAAGACTTGTGCCCTTTACAGGAAGGAGTGTGGCATTTTAGCCATTCTGTACAACATTTAGCACTAGCCCTGACTGCGCCTTGGAGGCACAGCTGTTAAATGGTTTTGTTGCATCAAGCCAGCAATTTTGCTTTGCAACAGACTGGCTGAAAGTACTAAGGCAATAAAAGACCTCTGTTGAGTTTTCAATCTTATAGTTGAATTATTCTAAACTTGAGTTATTAATGGGGCTCCTGGGGTAAAAGGGATGTGACAAGTGATGTCTACTGAGACAAAGCAATGATGCTCTCCTCCACATATTTGTTCTCCTATGTTTGAGTGTCATAGTGGGTGAGTGGTCATGAGTTACAATGAGCAAAGTGCACAAATATTTCAGTGAAATGCTGCTAGCTGATGTGTTCTACTATGTTTAGGTCTTATATCAGAGAATAATCTAGACTGAAATATTACTGGAGTATTTTAAATCCCTTTTTCTAAACTAAAAGAATACCAATAGAATTAATAAAGTTTCTTCCTGCTGAAATATTGTTTAGAAGAAACAGTGACTAGTTACTGTACTAGCTTCCTTGGTTTAAAAGGGAACAGTCAATTTGGATTTTCAGGAATTGATGAATCATTTATTGCTCTTACACTTGTATAATTCTTTAACAGTACAACATGTGTTATCAACATTCCAATTTATTAATAAATGGAATAAATAAGGAGAGAATGACATATCTCTTCTAATAACAGTGTTTCAAAGAGATAAGTTTTTTTGTGAAGGAAAAAGAACTATTATCAAGATTAACTCTACATTTTATATATATATATATATATATAATGTAAAGTCCCTTTGGCTGTCAGGCCAAAGGTAAGATACATCTCTCTGAGTTAATTAATAAGCTTGAAGTAATGCTTTATGTTGTGTACTCCTAGAAGAAATAGATTTTTTTTTTTTTTAATATTAAGAAACTGGGCAATTAACTTTTTTTCCCAGTTCCCTACAGAACTACTTTAAACTTCACAAGAAGGTTAAAAGAACTACATGGAATGGGCTTGACTTTATTTGGGCTTGACTTTATTTAAAAAAAAAAATGTAGAAAAGCAAAACCTGGATAGAGTATCTAAGGCAAGAGATTATTATCTCATTTTGTAGTGGAGACAATTTAATTTAGAAGTTAACTTAACAAGGTTAAATAAAGCTTTCAAGAGATCTGATGACACTGGTCAGCAGCTTTCTCAGTGTTAGCATTGTAATTGACTGATAGGACCTTGCCTTCCAGATACAGTTACATTCCTGATGTAGTATCCTGCTGTACTGAAAATCTGTATTATCTCCAGTGCAGAAACTTGATTTCAAAGCAGCATTTATACTTTTGTTTTCAGCCACCATAAGAAGAAATTCTTCCAGCTGTTGAAAGGGATCTTCAAGCAATTTTATAGCCAAGGTCCAATCAGATAATGCTAATCTCTAAGGGGTACAATGAAGCATTCACAGGAGAAAATATTAATATTGCAGCTCACCCCAGAGGTGACTGCATTTCAGTTTGATAAATGCTTTTATTATCATCATCATCTTATCTGTCAAGCTTTGAGTGTATTTTGGAGACTTTGGAAAGAATAAATCTCTATAGACTTGACTCATTGCCATTTACAGCAATATACCCAATGGCATGTGCTCTATTAGGCATAGTCCAAAAAGATTAATTATCATATTTGGTGATGGTGGGAATATCAAAACTTTTTTAGTAAATGTTTTGTCTTCAAGTGCTTGTAATGTAATGGTTCCAGAACAGCAATATGGCATTATTGCAACAATGCCTCATCTTTTCCAGTCCAAGCTTCCAGCAACAGCAGAGTAGATCAGTGAACTTGCATCACCTTAAAATGGTTGTAACAGCTCAATCAGCCTCGGAGTTTTGTTGTGAAAATTTGATAATCATTCAAATTGAACATTAAGTTTAATATTTTGTTCTTCTGGCACCTACACACTCGAGTTAACTGCAGCTTTAATGTGTAGACTACTTCAAATACATCCAAGGCTGTACAAAATTCACAAGTCCTTAGAGATCGTTTGAAAATTGTGTCTGAGAAATCTTTAGCCTTGAAAAGTGGTAAACTGACATTTGAATGTAGCAAATGCCATAACACCTCTGAACTGAATCAGTCTTTTTTATGTGTCTCTATGCACTCACATACAAATATGTAAACCTAAACCTAAATTTTTTTTTTTGGTCTTGCTATGATTTGGCATTTCAACTGCCCCAAAGGGATTTGTTTTAGAAGGTGTAATAATTGGCATTATACTTTCATCCTTCCAGTGAAATATGATGCCTGAGCATCTACAAGAAATAAGAACCTGTGTCATTTGCTTACCAAAAGTGTTGTTGAACTAAACCTGTGCTACGTAGTAGTTATTCATCAACTTACATTTTATCAGTTGCTGATTCAGTTTTGAATTGCTGTAAATGTAGTTTGTTCCAATGTTGGTATCTCTGAAAAGTTGGTAAATATGGCAGGAACTTCCATAAAGCTGCTCTTTCTCAGATTTCTCATGAATTCATGTCAGTTTCCTTCTCTTAAGCAGGTGTCTCAGGTTTGGCCTAGGTTTTTTTACCAACCCTAGACTGCCCTCCTCCCCCCTCCCAGAGCCTTCCCAGCAAGA
>JAWWEV010000134.1:34176026-34204876 GCA_035583235.1 Hafferia zeledoni | reverse complement strand
AATAGGGGAGAGGGAAGGATTAAGGGAAAAGGGAAACTCAAACCAAAACAAATGAAACAGACAAATACAATAAAAACATCCAGAGAGAACAAGCATGAAACGATCTCACCCATGTCCCGGGCAGGGAGAAAAAATCAACAGAAGCTAAGGGACTGTCCAGGCTTGCTCTCTCTCTCCTGCTCTCCTGAGCTCCCAGCAAGAAGGGAAAGCAAGGCAGGAAGCCAGGGGGAGTAAACTCCTCCTCTCTTATGTGGAAAAACATGTGTGGATTACTTGTAATGTCTGCTTCCTTAGATACACTGGTTACTGAGGAAGCCATGGATCAAACCCATTACAGCAAAGTTGAGAGTAAACTGTTGAAAGTGATGACAGTTCATTTATCACAACCTTTTCCTACTTTTTTCTGAACTTTACTGTGGCTTTTGTTTCATATTTGGTAATGACACAATATTGCCATGCAACACTCCCTCCCTTTGAAAAGGAACATGTAAGTTCCTTACATATGCAAGATGGTAGCGTTAGGGTAAAGTGAAAGGTATCTGGAGTTAAGTCCTTCTTCATATATAGTAACCAACTTTTTGTCAGGTAGTAGAGTTGTGATGAATAAAACAGAAGCACAGAGCCATCTTCCGGAAGAGTAGTTTTTGGGTTTTTTTCTAGAATCTGTGTATCTGTTAAATTCATATTTTACACTGATTAAGGCAAGGGCCTAAGCATCAAAGTAGCACTGACCACATTCCCATAAAGTCAGACTGAGAGAAAGCAACAGCAGTGAAAAAACAGCAGTTGGGTGAAAGGACTTAAAAGAAGTCCGCCAGAACAATGCAGGAGGTACAGTGCTGCAGGTTGGCACTTCTGGATAGTACCAAGTACATTCAGGGAAAATGATGGATTTGAAAAGCCCTGGCAGCTCACAGAGCCTGCTTTCACAGTTTGCGGTAACAAAGAGAAGTGTGAGTTAATGCAAATCTGTTCTGACAAACCTAATTTAAACAACCGCATTTGCCTCATTTAATCACCTGGGCATTATTAAGGAAGAGTGCCAGTCTCTGGAGAATAAAGTTCATAGTCATCAATTTCATAGATTGTCCCAGGACTTCTTAGTGTGGCTCAAATCAGTTAAGTTCATTCAATTCTGCTGAATTTCTTTGAACTCCACCAGGAGGCCAAATTTTAGAGCTACCGTGAGGCTTATGCTGCCTGCAATATCGTATTTAAAAGTTTAACTATTATTGCAGAAATTGGGTTATTCCCAGATTTAGACTCCATCTTACAAGTTTACATTTTACATGACTTAACCTGTGTAACTAGAGGTAAAAGCATGACAAATTCATGACTAAGATTCAAGAGTGAATTTAGCACATAGGTTAATCTCCATGAGTGGTTTCAGGATTGGGTTAGTCCAGTGCCTTTTATTGAGGGCATGTGTAAGTAGAGAGGTCAGAGTGTCCCATTTTGTGTCCAGAGAAGGGCAGTGAAGCTGGTGAAGCGTCTTGAGCGCAAGTCTTATGAGGAATAGCTGAGGGAGCTGGGGTTATTTAGTCTGGAGAAAAGAAGGCTCAGGAGGGGCTTATATTGCTCCCTACACCTACCTGAAAGGAGCTTGTAGTCACGTGGAAGTTGGTCACTTCTCCCAGGTGACAAGGGATAAGGCAAGAGGAAATGGGCTCAAGTTGTGCTCCAGGAGGTTTAGATTGGATGTTAGGGAAAATTTCTTCACAGGATCCTCAAGTATTGGAATGGTCTGTTCAGGGAACTGGTTGACTCACTGTCTCTGGAAGTGTTCAAAAAATGCATAGATTTGGTGCTTAGGGACACAGTTTAGTGGTGAACCTGGAAGTGTTAGGTTAGTGGTTGGACTCAGTGATCTTAGGGATCTTCCACCACAAACTGCTAGTCTATTGGTCTTTTCCTTTTTAAAAGTAAATTTTCTTGTTTTGTGCAGTGTAAAGAAACAATCTTTACAAAATGACTTAAAAGCAGCGACACCAGATCTTTTGCACATTTAGTTCATCACCTTCTACTGTTCCTAAGTCTAGATTTGGCCCTTGGCTATACTGCAGCATGAAACCTTGTAGTCTTGAAATAGTCACTAGAGAGCTACAGTATTATTTGGTGAAAACAGATTACACAAAGGCATTTCTGCGCATTCAATGCCCTGAAATATCTCAGGAATGTGGAGCATGACTATATATTTTTACTAGAAAGTATTGCATTTGAGGGCATAGTTTTCAGTTTTAAACCTGTGAATGAAAGGTAAATTATATTTCGCACCAGGTTACTGTTGAGGATGGTAATATCTTTTGTCCAATGCCTAAAGTAAATTTTCCTGTCTATCTTTATTTGATAGTTAATCTAGTTATTTCTCACCATTAATTCCAAAGAATGCCGTATTATTGCTTTCAAGATGTGAAATTGGAGAAGAGTAATAATTCCTACTCCTGGCTATTGTTGCTTCACTCTAACATCCTAGAATATTCCATTAGTCTAATCAAATGCTGCTTGACCTGTGAGCCAAGCATTTAGCCCCATATGAAGCAAGAGATGAAAAACAAATGTCAGAATTTCACACCTACACACTGATTTTATTTAGCCTTCTTTCAAAGAACTGTATTCTGTAGATAATTTGAACGAGCATTTAGAAAAAAAAAAATCACATGATTTGGTGTTTTAATGCTATTTTGACTGAGAAGAAATAGTAATTTTTGTTTTGGAAACCATGAGTGAGTTTTGGCCTGAGGAAAAAATTAGCCTTTCCATCACTGAGAAAAGTAACTAATTAGATCTCAGATAAGAAATGCAATGTGTATTTAATAATCTTCTGAAAAGAACATACTGGAAAATAAATGTTTGTATAAAATAGAATATTCTTTATATAAAGTTAAGCCCTTCCATTTACCTTAAGTGCAGACTACTGTGAGTGTGGGTTTAATTCCCCTCCACCCTCTGACTTCTGAAAATACTGTTATGCACAAAGTTTCATGAACAAACTTATTATGAAATGATACCATGAATAGTTAAATGGAAATCTGAAACACAACAACATAGTAGAGGACTGCTATATTTAAAATATGATCAACTTAATATGTGAACACACCTGGTTATTTTTTCAATTTCTCAGAAATTACCTTTGAAATAATCCTTGAATGTTAATTTCGTCCATCCATATGTACTTCTCCTCTGGTATCTGGAATTCTGTAAGAGTGGTTCTTGTCAACACTGCAGTTCATGGTCATGAGGAGTAGCTGGTAACTGAGAACCAAACCTTTACTACATATCATCTTAAAAGTTTTACATGGGAGAAGTACTTTTTATCTGAGTTCCTTGGCCATAATTAATTCAAGAAATTAAATATTTTGCAAGCTACTGATCAGAATTCTGAGTGCATTTTGTACTTTTGTTTCTAGTCTACTTTCTTTGCTAGGCTAAAACACAGATGAACTAGAAAAGTTGAACTATGCAGTAATATGATATTTAAATATAAATAAAAGCTCTGGAATTATGAGTGTTCCACCTGGAAGAAATTTCCCTCAGTTGAGGTGACATGGTCAAGTACAGTGCCATCTGGGAAGATATTCTGGTTGTAATTTGTAAAAATCTGTGAGGCAACTGGTACTGTTTCTGTAAAACTGCAGTGTTGGCTTCAGACAATGCTGGTTCAATGGCTGCTGATGCCAGTGCTGTACCTGAGTTTGCTGTGCTATTCTATATGATCCACATAAGATCAGTTCTGTATAGTGAGTGGAGTGCTGCATTATTAATATGGGACTTAATAAAATATAATTGTAAAGAAATAACTGATGTTTGATTCATTAAGCTATGTATTTTACAAGAAAACCAGCATTTAAAGTGACCATTTAATCACTGTCATGTTTCACTACAAGAACTCTTCTTTATATGTGTTTGTACAAATGAGCTCTAGATGGGAATATTTGTAAGTAGTGAAAAAGAAGGTATTAAGACCTCAGTTAGCTGACATGCAATTTCTTAAAAATATTGTACTATTCCTCAAACTGGTTTTAAGGTATGGCTGCAATTTTCAGCACTCAAGGCATGTTATTTTGAGGTAGCTCCTTTTTATAATCCGGAAAGAATTGTACCGCTAAGATGACATGGTATCTGAGCTCTAGATATCACCAGAGAAGGGTCAAATGGAGACAATCTGCTGAACACAGTAAACTGCCTTTCTGAATGTCTTATCTGGAAAAATGAAAAAAATTTGTGGACACAAAAAATGAACAATCAAAAAGAAAAGAAATGTATAGTTCCAAAATAGTAATTCCTGACCTTTGAAATACCTTGTAGCATGTGCAAAAAGTAGTTTTGAAGAACAGATGACTGAATTACTGTAATAAAGGGTAAGAGACAGTCATTTAAGAAACACTAGTCTCTTTTACCAATGCAACAAAGATCTGTAGCAACACAAGGAAGAATTTTAAAACACACACATCTCAAGATGAAAAAAAAAAAATCCATGCATTTATAACGTCCATGTCTTCACTGCTGCATTTTTAGGAGGAAAAAAAAAAAGCGAAAACTTCAGCCTCCAAACCTTGTACCTATAATTATCTGTGGGGAACTTCATGAGTACCTTTCTCCTTTTTTGTTCAAGATGGGATTTTAAAGGAAGAGAGACATCAACTTTCCCCTTTACCTGAGTCACTAAAGAATTGTCAGCTGCCATGTGTCACACCCATAATGCTCCATGCCCTAGGCAATGCTGAGGAAAGGAGCTATATTGCCATTACACTGGTATGGTATTTTATTAATGCCTTTTTAAAGGGATTTTCAGTGATAATGAATCCCCAAAATAATGTCAGCAAGACTTGTGGAAAAATTGCTAAATCTCTGGACTTTTCCTCTCTACCTAAGAGACATCATGCTGAATGGCTAGATTGATATATTTGTCATAGATGGTGAATTAAGATAGAAAGTAATCTCATCTCTGAATAATTTATAGATATTCAGCTTCACTGATATTTAATTTTTTCACACAAAAATTTAGTATCAGTTTTTTGTTGCTGGGACAACAGAAACAGTCTGCAGAATACAGAATTTGTGAGGCCTCTTTGGTCTTATCTAAGAGAGAGGGAAATGCATACCCACTGGGAATATGTCTCATTCTGACTACACAGGACTATGTTATAAACTAAATGAGTAGAGCTGCTTGCCTGTGTGGTTTCTTATAAGATGGAACCTTAAATTATGGTAGCTGGTAAATGATGGCATTCTGGTAGCTACTTCATAGTAGATCAGTTTCTAGCAGATAAATATTTTGCCTGTCTCAGAAGACAATTTTTAAAGTTATTTATCCCTGCTCTTTTTATTCTGTTATGTTTGTTGGAAATGGCTTTTTGCATCCTGATGATTGCTTGTCACATAAGTCACAGCAAGAGATTTGGAGGAATAGTATTCTACAAAGCTAGCCTGCCACCTCTTCCTGATATAGGTAAGACTGGTTCAGTATAACTGACTTGAAGATGTTTTGAAAGTCTCTGAATTTTGAAATCTTTGTGCTGAATGAGTACGAGATGCGTTTCGAACTGCAATGCAGCTCCCACTGAAGTCTATGGCAATGCTGCCATCAATTCCTGTGGTGCAGAAGTGGACTTATAATGAGCTACTTAATGTTTCACTTATCTAAATTGTCACAGCTTGAAAGCTGTGGTAAAAGACTGGTAGAGTTGTGGAATGACTGGAGGGCCTGTAAATGTAATCAGAGAGACCAGATTGTGTGTGAGAAGCTGTTTAATCTCAATCTCTTTCATCTATGGGGACCTGATAGAATTGGTTTAGTAGATTCTGGCAAACGGAGATGCATAGACAAATGCAGCATTTAGAATGATTCTTCAGAACGAAAGCAGACAGATGAGTAGTTTTACAGTTAAGCAGCTATAATTCAATAGTTTAAGTTCTTCACGTTCTGTCACAAAAGTTCTGATGAGAAAGTCTTGTTTGTAAACCATATTTGACTTCAGTTTCTTATCTGTATTAAAATGGAAGCATATATTTTTCTTGGAGGAGACATGAAAATGTGTGCTTTAATATTTATGAAACATATCAAAAGAGGGATGAAAAATAAAAAGCTATATACTATGATTATGTGCATTTAATATATATTTTTTTAATATTTCTGATCCAAATGTGTTCTTCAGAATTGCCAAGAATTACATAACAACTGATCTCAAATGGAAGATGTGGTTGCTTTGAGGTTTCTTTGTTTTGCTTTTTTTCCCTCCAGGAGTTCCTCTCATGTTCTAAAATTCATTTAGACTAAATACATTGAAAGATATACTAGTCCAAATGAATAAATAAATGGATTTTCTTAAAAAAAAAATCTGACAAAATAGGGAACAAATTTTAGTAATGTTAGGTAGATTTTCTGATACAGTAAATTAAGGATGAAAGAAGCATGACTTCATCATCTTCTTTTGAAAGACTTAATTATAGATACTTTAATGGTAAAAGAACTAATATATATATATATATATACATGTTACCACAAACTGTCAGCGTGAGATCTGCAGCAAGGTGGGAAGAGTTGCAGTGTACATGATGTAGAACAGATCTTGAGTTGTCTGAAGTTTTAAGCCAAAGAGCTTTGAGGTAAAATTATGTTTTCCTTGAATGTTTGGATTTTGAAAGCCAGTTCAGAACAAGTACAGCAGCATTAATCAAAGTATGCCAGATCACAGCATGTCTTTTCAACCCCAGTGAACTGAATTGTGGAGGAGAATTTTATAGGCTGGTGCTGCTGCAGAATTTTCTTTCTTTCTTTCTTCTTCTTTTTATTTTTTTTTTTTTTTTTTTTTTTTTTTTTTTTTTTTTTTTTTTTTTTTCCTATTAATGATGAATGAGATGCTGGCAGGGATGGAATAAAGAACTGGGAAAGTCTTGAGTTGTACAAGCACTGCTCAGTAATAGCCAAAACTTTGGTGTTACCCACTCTGTTCTAGCCACAAATCCAAAACATTGCACTGCACAGGCTCCTGTGAAGAAAATAAATTCCATTCCAGACAGACTCAGTCAAGCCCTCTTCTGTTCTTACCCACCATGAACATAATGATGATGTTTTCTTAGCAGCATTTCCTTATTATTCCCTCTCAAATAGTTTACCTATCTACAAATGTATTTTGGATGTTTTCTTCTCTGAGTGTTTTTCTTTCTTGTTAAATTCATTCTCAGATAGACTGACCAGAATAGTGCTCCACTTGAATGCATGTAAAAAAACCCCAACATACTTATGGTGTTTTCATTAACTGCATACTTCCAGACTGTGCTCTCTTAACTTACATTGAACTTGACACTCCTCTAACTCAGTTGTCTACACTGAAGCCTTATTTGTTTGTTTTTTCCCAAGTTTGATGTAGTGCTTTTAAATTCAAGCAGGATGACTCAGTAGTTCATATCACTTTATTTATTAAGCATTACCTTGTGTTTGTCAAATCTGTATTTCATGTCCCAGTTTTTCCTTCTTGACTATATTTTCATATTGCACTCAGACTACTGTTAGAAAGTGAATGCATAAACGATATGAAAACAGATGGAACTTTGGTTTTAAATGTGAGAATGTTTGTCCTATTTAGACAATAATTAGTGAACTAATAATTAGGATCTCTTCAAGAATGTCTACTGTAGTAGACTAATACCGTTATGATCTATGTATTCTGTTGTACTGCTTACTTGTGCAACTGGCATGGCCACCAGTACCTGTATTTCATGTTCTTATAAGCATGTATTAAAATCAGCCAATTTTGCACTAAGAATGATGCTTTCTATAAAGCCTTTACCTCCATTTTGTACACATAATTGTCCTACACAGAACTGTTGAAGTGATGACATTAAAAGCTGTTTTCAGGTAGGACCTGGATTTCTGTGTTTTCTTCTTTCATGCATGTCTGGGTAATTGTATTGAAGAAGCAGTAGCTTGGTTTCCCCTCTGCCAGTGTAAGTAATCTGGGCTGAGAACTGAAGGGCAGTGCTGCTCACTAGGAAACTTAAGAATTAGTATAAATACAGGCTCTTGTACAAGGATGTGGGAGACATCACACATTCAGGATGTAGGGAAGTTCTCAGTGTATTTATTAATACACACTCTATGGGAGCTTTCCACTGCTGCTCCTTGTTTGCAGACCCTGCAGAGTTAAAATTACAGGTTCAGTTAAGTACTAGCTAGAATTGTTGAAATATTATGAATTTGTATTTCCCTATCTTTAAATGCCTTTTTTTTTTTTTTAATAATGTCCTATTGCACCTACACAGAAGAAAACAATATAGTAAAAGATTTCAGCTTTAGCTTTGAAAGCTCCTCTTTCTGAAGACATTGCTTTATGCTTAAGGTGTGCTCTGCATATACAATAACCTCTTAAAGTTTCTGCTGATGGGTTTTCTCCTGCAATTCTTCATGGAGTTGATAAAAGTCACTAAGTGTTATAGTGCAGGTTTACTACATCTCTATTCATTTGAAAAGTCTTGCCACTGATTTTTCTATGAGTTCTTCATTTGTCTGGAGGAAAGACAATTCACTTCTACTCTGACTTTCACCCACAAGGATTTTTTTTTAACTTTCTTCAGCTTCATCTGCTTACTATTGATATACCAACTCCTGATTGAGGAAAAACTCTATACTGAAAGATATTAAAGGATGTATTTAGAGCTAACTCTGAATTTAATTGATTCAGCAAATTCTTAAATAGTAATATTCTCATGCTGCTGGTCAGAGGTCATATCACTTTTTATATAAGTACTTTGTCGTTTTCAGTTACAAATTTTGCTGATACAAAAGGACTTCATATTCATAAAGTATATAGTCTATACTAAATGAACAACCCTCCCTTTGGTGCTTTAGATATTCCACATTTTCTGCTCTTGTATATTTGGTGCTCTGTCATAGCAGCAACCTCAAATAAACACACATTTGGAATGACATTATTTTATTTTCTCAATTATTCACTGTATCTTGTGAACCTTCTCTTTCTGTGGGCCAAAAAAGTGAAATAAACACTTATTAATCTGCAGTCATTGTTGCAAAACACTCTCAATTATAAATTGCTTGTGTCCAGAGTAATATGTGACAATAATGCTGTGCTGATTTTGCAAAGGAAAATTCTGTTGAAGATCTTGTTCGTTTTCACAGCATTGTCTTGGATGGAAATTTGGCTGTCTATTAGGAGAATATAGAGAGACCTGGGGATGGTTTGCTTTCCATTTTTCATGATTTACAGCATATTAACCTTATGCATACATCAGGAAAGTGGTTCTCCACATTTATTTTCAAACATTTCAGGGATTATGTAAGATGGAGGGACCAAGATAACAGGGACACAAAGTCTGGATGCAATATATCCTGATATATGGGGAGAGAGTATGGTTAGTGGCTGGATGATGCTAATTATCGAGATTGAATTTGTTGTGTGGTTAACAAGCTGCTATTCAAAGACTCGGTTGGAACTTCATTTTCTTTCTTTTCAGTAGGATAGAAAGGGTGATGCACAGCTGTGGTCAGGCTACGTGAAGTGGCAATATTACACTGCCGTGGCCAGAGATAATGTTAAGTTTGACATAAGTCCCTTTATTGTTTCTCCTTCACATGCTGCTCCAAGCCTTGTATTACTGGCTACATTCATATCTGAGATGCCATAGGCCACATGTGGCCACACGTAGATATAAGTGCTGTCACAAATTCAGTTGCCGATGATTTGTCAGGGCCATTCCTCACAAACATTCCCTCTGGTGACATCTGGTCATCACAGTGATTTCTAGAAGAAAAAACCACCACCAAAATCCCTCATGTGACACCTCTGAAGATTGCAAACAGATGATTTCTGAAACATAAAAAAGAGTTTGATGCAGAACATCATGTGAGGTCTTTTTCATGCGGCCTATACAACCAAGCTGGAATGCAAGTCTGTTTAGTTGATGTGGTTGAAGTTCTCTCTTGGAGTCAGTCACATGGAGCATGGGCTTATAGTAGGGTGTGTTCAGAGCACACATTTTTGCACATGCATAATATTGTTTCCTTCATACACCAGAAAATGGAATGGCAATTTTGGCTATTATTTTGCAGATAAGTGTACTGGAAAGATGAATACAAAGCAATTACTAATATGCCATTCTTAAGTTGGTTTTTATCTGAAGGCTTTGCCAGCTCTGCAGCTGCTCTCAGACTAATCAATTATACAAATTTTCTTTTTGCAAATTAAACTGCTAACCCAATTTCCTGATTATTGTGCTTTTATGTTTTCTTAAAGCTTTTAGATTAATTAATTCTTAGATGAACATAATTTTACAAGCACAGTGCATGTTTTCTGGAAAACAGTCATTAATCATTATAATGGATGACCTCAATCATACCTTGTCTCTTAATAATGTGCTTTTATATTAATCAATAATTAACATTACCTCTACTATGTCCTACATTTAAGAAGTTATCTTTCTTTCTTCCTTGTTTGTAAAAGGCAAATAAAATACTTATGAACTTCTTATGGTACCTTCCTCCAAAGCTGTTGAATATCAGAAATGAATGGTGGAAAGTTAAAGATTAATTAGTTGCGTGGGAGATGGTGCTTTAGGCTTAATGTTCTTCCTGTGTCAGCATCAATACATGTGGATCATGCAATGCAATGCACTAGCCTGTGAATTTTAGTGTCAGGCTGCCTTTGTAGAATGGTTTGTGTGCTGCTCCTGAGTCCTTAATGAGTTTGTTCATCAACTTGAAATCCAGTTTTTTCATCAACATGAAAACTGAGTATTATCTTTAGCATTACAACTGAAATTATGGAACATGTTCTGGAAATAGAAGAAATACACACGTAAGGTATCTTGAAAACATACAGGGTTATATGGATATGTACATGTATTGTCTATTTTTCTGTGCTGGGGGGAAAATCTACTTGCAGGCTGTTTCTAACTGTGGGTGACCTTTAGAAAGTCTCTTAAGATATCTCCTCTCAGCTTCCTTAATTTTTAATTGAGAGACTGACACCTGCCTGACTTTATATATAAGTTGCAATTACTTTTGCAATGAATTTTAAGACTTCTGGATTAATAGGTTTAATTGGATAGGAAAAAAGAACTAATCACTTCTATTTTCCCTCCTGACTGAAATCCTCTGGACTTCAGATAAAACTGAAATATAATAGAAGACTACAAACCTAGAAGCACAGACCACTTACTTGTTTTATTTTGTCAGATTTGTGTTAGCTTAAAGGTCACGAAAGAATCATGCATGTATGTCTGTAGCTATAGAGCAATGGAGAATGTTTCAGTCATGGAATTTTTTTAAAAAAACAAAATTATTAAGTAATCTAATTTTCAAAAAAACCCAGCTAATGATAAAACCTTGATTTCAACAAATCTACTTCACTTGCAAAAAAAAAAATCTGAGAAATTTCTGTGACACATCTCTTGTGACATGTCTTGGGTTTGATTCAAAATGAATGTGTGGAATTTTGGTCACTATTCTGTGAAGGTTGAGCTACTTAAATGGTTTTAACTTGAGTGAAAGTAGTTCACATTTCAGCTCTCCAGCTCTGATCACCATACTAAGACATTCCCTGTAGTGAGATGTAACTCTAGGTTAGGTACAGTGAGACTGATTGGTTTCTGAAAACAGTTGCTGTCTGTATGAAAAGACACCCTTAAAGGTTTGTATTGTATATATTGGTGACTCACAGGTTCCCAGATAATCAATATCTTAGTAGATAAAGTACATTTTATTCAGACATACTATCCAGATGTCTCATAAAAATGGTGTTAGTTGTGAATATTCTTGCTATCTTTGGTGGAACAAGCCACTCTTACTCAATTTTATCTCATATGAAACTCTGTAATCATGAACTAGCATGAATATCACTGCATGACCCTTCGAGAAGGCATTGCGGTGTTTGGACACAGGGTGTTGCATAAAGGTGACCTCAGGAAGCATGATGTATTACTACCATGATAATAAGGAAATATGGTGTCACTAACTGGAATTTTTGGTTTTGAATGAGCTATTTTAGTAGTTAGATAAAATTCTTTAATCTACTAAAATTAAACTAAAAGTTTTACTATGGGTGTAAACTGAGCTCTTCCAGCATTTTTATTGTAGTACAGTTTTGTGAAAATGTAATTAAAGTGAGAAGACCAATTCAGGTGTTTAAAATAATAAAAACAACTACCCGGAGTTTTGATTGAGTGACAAGCATAGCTCTCTCAGGCTAGTGATCAAGATTGTTTCTTAAAAAGGTGAAACAATTTCCCATGATTGGTTATCAGTGCTAGGATATAAAAAGGTATTTTGAGAGTTCACAACTTCAGGATGTGAATGAGCACACAGTGCTGTTGGATGGATGCTGGTGTGAGAAACAAAAGCTTCGCTTGTTTGAATTTCTTACTCCTGTTTTGATATGATTGTGTTGTATTTCACTCTGAAACCGAACTTATCTTTCAATGGCTGAAAAATCTCTGTAGTATTCATTTATGTATGTTCTTTTAGAAAACAAGTTTGTTAGGACAGAAGACA
This sequence comes from Hafferia zeledoni, assembly GCA_035583235.1. NCBI lineage: Eukaryota > Metazoa > Chordata > Aves > Passeriformes > Thamnophilidae > Hafferia > Hafferia zeledoni. The sequence continues at coordinate 34,192,371 of JAWWEV010000134.1, read as the reverse complement.
GTTTAGTGAAATTAATCTAGCGGGCTTTTCCTGAACTAGGCCTTGCACATGTGCCACAATGGTATGTCTGAAGTAATACTTTCTTACATTCACTAATACAAATTCAATACTCATCAGCCATAATTATAAATTGTATTTTAAACTTTGCAGTGTTCTAAAAATACCTATGAGATTTTATGTCCTCTTTGCCATTGAAGATACCAGACCATTTTGCAGAAGGCACTGAAGGGGTGTGAAAGATAAACATGTTACTAATGAAAATATAGACTGCAAAACAACATGCTGTCTCCCTCCTTTATTACATTTTTCCTGCAACATGTATTGTTTGTGAAGTTATGCGGGTGGAAACCTGAAGTACGAATCCTCTCTCCTTGTCCATCAGTTCTGTCTCATAATTCTCCAGGCTTAGAGTATTCTTTCCTCTTAGATAATTTCATTCATATTGTCAAACAGCACAGGTTGCCATTTTATCTCAGGTATGGCTGTACTCCCTATTTTGGCAGTGTAAAACCCCTGTTCATTCTTTTTTGTAAGAATTGTTTTATTATTTGTTTCATTATGTCAAAATGTGCTTACAGCTAGGTCTCTGGACTATACATAATTGGCATTATTTTATGTAATGTAACTTTCACTGTCATAAATTGATGGGACTTTCATTGTTTATACTGTTTCATAGGTTAGGGAGGGCTGAAGTGCTGTGGAGGTGGTAAAAAAAGAGGTGTCCTTCAATTAGTTTAGTAAATTAAAGATTTGGTACAATGCTTATAAATGGAAACTAAATCTTTGAGAAAGCTGCAAAACTAAAAAAAAGGCAGGATGCACATGTGATGTAAGGGGAGATCCATAGGAAGACATGACTGATACAGTCATCCCCACAAACACTCCATTTGTTTATCCCTTTCAGACTCAGTAAAACAGGAGCTCCCAGTCTCATGTGGGAATTTGCTTCCTTTAAGTGCTTTGAGCTGTGGCTGCTGGGCTACCTTGAAGGTACTCAGGAGGATATACCTGTATGCTTGCCCTGTGCTCCACTCATTCTTTCCTCAGCATCTGCTACTGTGAACAACAGGTTACAGGGTTAGATAGGACTTTAGAAAGGCAATCCATAGGAATTAATTTGAAACTTCTTGATGCTCTGCATTTTTAAAAATTAAGCTAGTTGTTTGGCTGTCTAAAGGGAGACAACAGTGCATAAACTTGGAAGTCTTATGTTGAAAATCCTCATCAAATTTTCTTCTGATTAATGGCTTTTATATAGAATTCAAGAAGCCTTAGCATGAAAATGCCACAAAAAAATTCAATAAGAACATAGAAATAAAAGCTCTTTAATTAATTAGAAATGCTTTCTGAATTGGCAGAAAGCTTCCCCCTGAGGACCTCCCAAATATGCATAAAACGCTAGTGTACACAGAATAAAATCTCACAACAAATCAATGAGTTTTCTCTCTAGACTCAGTGAGCACAAAAGAGAGCTCTGAAGGAGTTAGCTTGCTGCCAAAATAATTTTTCAATGCTCTTTCCTCATGTCTTCTCATTTCATTGGTTCACTAGCCTAAGAACATAATTTGTTCTTCTTTTATGTTTTTGTACTGTGAAGAAGGGTAAAAGATTGGAAACATTATGATAACTTCCCTGAGGGATCTTGTTTCAACAATGAGCCCTGATTTTCTTTCTTTTTTCTTTTTTTTTTTTTCAATGTAGGTTAGAAATATTTTTCCTTTGTCTGAAAACACATCTGCCTCCCCTGACTATGGTGATAAAAGCTTTACACTTCTGTGTAGTCCTCAGAATTTGTTTGGGGACTCTGCTCTGGACCTGCATCTCTTGAAATCCCAGTTTACAGATGTAGAACATGCTCTGGGTGAGGAATGCCTCCAAACTGTTCATGCAGTTCAGGCAGAGCTGCACTGTAATGTGAAATTGGAAAAAAATGCAGACTTATTCCCCTAGGCCCTCATGTAGGTACCACATGAAGGGTACTGCTTTAAAAAACCCACATTAAACATTAAGGATAAATCAGAAGTGTGTGTCTCCCTTGTCCTAATGGGTATGCTCTGGCAGATCTGCAGGTAGGGCTTCCTGTATTGCATACCATATGTTACACCTGGGAAATATAACACATGCATACACCTATGACCTTCATAGAGTGAGAGCATCAATGTCTCAGTATATTTCAGGATGGACGGTCCTTTGGTGTAATGGAGAGCACTCTGGACTCTGAATCCCAAGGACCTGAGTTCGAGTCTCAGTAGGGACCGTTCTCTGGCAGTTCAATGCCTCCCTGCCATCCGATCCCATCAGATCTCAGATGCTGAGCAGGGTCAGCCCCGGTCAGTACCGGGTGCTGTGACAGTCCCGAGGACTTCACTGTCACCGTCCAAGCTCGCTCGGCTGTGGCAGATGGACCTTAGGACTTAAAGGGTGGGGCCAGTTCTGCGCACGCTGTGCCTCACCTAAAAAATCTGCTGCACAGGCTGGAAGGGCACACCCACGTGGGGAGAGCCCTTCCCAAATCTTTGTTTGTGAAGCCTGGCCATACGTATGTATGTATTTCAGGACGCTGAGAACAAAGAACACAAAGTAAAAGACCAAATGGCACTGTATACCATATTGATTTCCTACATGTCCCCACACCACCCATTCAAAACTGTGATGGTATTAAACAGACATCTAGTGTGTTATTGCTACTTTCTCTTGGGAGTACATTTCTGAAGTTCCTAAGGGGTTAATGGGCAGTAATTAAGGACGAGTAATCTGAGCGACAGCAACAGTTTAGCAGTGTTTCTCCTGGGCTGCTCATATTGCTGAGAAACCCAGGCAAAATGCAAAGCTAACATAGCTATGCAGATCTGAAATTTGGATCTTTCTGTAAGGATATACTTTGAGCTACGTTGAAATCTCTTTACATTTATTTAGTGTGTGACCGGCTTTACCATATCCACACAGAAGAGTAAGATGACTATAAGAAATAAGCAGGAGGAATTTTATACTGAAAGAGCATCCATTGTGTGTTAAATTTATCTCATGTTTTGTAAAGACATTCTGATTGTCCTTTTACAAAAATACTCTGTTGACACAATAGATTGTACAACAACCCGTATTGCTAGAACTTATAAAGATTAAGGCATCATTAGACTTCTATAAGCTCTTTACAAATGCTTCTTCAAAACAAGGTGTGGGCAAACATGACAAGTTGTTCTGTCTCTATCTCTTTCTGTCTGCCACGAGATAAAGTACAAGTGAAGTCGGACAAGTATGTGGTATGAAAGCCATTCAATAAATTGCTTAAGCAAAAACAAGACTGAATTGCATCAGTGTTGAATATGAATGAGGACAGAGAAGTAATACCACCTGTGAAAAATTATATAGGTCTTCCTCTTTTCTAAGGTAGCACTATCATTCATACATTCATTATATCATACATAGGCATTTCCCCCGGATGACTTTCCATATTTGTATTGGACTATTGGAGGCTTTAATTTATTTTTTACATTATGTCAACAAAGAGCACATGTATAAGGCCATGTATATAATATTAAAACATGCTTATTTATGATTACATCATAGTTGTTTTTTTCCCCTACACTTCTAATTAGGTAAAATAAAAAAGAAAATATGCTCACAAGTACTCTGTCAGAAATAGGTAGAAACTAGCAGATCTCCAACTAAATATTTTGTATTTTTCTGTAAATATTATGCTTTGCATACAATAAATATTTATAAGATTTCTATTAAATCTTTTCAAAATTTTACCACCAGTCTGGGAGATAATGAATGGTATTATGCAAAAATATGTCCAGCTTCTGAAAGAGGCAGGGAAAATTGTTTCTCCTTCCCCATGAATTTCTGAAAACAAAAATGAAAAATGTGATAATATTTTTATCTCTGCTTTCTTCTCACTCAAATTTAGTTTTGGAACTAAACCAAAAGCAAAGTCATATCAATAATTTTCTGTGAAATTCAACATTTGGCTATTTACCAAATGTATGGATATTTTTAGAAATGCCCATCTTTTCTGTTTTGACAAGATTTTGCTGCACTGATTTGTGCCAGAGATACATCTCAAAACAATAGAGCCTTTCAAAAATCTTTGTTCAAGGAGTGTTTTGAAAAATATACAGAGTTAGGGAATTAATCCCTGTGTCATACCATAAGCAAACACTCTATTTCTCTTGGGAAATTACAATTTTATTTTGTTAGCATCAAATTGTAAAATGTGAAAACTTAGAGATAACCATTTTAACTGAAAAATTCTCATGGCCTATAGTCTTTTCAAATAAATTTTGTATCAACTTATTGAAAGCAGGTATAAACCCAACAAATGATACCTACCTTTTAAGGTTTTTTTTTTCTGAACCAAACTTCCTGACAGAAGTGATTTATCAGATTATAGTAAAATTTTGCACTTTTCCTTCACCTAAGGGATGTTCTTTATTTGGACATTGTTATTTTTGCCTTCCATTATCAATGACACACAGCTGTGCCTGTCACACTCTGAGTTGGAAACATACTTCTCTCTTGATGATGCACCTATTATGAAGCACACCCCTAATGGTAAAATATTCCTTTTTCTGAAAACTGTCCAAGAAGGTACAGGAAGTTTGTATTAGAAATTTTGAGGGCTGGATTGCCCTCAGCATCGCTTGACTGAAAATGGTGTCCAATACCTCTTCACTCCTTAACGCATCTGTGTGCCCCTCTAAAAAATTGACATCCTTTTGATTGGAGAATATTTGGCTGTATATGAGCTATGCAATTCAAAACAATATGAAGCAACCTTCATTTTGTGTTGCAGGTCTTGATTATACCATTAAAATCAATCTATTGCTGTTACCCTTTTTCAAAAGTGTAAACAACAATTCAGATACAGTAGATCCCATCTTGTGAATTCATTACCATGTAGAAGAGGCTTTTCAATTGTACCTTGGTGGAAATGAAGAAGGCTAGAGGCAGAAATGTATGTCATACTGTAACTAATTTCCACTCCTGCCCCCCACCCCCCCCCTTTATGTTGTGTTGCTCTAAGTGTACTAATGGAACTTTGTCATTAAAGAAATACACAATGTATTGGAATGTCAGTTCCATTTGGTTCATGGGCACACTTGAAGAGGAGAACCTTTTATATGAAAGAAATCATAAAATGTGCTCCTATAATTAATGTACTATGAAAGGCAGAAATTAGTTTTTGGTATAGTCCCTGGAATGGGTGGTATCATAAAACATAGTGAATCAACGGTGCTGACCATTGTTATAACTTTCTGAAAATTAAAGCTTCTTTTGCTTTTCCAGATGTTTGCTTATGAGAACAATTCCGGTTTAAGCAATGAACTCCATGTACTTCAAGTTGTTCAGGAATCTCTTTTTCCCTCTACTCTTTCAAGTGATTTTGAAAAGTAAATTTTCCACTAGGTGCAAGAGTCACTGAAATACCCCTGAAAAATACATCTCTTATGCTCTGGTTAGCAAGGAGATGTTCCCAAAGCATGCGACTGCAATAAATGAAAGCTTAATAGCTGACTTAAAAGGATGCAGAATAAGACCTTCAAGTGTAATTTATTCATGAAGATCCATAAAGTAAAGACAGAGTGTTTGAGCTATTCTTTTAAAGCTGTGATAATGAAGGATTAGTAAATACCTAAAAGTTGATAAGACTTCTGTCACTTTAGTCTACGATCATTAGATTAATAATAACGTAATGTGCCATCACAGCAGCTTCTTCTCAGATGCATGTACAAAATAACCCTCAGTTGTGAAGAAGAAAGGCTATAAATGGTATTTATAAATGTCCCAGACACTTCCTAGGACAGATCTAATTCACTGAGATAAGTACTAAGGAAACATTTTTTTTTTTTTATTTTCAAATTGCTTGTGGGTAGAAGACTATCATGCATTTCCAGAAACAGCTTGTCCTCTGGTACTGGTAACTTTTCTTTGTAATTTTCCATATTTCTATCAGATATTTTCCAACCGATTTTTTTTTTAGTGTGTAAAAATTAAATTACACTAGCGAAAAGACTTTCATTTGCAAAATCAGAAAATAAATACAGAACAGCTGTTGATTGTCCTCTCTTTGTTGTTCTTTTTGTTAGTTTCTTTTCTCTTTCAGTTGTGTGGACTTAAAAATGAGCACCCCATATTCTACCATGTCCTCCCTCCCTCCCTCCCTCCCTCCGTCCCTTCCTTCCTCCCTCCTTCCCTCCCTCTCTCCCTGTCTTCCTTGCTTTCCTTTCCTTCCTTTTCTTACATCCTTGTTTTTCTTTCATTTCTCTTCTGTTAATGACCACATAAGACTAATAGGGAAGATAACACTATTTAGCAACTGTCATACCATTGGAGGAAATCACTTAAAAATTCCTTTTTCTGCATCTCTAGATATGTAGATTTATACTTTTTTTTTTTTTATCAAGCAGGTGAATATTTGTTATTCCTAAAATACTGTGTAAGTCAATTAGGTGTTAGCTGATTAAATATTACAAACATTATAGCAGGATATTAGGATGGGAGTCTCACTGTACTGTCACCATTAAAGCACATGCTGAAATAGTTCTTCCTTTATGGTAGAAGCCTTGGTCTTTCAGTGTTTTATGCATCTTCTTAACTTTAAAGTAATCCCCTTGCAGTTAGGATCATAGAAGTGTAGAATGGTTTGGGTTGGAAGAGATTTAAAGATGGAGTTCCAACGCCCCTTCCATGGGCAGAGCCCCATCGAACCTGGCCTTGTCTCCCATTTGCCTGTTTGCTTTCAACCAGGACCTAACAAACAGTTGTGTTTTTGAAGTCTGAGATGCTCACATGGGATAAAACCTTGCTAGCCATTTCTTGGATACCAAAGCACCTGAAAGTCCCCAGAAGCCTTGTCCATGCCTCTTCATGCATACTGAACCATTTCTGCTTGTCTTTTTATCCTCCTGTTTCTCAGAGAAAAAAAGAAGGAAGTGTGGCATGTCCCCTGCGTTGTAGCATTTCAGTTCTGCTGAAAGCTGATAAGAGGAAATATACTCTTTTAAGAACATAGAGTGGCAATAAGGTATCATGTCAGCAATAACAGAAGACATTGTCTTAATCTGGCTTTCAGCAAAATAGTTTATTTTAACTTGGCATACTGAGAACGCAATGAGAGATTCTGTTTATCTCAAAAGATGTGTGTATGTGTTCAAGCTTTCCTACCACATTTTTGAGTGCCTGAATATAGAAATAATTATAATTTTTATTTACTTGCTTTTAGTAGATAAAATAACAGAAAGAGGATGTTAAGAATGCACAAATTAGAGAACATAAACACACAAGGTAATGGGTGAAAGTTACTGTGGAAACTTCAACTCAAAGTATTTGTTAATGTTAATATTACATTTATTCTTGCATCAACAGATAGGCAATTAAATAACTATGAAATATAACAGAAATGTCTTTAAAACAAGGGAGAGATTATTAAATGGCAGTATTGAAAACAAGCAAACTCTTTTTCTAAATAAACCATCAACATCACTATCTTTGTATATCACTGGCCAAAAAATTTAACTGAAAATCTGTGATTCATCATTTATTATTTTGGCTGCAAAGATGGGACAAAATAAGCTTAGCATAGATGAATATATCAACAAAGATAGATATCAAATAACAAAGTGTTGGTAGCAATTTTTTTTCTGCACTGTTAGAAGTAGAAGGATATAAAATGATTGGTGAAAGGCATTATTTGTTTTAAAGAAATCAGTGTATCACCTAAAATCTACAGTAGGACAGGTTATGCTAATGGAGACGTCCTGTTACAGTTGCAGATTGCAGAAGCACCAGATTCTTAGCTCAGTGCTGGGATTTTAACAAGCACAGAGAGACTCACAAACAAATGAGTCAGCAAAAGGCCTGTTGTGCTACTAAAAGAATATTTATAACATTGTACTATGTCACATTGAATGGAAAATACAGTTGTTCAAGAGCATTCTGCTCAGAGCAAAACAACAGGTACAGTTTCTGAGTAATTTCTTGGGACTCTGCACAGGAGAACTCTTGAATAATTTAGTACATGTAAAAGAGTAGGAGAAAGACTTGCTGATTACTAAAAAAGTGAATGGGAATTCAAGAAATTTCAAGAAATTTGAATCATATGCCGAGTTTTGCTTCTGTTTTCTTTTATAATTTTTTTTTTTTATTTGCCTCTCTTGTGAGCCTGCAATCTTTTGCAGGTTACAGAATATATCTGCAGTGTGAAAATACAGTTCTGTCTGACTGTGTTTACTTGCTGGACTGTTTGGTGACTACCCCCAGTATATGCAAGGTGTTTCTTCCTCTCTTTGGTTTGCAGGCTACACAGTAGGTACGCAGTCAGTGCCATTGAGCTGCTGGATCAGGGAGTTAGCCAAAAATCCACTTTGACTTTTGATTGCCAGGCTGCAAAACAAGCCATCCTGAGTGTAGATGAAGGCAATGGTCAAAATTACATAATTCAGATTTTAGTGTATTAGAAGATGCTAAATAGGAAGGTGTAACAAGCTGTGGAGGAGCATTTTTTGACAGCAAATAGATGGATCCTTGCACTTAAAGAGAAATGGAGATTAACTGTCAGAAAAGCAGTAATGCCAGAATGTAATGGAGGGATCAAAACTGAAGAGAACAATGAGTATTCTGCAAAGGATCTCAGACAGAAAAACTGATACGAAGCTGTCAACAGAAACAAAAGAAATTACAACTATTCTTAGCCACTAGGTTACTGGATGTACGTTTTGCCGAGCTCAGCACTGCAAGGAAAGGTGTGCTTTGCATTCAAATATACTTGGGGAAAACTGGATGAATGAGTGCATGTTGACAAGATGGGATGCATTTTTAAGTGCAGAGAAAATTGAGGCACTGGAAAAAAACAGTAGTGCTTTTCTCAAGGAAACATACAAATTAAAATAGAACAGTAATGAGTAGTTTATATTTGATTAAATAACTTTTTTATAATTGTTGCTATGTAGAGTCTTTTTGTATTACTGAGCAGGGTGGGAATCTTTAACTACTGAGAGTGTTTAATGTCTGTCTCTTTCTTTTATTATCTAAATTTAAATTATGTATTTCTTTAAGAAATATGATATACATTTGTAGAGCTTAAAAACATCCTGCTTTGAGAAAATTATTAAACCTTCTATAGCAGGAGAACAGCTATACAATCCCCAAACCTGGTGAGATGCAGCAACACAAAGAGTTTAGGATGCTCCATATTAATTGTTCCAAAATGTAGTAACTTGTAATACCCAAGTTATTGAGATGTTTGTGAACTTGCCTGAATAGCCAAATGCCATCCCCTGTGCATCTATTTGGCTGTCAGGATTGCCTCCCCACTTTCTGTGCAGAGGAGACATAGACAAACAGCAGAACATGGTTGTGAACACATTTCTTAAGTAATTGGCTCTGTAGTAGTAGTGCTAAATAAAGAAGCTGTAGTGGACAACCCATGTTGTGCTTATGTGGAGGGCAGACTGGAAGACAACCCACAACTTTCACAAGCCATTGCTAGAAGATTGGTCTGTGAACAGCTTACACAGACACAAAATTGCAAGGCAGGGCATGAAAGTATTTACCTGTGTTTGCAGTCTATTTGAGTTCTCCTCACTTTCTCTGTTAAAGATGTCTCTTAGAAGAAGTAATTTTTAAAAGGCTGTTGTTTTCCAGTAAGATTTCTGTATTTTATTTTAGTTTGTATGTAGGCTTTTCAGGATAAAATGTCCTAGAATGGGGAAAACTGCAATTGTTGAATATTTTGACTAGCTCTTTGGTGATAGTAGTTGAGTTTTACTCTGGAAAATTCCAGATGTTTTGGCTTTTCTTTCTCTTCCTTCCAAGAATTTGAAAGTTTCTGAAAGAATGCCTGTATTCAGCTGGATTAAATGGAAGTGTTGCTCAGCACCTTTACACGAGTCACATTTAGTCCTGTGGAAAAGTGAATTTCTGCTGACCTACATTGCTCATCATACATTTAAATCTTTTATCTCTGCTGACTTTATGAGAAAAAAATTTAATGAATTTCATTAATGTGTTCCAAATACCTCTGTGGAAACTACTGTATGATAAAATTAGGTTTTATGATATGATAAAAATATGTTTTTATATAATAAAAACAGTTTTTATATGTGCAGATTTCCACATAATCTTTTTCCCAGAAGGAGGAAACTGCCAGTTTGACTCCTTATTATCTTTGCAAGTTTCCTTTTTTTTATTGCATATCTACTTAACAGCATTGACCAATCTTCATTCTGGAACTTTGTGTAGAACTGAGAAGAGGACTTGATGGTGGGATTGCTGAATAATATCCAGAGATATTGTTGGACAAGAAACATATTTGCATAACAGGAAGAGGATCTGCTTTACTCCTGAGCAGAAGTACCCGAGCCCAAGTAGAATGTTAACCTTGGTATTTTTGTCAGAATATTTGCATCACCTCTTGCTGCCATAGCTAACCCTCTCTTAGATTACCACACTAGGGATCAGGAGTAATGTTTAACATGCTCCTTAGCACAACATGTAGTTTGATTGCAGAGAAACTTTTTTTCTGGTAGTTTTTCTTGTCCAGTATTCTTCAGTACCATTCTGTATATTAGTTACTGGATTGCTAACTAATTAACTAAACAACAAGAAAATTGAACTGATCATGTGAGTTTATGTAAGTGGCTGTACAAATTTTTTGAAGGGTCTTCTCCTTTCCTTTGGCTACTTTTATGTGTATTCTCTGTAGATTAAAATTTGACCACGTAGTTTGAACATGAACTTTGGATCACCTTAATTCTTATAACCATAACAAGAAATTTTCATTCTTCATTCACCATGAACCAATAATACATTTCCAAACTGTTTTAGGCAGAAGGGATAACTGAGTACCAGCTGAGCAGACATATTTACACTGGCCACATTGTCAGCAGGGGTAACCATAAAGACCCCAAAAAGTCATGATGCTGTAGCTTTGTTTGCATGTTCTGAAGAGCAGTAATTGGCTCATTCTACTGTGCAACTGTGGTGTTTGCATGTATTTTGAAGCAGCAATTATTTATCCAAATAATGGTTTGGGATAATTTCTTCTAAAAGTCACAGTAATATTACTGTCAAAGTTAGAGAAAAAGAAAACATTCTTTGCATAAAAAATTACCATTAATTTACTTAATTAAAAACTTAAATTTATCCAAGATGAAACAACTTGATCTAGTAATATGGAGACAAATGACTAGTACTACTTTATCTGTTCAGGCCTGCACCTTCAGCAGTTTTGTAGAAGGAGGTGGTTTTCTTTAATAATATGCCTTGATATTTAGTGTTTGTAAAACGATTATGGTTGTATAATAATCTGCTCAAAGGAACAAATAATCTCCAATGGAATTGATTCTGTTGAACAGAAATGGCAGGTGTTACTTTGCATTACAAGAGAAAAATATCACCTCCATTATTTTGGGTCTGTAAGGCTACTGAAATTACTTTCAGCATCATTACTGTAATTCTTTAAGTTATGTGATTAGTAGTTATGGAGGCCATTAAAGTAACTATTGATTCTATTGATTATTTTTAAAAGATTTTAAACTGAGTGCAGCACATGTATTTGCAGTTTTGTTTTATCTGGTGTTTCCTGTTCTTTTCTTCCTTTTACTGAATCATATTTTCCTTGTAACTTTCTTTTTCAATTGTGAGGCTGTACAGAAAAAGACTTCTTGGAGAGAAACCTATTCTTTGGGATGCTGGAATGTTTTGACGAAACCAACATGGTAATTGGATTCACCCTCCCTCTCCTCTTCAGTGCTTGCCTCCCTTCTCTGCCACTGACAGCAAATTTCTCATCTGGACTACCACATTCCTTTGTATTATGACTTCCTTTGTTCTACTTTGAGTTCTTCCCTTTTTTTTTCTTAGTTCTGTGCTTGTCTATCTGCAGCACCAGCTCTACATCCCTCTGATGTGTACGGGCAGAGAGGCTTGTCTTCCTTTTTATCTTGGTTAGGTCACCATTGACTTAAGATATAATTCTACATTGTACCCTCAGTCTAGACTAAAATGCGAGCCTGTCTGGTTGAGGGTCATTACATCACTTGTACCTTTAGGAAGAACTTCTGAAAGAGGCTTTGTTTTACAGCTCTCCTAATAGTGTCACACAATTCTGAATCAAGAAAAGAGTACCTGATAAGGGGATATTCTGTAAACTTTAATTTTGAGCCTTTGTTTCATGCAAAATCAGCTTACACTATTCAGTTTTCAAACAAGCACTATTTCTGAAAGTTACGTGTTTTAGAATTTCATATTTCAGCAATAGTTTATGTCCTTTTCTTTATTGCCACATTTATTTCATAATCAAACTCTGTTTAATAATACTTTCTTTACCTGATAATGTTTGAAATGCAGGTATGTCTAGTAAAGAAGATGACTTTTGCCCACCACTTTCACATTGGTCCATCCTCCTTTTAATTAAGGCACATCTTTTTCTGGTTCATCTCAATGAAAGACAGGAATTCAGTGTTAAATACTTGTTTAGGTGTTGGTATAAGTATTAATGGTAATGCAATCAACAAAACCTTTCTCCTATTTATTGAACCAGAACATGAACATTCTGTCTGATTGAGCAACTTGAAATTATTAGCTTTCTCCACCACAGAAATAAATCAGAATGTCTAAAGATTACTGGACATTTTGCAAACTTTCAGGTATTTGGACAAAGTGAAATCCCTAAAGCAATATACTGTCTCCAAAAATGTGTTCAGAAAATCCACTTAATTCAGTGGTTCTCACAGACTGTACTATATAACATATATGTACCAGAGATGCTCAGTCCCGAGTATTGCATCATCGTATCATATCATATCATATCATATCATATCATATCATATCATATCATATCATATCATATCATATCATATCATATCATACCATACCATACCATACCATACCATACCATACTATAATCACATCACATATCATATCATATCATATCATATCATATCATATCATATCATATCATATCATATCATATCATATATCATACTTTATTTTCTGTTTTATTTTCTACTTATTCGATTTTTTATTTTTTGATGGTTGATGGTGTTCAGTTGTGCTCCATTGGTTTTTTTGGATTTCAGTGCTACAACCAAAATTGAAGGTGGAATAGATGTGATATTTAGAGGTAGTCCTCCCGTTTAAGAAGGAAAATGTCCTACCAAGTGTGTAGGTCTCTTTGTGAAATCATGGTGATCATTCACTGAAATGTGGGGAAACTTTTTCAATCTTGTTTATCTTCATAATAATGATGTAAACTTTGATCTGGTTTTCAAACTGGATTGTCCTTAATATTAAGAGAAAAAGATTTACTGTGTATTACACAATTTGTCTTCATGTCTCTAAACAGGTAGGCTGAAGTAAGAGACACTGTGGGACTGAGCCATCATGTGAAAATAGATACAGAGAACAAAAACTTGTAATTGCTCTTGGTTAACATGTGAAAAATCTCTGAACATGTAGGAAACCTGAATTCCCCAGTCAAAATCTGCATCCTTATTATGAGTCCTAAGGAGATAAGAAGGAGAACTTTGAAGATAATGGGTATGAGATGGATTTCTTGTGAAGTCTTCTGATGGGAATTGGTTGATGATCTGTCACCTCTGTGAAACAAAATTAGCAATGAGCGCATTTGTGACCATCTACTTAATATTACTACAGAGCCTGACCTAATAAAATTGTTCAATGAAGGCTCAGAGAAAATGCAGGAATAATTACAGTGTTGAAATACTAATGGATGATTAAAAAATATATGGTAATTTGTAACAGTACAAAAAATATTTACTTTTAAACTTTTGAAATGCCTATATATATTTTGAAAAATTCCAAATCCGATAAATTTGACTTTAAATTTTAGGGTTTGCATTAATATATTTTAGACTAAACATGTTAAACATATTATTAGACCTGGTCTTTGGAACAAGGATAATTGTCTAAATATGGGGTCTGTAATGCCAACATAATGCATTTCCAAACCTGTTTTAAGGCTATTCAGTCTTATTATTTTACAAATAATGCACAAATGTTAGGTGCTGATAGCAAAAGACATTTTTATTCCCCACTGTTTCTAGCCCTGTCTTCATAGCAATTTGCTGTTATAGCAAAAGAACCACAATGGGGCAAATATTCAAAAAATGGTTAATGAAACGTGAAATGCCAGAAGGACTTTTATTGTCCCATTTGGAAATAGTACAAAAATAAGCAAATACACAAGTAACAATCTAGTACCTTTAGCAACAAAACCAGCACATTATCTAAATAGTGACAATCAAATCAGTGAACTTCTTTCTGCAATTAAAACTGCCATGCAAAAAGGAAAGTGATTAGGGATGAACCCTTGCATCTAGGGATAGGTGTATATTATTATTTTGTTCATAATTGTGATTGTCTTCAGAATATGAATTTATGAACAGTAACTTAAAAGCCTCTATGGCTACTACCATCTTCTGCAAACAGATTTTATAGCATATTTCAGGAAAATATCAAGAAAGCAATTATTTATCTGGAGCCTTATGAATCACTTTACTACTGAATATATAGTATAGAGATTACAGGATGTGACAAAAATGATTTTTCATAACTGGTTTCCTATTTTTATGGCATTATGGTAACTATGCATAATATATAATATATAATATATAATGTTGCAACCATATTGTGGCTGAGATCAAATTAGCTGTAGGCATAGATGAAGAGCCCAACCATTTTTCATGTATTTATTTTTGAATCTTTATAGCAATGAATATAATTTCACAGAAGTGCTGAGAACCACGGGAGGGCTACACCCTGAAACACGTTGCCCAAGAGACTGTGGACAGTACTTTACCTGGTAAGATGCTGGGCAAACTGGTTAACTGCTGAGTTGCTCAGTTTGTGATCTCCGGGGACCCAACCTAAGCTTTTCTGTGATTCTTTGCTCTGAAGTGGAAAGGGAGTAGCTGAGCTACCCTGTGCACATTCACAGAGTCGGCATGTGTATGTTTGCTGTAGTGCTCGAACTCAGAGAGAAGGATATATTTGTGGTGCCCATACCTGCTGTTCTTCTGCTTCTCAAAGAGTAGATAGAATCATAGAATCATTTAGATTGGAAAAGACCTTCACAATCACCATGTCCAACCATTAACCCAGAACTGCCAAGCCCACCACTAAGCCATAGGGGCACCCCTATGTTCCACATTTCTTTCAAATACCTCTAGGAATGATGATTCAACCACTTGCCAAGGCAGCCTGCTCCAGTGCTTGACAACCCTTTTGGTGAAGCAATTTTTCCTAATATCCAATCTGAATTTCCACTTGTGCAATTTGAAGTTGTTTTCCCTCACCCTATCACTTATTATCTGGGAAAAGAGGCAACAACCGTCTCATTACAACCCTGTTTCAGGTAGATACAGAGAGCGACAAGGTTTCCCCTCAGTCTCCTTTTCTCCAAGCTGAACAACCCCAGGTCCCTCAGCCTCTCCTCATAAGCCTTGTGCTTTGGACCCTAAACACCATATGCCACTTTGCCTTCATTTGCTTCAACACAAATAGTCCAAAAGACAGGTGAGGGAGACGTAAATGGTGAATGTTGAAAAATGAGTGATAAGTAAAGATAAGATGATAATATTTTTTTTCAACCAGTCCTTATCTGTTTGCAGTTTCATAATATAGACAATACTAAGCAGATGCTCTACTTTAGTTTGCTCAGATGCAATTTTGGAAGTATAGAGTATGCCCTGAATACAGTATCATTATGCCTGTGAGATGGCATAGTATCTGGAATAAGTACAATCAAAACTCCAGCAGGATGCCTTGGGTATGGGATTGAGATGCTTCTTGAAAAAGGCAGAGACACAACTTGAGCTGTGGCAGAGTATTTGCAGATCAAATGTACTTGCTCTGGGATTTTCATATTGTATTCTTGGCATGGAGATTGCCATGCCATTGAATTTTTCAGCTTTTAACACTAATAGCAGTTAAACTATTTTGTCTAATGTAAGTGGAATTTAGAGAGCTATCATGATGTCTACTGAAGGGATGCAAGAGAGAAAGGGGTTAGATGACTCTCAGGCATGACCTGACCAAAGATCTTTTCTACAACTGTTTCTCTCATTCTACCTGTAGCAACTGGAGGTGCAGTTAGGAAGCCAAACCCTGGTGACGGCACTGGTCCCTACTGCCTTGGGATGAATCCTGAAAACGAGGCTAGTGGTAAGTCTTTTAGTTCTTCTTGGTGTAAATGAATGGATTAACGTGTCACTTTTATTCTCAGAGAGAATATAAAACTTTCATGTGCTCTACTTCAACCTGCTAATTTGATTAACATGGAAAATTAAATTTCAGACACTTCAGTGAAGCCACAGGAGCT
>JAWWEV010000134.1:34165801-34175926 GCA_035583235.1 Hafferia zeledoni | reverse complement strand
TGTGCTCTACTTCAACCTGCTAATTTGATTAACATGGAAAATTAAATTTCAGACACTTCAGTGAAGCCACAGGAGCTTGAAGGAGAAACCTTTGTCATCACTTTGGTTCTGACCACAAAACCTGAAAAAGAAACTAATAACCTAATCCACTGTCTGCACAGCCTAGGAGAGGAAAACTTTCCCCAGAGACAGGACAGAGGCATAAAGTCCATCTCAAATGATGAAGAGTCCCCTCCAGAAGGAAAAAGAAACGCATATTCTTACCTCCCACTCTAAGAAGCAGGTGATGAATTTTTTAAAAAATGTAAATAAAAATAATTAACCTTTTAGAAATATTGTAATTTCAAAAAATGGTTAGTCCCATAGTGTAACTAAACCAGGTGGGTAGATATATGCCTATTTAAATAAAAAAATTTTAAAAAATAATTTTATGGGCTATATTTTGCAATTTTATTCTAGAGGTAGAAACCCTGAAACCCTGTTTAGTCAATAATTAGCCAAGGACAGTGCAGGACCCTAGAAGATAATGATTTGAAGAAAAATAACCCTCTGTGATAACAATACAGACTAGGTTGATCAGAGCTGGCCAACTTTGCACTTTTAATAACATTAGGATAAAAAGGATGCTCTTTCATATCTGCTGCTGCTCACCTGAAGGAGGGGATGAGGAGGTGATGTCCATTGTGGAAGAAGTCAGCAGAAATAAAATAAAAGATGTCCAGCCTATCATCAGTGTGTCAATAGCTTTCTCTCAAGAGGTTTCTGCATGGGTGAGCTTTGTGTAAATGCCAGACCTTTGGTCCTAGGGGAGACAACTCCTATGTCTTGGCATAACACTTAAGCTGAGTGGACAAAAAGATTTCATTTTCCCCATTCTCCTTAGCTATGTTATCCTATAAACCTACCTTGGATTCAATGTAGGCCTGGTAGGATTATAGTACTGTGCCACTGTGCTAAAGAATGTGGCAATTTGCCATTTTAATCTATGCCATGTGTCTAAGTAATTCTTGCCTGCTCATCTGAATAACTTTTCACTGTATCTGAGCTGGGGAATAAGAAGGAAACAATAGATGTGGGAAATGCAAACTGAACAGAAATTTCAGCTTTTGACTAATCTCTTCCTTCTTTCATCCCTTCTTTTCCCATCTTAGTTTTACAACTTTACTTGCTCAAGTGTAACAAAACCTGTATTTATTTTTTCTTTATGTGAACTCCAGCAAAATATTGGAGATTCAGCTCTCAGAGCTAATCCATGGCTACATTTTTGTGTTTTCTCTCAACATATGGGCACAAACCTCTTTTGTCTCTTCAAGGACTGCTTTGTTTATGACATTATTCATTGTTTTAGATAAGTCCTTGGCTTCTGAAGTTGGCTCTTGTAGTGTTTGTGGCCTCTTAACAAACAAAGGCAGCAGCACTGCTTTTATCCTTTTGACTACTCGGTCTTTGTATTCTGAATGCATTTGTGAGATAGAACCTCCAAGAAAGGACCAAAATAGTTACGTTGCCTTCAAGCTCGAATAGTCGGCACCTGGGGGTGCACTCATTAAGGACTTACATGCTACTTCACAAGTCTTGTGTATTTACAGGTTTACTCTCTTCTTTCACTTAACTTAAAAAATATGAAGTTAAGGGTCAAAACCAATCCCAGCAACAAACACAGCATTTTGTATTTTGAAGCATAGGTATGACAGAAAGGAGTCTTAAGGATCTTGTAAAACTTCACCAGAAAGTTAGGCACAGCCTTCTAATATAAAGATACAAGTATAGTGAAGGATTGACCTTTATGAAGATATGTTTATTTTTCTGTTTATCTCTAGGATTTTCATAGCACCTTGACATCTTCTTACTTTTATAAAAGCTTAGGCCAAAGCCTAGATGATTACACAAATATCTAGAGGATGGTGCTCTCTTGCAGAAACATGTAGCTCTCCTTGTTTCCATACAGTTTAAAGGTAATAATGACTAATCACATACCTGTATAAACAGTGCAAACTTTTGGTCTTGTTGCTGATGGGGCCACCATTCTTCCAAAATTGCATGTTTGCAAACCTTTCCCAGTAATTTTAGCATTTAAGATGCAGTAAACCCAAGTTTTTGTTACTACTTTCTCTCCTATCTGAACCCTGTAGTCACAGTCAGTGACACACTCACAAGCTGGTGCTAAACAACTAAATTATGGAAAAACTACTTTATTCTACTTCCAGAGTCATAGACCCTAAGCAGAATAAATTAGGTCATGGTCATCTTGAGCTAATTCAAAGATCATAATTTGACTCTTTGCCTATATTCACTCTCAAGTTTGTTCATATATTTTTCATATAAATTCAAACCTTTCAAAGAACTGTTTATTGTACATAACTGCTAGGTTTCTTAGATTAACTTACAAGCTGTTTGATCCTTTTGATGCTAGCCAAAGACCAGGTGATCTGCAGCCACACAGTCTGGTATCCATTTCTGGGTGTATTGTGCCTGAGAAAGGAGGGTGCAGAAGCCAGTTCCTATTCTTTGCATGACAAAAGGTGCTAGTGCAACCCCATATGAATATAGGAAAGATGCTGGTTCACTGATCTAAATTCCTGATTTAAAACTGCTCTGGTAATCTTTCAGAGCAAGGTGCTGAGGCAATTAATGGTCACAGACCTGGATTCAAACCCTGTTGATCTTGTGCAACCAGAAGTTTTTTTTTAGTTCAGAGGATTTCATTATGTTGGGCCAAGAGGCTGAAAAAAATGGCCTGTACATCTTTTAGTGTTTTGTACTCAGGTGAAGTAAAATGTGATCTTACTTCTGAGAGCCTTTTTTGGTGAAATGATGGGTTGTAGATCCTACCAGAAAACCCATACCTTCAACATGGTCTTTTTAAGTTAAAGAGGGCATACATCTGCTTTAATGCGGTTGCAATGTGATGCATTAAGAAAAACAGTTTCATGGGTGATTGAGAAGTAATTAACACATGGCTACTCCAAAAACTCAAGTCAATAACAATTTGCTTAGTGGCAAATCCAAAGTAAGCAGGGCAACCATCAATGCTGAGTGAACCTCTCTGGCATATCATAGCACATGAAGAGGCAATAAATGTATTTTGTAATGTCTTACTCATTTTGATCTTGGTATAATTTACAGGCTACTATTTTACGGTTCTTAATATCAAATCACACATCAATATACAGCAGCAAAATCTGAAAATGACATAATAAAATGCAAGCAGCTGTGAGATACATTATATAGATGACACAAATTGATGTGAAACAAATAATATTTATTACAGATATTTGCTAGAAAAATTTTCTCTGCTTTGATTATTCACCCAGATACTTTATAGTATAGATTATAACATAATATGTTTTCCAAACCAGAGACCTTCTGGTACTTCTGGGTTTTTCTTGGAAGATTTTCCTTCACGCAATTGACTTTAAATAAGGAAGGAGATAAAATCCTCTTATTAACTATTTGAATGAATTATAATGGGGATAGTCGAGGTTCTTTTGGTTTTCTTCTTTTCCTTTCCTATTCAGATGGGGAAAAATTTACTAAGATTTTTCCATTACTGCAAAGAAAGCTTCCACAAATTCTCCCTGCCCTCCCCCTCAAAAACCCCAATGGAAAGAAGCAAATAAAAATTATTCATAACAGAGAAAGGAAATAAGGATTTTAAGCAGAATGGAAATTCAACAATTTGACAATTGTATTTGTGAAAGGGTGTTGAGTGAGGTCATAAAGCCTTAACTTGAATATAGTAGGCCATAAGAGTGGTATTTTACTTAACCAGCAGTCTCAAAATAGTGTCCAGTCCTGACAAGATTTGTGAGTAGAGCTCACTCAGTTCCATTTCTCTCTGGTTGTGCCTTCACAAAACTTCCTAATCACTGGAAATTTCACTTGTGGCACTGCTGCAACAAATTTTTGAAATTTTCAGTTAAATAAAGGCATTCTGTGAGGATTCTGGTATGTCCTTAAAGGTTTGGTCTCTCAATTAGGATAAGAAGAATTTGGAAAATATCAAAAAGTGTTATTGTGTTGGGGTTTTGTGACCAGGTTTTGGTAGCAAGGGGGCTACAGACGTGGTTTCTGTGCAAAGCTGCCAGAAGCTTCACCCCAGCTCCAGCAGAGCCAAAGCCAGCCAGCTCCAGGACAGACCCACCAATGGCCAAAGTCAAACCAATCAGAAATTATTGTAATACCTCTGGGATAACATATTTAAGAAGGAAAAACAGCAGTTACTACACAGATGTAATTGAGGCCAGAGAAGAGCGGAGTGAGAACAAGTGAAAGGAACAACTCCACAGACACCAAGGTCAGTGCAGAAGGTGGGGCAGGATGTGCTCCAAGCACCAGAGCAGAGATTGCCGTGCAGCCTGTGGTGCAGACCATGGTGAGGCAGCTGTGTCCCTGCAGCCCATGGAGGAGAGCAACACCAGAGCAGGTGGATGTGCCCCAAAGAGGGCTGTGGACCCATGAGAAACTTGTGCTAGAGCAGGGTCCTGGTAGGGACCTGCTGACCTGTGGAGAGAGAAGCCCATGCTGGAGAAGGTTTCCTGATAGGAATTGTGACCCTGTGGGGGACCCACATTGAGCAGACTGTGCCTGAAGGACTGTACCCCATGGAAGAGTGACCCACACTGGACTCACATGGGAGAGGTTTGTGGAGAACTGCCTCCCTTGGGAAGGACCTCATGCTGGAGCAAGAGAAAGACTCTTTTCCCTGAGTAGTGGCAGAAACAACCTGTGATGAGCTGACCATAACTGCATTCCCTGTCCCCCTGTGCTACTGGGAGCTCAGGAAGGAGGAAGGGGAGGGTGAAAATGTTTTTAATTTTTGTTTTACTTCTCATTATCCTGCTCTTATTTTGTTAGCAATAAATTCAATAAACAACCTTAAGCTGAGTCTGTTTTGCCCATGATAGTGTTTGGCAAGTGGTCTTTCAAAGTCCTTAACTCATAAGCCCTTCATAATATTTTTCTCTCTCCTGTCCAGTTGTGGAGGAGAGTGAGAGCGTGGCTTTGGTGTGTGCCTGGTGTCCAGCTAGGGTCGACCCTATACCGTTGCCTAGAATTTTTGACTGAGACAAAAAACTAAGCAGCATTGATTTATTTTCTGCTCAGAGTATGGAAAGTTTCTCAACTGTAAAAATCTTTCTTTGTAATTCCCTTTAACTCTCCACTTTTGCATTTTGTTCTATATGAAATCTGCAAGTACTGTAGCCCACAGAAAAAATATTTTTCAACCAGGAAATTGTTAGGAGGTTTCTGAATGCAAGAACCACAATAGAAAAAAAAAAAAATCCCTCTTTTTTTGTGTGTGTCGGGTTTTTTTGTTTGGTTGGTTTTGGGTTTGTTTTAGAAAATAAAGTACAATTTTCTGAATAATGTATCTAGTATTTATTTGAATTTGCTATGTGACTGGGGCTAAATTTATAGCATGTTGCACTCCAAAGGTTTCACACAGATTCATGTTGGCTCTTTATGGCTGTAGGTCTTGCTGGATTACTTCAGTGTCGGCTATTTCTACCTGAAGACGCATGTATTTTTTTCAAACCTGTTCCACCAGTTTCAGCTTTTGCATCTTTAACAAGTCCAGTAGCTATGACAAGGAAAGAAATTGCATCTCATCAGGATGAAGTGCTGGTGAGTTTTCTTCATAATTTAGATGCTTTTCATTAAAAACTGGCCTTCCTCTTAACTGTGTTCCCTTTCTCCAACTATGGAAATATGGCAATACATAGAAAAAGAGCAGAAGGTACTTAACCAGCTGAAAATGTAGTCCCTCTGTTTATACTACTAATTTGGCTTTTGATTTACTTCACAAGCAAAATTACATCTTAGCTGAGGTAAATACAATGGGGATATTAGACAGCAACCTAAATCTGAGAAGATCAAAAAACATGACGAACTTGTTTTCCTAAAATCCACATGCATGCACTTCTGATGTTAACATGGTTCTTTTTAGTCTGCAGGAACTGAGTCTCAAATAATAATGTTCTGCTGTGGCAAACATTTTCAAAGTGTTATGTTCTTATGCAGCAGTATGTAGAGTGCTTTCTGTGACACTGTTTTATAGATACCTTACTAGTACTTCATACCTAGTTTCTCAGAGTGTTAAACTGTTATTCAGCTGATAGCTCCTGACTTTTTTTCAATTTTGTTTAGCAAAGCTTATAGAAAAATAAAAGAAAAATTCTAATACAAGACAATAAAGATGGATTGCTGAATATTAGATAAGCACATTCTTCTGCTCCAGCAGGAGTAGACAAACTGAAGAGGTGTCTCATCCCCTCATTAGACTGAGGCTGTATTGATGTCTTATTACTGCTAATTAAGTATTTAAAAAGTTTCACATGGGTTGGAGCTTTAGACTACAGATGAATGAAAACTTGCATGATTCAGTGTGTCCTAACAATACTATGAACAGACATTACTAACTCTTTACATTATCAATTCATTTTAGACAGTCTCCTGAAGAGCTGTGGGTCAGAATTGATACATGCCTCATTATATATTTGCAAATTAATTCACAGACAAGGATAATATGTGCTGAGTAAATAAAAACCAGAACAACATTACTATTTATCTGGGGGTTTTTGCTTACATTCCTACCTGCACATATATCTTCTCAGCTAACAAATGAAAAACCTATAGGATATTCCTTGTTCTATATACCTTTTAAATATGTTAAGAAATTAGTTTATTTGCAAGAGAAACAGTTCTACTATCCCATTCCTAGCATTCAACAGCAAAGTACTGATTCAGCATTGTCTCTATAAAAAGACCGAACACAAATAAAAATTCATGTCAGATTCTCTGTAATACAACTTCTGGGAAAGAAGATCTTTCTGTATTGCATTGAAGCTGTTACTTAATTGCACAGCAAGTCAGTTCATGGTGTTCTATGGCAGCTTCACATATGTGTTTAACAGAAAATACTGAAATAAACTCAGTGGGACACTGTGTCTCGAAGATGATCAAGCACCAAAGGCAAAACTCTACTGTCTTTGCTAAGACAAAGAGATGGAGCTATCTAAGAGTGACTCCTCTCATCCCTCCCAGAAGCTTCAACAGACATATAGAGGCCATATAGTGAACAGTATATCAAGGCCTTACAATCAGTGACGGAAGAACAATGAGGAAGTGTCAGGTATTTGCAGCCTGGTCTCTACCCACAGTGATGAGCAAGACCATCTCTTGTCCAGACACCAGCAAAGCCATCCTCGCTGTGTCCAGCACCTGCGACAGGCAGCAAGAGTGGTGGTGAGTCTCCTCTACAACTTGTGTCCTTAAGTGTGGGGCAACCTCTGGCCTTTGCAGAGGGGCTCTTGGTGCTATTCTGCATCACTGTTCACCAGCTTGAATGTAAAGCTGGAACAGGAAACCACGGGAAGGTTTAGATCGCAGCTTGCAGTCAATAAGCTTGATCAGAACACATGTGAATCCAAGTATCTTAAAAACTGGTATGGCTTTCACTATGTGATGTTAGAAATATTCTGAATAAGAGTACACAATGTCAACTACTTTAGTACATGTTGAGAATAATATGTCAAACCTTGGTACATAACTAAACCAAGGTTTAGTTTAAAGCAGGCAGAAATTAGATCAGTGCCATTGATTATACTCCTAACAGTACAAGTGAAAACAGGCTCTAGTCTGTGCAATGTACTGAAGCAGCCCTTTTAATTGATTAGTATAATGTGATTGATTTAATAATATGTGCAATCAGTATTGTTTTCTATCAGCCTCTAATGTGGAGCTCAGTGTGCCTAGTATCTAGATTCTCTTATTTATTAATGTCAGATTTCATGTTGTTGCATTGTTATACTCTGCTGCTCAAAAACAGTAAGTAATCAGAGTTTTACTCTTAGATTTCTCCTGGCAAAGCAGGAGCAGTACATGGGGGATGGTGAATGCCTTCAAATACATCTCACCTGAAAGCAGGTGGCAGCCCTTTTGCAATCTGATTGAGTTTGACACGGGTGGAACCAGTGGGGGCTGTTGTTTGCAGTGACTAATACTCAGTATTCACTCCCTGTGCTTTTCCACTCCCTTGGGTGCCTAGCTGAGATATTAAGAAGTAATCTCTGGGCAATTGCCAGAGAGGATATAGTTTGTTTCCTGGAGATCAATATCCTTGGATGGAGGGACTGTGTTAGTGGTTCAGCACTTCTGCATGAACACAATTAATTACATAGGTGAGCCCTGTGTTTAGACACTTTCATCCTTGATCTGCCTAACAGCCTTGCTGTTAAGGATTATCCTCCATCCTCACTGATTAATTTGATAACAGACTATTTGTGTCCTTTGAGAAAAAGATGAGAGACAGAGCTGTCTATCAGCATTCTGAATTTTGTCTTAAAAAAAAATAAAAGCCTTTCCAACCTTAACTCCATTATGAAGGTTACAAAGAAAGCCCCCACCACAAGTGTTCTAATCAAAGAACGCCCCTGGTGCTACTGAGGACAGAAATTGTGATGAGATCTGTTCTGCTCTAAGTTCTTAATTGACTGTTTCTAAAGGAATCTTAAAGGTTTATGGCAAATGCTAAACAGCCTCTGTTTTCTAATTGTGTCTCCCATTCTGTAGTCCTCACAAATATCTCCTTAGAATAATAAGCTGGAGATACTTCCAGTTAAAAGCAGTGCAGATCAGAGGCAACTGTGTTAATGGAAGAGGATAGGTCTTAAGCTCAGAAAAGCCATGAAATTTATGGATGAGTTTTAATAAATCTCTCTATGGTTCTTTTATATGTTGGTATTTCAATAGCTTGTTTTATGGCATGAGAAGCTGACATGCTGTTGTGAGCATCCGATGATGAATCTCTGCTTATTAGCACACAGAGAAAGAAGTAATTACAGCATCAATACTGAGTTTTATGTCATTAAATTACTGTTTGAACCTAAGCATAATTTACATTTAAAAATATGATTAGCAAATCATCATTCATGATCATCTTGATAAGTTAAGAAAATCATTGGGAACAAGACATTCTTCTGGAGAGAATTTGGCCCTTTGTGCCAAATTTTCAGGTGGACAAGAGACACTATATGTACACGTACATGCTTCTTTGTCTACATTTTTATTATCTTTCATTTTCCTTAGCCAATTTGCTGGCTTGTGTAGAAATGAATATATATTTCTTACTGCAAAGCATATATTTTATATATAATTGATACAAAAAATTGTTGTTATCACAGAAAAAATGTATGACGTAATTCTTTGCTGTTAATGCTGGGTAAGTGTTTAAAAACAGACAAAAAAGAAATCAAAATGGTGATGGGAGGAATACTTAAAAACAAGAGACAGGAAGGAAGAAATAAGTTACAGTTTTGCAGATGTTCTCACTAAATAATTTATTCAACACTTTAAATAGATGGCCTGATTTTTGGCTCAGTCAAGCAGATTTAGATGTCATAATATAGGTATAGGAATGTAATTAAAAGCTTCATTAACATTTTTGTATAGTTCAGAAGAATATTTTTGGGGTGGACAAAAGTGGTTGCAGGGACAAGTACTCCTGAATATTGCATTTTCATCAATATAGGTTTTTGAGCCAAATGAAACAGATGTGATGTCCTACATCAGGTTTATTCCACAAATCTGCTGTACCAAAAACCTGGGTTTAGATTTTGAAGTGCAAAAGCAAAACATTTAACCAAAGAAAATCTTAATGTCATTATTTTTACACGGGCAAAGCCTACATTTGCCTGAGGTGGCAGTTTCCAGCAGTGACTGGCAGATGAAAACACTAGGGAGACCCAACTGCATTGTCTTTACCGACAGCCTGAATTCACTGTGCCCACAAGTCTGCTCTACACTCACCTCAGACAACAACAGGACTGTTTGTTAAGGAGACCATTCTGTGTTTTTTTTTCTCAGTGGTCTGTCCTGTGGTTCAGCAGATGGGATCCAGTGGTTAAGGCAGATGTGCAGGGTGGATGAATAGGCTCCGGTGTGCAGGGCACTCCCTGTGGTGCATCAGCGAGTGCATCATCCTGGACCTGAACAGTGAGGAATGCTTCAGGAAGTACTCTGTGCAGTCAGCTGGCCAGTTAGCTTTGGCACTACTCTCACATTGTCCTCGAATTAGAACTGGAAACCATCTCCATTGAACCATATCTGATTGGAGGTTCAGTG
>JAWWEV010000134.1:34140537-34156322 GCA_035583235.1 Hafferia zeledoni | reverse complement strand
TTCCTTCCTTCCTTCCTTCCTTCCTTCCTTCCTTCCTTCCTTCCTGCCTGCCTGCCTGCCTGCCTGCCTTCCTGCCTTCCTTCCTGCCTTCCTTCCTGCCTGCCTTCCTTCCTTCCTGCCTGCCTGCCTTCCTGCCTGCCTGCCTTCCCCTGCCTGCCTTCCTTCCTGCCTGCCTTTCTCTTTTCCTTCAGCTATTCTCTCTGTCTTTCCATTTGAGATGAAAAGCAAGTCCCCAGCTTATTTTCTTTCACCTTTATGATCTGAACCAAAAGGAAGGTGGGTGGGTGAAGAGTCCATGACAACTTCTCCTCACCTAGCCTTGGAAGGTGAGAAGATATAAGAATCTGGTGCTAACTGAGATGAAATGGTAATACTGCTATATAGAGCCAAATGGGAAGGAACAAATGTCAGGACTGTATTGACATGGGAGCTTTACAGTCCAGGGAACTGCTTAACTAGGTTTAATAACAGGAATTCTACCTTTTTAAAAACCCTACTAAGTGCTCAGTTGTAGCTGAAGTCACTGTGGATTTGAGGAATGTGGTTAGGAAATAATGCTTGTCAGGACAAAATCAAAGGACTTTCTTTTCTTTCTTTTAATTCAAGAAAATGAGAAGACCATATTTTGTTCTTACACCTAGTGTAATGCTGAAATCATTTTACTGCTGATGAGGAAGGGTAACTTCAGGCTTTTTTCTTGGATACCACTAAGTGACCTACTGATTGATAATGTGTGTATTTATATGACTTAAGTGATTTTACCTTTGATTGATGTTATCATCTGTTTATTTTTCTTCTGTGTCATATTTGATAATTACAGTTTTGATTTCTTTTAGCTCTAAAATTGACATTTTAAGAATAGATTCCAACATGAGTTCTGTAAGTAGATCTTAGATATAAAGACCTTTGCTCCTTGACACGAAAAAATATCTAATGAAGGTGATGTTATGCTTAAAACAGTCTTCTGTTCTCCACACATTACATGTTCATATTAATCATTGTATAAGATTTCTTTAACATCCAGTGTTGACCTATATCCTAATACTTTGCATAGATGATTACTGTAATACTATGGTGCAACTATTAGAATCTTAGCCTGCTGGGGTGGCCAGAGATGCTCTCTGAAAGGGATGTCTTATGGGACACTATAGACATCTTAAAAAAGATAATAAGGATAAGAAAATTAAAGCAATTTTTTTGGCTGTTAATAGCATAGCTAAAGAACAATTAACAAGGACAACCATGGGAGAAAAAAAATCTGTTTGAATAACATGAAGGATGTGTGAAAAACTGGAGCTCTTCTGACTTCCTCTATTAGTACCAGACACTTTTCCTGTAAGAAAAAAAAAGTAGCGGTAGATAAAAATGGTGATGCCTGTGATTCTTTTGCTGCAGTGACATAGATAAAAGTGTAATCATAATTGGCAGAAGTTGCTTTCTTTGGAAGATGAGGGCCATCTGACTAAAACAAAGCACTGACTTAAAGCAGAATTCATAATATCTCTGGCCATTCTCTGAAAGGGAAGGTATGAGCTAGAGGTCAGTTACTAATCATATAGCTAAAAATTTTTAAACAAAAATACTGGAGATTTAATACTGGAGATTTAAATCTGAAGATTTAAACAAGTAATGACACTTAGTGATGAATATGATGTACTCTTCAGCATTGCAGTAATTCTCTGTTGTTGGGTGGCTCTGTGTTGTTAAAAGATAAGAAATCAAAAAGAAGTTATTGATTCTCAAGTGAAAAGTCCATGTGTTCACTTGTGTTAAATGGTTGCAGCTTCATTGATGCTGATAAGTATATTTCATCACTTAAAGGACTGGCCTGGGATGCATAATAATTTTTCAATAACTATTAAATAATTGCAGACACAGAATTTTCCATGGTGGATCAGCTATTCAGAATATTCCTGCTCATCCCATATAACACTTCATATCTTTCATTTGATTGAGACATGTATCAAAAAACAAAATTAAAACAGGCAATTAGACTCTTTTAGTAGGCGAAAGATAGTGCACTTCCGTCAAACTGAGTCCTCAAGCCGGCTGTTCCTCACAACACATTCAGTTGTAGAATCTGACTGTACTCAGACACTGTCTCTCACTAAAAGACTCTCTTACACCTTGCCATCTGTCATGTGCTGCCTGTTCCCATGGTAAAAATGGTTCCTCCAATTTTGTCAGATTTGCCATTGAGATTGGTAATGGAGTAAGCTTCAGAAATGTGTTCCTTTTCCCACTGCTTCCCTTGGATTGATCTCACTTTCCTATGTTGTCCTAAGTGAATTTGGTAGTACTTCTAAAAGGTAAAGATTGATATGCAGAAAAGATTTTGCCTTAACCTTATTAGTAGGTAAAAGGGTAGAAAAGCTTAACTTTAAACTTCCTAAATTCTTTCAAACTTTCAGTAGAGTTGCTCATCTTCAGTAGAAAACGATATATATTACTTAGCCACTGTCTGTATAACTGTTCATAAATATGTAGCAGTGATGATGGAGGAAGAGGCAGTGAGAGGGCAAGAAATAAAGAACTGTCTGCAAAGATAAATAGTTGGGGTGTACTGTATATGGGCAAAATGCACTTTCATGAGGAACAAAGAAATTACAACATTGTCGTATACACATTTCACTTTTATCTATCTGATATGACACAAAAATGCTAAGCTGACAGTTCATACTTCTCCCAATCAAATATGAATTTACAAATATTAATCCTGTATTTGTTTGAATAGAATGGCAAAAGGAGATATGTTACCACAAATTTGCAATTTTAGTGACTTCTGAAATATTTTTGACATGTTCCTTTGTCACTGTGATGTTAATTTTATGTTCAGTCGTCATCTCATTTCCCAGATCAGCGTTTGCATTTGAGAGCTAAATAGCTAAGTCTCTCAGCAAGCATCAGTGACACACAGATGATCTCCTGTTCCCTGTGCACCAGCTGCAACACATCTTCGGTGAACACCATTGACATAAGAGACTTAGATGTGCCAAAGATGCTGCCAGAGCATCTGTGCATAATCTGGATGTTCATGACCCCAATTCATTCCACTAGTAACATCTACTGATATGTCCATATTCTCCTCAACCAGACCTTCCAGGTGCCTTGGGCTTTTTTTTTTGAATGAGGATTCTTCACTGTAAAAATGTCCAGAATTAATAGCCAAATTAAAAAGGAGGGCTCTCAGATGCTGATTTAGTAACTCTGTCAATAGCAAAGTAAGAAGCATCCTAATACAACAGATGACTGTTTAGCTGCTGCAGGTCTTGTAGAATATCCAAGTAAAAACATTATAGTGCATTCAAAGAACTCCTCATAAAGCAGAGAAGTGTGCTTTATATGTGGTAGTTATAGCATATACATAGTACAGTAGGTACACTACACATATCCAGACTGTCATGCATGCATGACTTTAAATGCATTGCAATAATTTATGCTAGCTGAGGAACTGGCTTGGTGTGATATCAAAAATAAATTCCCTGGTGATTTGAAAATATGAGTCCAAGTCTTGCTGATTGGAGCTGCTGTTAATGATCTGAGAAATACCCGCAAATCTAACAAATATATGAAGCCTCCAAGCTTTCCCTAATAGTTTGGGGAGTGTATGTTTTCAGAAATCTTGCTTAATACTTATAGACTGCAAGTGTGTGCCTGTACTTTCCAGGTGGGATTGTCAATATCATGCGTGACCTTACTGTGCAGTTGCTCTTAGCACATACTAGTCAAAGAAGCCATTGGGAAATCCATTTTCTAAGATGGAGCATTCTGTCATAAAATTATTTTATATAAAATTACTGTTATTCATTGTGACTGTGCAGTTCTCCCAACTAAGAGAAATGCACTGAACATTCAGGGATGGAAAGAAGCATTATGGCTTCAAAGAACAGTAGCCATTAGGAAATACTAATCTTTTTCCACTTGGGAAAAATGTTCTAGGTTTTCTTACATGTATCTAGGAATTTAAATGTAACTTCGGAAGAAACTCATCTGTGTTCTCTTGGCTCCCTATCTGGTGTAGGAGCACAGCAAGCATTCTGTGAACTACCATTTCCAAATGTAGATGTTCTAGGAAATTGAGAGAATGCAGCATGTGTGTTTTATGTGTTAAATCAGCAGATTTTCAGATCCTCTAATTAAAGAATCTTTTTTCCTGTAGTTTACGCAGCTTATCAGAAATCCCCAAAATTTCTGTCAGGAGTTGTCATAAATGTAACAGAAAGCAAGACATAGCTCATAGATCTGGTACTTCAGCAGATGTATTTTGATGTAACCTTGTAAGAACTCTGTGAAATCTTGCTGGTTTACCGTAACTGATGATTTCATAGTGGTAGTTACTGCAATATGTAGTTATGTTTGTGTCATTTTATGGTCTCATCAAGAAGACATTTCTAGTAGCCTCACGAAGTGTTCAGAGAAACCTGCCAGACTTTCAGTACATCTAAAAGAATACTTTAAAATATCCACATTCATCACTTTGTATAAATTCAGGCATGGAATTCTTGTTTGTGATTAGTTGTTGTTAAGACTTCGTGTTGTCACAGAATCATGGGCTTAGTATACTTTTTTGACTGAAGGAGATATCTGCTCTTATTAGAAGGCAATGAGAAGAAACAGTAGAGATAAGATTAATAAATCACCATAATCTGTGCTTATTAACAAATGCAATAAAGCTACAGAGCATGGGTATGTTTTTACAGCAAAGACAGTACAATTTTCTCAGTGCCCTTTCTGATGCTCTATAGGTTACTGTCCTTTTGTGTAAATCCTGTTGTTAGTGCTTACTTTTGTCTGTATCACACTGTCATTACTGTTAGGTGACCTCTTTGCTATTTGGAACAACAGTCTGGTATTGTCCCATGATAGAGACTCCTTAAGTACATATATTTTATATATATATATATATAAAATAAGACCTTCCAGCAGACTCCCTTATGCACAGGCCATTATTCTAGACAACTTCGGTGATGGGAGACTATATATTGTTGAGAAAAATTCTGCAGCCGAACCACTTAATTCCAGGCACTGTGGGCTGATGACAACTTTCTGGCTGTTGTAGACAACCTTGTTTCACATCAATAAAGCTCCTAATGTAGATTCATATCTGAGAGGGGAAAAAATGATGTTCAGCAATATTTCTCTGTGTTTTATTGTGACTGTGCCTTTTGGTTGGCATCTCTCTGATTTGTGTTCAGTTTCATGCGGAAAAAATGCTTTAGCAAATGGCAGCTTAAGTCACTTGGTCTGTTCAGCCTGGAGAAGAGGAGACTGAGGGGAGACCTCATAGCAGTTACAACTTCCTCACAAGGGCACTAATCTCTTCTCCGTGGTGACCAGTGACAAAACTGGAAGGAATGGCCTGAGGTTGTGGTAGGAGAGGTTCAGGGTGGATATTAGGAAAAGATTCTTCACTTAAAGGGTGGTTGGGCACTGGAACAGGCTTCCCAGGGAAGTGGTCACAGCACCAAGCCTGACACAGTTCAAGAAGTGTTTGGATTCTTGGAGATGGTCCTGTGCAGGGCTAAGGGTTGGACTGGAAGATCCTTGTGAGTCCTTTCCAACTCAGCATATTCTGTGATTCTGTGATGCTGTGAACCAATTAGTATTTCATCTACTTGGGAGCCTTAACAAGTTACTTCAACAGCTGACTTCATGAGGCATCTCAAATGCTCATTCTGAATCTTTACTTAGTTTTTAAGTCAGTTTCTACTGCAGGATCTGTTTGACTAACTTAAGAGAATGCTTTCCCTTTGAGAAATCAATACAAATTTATACTAAGTTCTATTCAGTGTTTTTTTGCTATAGGAGCCCGTTCTTTTTGTCACTAACTTTTATTTCAGATTATCTTTGAGTTACCCAAGTTACTGACTATATGGTCTTTGTAGTTTTCCGCTGTTGCAGACTACTAAGAATAATTTTATAGTTTAGAAGAGTATTTATTTGCTTTTTGTTTTTATGTGTGGTGCAATTCTCTATTATATCTCTTTATGTCTTGGGAAAGCATCTAAAGAAATGCTATGAGGTCTTTTAGTGATGTAAGTGACAGTTTTGGCCTTATGTCTCATTATCTGAAAGACAGCATCTTCAGCAGCACCAACATATCTCATTCTGCCAAGGCCCAATGTAGAACATAATGTGTGAAAGAGACTCAAAATGAGGGGGGACAGATATCTTTCTTGCTTAAAATGCTATGAATTTTATTCCTTTAGGGTAAATGACTGTATTTTATAACTCAAGTTCTAGGGAAAATAAATACTTTTAAGCCACTGAAATGACAGGACAGTACATCTGTGTGAAAAGTGAATCATCTGGGGAATAAAAATGAGCAAGATCACTCTGAATTAAGTGCATAAGTCCACAGCCTGAGTTATTGGTTTGATACTCAGATGGTAGAGTGCAAGATCTTGCTTTGTGCTAGTCGTATGGCCAGAGCTGCTAGAAAATGTGATCTCAGTTTGAAACATTTTGGATCTGGCCCTGAA
The DNA here is from genome assembly GCA_035583235.1 of Hafferia zeledoni. Taxonomy (NCBI): domain Eukaryota; kingdom Metazoa; phylum Chordata; class Aves; order Passeriformes; family Thamnophilidae; genus Hafferia; species Hafferia zeledoni. Next base: position 34,149,840 of record JAWWEV010000134.1, on the reverse strand, counting down.
GCAGAGATGTTAGAAACTGCTATCCTGTTTTCACCTTCTGGGCTGTCAGCAGTGTCTTCTAGAGACAGAGACCTGGAAGATGAAGGGTCTGAGTGACATGTGCATCCTGGTGACAAGGCCATGAGGACCTCTGCAGTCAGCCCAGACAGAGATCGCCAGTCTCAGCTTAGACGGGCAAGGGAGGTCTGCACGCCCTTGGCAGTGGTGTTAGTACCTGAAAGTGGATCAGTAAAATTGATATTCTGTATTAGGGCTAACAGTGATAAGAATATATATTTTTAATTAATTTAATAGAGGCAGACACTGGAAGTTTGCGCGGTGGTTGTTTTGTTTTGATGAGGGGTAAGCTTTTAAATATATATACTAGTTGGAATTGATTCAAATTGGTAGTAAAGCTTAAATCAAAACTTTATGAACACTTTTTACAATGACCTGAATCACAATTAAAGAGAGCCCTGCTATGTCTTATAATGAGAGAGATTGCAAAGGGAAAGGAAAAGCAGTTTATTGATTTTGGGTCCTAAAAATATTCAGCAACTATAATCTGTAGTTAACAGATCCACAGAACTCATGCTGATTAATTTCCTTATTTGAAAGACGTTTCTTTTCATACTGTACATGAATGTTCCCTGTAGGGCTCTATAGATTATAGATTTTAAAACTGAATGAGAAAATGAATGCATTATTTTCTTGCTTTTTTGTGATGTTGTTGTTATTCACAGAATATTCTATTTTAATAGAATTTATGCTTTTACCACCATTTTAACCTTTCTTTGTAGAAGAAGAAAAAAAGTCTTTTATCATTCATATTGAAAAAAAAGCTTAAGCTTTAATCCACTCAGAGTCAGTAACTGTCATTTGATCTTAAAGGATAGCACTCATAAACTATAGAAAGGCAATGGCTAAAACATTCTTTATGGTGTAAATGTTATAGTGCATCTCATATTTATCGAAGGGACCATCATTATGCATAGCCATTACAGTGGAAATTCATGGCACTGTATCAAGCAGTATCTCTGAATTTTCTATCAACTCTGTGAGGCTCAATGAAGTACCTGTGTCTTTCATAACATTCCACTTCACCTCCTGTTTAATTCAACTCCCTATGAAAGACTGTGTTGTTGCATAAATATACACAGTTTGGGCAAAGGGATTAATGAAGACCATAAATGTGGAGACTGCGTAAGGTCTGATTGAGTTATCATTAAAATATACCTGTTGCTCTTCTGTAATTTATTTTGTAGCATTTTGTGTACCATCTTCTGTTCATAAGTTTGACTCATATCTAAGCAATGTTCTAGTGCTCTAGGTAATTTTTAGCTTCGTATTAGGAAAGAAAAAAATAATGTTTTCTGCTTATTACAAAAGATTTTCCAATGTTGCTTTTTCTGCTGATTATTAGCATGAAGAGGTTACAAAGCTGAGCACACAGATCAAGTACAGGAATCAGCAGGTTTAGGAATTGCCAGGTTTTGTGGTGCTGATTTTCATTCAGGAAAACTGAATTAATACCTAAAAATTACATTCTGATATTTACATTGATATTGGAAAGGGACTTTTTACAAGGTCATGAAATTGTCCAAAAACTGAAAGGGGGTAGTTTTAGATTAGCTATTAGGAAGAAATTCTTTACTGTGAGGGTGGTGAGGCACTGGAGCAGGTTGCTCAGAGAAGTTGTGGATGCCCCATCCCTGGAAGTGTTTAAGGCCAGGCTGGATGCGGCTTTGATCAACCTGGCCTGTTGGGAGGTGTCCCTGCCCATGGCAGTAAGGGTTGGAACTAGAGAATCTCTAAGGTCCCTTCAAATCCAAACCATTCTGTGATTCCTTGACATTTTTCTGGAAACCTTATTCTTGTATAGGGGCCTGGGGAATTGTGTCAAAAGAAGTCAAATGAAGAAAGGAATAAATGCTGTTTAAGGCAGTTCCTTTACTGAAATAGCCTTGCAACACTCTAAAATGTTCAGAAATGTGGTCCAGCAAGGGAAGGTCACAGGTAAGAGCTCTGCCTCCTGCACCTGAACTTGCACAACAAATTTTGCCCAAGTGTTTAATTTCAAAGAAAACAAAGATCTCATTCCAAAACTCAGTTTATTAAACTTGTCTAAATACCTGATTCCTTAGAAACTCTTTCTGATATACATTTTCTGCATACAAGAAAAATAATATTACTTAAAACAAAATATATAACAAAGACTTTACTATTAGATATAAAACTATCTTTACACAGTACATAACACTGTGTATGTCTTGTTTCTTTTATAGTATAAAGATTTTCATATTTCAGAAAAACAAACTGTTAATAACTCAGAGAAAATTGAGGAAACTTCCTTCAGTGATTAAGTATTCTATAATTGTCCATTACATGAATTCTTCTTGTTCTGACCACAACTTCAGCAAGCTAGCTGCTATTGTTTTGGTGTGGCCTGCAGTTTTAGATTTGGTCAGATTTATGAAATGCTAGTACATTGAATTTTTAAAATTTTATTGCCTCTGAAGCTAGTATATAAAAATTTTGAAGAAAATTGAGGGGTTTTCTGTCCTCCCATCTTGGACCATATTTTTGCTTTGCTGCAGTCAATGATGTGGTTATTTACATTTAAACTATATTATTAAAATACTGGGGATTTTCTAAATTAATATTGTTATAGCTTTCCAGATATTAAAAAAAAAAAACAACAAACAACCTAATTTTTTAAAATCTTAGTTTTCTTCAGATGCACTTGTTTTCACTATGTGGTAGAACTGCATTATTAGGTAAGATTTTTGAACCTAACTAAAATAAATTTGAAGATTTGAAGCTCAGAAGGTGATAGTGACAATAGCTAAAATATATTTAAGCACACTTGAAACATTTGACGAATGGGAATTTTTAAAGAGATGTTAACAGTTTCAAGTACAGAACTGGAGCTGTAGTTAGTTGTTCCAAGTGTTGCTAGTTATCCTAAGTGTAACTTTTAGTGTCGACATATTGTTTGCAAAAGGAAGGAGGGAAGGAAAGGGAAGGAAGGAAACAAAGGGAAGGAAGGAAAGGAAAGAAGGGAAGGAATGGAGGCCAGAAGGGAGGCAGGAAGGCAGGCAGGCAAGAAGGCAGGAAGGAAGGAAGGCAGGCAGGCAGGAAGGCAGGGAGGAAACATTAAACCTCTACTCTTCACTGCTGGGAAAAAAAGCATCCTAAGTAATTTCAAAGAATCATAAATTTACTCTCCAGAATTCGCTGTAATACTCTGTACTTTCAATGAAATGGGTTGCAAACAAGTATGCTGTTTAATTACATATGACCACTGAATTAATTCCTAATTATTGACATTATGACTGGGGAGAGACGGTGACTTCACTTCCCATCTACTCTTTCTTAAACGTCCAGCTAATTTGAACAGACTTTTCATAGGTCAAAAGATTAAGATTATGAAACACAGGACCAGGAAAACTGAATATTTTCTCAGTATAATGTAAGATCAGGCTCATTTTATGCAAGGAGTCAGATGAGGCATTTGTGACTGTTCATCTAGAAATGAAGTGTTCCATGTGGCATCCTTCAAGAACCGGCCTTTGCTCACATTACAGAACATTGCTTGTGCTCTGGAGAAGTTAATCCAACTACTGAAAGTTAAACTGGTGGGGGGGGGAAGGGGAGTTGGTATATAACTGTGATGCAGGAAGAGGTTTGATTTTTTGATATTCACATTTTATAGATTTTAGGAATACAATAGCTGTAGCAAAGGCAAATTTAGTGTGTTAACATTTCTAGTAGCTTAAGTTTAATGTAACCTCTATCACATATCCATAGCTCACATTTTCTGAGTTATTTTGTCTTGCTTACAAGGTAAAACGCTGAAGGATATCAGAAGTCTTCCCACAGGAGACATAAACAGGGGCAGAGTGACCCAGAAGTCAGAACACTGGAAGAACTCCAAAAGTCCGAGGAAGAAGAAGATGAAGAACAAGGGGTCCCAGGCAACCCCTCGCCTCAAATCAGAGGGGTTGGGACTGGGGTGGGACAAGGGTGAACTGAGAGATGTGTAAAATAATGATTGGATAGACTGTATTATAAAAACCATGGAAATTACAGTTTGGGTGCGTGCATGTCGATACATTCCTGGATGAGCCTAACTCGTTAAAGCCATTGCCTACTTATCTTCTACAAAATTGGCTTGGAGATTTTTCACAGACTTTTGCAGGCAGCACTGAGTATCTAAACTATTGAGTTTTCTATTACTTGTTTGATAGTACTATTTAATTTTTATGTTGTTGTATAAATTATGAATGTGAAGAGAGTGAACTCCTTTTATTTAGCTGCAGGTGGTGTTTTGCTCTTTCGAGTCTGCTGCCAAGCCCCTGATGGGAGCTGCAGGCTGGATGCATTATGGCCTGTCTCCCTTGCCTCAGAGGCGGTGTGGAAGGCACAGCGAGGAACAAAGTATTTCTGCCCTGTGCCTGAACACAGAGTGGTTCTTGGAGCATTCGGGGCTTCCTGACTGATAGGCTGAAAACAGTGAACAGGTTCCCACAGCCTGAGGAGATCAGTGAGCAGTGAATGACGGAGCATGTACAACGTGAGTGTGTCTGTGCACACACACGGGCACAAGCACCCTCGGCACAGGCAGGCAGGAGACTGGGAATTTGGGGCTGGAGGAGGAGGCAACTTCAGCTGGCTCCAGAGCCAGGGAATGAGCAGGGCTCTCAGTGGCACAGGGCTGGGGAGGGACGGCTGATGGAGCATGACAGGTATGGGAGGAATGGAATCACAGCACTCGGCAGGCAGAGCAGTTAAAATGGTAATACAGTCAGCCCTCATCGTATCTCGATGCTGACGCTCCTCAGCATTTGCCTGTGCCACTCATTTTGTGCAGATTGTCAGGTGGATATCAAAACAAGCTCAGCAGGCAAATAAATATGTGAATCTGAGCAAACATTCTCTCTCCTTCAGGAACTTGTAGATAAGAACTACTGACAGGAGCTCACTGCTACTGATGATTGTGTTTTTATTCTGTGACTACACTCTGTGGGTTATTTCTTGTCATGCCCTGCATTTCAGATTACTTATATATGTCTCCACTAAGCTCCCCGAGTCATGTTGGTGTGTAACAATAGAATTTTAACGCACTGTGTTACATCAGATTGCTCTCTGAATAATACCTTTGAAGTAAGGTCAGTGATAAGCCTTTGTGGTTTAATGATGAAAGTGTATTGGCTAGGGTTTAATAGATCAGCTATTAATAGATCAGGTATTTTGAATTGCTGTTTCCATAATTTTTGTGCTTAAATTGACTGTATCGGGACTAAATGGAAAAACAATAACATAAGGGGATTTTTCCATTTCCAAATTTTATGCTCAAAAATAGGCAAAGTTTGTTAGGTCTTCATGTAACTGTCATTCATAATAGTGATGCTACATGGCCTGATCACAATGTGTTGCACAGGCACTATTTTCTCGGAAGCACGACCTGACACATTTCTCTTGTGTAAGCATAAAAATTACATGTGTGATAGTCAGAGAGACAACTTCTTTTTCTAGGTCTGGAGTCATAGTTGTGAATGTTATCATTCTACAAATCACATAGGTTACCTTCATCTTGACAGGGTGCTCTACTGATTTCTGTAGAAGTTGGATCAGGCACATTGTTATTTCTAGTTCTTATTTAGAAATTGAGAATACTAGTAGCTGTCTACAAAATAGGGTATATGAGATAAAAATTAGTTTTTGTTAGTAATACACTTGGAGATTATTGTTCTGAACATTCAATGCTGTATTTTAAAATATTCTCGTTGGCTCTGATTTCATCTGCTTGTCCAACTCTTCTTTTGCATGTTACCTGTCCCTGTTTACCTTAGCTTTCTTTCTATTGTCATTAGCTTATCTTTACTTATCATTAATTCCTCAATGTTCACCACTCACTTCTTTTTCTCCTGTCCCTCAGACTGTCTGTACTGAGGCAAATGAAAGAAAAGTGGTATATGGTGTTTAGGGTCCAGAGCACAAGTCCTGTGAGGAGCGGCTGAGGGATCTGGGGTCATTCAGCCTGGAGAAAAGATGGCTGAGGGGAGACCTGGTTTCTCTCTACAACTAACTGAAAGGAGGTTGTAGCCAGGTGGTTGTTGGCTTCTTTTCCCAGTTAATAAGAGATAAGACAAGGTGAAATGGCCTAAAGTTGGTCCGGGGAGGTTTAGATTGGATATTAGGAGAAATTACTCCACTGAAAGGGTTGTAAAGCCTTGGAACAGCCTGGAGAAGTGGTTGAGTCACCATCCCTAGAGGTATTTATAAAGACATGTCCATGTTGATGTGGCACTTAGGGACATGGTTTGGGGTGGGCTTGGCAGTGCTGAGTTAATGGTTGGACTTGGTGATTGTAACCCATGACATACATACTTGGAATTTTTAAGGCAAGTTCCTACTACAGTTATTGACATACAGACATTGATTGTGTTGCTGTTTTAGTGTCTGAATGTATTGCTTGTGTTATCTTGCAGTGAATAAAAGTTCAGTGTCTCTTTCAATAAATTTGGACACTCTTTGTACATATTTCTGTATCCAATTAAGTTCACAAGTCCCAGTGCTAGGCTTATCCTGCCTGTGATCAGAGGAAATTTCTCCAATTCTGTGATGCTTCCCACTGGATTGCATGGAGTATTTTGGTTAGTGTGTTGAAATGATTCTTGAGAGTCAGATGGCAGTGCTAGTAAATTGGGAAGTACTTTTTTGCATCTTTGAATAAATCTCAGGTAAGAAAACTTGTTTTACTTAATTCTAATTAACATAACAAAAATCCAAAGAATATTTTCTCATTCTCAAGTCTTTCATGCCTCCCAATAAACTTTCAATTGGGAGAAAAAGAATGATTTTACTTTTGTTTGTTTATTTGTACAAAGAAGCGGTAAGAGAATCACACTATTTCAAGTCGATATGACTGGGTATGAACTAGCCTTTTAACTATTTTATATATACACAGTTAGTTTGTACAGAAGTTTATCAGCTTGTATTCTGGAGGAAGGAAATGGGTAAGTGATATTAAGGTAATTGTAGGGGATGATAGTGTGTCTGTGGATCTCCTAAGGTCTGAGGTAAGTGATGAATCCAACATTAAGGACCAAAGACCTACCTGTAGAATGTGTGATACCTTGTAACCAGTAAGATGTTTCCATGTATGTTAGGTGAACTAACTAACCAACAGTGTGCTGGCATGTTATATGCAAGAGTAGATAAAAGTGAAGCTGTGACTAAAAATAAAGTCCTTTGTCTTCGGTGTAGTCTTCTAATCAAACTGCAGCCTGAGTTGTCTCTGCCTCTTCTGACTGCCACAAATCTACCTTACCCCAACAGGTAATTTCTGGTTTTGAAAAAATATCTCTCCATTCAAGTAACAAATGTCTCCTTTTTGTGGAAATTACATTCTTGTGAATGAAAATTAAAAATTAAAATTTCAAAAGTCATACCATAAGACATTCTCTATACAGCATGCATTTAGCCTGACTGCAGGAACTTAATGGCAAAGAGGAAAGAACATTATTGCTGTTTTGTTAATTGTGATATTGATAGGACTTTTCAGCTTTGCCTTCTTATTCTTCACAAGCTGTTCAAATTTCTGGTTTGAGGACTGTTTAATTTGTACTAGTTGTTATTCGGTATGTTTTGAATCACTCTCAGAGTATTTCTAAAAAATTCTTGTATCTAATTTTATCATCTCTGAGTCATTTCATTGTCTCTCATGATGTCCTAGACCTTTCCTCTCCTGTGATTTGATGTACAAAGAAAGTGCAGACTTCTAAAGTCTGCCAGGCATTTTACATACCGTGCAAGCTCTTTAGCCCATTCATTGGGATAAACACAACACTTGCAGATGGATGAAACATAGGCTATGGTATCACTTAGCTAAACAGTTAAGGGAGTTTGGGATCTTGGAGATTTTGCATCTTTAAAATTGTTACTTGAAGTTAAATTATGATTTCTTGTTCTTTCCAGCTCTTTTCAGTCATTTTATCAATTTGTCTATTGTTATAGACAGTTTAGCAATAGACTGCATGTTGTGCACACTATTTTTTTTCTGTAATGAAAATCACCAGATCATTTGCCTTTTAATATTTTTAAAGCCACTCAATTCCAAAGTCATACTGTTTTCATCTAAAGAAACTTTTAATGCTGCTGTATGACTCCTCAGCTGTGGAGTTCTAGGATAGCTTTTTGGTGCACTATTTATTTATTCACTGTTAAATTTTTTGTCATTAGAGGCTGTTATACTTATTAGTCCCTTATCATAAAGGAAACACTTAAGTAAACAACTTCAAAATTCAAAAATGCATTGGGGTGAAATTTTTAAGGTGAACTCATGGCTACCTTTCACTTCCTGGAGCAAAGTGTCCTGTGTAGTTATTGCACTTATTCCCTACAGCTCTCCTGGTTCTAGATCAGGGCATCATATAAGGGAAGGCAGTGCAATTGAACAATGCTTATCTTGGACTTATGGGTGCAGCTCTAATTTACTGTAGAAGTAATTTTTTATCCCTTCTGCCTGTGTCTTTCACCCCTTATCCCACTCTTCCTCTGCTCTGTGCATCTTTCCTCCTACTCTCCCCACCTACTCATCTCATGCCTCCCAAACAAGATGCAGCATTTGTGCCCCTGTTCCCCATTGTCCTCTGTTCCTCAACTGCATATTCTACTTCTCCCTTCCATTTCCAGGCTTCTACCTTTCAACAAGGTAAATGTAATTGAGGTGTAATGAGTGATGAATCTGGTGCTTTCTATTAATTTCTCATTCTCTTTTGTCTTTATCCAGATAACAAGGGATAGCTAGGACAGCTTTGTTTTTAGAGTAACTCTTTGTTTTGACAGAAATCTGGTTTATTAATTTATGATTTCTGAAAATGCATGTTCAAAGAGGTAAGGCTTTAGCAGAATGTCTTTCTTTTGAAATATGGATGTTAGTAAGATTAGAGCCTTTTCTTAGTGCTTTTAGAAGTTCACTCCTCAGCCTCAGGCTGGCTCAAAATAGGCCACACACAAGTAGATTTTATTCCTGAAGTCAAGACATGCCATTGTGCTTCAGGAGTGAAGCTGTCACTTACCCTGTAGGCAAAGATGTCAAAAGATACCTTTTACCTGCCCACTTCTTTCAGAAAAGGGTAAACTGAAATCAGCGTTCAGAAGTCTAGACCCTTGAAGCACATCATCAGCTGAAATGGTGCCAAGGGTGACAAAGTTATTACAATCCCAAGCTAGTTCCCATTTGTGCTGGTTTCAAGGTAAACCAGCAAGAGAAATGAACTCAACACGAGAGAGATTATAAATCAGAGCTACAATTTA
>JAWWEV010000134.1:34113000-34134872 GCA_035583235.1 Hafferia zeledoni | reverse complement strand
TCCCTTTGTGTCAGTATATTTACTGTATTATTATTATTATTATTATTAAATTGTGGCTCTCATTTGTAATCTCTCTCGTGTTGAGTTCATTTCTCCTGCTGGTTTACCTTGAAACCATCACAGTCATACACCCTCTTGTCTCTGCATTGCTGGGAAAAGACTGAGAATTCACCTCACAACCAGCTGAAGTGTGACACTGACATTGTCCGTAAATATAATTGCACCAGGAGGAACCCACAGCTTTTTGGGTTTGGGGTTGTTTGTTTTGGGGGGTTTTTTTGAGCTCGGGGAGTAGTTTGCTCTGGTCTGTTTATAGTTGTATCTATATCTCTATAACAGTAGTTAAGAACAGTTATCCTTCTTATATACATTTTCTCATTAAAGTTTGGTTTGTTTTTTTGGTTTGTTTTTCATTTAATAAGGGGTGATGTGGTTATTGAGTAGGAATCTTCTCCTCTGGTTTTGGTAAACATTTTGGTTTCCCTTAAACTAAGACAACAAGTGTGAAGTTTTATAGGAAAGGACATGAAGTTCCTAGCTAGACTATAAGTCAACAGCATCATGCTACTGCAATAAGTAACAGGCACAACCAAAGGAATGTCTGTGGCACAAAAAGTTTTCTTCTCTACACAGCTGGATGAGATATCATTAATAGTGGAGCTAGTTTGAGGCAACACACTACAGAGTGTTTAGGGGAGAGCAGGAAAAATAAACAGTGAGCAGACAGGCTGCAGAAAGAGATAGAGTGATTTATCCAAGGGAAAAAACAATCAAAACAGAAAAGGAAGTGTTGAAACACAAGGGAAGAGTTTTTAGCATGCAAAAGACAGTTGCAAAACACAAGATGCTAGAGAATGAACATGATGGCCTCGTGAGAGCCCTGTTAACTCTATTTGTGATGATTCTGGACAAACATCTCTGCAGGAGATCTTTGCTCTTTGCAGTTTTTGAGTACAAATAGAATTATATGGCTTTGGTTTTAATAGCATGTGCATTTGCTGATCTCTGTGCATTCTGGGTTACTTTTTTAAGTTTTGGAGTTTAATTCTTGAATTAAGGGCCAGTTTGCAAAATGCTGTTACTTTAATAAAAGAGAAAATGTAATTTTCAACTGATCCCATTTCTACTTTATGTTAAAACACTTTGATAGCTGCAGTAAGTTAAGCTGTTTGTATACAACCTTGTTGTTAGAGCTTGATAGATATTAAGGAGTTAGGGCTGTGTATTAATTATCTGGAAAGTGCATTATCTCTGATGAGAGAATTGGTAATGGATAGCTCCTAATTTTTAGGATTAGGAAAGACCACAAAGGATTTCAAAGGGGATAGAGGCACCTAAATAAACAAGTGGTAGATGGATTTTTACTGTACATTGTAAAAATAGTGATAGGAATTAGAAACTCTTCTAGGCTTGAGATTAAATGTAACAACTCAGGAAAAAATGATGAGTCAGTATGGACAAAGGATTAGAAGTTTTATTCCTTTGAGTTACAATGTGAAGTGAAGCTAGATATGATGTTTAAGTAATGTAATAATATGATATTACAGCTTCCCATGAATTGCTGGTACATTCATCTCAAACAGCTATTACTCTTCCTGTGAAATTATTTTTGAGAACAAGGGCATTGTGGTTTGGCAATGAAATCCTGAAGGGGGTTGTTGAGACTGAGACACTTCTGTTTTGGAGCCAAGCTTTGAGGGGAGAAGAGAGAAAACTGGGAGCACCATAGACTGAGTGAAAGAATGTGTGGTTTAAACTGTATAGCAAGAGCTCCATTTTCCCTTAATCTGAGAGCAAGGAGGATGATTACACACTTGAAAGTAGCAAAGGAGCTTTTGTAATGGGTTAGTTACCTGTGGAGTTGACTGCCAGCTGCAGTGTCACAACCTGATCCTGGAGCATGCAGATCACAGAGATTCAGGATCCCTGATGAGACATGACCTGAGGAATTTCTGTACATTAGTCTGTGGTCTTTATTTGGCACACATCACCTCACTAAGCATGCATGAACATCCTGGTTTGCTGGATGGGTATGTAAAGCTCCAGCTTCAACCTCAAATCTTCTCCCTACCTTCTTTTCTATCCTGCTTCCGTTTACCCTTCTGCCACCAGTCTTTTCATTTATATTTTACCTATGCTTAAAATCTTGGGTTACTTCTTTTTACTTCCTTATTTGTTTATTACTTTGACTATTTAAAAAGAGTTTAATTTTCCTGTTAGCCTATCATGTTAATGTAAATCGTATTATTGTCTCTGTAGACCAAAACAAAGAGCAGCCAACACTGCAACCCTCCTACTCACTGCTGCTCTGATCACATCAAAGTGCCCTTGTACATTGCTTTTGCAATACCTATGTTGTCATAAAAATCTGGGATGCAAACATTTAGCCCTCTAGCTTATGTACAACTACATTTCCCTCCCCTGTGTATCATGTCTGACTGAATATATTATTTTCCTGGGGTTTTTGCATTGAAACTCTCCATAGTTAAAAAAAAAAAAATGCAATACTGCATCATTTTCTGCAACTTTTCTTGTAATACTTTTGTTCCACACTCTTGGAAAGACCGGGGTCATTCACAGACTCTAGAGAGTCAGGGCAAAAGTAGTATAATCTGGTCTGCCAAGAAGGACCCTTCTGAGTCAAAGTCAGTGTGCCTTTCAAATCCTTTTGTAGGAAATGCTTTATAGTGCATCATTTTCTGTCTAGCTTGATGATAGTTTTTGTTTAGGCTGTTCAGTGTAATACTTGGTGGAAAAAAAAATAATTCTGCTTGCACAGGGACTTAGACTCGGCAGTTTGTTCTTGTATTTGAATGACAGATCTACTGCTTTGCACTTAATTCAACTCTGCTGAGTGAGTCAGCACAGTATTATGTCATGGTGGAGAAAAATGGCAAGAGCTGACACCAAAATGTGGCTTGTTTTCCTCATGTGTGTTACAGAGAACTGTGAACTGCAGTTTACCATCGTTACCATAACTTTAACTGCCTGGCACTGTCTGGTTCTTGGCTTGTGCTCACCTGCCATGAAATCTCCATTGGAAAGTTGCATTTTAGGCAAACAGTAAATAGCCATTTATCAGAGTTAAAAAGGAATGAGAAAACCTAAAACATAGCGTCATCTTAACTGTTAATTATTTCCTTTAACAACTTAGAGCTTCTTCTTGTTACATGACAGGTACACAGAGCTCCTATAGATCTAGGACTATGTTTTTGTTCATCCTTCTGACTGAAATAAAAATGTGAATCCAATTTATTCTGTTACCAGCTTTAGATGGGTATTTCAGACAGCAATTGTGGGAATATCTAGCAACTAAAATACCACATTTTAAATATAATTGTTTCTGTATCAGAGATTTGGACAAAACAAGTAAAGAAAGTAGAGAATTTTCTTCTTTCTGCTAGAATTCATTTATTCCTCATAGTCTTTATTATAATATGTGCAAAAAATGTAGTCTAGTGCACCTCTTATGATTCTGCTGTTGAATTTCTACTGCCTGCCTTTTGCAAGTGGTAGTGATTTCTTACCCTTTTTTTTTTTAAGTGGTCAGTCATTGACAAAGAAGCTATTAAAAATAAGTATTTTGCAGTGCTTTACCTATTTTAATCCTCTATTAGAATTTCACTAAAAATTGTGATCATTCTATATACCAATAAGTTAAGTTGTTTACTAGCAAGGGTCCCCCCAAAACCTGAAATCTGTTGACCTCTGCCATTTTACCAAACCCTAAGAATCTGTAGTAGGCTGTATTTAAAGACTTGTAGTCACAGATGAGCACTGTGAGTGCATACATAAATAGTCATGTTTCCCTAAAGCAACTGAGTAAGTGTTTGTTTAAGTAATTGGATTTGCAGTTGTTTAGTTTGTATGTGCCTTTGGGTATCATAGGAGACTTAACCCTGCTGGAAATCCTACATGATGTGTTGGTCTTAAGCTCTCATGAGACAGTCTAATACAAACTTTCAAAAGATTGAGCGATAGACTTCTAAACATGGTTGTTTTCCAGTTTTGTTTAGAATGTTTTATTATAATATTCTCTAGGACTTTTAAACCCATTTCTAAAAGAAATTAAAAACTAAAGCTTATTTTAAAAAATGGTGTGTGGTGGTTTGGTTTAACAGCTGTACAGAAGTTAGTGCTGGATGTCATTTTATCTGATATATTTTGACCATCCATAAAACATAACTAAGTTTTACCCATCTTTTCTTCTGAGCTGGCACTTAACACTATAATACAATACAATCCCATACATGCTTTCTATCTGTTGCCAACATGATTATATCTAAAGCCTCAGCATTAAATTTTGAATTCTTTGATTTTTTTAAAGAGACTTACAGAGTTACAAAGGAAAAAGTTTTTGGGAATGCAATTCCTCTTCCCTTTAAAAAAGTAATTTTCAAATTGAAGGTACATTATTTTCCACTTTTTTGCTATTAGTAGATCTCCTGGGTACAGTTACCTTGGAAACATCATATTCTAAAGGAATAAGAATATATGGAACATTTTCTTGCACCCATTGATAATGGGAAAAGGATGCTGCTGATAACAGTAGACAAACATTCAGTTTATTGAACCAGAAGCCTGACCTGTAAGATAAAGCTTGAAAAAGAGAGAGAAATCTTGGTTTGGAATATCTGGAGTTGAAAAAACTTGATGTTTTCCAACCTCTCCTTTATAAGATTAACAGGTGGCTTAGTGGAGAGGATTGTATGTATGTATCAGGTCTGTATCAAGTAAAATACCTAAATTAGAGCACAATTTGACTCTAGTATGTATATTAGAATATAATTACATGGTTAAGTTGCAAAGAAATATGAGGCAATATTCAGGTCTAAACTGAGTGCCTGTTTATTATTTACAGATGTCATGATTATAACAAAGCTGGAAACACTGAGAATTCAGCCTTTCTGAATTACCAAAATCATGGAAGTATTATTGCTATTAACTACCATTTCTTTAAATTTCTGAGAGCTGACCTTGCCACTTGCCTTGTTTTGTGTGAACCCTGATGGAGAGTGTTATCGTGGTCAAGTGAAGCTGTTGGAAGTCTTCCTAGAAGTTTTCCCTGAGTCTGCAGGATGGGATTTTCTTAAACTCTCAAAAGGTACTTGAATGCACATTGTACTTCATATCTACACAGGATCCCCTGAAAATCATAGTCAGTCCTCATTCAACATTTTGATGCTTTGAAATCTGCCTGTATGTTTGAGAGCTGCATATGGGTTGTTTTGGTTGAAATGAGGATTCTCTAGATGGGACTGTCCTGAAGCATGGTCTGCTGCTATCCTAGCAGTAACTGGAAAATACTTTGTAAGAAGTAGGATAATTCTACTCCTGGTGAGGTTGTTGAGTGCCATTTGTTCATTTACCTTCACTTCAGGAGGTAATACAATCTCTATTTTTCAGTTTCATTTACTGAGAGATTTGATTTTATGTTGCATGACATAGTGTTTGCACTTCATTAAAAGGAGAAATAGGTAAACCTTGCTGTTTTCAGTCTCTGACTGTAAAGGCTTATGCCTAGTCCTGGACAGTCTGCTAACACCAGTCATGAAACAACCACTGGTGGAGGAGAAGATCTAGTTTTCTATATTTGTACATCTCAACACATGAAAGCTTCAACAGCTCTCATGTACAGATGCACACAAAGAGATGCGCTATCTTGAAACATAACATCTTTAGGTAAAAATCAATGGATCAGTCTGGATCTTCAGGTGAAACCAACTCATGATACTAAGTCATGACACCAATGACATAAGTATTACATAACAAATTAACAAAGCAAATACATGCCAGTGGTATTTTGTATTAAATTCATCTATAGCTGCTTCTACTATTTCTTTTCAAACTTGTTTCTTCAGTTTTATCTTTTATCTTTCTCTCAGAAAATAGCAGATCTGGAGGTCTGAATAAGATAGAAAGATGTTCTCAGAGTTTCTGACTGTGTATCAATTCTTTTTTTTTTTTTTTTTTTTTTTTTTTTTTACTAACTCATTTTAGAATAGATTTTCTTGAATTTATAACTGACAAATTGTGGAGCATTGAAAACACCTGAGAACAGGACAGGTTCAGCTCTGGTTTGTGAAAGGGAGCAGGTGTTGAACAAGTACTTGATCAAAGTTTTCCTCAGAAAGTGACAAACTAACAGTGCAAGGGAAGAAAACCTAGAAGAGAAAGCAACCTGTTCAAAATTGCATTAAAGGTTACAGGAAATACTGTGGAGGTTGAACTGACAGCTCTTTTAAAGAGATAACTAAGATTTTAATATGTTGTTGAGAAGAGGAAGAGTAGAGTGAGACAGCATGGTATTGTTTGTTGTGGTTTTTTCCTCTTAGATTCTTTATATGGATTCCTTTCTCAAGGAAAGACACTTGTCTCTCAAATACTGACATGAGTCAGCTAGATCTTGTTTATTCCAGGGTGCTGGAGCCATATTTTGATTATGTCTTGTCATTTGTATTGTCCAAGTTAGCCAGTTCTGTTAGCTTTAGGGAGGTTGTATACTACTAAAAATTAAAGATTATGGTCACATCAGTGTCAGGCAGAACATCACCTATGTGCTTGCTGAAAGACCAGAACAACAACAACAACAAAAAAATAGTATTACACCTTCAACTGATCCCTTAGTGAATGAATTGTATATATTTATCTCCAGTGATGTAGTCAGACCACGTATGTAGTTAAGGCAGGTCATTATGGTGCTATGGAAGTCAATATAGCCAGGGAGCTTGATAAATGTCTGACTTCCCATGTACAGGGGTAAGAAGACTGCTCCTAAAAGATTACCTCATGCTCAGAGAAAATGGAGCCAGTCTACTTTTATTTTAAAGAGATTTGAAAAAACAGAATGAAGATTGATGTATCAAGGCAACAGTGAAGACAAATATTTGTATTATTGACAGATCAACCAGAGCTCTGGAGTTACTATGAAGATTGTTTGATAAGAAAGAGGGGAAAAAAAAAAAAAAAGAAAGAAAGAAAACAAAAGATTAAATCCTCATTAAAAAAACAAAAAATTGTTATCCTGTACAAGCTTTCTTATGAAAAGTATTCTATATATTCCTCTGGAATGTGGTACATTACTCTAAACAGATTTTGTTTCTCTCCAAATTCATAATGGTACCTGGGTATTGGAACTACAGCTCAAGATTGAATTTTATATTTAGACATCTTTATTCAGCAATGATGGCAAATTAAAGGAAAACACTACATACCAGTGTGCACCAGTGTCCAAAGAATATTTGATAAAGTCCAGCTCTCCAGCAGACCAAGCTCAAAGAAATGAGCCTGTGGGTTCTTTGTGCCTAAGCATCTTTAATCAGTTAAATTTTGACAGGTCTTTGTATCTTGCACTGCTTATTTCCTAAAGCTTGTTTTCTGACATGAAAATTTTATGCCTTTATTGACTTATTAATTGATTTAGCCAAAAAGTCAAAGAGATAGTCAGGCTCTTGGTGCTGGCAGCACTTTGGCATTCAGTTCACGAGACATCTTCAAATACAACATAAATAAAGTTTTCCATCATGCACATCCTCATTGTGAGATATGACTTGTGTCTTTATGTGAATCCTTGCTGATTCACTGACAGACGATACACATGTTGCTCATTGGTCTGTTATCTAGTGGTTTATCAATCATCGTCTTAAGCACCCATCACTTGCAACACTTTTCAGGTCAGCTCAGTGATGCATTAATTGCAGTCACAGTTTTTTATTGTGCCCCAGCCCTTTTCCTCCATGAGAGCTCAATGCTGACAACAAAAGTATTTGGATACGGAGACAATTCAGAGTTGTGTACTTGTGTCTGGCTGCAAAACATGGGCTGCAAAATGTGGGCATTGGAAGAGGGAAAACCTAGCTGACTCTCAGCATGGGGTGCTTCCTCAGGACTGGCAGCTGGAAGACAAAAGCAAACCCCCTCCCAAACATATGGGGCATCCTTCTGATTTGTGAATAGTGTCCCTTAGGAAACAGAACAGAGGAGAGTCTGAGATATTTATAACAGCCTTGAAGAGCCATCCCATATGGCGCCAGTCTCTGCCATGTCAGAGATCAGACGATTGCGTCATGCTCTTCCTAAAAGGTTTGCTGGCTGTGCTCTTTCCCAGCACTGACGGCATGAGAGAAAAGTGAAGGAGCAATTTTTATAGCAGCAAAGACTTATTCTGAACTAGGGAAGTGTTCAGTTCAACAGTTCAGTGCATATGCAGTTACATAACTAATGCCAAGTAAGACAAAGTACATTTGGCAGGTAGATTAAAAAAATTGCAGAGGTACACTAAATTGTATTAGTTAGTTACCTTAGTGAATCACCTTTCCCAGACAGAACCATTATTTAAAGGTTGCTATGGACCATAAGCTAAAGCAAATTGTTTTTTTGAAGATGGGGAGAAGGACAGTTTTTTTAATCTGCTTTAATTTTGGAAACTTCCTTTCCATTTCAAGTAGTTTATTCATATTTAATCATAGGAGTGTCAGAGTATGAAAATGTCTAGTTACAATATTGCTGGGGAATTTCAAGTTTCACTTTAGTGATACCACTTGTGCCTGTATTGAGAAGAGAAGTATCCATGGAAACAGTACTGTGATTCATAAACTGTAGAGCTGTATAAAGTCTGTCTACCACAAATATGTTTCAGCAAGAAAACTGAGAAGACACTTTTCACATCAATGTTACAGAGCTATAGAGGACCTCTTTTAAGTCAATGATTTGAGCCATGCCACAATATATAAAATAATTCAGTATTTTCTGGCTTAAAGAACTGAGAAAACCAAATCAGAACCATGAAAGTCTCACCTTCTGAGGCAGATAATATATCACAACCCCCCCTGAAAATTAATTTTCATGTGAATAAAGCATAAAATTGTAGCAAAAGTGTTTATACAAGTATTTAAAAAAAAATATCAGATCATAGTGAAATAAATGAAAATAAATATTCTGCTGGTACCTGTCCAGGCTATATTTTATGTTCCTATTTAAGTCCAGCTAACTAAGCGTGAATCAATTTGACTAAGATAACATGATTTAAAAAAGTATTCTAAGCACTCTGGATCTTGCTTTCTAGGGCAAAGATTTTGGTTTGGTTTCATTTGGTTTTTTGTTTGTTTGTTTTTACACACCTGTAAGCATATCATTTTACTCAAGTTAGATGTCAACCAACTGTTGCTCAATAAGTGCAAAAAAATTTATTTTTGCTATATTCTTGTAAAATGTAAATCAAGGAACTGGTTTCCTAGACTTGGACTTTATGAAGACTAGCTGTCTAACTTTGGTCAAGTCAGTGAAGACAACATACTCTTTTCTATGTTCATTCAAAATGAATAATTCCTGTTGCTGTCATCCTGGCTGGGAGAGCTCTGTGCATTGAGCAGTTAGTGATCCCACAGCACAGACTGTGTGCAGGTGCAGCTCTGCACTGTGTGCTGCCACGTGCACACCATGGACACCAAACCAATGTTGGACTGCGCATGCCCCTTGTCCACAGGGTGAACTTGGTGTCCAGACAGCTCCCACCCAGTGTCAGCAATGGCATTGCCTGTGCAGAAGTGCAGCAACAGGTTATCAAGTTAAATGCTCTTTGTCTGACAGTAGAAATAACAACTAGATTTTTTTTTCTCTTAATAGAATACTATAGGAGTTCAAAAGACCAAAATAATGTTACCTTGAAATGGTTGGCATCTGCACACCTTGTCATGCCCTGATTTTACATCTGAGCTACCCACCTTAGGGTGTCCAGCATGTGAATGGACTTAGGTTTGTCTATACTATTCTTTTTTCCTTTATAGCTTTAGCTCCAATAAATAGCATTTTATAGGATACTTTCCTACAGGGTCTGAGTGCATTTCTTGATGTGATAATAATGAACTATCATCTCCTGGTACAAAACATGTATGTAATGTAGGTAATCAAATAAAACAGCTTTTTAAAATGCCAGAGGGATTACATGTAGCTCACAGAGAGCTGAGGCATTGCTCTGACACACTGCCTTTCCTCTTTGAGCTTGGAAGTCCAAATGCTGATATGCTATCTTGGCGTTTGATAACTTATTCTGACATTTCTGGTCTACTACTAAATAACTTCTTATACAAACTTTCCTTTCCTCTGAAGAATGGCCCTGTATGCTAAACTCCAACATATATTTCAAGTAATCTTCTTTTCCAGTTGCTATGATAAGCAGCTTTTGAGATAGACCAGGTTAAAAGAGTTATAGAGGAAATTTTGAACAAGATGAGCAGCACCTTTTCTTGAGGTCTCTGTATCAAAAATAGCTTTTTCAAATAACTGTCAATGCAGGCAAAATAAATGTTCATGTCACAGTTCAAGAAAGCAATATTTGAAGTAGAAATAACCTCTTTAATTAGAGTTTTAAGGACAAGGTACAATTAATCCTAGAATACAATACACACTTTAACATTGGGTTAGGGTTAGGGAAACTACTCCTACACCGTCTTAACATGATTTTTACCAAATAGTGTTACATAGTAATTTGTTATTTTCAGTGAAATAAGAAGTTGGACTTTTTAATCTTCTAGTACCTTCAGTTTACTGGAGCACTGAAAGCTAGCATCTTAAAAACAGAGGAAAATCTTACCACCTGACTGTTGCATCCATATTTACCTGCTGGTCCTCAAAGATGGATATCCAGACTGGCCAAATACAATCAAAACTTTAGACCAAATGTGAAAATGCATTTCCCTTTAATGATAATAACACTTGCATATGTAGTATTACTGTACAGGTTAGCAGAGAGATCTGCTCTGGATATCTGATTATGAAATTTGGAGCCAGCACAAGCAGTAGGTTTTGTTGCAGACTTGTACTGATTATCAGTCATGGACAGTTTTCATATCCTGACACACAGGTTTGGATGTGATTAACTTATGTGATTCCTGGACAGTTGATGAGAGAGAATTTAAAAGGAAGTTCCCTCATTGTTCTTCAATCCATATGGTCCCCTCGAGCTGGAGATTCCTGTGTTCTCTCCCCGCTGTTCAGGATACACACCTTTCTGAGAACATGCTAGTGACTTCATCAGCACAATCAAGCCATGGGCATTACTTCTGTTGTGCTCTAAAGAAAGTCCCTGCCCAGGTTGCACTCAGAGTGATCAAGAAGTGACCATATTTTCTTGACTCCAAGTCAAGAAGTGTTCATAGCCTTAGCCCCTCTGGATTTCACTATACTTCTCCTTTGTGCTTCCAAGACTTCTGGTATTCCCTCAGAAATTCTATATTCTTTCTTCTGCCTACTTCAGCCTATTCTATAATATAACAGGACTTAGAGAAACACATACACATACTGTTGCTCTTACAGGATATTAATCCAAACCATAATTAAGTCTTAGATTCTGACAGTGGGACATAATGAGAGTATGACTCAGCTGATTGGTGAATTTGGATATAAGTATTCAATTATGCCTGCTTATATTGTTATGAAAATACATATGCTCTTTGCAGGGTCTTCATAGATGATGAAATTCATTAATTTGATTTTACTGTTTCTAGTTACACTATGAAAGGTTTCATTGCCTATTGTTCATTTCCCTAGATCTTCCTTTACTTTGTCATTGCTGAAGTCCAGAAAGGCAATTTCTATGGCATGTTTATGAGGTAATGTTATGTCTGGCTCCCATTGCTCCCTTAGGTCAATCTGTGTCCTTTCAATTCCCTAGAAATATTCTGAAATTCTCTATGAAATTAAGATTTTCAGGCTTTTCTCTTGCCAGTTTTGCCAGTCTTTATTAGTGTTGTCAGTGTAAACAAGAAGAGAATCAGTACTTACATTCTAATGATGATGGCCAGACTTCGCTATTAAAGATTTGAGAAGGGCTCTCCCCATGTGGGTGTGCCCTTCAAGCCTGCGCAGTGGATTTTTTAGGTCAGGCACAGCGTGCACAGAACTGGCCCCACCCTTTAACTCTTAAGGTTTATCTGCCACGGCCAAGTGAGCTTGGACAGTGACGTCCTCAGGACTAGAGCCTACAGCCCCTGATATTCCCAAGAGGTCTCCCATCCAAGTACTAGCCTGGGCTGGCCCTGCTGAGCTTCCAAGAGCTGATGGGATCGGGTGTCAGGGTGGCATTTAACTGCCTTAACAGTGTCATACTGATGCAGATCAGTTAGTCTACAATTTTATTCTGACTAAAAAGCTGAGCTGAAAATATGACGTGTCTTTCTCTCCAAATATGACCTCTTTCCCAAATCTTTTTTTTTTTTTTTTTTTTTTTTTTTTAAGAATTCAGAGTAAAATAGCAAAGCTAGAAATAGGTGAGTATTAATTTCAAATGGATCTGCAACCTGTTAGATGGAGCAGATTAACTCTACCAGCAATGTGAGGGAATGGTAAATCAAATTATGTGAAAAACAAAGCCACACTGAACAAACAAGTAGAATGAGTAATGCTTAGGCCATTAGTCTAAAAGAAATTAGGGTCCTTTGTTTTCAAGTAGAATCCATTTATTAAAATGGATCAGTGTGAATTATGGACTTTGCAGCTAAAGAAAATATAAAGAACAAATCATGTAATTTATCAATTGTAAACAGCTAAATTTGTATCACTGGCAATAAAACCCCACAGGCTTAATTTTCCAGTTCTCAGATATATCAACTTATTCAGCGATTCTTAACCCGCAATGCTTCAACAATAACTGACAAACCAGCTCATCAATATCTAGTTAACAGCTTTAATTTGGTTTATGAATTTGTTAGATCTCTATAGGCCTCTCTATTCCTTAAACCAATTCACATTTATCCCACATTTCTACCTCAACAGTGGTTAGTATGGAAGCTCTTATACAACCTTTGCTTTGCTAAAGGGTATCCTTCATCTTTAATTTCTTAATGTACTGTTTAGTTTGCTGGAAAAATTAAACCATAAACATTGTGTGTATAGTTAAAACATTGCAGTAGGGACAGTGAATTACCTTATTTACTCTGTAGAGGCTCTGGAAATATCATTTTAGAGAAGCAATTGTTTTCAGTCTGGGTTCAGGGACAGACAACACTGTTGTCTTAGAAATTTGAGGTTCAGTGTTCTCCAGCTCTGTCTTTCAACAGAAGGGAAAAAACAACAGATTTACATTCTAGGAAAGATATACATGTGAACCACAGACTTTAATTTCCAAAAGCATTTTTAATGGATTATGTTCATTAGTGTTTCCTTTGCAGTTTATTCCCACTGAATCTATGACTTGTTCATTGAATACTATTTGTCAGAGACAATGCAAGGATGAGTGCTAGCAACCCTTTAGGAAAGTCAGCATTTGACATCTAAAAAGGCTGTTCTTGGCATGTGGTTTTATTATAAAAAAAGTAAAGAATCAAATCACTCACATTCCCGCTTGCAAATATTTACTAAAATTAAAGAAAAAGGAAATACATGTCATACATTAGGGCTCTTGCAAGGCCATAATTTTGTGGTATTTTCATTACAAGAGATAAAGATATTTGCTTTTGTTACATATATAACAAAAGTACTTGGGATAGCAGAGGAAGTAGTGAGAAAGAAGCTTTTATGAAAAGATCCCCAGCTCTAAATCTCTAAGCCCTTTTGCAGTCAACACAGTGATGTCTGCACTGTCTGCATCCCAGTGCTGTTCCTCAGCAGCACAGGCAGAGAATGACCTCCAGATACCTCAACCAGGAATTTTCAGAGAATAGTAGGAATGGGAGTTCACTGTCTTTAACAGAAAACTGCTAAAGAGAAAATCTGAAGTTGACAAAGGGTCATGTTGTATCCTAGGGTGATGTAGCACATCTCTGATTCATAGCATTGAAATGCTGACAATATCATATATTTAAACAAAGCTGCTTTATTCTACTAGAAGCAATACAGGTTATTGATGTGAAAGTATTGATCAGGTCCAGTCAAATTTCATCTGGGAGATGTGTTAAGGTCACAGTCTCTCCACCTCTTCTTGCTGGTGCTCAGTGGGTTTGAAGGAGCTGTCAAAGTAAGGAAATAGCCTTTCTGCTTTCTCTTCTGACTTTAGGTTGGAAAACACTTTCATTAATGTAGCTTCTAAATTTTTCCATTTCTAGGTTGGTGAACCTAAATGTGGTATTTTGTTACTAAATCTTAAAACTAAATGGAAATACTATCAATAAGCTACTGTGAGCTATGTGCCAATTACAGTGTGGGTCCAAGTGAACTTTTTAAACCACTGGAGGCCATTTGAGTATGATGACATTCAAAACAATCTTCCATATGCAGTATCATGGGCTTGAAATCAGCAGCAGTAACATTTTGTGTCCAGTCAAAGATGCTGAATTGTTATCACTGGAAGAATAAATTCATTTGAATCCCTTGTAGTGCAAGGATTAACCATCACTCACCAAGGTGAAGAGCTCTGGTGCAGGCACATCCTGCAGCAGAGCAGAGGATTGTGATAAGCAGAGCAAATTTCTGGAGCCAGGAAAACTGCAGGAGAGTGCTGAGACCCATGTGGAGCCTTAACTGTAGGTAAAGATCAGGTTCATGACCCCCTGAGGAACCTGAACATACCATAAATCTATCGGACCCAATGAGATGCATCCCAGAATCCTGAGGGAAAGGACTGATATAGTTACCAAGCCACTTTCCACGATATTTGAAAAGTCCTGGCGGTCAGATGAAGTCCCAGGTGACGGGGGAAAAAGGGAAACATTGTGCTCATCTTTAAAAACAGTAGAAAGGAGGACCCTGGAAACTACTGACCTGTCAGCCTCACCTCTGTGCCTGGGAAGATTATGGAAGAGATCTTTCTAGAAGCTATGCTAAGGAACATGGAGGACAGTGTTAAGATCTGGTTGTTAAAAATTTTAGAGATGCCTCTGCCTGAATTAAGGTGCAAATGAGACCACATGGCAAAGTCAATGCTGCAGAATTTTATTTAACAGTAAAAGTGAGATACAGAGAGAAAGAGATAGGAAAAAGAGAGGCGGAGGGGAGAGAAATAGAGTAGCAGAGAGACAGATTAAATAAAAAAAATCACCCTTTTATGGATTCCCACAGCATCCCATTGATCCTCTTTGTGTGGTATTCTCAGTGGTGAGAGTCCCAGCCTTGTAAAAGTGATGGTTGCAGTCTGGCTCTGTTGAGAGAAGCCCTGGGTGAGGAAAGACCCATGAAATACAGAACCCCTAGAGTTTTTATGATGCTTAGGCTAGGCAGAAACACCCCCAGTGCCTCCCCTGGGACAGGGAGATTTGCACTGGATGATGTAATACTGGATCATGGGACATTTCATGAATCTTTGACAGCTTCTAAGATGTAGCAGCTGCCTGTTACATCAGTGCAGTTGTATCCATTATGACCCATTATCGTCCATGATAGCCCATTATGGCCCATCAGCAGAGATGAATACCTTGAGCCCTCATATAAATATTTGGTTCTTCCCTGCAGAGGAGTTATCACAGCTGAGTCATTTGTGTGAGGACAAAGGAACACTGCTCCACCTTGAAGGATTTGCCTCTTTCCTTATCTTGCTCAACACCCAGCTGGCACCTTGATTGTCTGAGCCATCAGCATTCCAGTCTCTGACATTTGTGGATACATTCTTCTCCTGGGATAAATGGACAATAGCACCACCTTTAACATATCTCAAATTCCAGTCACAGTCCAAATTAGCAGGCATGTTCAGAAAGTGGTGGGCTTCAGTGAGCAGTTGCTTCTTTGCATTTTGTTACAGTGGACAAAAGCCTTTCAGTGATTTTAACTGTGTTTAAGCCATTAACCACTTCAGTATCACAACAGGGAGACAACATTGTTCGACCAAGGGCAGGTGCTGGTTGACCAACCTAGTGGCCTTCTATGATGGAGTGACTACATCAAGGCACAAGGGAAGGGCTACAGATGTACAGATCTGTACTTCTGTGAAGCCTTTGACACAGTCCCATACAATATCCTTCTTTCTAAATTGGAGAGAGAAGAATTTGATGGCTGAACTTTAGAGTCTCACCCCTTCCCTACCCTGAAAACACTTTAAAATCCAGTTGTCTTAAAGCTCTGGGGTGTGGGTGTGTGTGTTTGTTTTGGCTTTTTGTTATTTGATTTCTAGCAGAACATTGTAAAGTTTATGTAATTTTAGGCCTAGCAGTTAATGTGTCCCCTGCAGGCAGGTTCCATATGAATTAAAAAGAAATTCAATTACTGAACTACTGATAACTTATCTCAACAGAAAGCAAATGGATTAAGATGGCTAAGTGCTCACTTGCTTATAAATGTACCATTTAACTAGAAAACATGCTCTTTAATAAAAACAACACTAAAGCTTTTCTGATGTTTTATACTTTTAAGTTTTTATGCATTTCATATTACACTATTTACAATTCAAACTACGGTGGTCTTTATTTAAATAAATTAGAATGAGAACAAAAATGGTTTTACAAAATATCCCAAACAATTTTTTATGTTTTCCAAACAAATACAGTGGTCATATTTCCTCTTTTAAAAGGATGAATGACTGTGGGAAAACGGTGAAATGGACCTTGGAGGAGGACAGTGCTGGGAAACAGCAGACCTGACCTGCTGCATATATAAGACTTTGGTTATGGGAATTTGAAAGTTAGGTGTTTTCTCTGTACGGTGTTTAGTTCAGAAAGTTTCTGTATCCCCCGTTCCCGCATGGTTGTATCTACCCCTGCCCTGTCTTCCTCAGAGGCATTGTTTCCTGATGAGTCACCACACAGATCAGGCATTGTCTCTCCCTGGACTGGGATGGCCCCACCCAGGCCTCCCCCTCCCTGGCACTGCCATGGCGGCAGCAGCTGGAACTTGCCGGGGTTTGCCCCGCCGGTTGGGGATGAGCTGAGGCTTGCCCCCACTGGTCTGAGCTGGGGCGGCACCGTCTTTGGGACCATTCTGCTTTGTGTCACTGGTGCAGTCTGCAGCGGCATGGCCACTGCTCCTGCCGGCTTCTGCCCCTGTCCTAACCCTATTGGTTAGTTCACCCATCTATCCCCAGCCCCTGGGTTTCTACTGGGTTTGGTCCCTCAATTATTCTATTGGCTGGTTGGCACCTAAAGCCCCCCTTTCCACTCAAGTCCTTACCCAATCCAATTCCAGTTCCAGCACCTTCCCCTTGGGACCCTATAAAAGCTCCGGGAAGTTTGCAATAAACTTGTTTTCGCCATGTGTCTCCCAGACTGAATAGACCTCTGTCTCTGCACTTCCTGACCCCGGAGGACCGGTGGGAACCGTCCCTTTCCCGCAGTGCCACATAACTGACCCTTTTGATAAAAAGCATACCACATTTTATACATATAGTTTTGTTTTTCTAGGACATTAATACTGAAATTATTTTTTTTCCAGAAAAATTGTGGTCATCTCTTGTTGTGATCATTATTATACATGTAAAAATAAGCTAATTTCATTTTCCTGTCAAAAAACTTCTTTATGCAGTTTTTATGCTTATCTTAGATATACGGAAAAATTTGTCTGTGAATGGTGTGTGTTTCTCATCTTCACAATTAGTGGAGGCACTATGTTTATTGACTTATAGAGTTAATGAATTAGCCCATATTTCTCTATGGGCTTAGAAAATATAGGAGTTATTTATTCATAGTGCATGTAATGTATATAGCTGTAGGCTCTTCTCTGGTTCATTTCTTACCAAAAAAAAAAGTCTGTTATCTGTTTCATAGTTATCGTCTAGGAAACTGACTGTTGTGTAATTTTAGGAAACTGGTAAGACTGATATTAAAACATGAAGACTAAGTTCACTGCTGTGTTGGATCTCAAAATTTTGTATGCTTTCATCTGAAAAGCTATACATTTTTAACAGGAAAATAATAAAAAAATAGTAATGGTATCAACAACAACAAACTACTACCACTACTTCTTTCTAAAAATGCTTTGTTTGTGTCTTCAAGAATCACACTATGAAGTCATTCTTCCAGTGCTGCCAATTGCATTAAATCAGTGTTATATTACAGTAATAAGTGTTAGATAAATATGTAGCTTTTTTAGGCTGAAGTCAAGGAGCTAATCTATCTTCTTTATACTGAATAGTTATAAATATACTCATTGAAATAATTGGCAAGAATCTGGGTACTTGATTCATTCCAGTGGACCTTTAAAAGAAAATTTGCAATGAAATATCCCTCTACAACTTTTACAAAACTGATATTTCTTCAGATCACAAACAAATTCTTTTCTCTTTCACAGCAGTCAAGACATTAAATGTGACTTGTAGTGTGGGATTAGAAAGATGAGTTTCATAAAAGTGTTTTTATGAAATAAGTTTGAAAGAGAAATAATAAATGATATATATCTGGTGTCACTACAATAGCATATTATTATTATTGGATATTTCAAGATGTGCAAAATGTGTTTGAAAACCAATATCCTGGGACTCAGTCCTACATTGTATAGTGCTCTACAACCCTGTTTAAAAAGACATTCAGATATATAATCATAAGAATGGAAATATTTCAGTTAGGGTTATAGTCAGGACCTGCAGTCTGTCCACATCTTATAAAAGGAGCAACTGCCTGAAACAAAACCAAATGCTTTCGAGAGGAATGTCAGTGTGAATGAGAGGCTTGGTGAATAGCACCTAATGGGCTTTTCCCAGGACCTCATCTGTGCAGCACGGGCTGTGTGTGGCTCCTTGCAGCCACATAGAGACATCTGAGAGCCTGGTTTGTTCCAACTCTAGTGGTCAGTTCAGCAAAAGCCAGCTGCCTGATAGACTGAGTGAGCTCTGAATCAGGAGAGTCAGAAATGACACTTTAAAATAACAGTTTACATGGTGACATCTTTATTTCTCCATGTTTTCTTTCTCAAAACAAAAGTCTCAGCCTACCGAGGCTCTGTAACAAGAATAGTCCTGCACTTTAATAGAGGTGATCTGATGTTAAAACCAGCTGGAATTTCCAGCACCAATCTATTGGTGGATTATGGTAACAGTATCATACACAGTATAGGACCAAATCCTCAGAGCAGAAAATGTTTCTGCACGTTCATAAATTCAGATGTATGCTATGATATGGACAACATATTTATGATTATTTTCTTTCTTGCTTCAGAATTATTGTATCAGTCATTTAGCATGTCAGTTCATCTGGAATAAGAGCTAACCTACTATCCTCACATACTCTTCTGCCAGCTTGAGGGGTCCTGAAGAGTACACACATTCAGTTTAAATACTGAGGTGTGCTATGGTTCTCCTTGCTTGAGAAGGTCCAAAATAATAGGAAATTTTTTGTACAGAAAATAATACCAAAAAAAAAAAAAGATAGCAAAGAGATGGATTTCTTAAATATTTATAATTTTAGTTTAATAAATTTCTGTTTGCTGTTTTTTCTCTACTTTCTCATTCTTTCCTTTGTTTGTAAACTAGCATGGTCTAGCCATGAGGATTCATATACCTTCGGTTGAACTTTTTCAGCTCAAATGAGTGAAGACTAACAGCATTTCTGTCCTGGGGAGTTTCTGAAACCCTCCCAAAGAGATGGGGCTTACTGTACTGTATTTCACCACATAAAGAAAAAGCATACCTGTAGGTTGCACACCATCAAGAGTTTGGACCATTTTTTAAATTTGGGATGTGTATTCATGTCTTCAGTCATCTGTGTCTGTGCTGAAAGTAATGTTATCAAAGGTTACTTCAGATGTTCTCAATATTATTAATGAAGATGCCAATTAACATAACAATGTCAGTATCTAAAGCACCTACAAACTGATGATTTATTGCTGAAGTTGTTGACCAGAAAAAATCTTGTCATAAAAAAATACTGATTAAGAAACAGAGAATTTTTCTCCTAGGAAGTCCTAAAGACTGTATTACTGTCTTCTCTGAAATTTTTATCCTTTAAATAGCTTTCTGAGCTATAGATGCTCTGAAATCTTAGCAAATCAGTTTTAAGTCCTTTGCTCACACCAAATGTAGCTTAGTTTTATGTCACGAAACAGGAAAGAAAGTTAAAAAGTAATGGTATTTATGCTGAAAATAATTCCACCTATAGCTCCACCCAAACTCCAGTCAGTGCCAAATTACTTCTGTTTTCCTCATGGTTCCTTCAGTAGTACTAATCAAGGCAATACAACTTCCACTGCCAAGAATGATTAAATTGTTCTATAGCCAACCAAAGGCATTCATTGATGCTGTGCCAAAACAAGATGTGTTTCTAATTATTGAAGTTTTCTACTGCTACAGTGCAAGAATTGTTTTAAATGGATGTAACTGAAAGTTGTCTTTTACTTTGTTAAGACCATCTCAAATACATTTGCTGATGATAAAGATCGCTTGATTCTGTAGCAGAAAATGAATTTCAAATGTTTCTTTAAAGATACTATCTACTAAAACTTGACAGGTAAACAAAACCCCAAAATCTGTGAGGTCTGTGGAAGTTATAGATTTCACTAAAACAAACCTACAAACACAATACACAACTGTTCCAAGCTTTTTCTTATAGTAAAGTGTGAGATTTAATTAATATTCTGTTAAAATTTTCAGAGATTTGAGTAATAAAAAGCTTTCAGGCAAAGAAGGGAAAAAATCCTAATGCAGACAAACCTCTTTGTGAGTCACAATGTTAATCCATGCTGCAACACAATCTGAAGCTATCATGAGGACATTTTAGACATAATACAGTAAGGAAACTAGGAGAACATTTTAAAGCAGATAATATATTAAAATGGAAATAAGAATGTAAACAGCACTTTAAAATGTATTTTTTCACAATTTCTTTAGTGGAAATGTTCAACTTTTAGTCATCTTAAAGTGGTCATGGTCTTCAAATATGGTAATGGATAGATGGATAAGAATACTTGAAGGAGCCTCTATAGAAGTGTAAATTTTTTTATTACAAGTTTGTCTCCAACAGTATCATCAGAATACCTATACTGCTATATAGAGCTCTACAATAAGCATTTGCTGCACTACTGTGCTTTTTTTTTCTCAAAAAAGCTAAGTGCTACAAAAGTCTTAAAGATACAATATTGTGCTTCACTACTAGGTATCTGGTGTATCCTTGTAATATAGAATGAAAGTTTCTTAATTTTCCCTTTATCCAAAAACATCTATTAGAAAGACCTCAGTCTTCACAAGGAAGGGAGAAAAAGGAATAAGGACAGTAGAATGTATTAATTATTTAAGGAATTGTTATGCATGTTCTTTAAGCAATAAATATTAAGGTAGATCAGCAAGCAGCTCAGGAATGCAGAGTAGTTATCAAAAGAACCAATATAAAATATTACAAAATCAAACACTTACAAGGATAAACTGTTTCAGTGTAGATAAAGAAATGTTTATCTGGTAATTTTCAGTATGAGCCCTTATCCTTGAGAGTGTTAACACACAAGGATCTGGGGTAGTTGCAGAAGGCAGTGTAGTCATAGGACAGCTTTAAAGTTTTACTCATCTTCTTAAGGAATTTGTCTTTCCATTATCTGAAAAAAAAAAAAGTGTAAATGTGCTTCATGGTATGTGCAACTGGATCAGTATATAAACAATAAAACTATTGAATAAAGAATAACATGTAACTAAGAGGTGAATATAAAGAGTTAGCCTAAGGAAGTAGAAAATGTGTAGACTAAAGCTACTAAGAAATGTGAAATGCAAGAAAGAACTCTGTTCTAGTATAAGCTTATATGTAAGTACATGAAAGTATAATGCCCATTAGTCAATAAGGAAAAAGAATGAAAAGTGAAAAGTGTAAGAAAAGCTGTAGTATTTAGTGATTTTATTTGCATCTGTCTGCATACATTAACAAAAGTCTGAGACCTGTAGATAAATGTGATGATTTTATTAGGAAAACATGGGCTCCAACAGGAAAAGGCCATTACATAATATGTATGGTAGTTATGCTTAAATCTAGTGTCATGGTTTCAGCCAGGTGGGGCCTAAATTTGGGTTTTAAAGTTTGGACTAGGCCTGAAAATTGTCAGGT
>JAWWEV010000134.1:34070089-34099143 GCA_035583235.1 Hafferia zeledoni | reverse complement strand
TAATGAGGAAGATAAATTGATACTTCCTGATTTGTAACTTCTTGTTCCATTCATTATCTTTCTTTGATTTCCAGTAAGTATAATGATGCCTCCACTTTCAGATGTTTCTTTATAAATTTCTTCCAGGAGAGAGAAAAAACCACAAATCATTCCAAATGATGAAAATTCTCGACTAATTTTCATATTTTACATATCATACAGACATACTAACAATGTTAATTGTTGAGAAAGGCGTGATTATTCTTTAATTACTGTGCCAAGATCTGGTAAAAAAATACCAACCCACAAATTATATGACATATTGTAAGTGGATATCTTCATGTACCAACATGCATATTTCATTACTAATTTTATTTACTAGCATTTTAAAATGACCATTAATAATAAACACAGTGGTTTATGAACATAAATAAGAAAATTATTACTTCAGAATTTTAAAAGGCACCCGACACAATGGTTCACTTTTATATGTTCCAAAGTTCCAAATATCAGCATCAGGACAGGGTGTGCAAATCATGCAAATCATAAAGTTCTTTGTAACTGTCACCCTGACTGCCATGTCCAGATGTATTTTTTGAAATTACTTCTTATTGAAAAAATACGCAGTCTGTGAAACAGAGTACACTCCTGAGAACATGCCCTGTTGGGTAGAGAGTTAAAACTGTGTTGTCTTCTGTGGCCCTGATGATCTGACTTTACGAAAATTAGTTTTCAACTTCAGGAAGCTTTCCCTTTGGAGTTATAAGAGATTTCTCCTGCATCTGTAGGTTTAAAGCTGAGATGAGAGTTGGATGCAAGTCTGTGACTTTCTGCATGCTCTGACAGAAGGTTATTATGCATGAAATGAAAACAGTAAGCTCCCTAAGCTGTATTTCCAAGAAAAGATTGAGCACCCATTGCCTGAAACAAGTCTTATTCCCTTTTACACTGAATAAATTTTTAGAGCAGTATTATATTAGCTTGAGCAAAATAACTATTGCTATTGACTGATAATGACAATGCTAGTTTAATCTGTTATATCTGCTTGTTTGTTATGAAGATGACATTTATGTATCAGTTTTGATTTGAGCAAATAACTTTGACATTCAACCACAAAAGGTCAATCTCTCAATTTTGCTTAGAAGTTTAAAGTTCTCTTGTTCAAATACAATCAAACTTTCTTGTCATTACCAGTATCCTGTTTTGTGGCCACATGAAATCAAGAAATTCCATGTATCTGGTGGTGGGACAGTCATATATTTCCTATCATTTGTCCATTCTTCTTTAAAACCAAGAATAGAAGATGAGACATTTCAGTTTGATTTAGTAAAGAGGAAAATCCATAAATATCCATTGTTTAAGTATGAAAACTGGCCTTGACATTTTTCTTCCCATTTTTATAATGCCGTTATTTCACAGAAGAGTTCTCATGTGGAATACCTGTCTGTTCCCACATTCAAAAGTACTCGTGTCCTGAATAATTAAAAAATCTATCATAATCTCCTTTTCACAATATCTAATGCACTGCAAAAATGTCACATTTCACTTTGCTAAATACAGTTTAAAAAACTAAGAGAAGCAGATGGTATGGCATTTGAAGGTGGTAGACCACATTCACCAGTTCATTCACAGGGTTGCCTTATTCAGTTCAAAACGATGCCTTGTTAATCCCAATGAGGAGCTGGGAATGCTGTAGGACTGATGATCTCTGTAGGACTGATGATCTCAGTCTTCACAATTAATTATGCATGCATAATCACTTTGAGAATCTTTCAAAGGCTGACGTGTTACCTTCTTGAAAGAAAGCCAAGGATTTTTGGACTGTAACATAACACAGGAGAATGTATTTTGGATAGAGAAATTAGGTTAATGGGTGAGATTCAACTCTCTTTGGACCAAAATGCCCTTTTGATTTTCTGAGGACAAAATCATGATCTGCAACCGATAAATCCTGATTTTAAAAAGCTGGAAAAAGCCTTCTAGTCTGACAGAGAATAAATGAAAACCCTGAGGCAGACAAATGACTGGCTACATGGCTGTATTTTTAACATATTTCTAGGTATTCCTAGGCAACTTAAAGCTGATTTAACTTTTATTTTTTGTACACTTTCCAAAGGAAAAAAGAAAGAAAAAGCTGTGCTTTAAAGTAATGGATGTTGTGGAAAAAAAAAAAAAAAAAAAAAACCAAAAAAACCCAGCGCATTTTTGTGGAAGCTTTTATATATATTTAATTAATTGAGGGTTTTATTTTTAGCCATCAGTGTAGGGATAGAAAACTGTCGTTCATCTTTGATTCTGAATGAGTTTTTCACTCTCACTGTGACTCACCTTTTCTTTACAATGGGAAAGACAACCCATGGCCCATAGTGCCAAGTGAGAATGAATGCATTAAAACAATTCTGAAAGTGGCTGCAAGTGTTAATGATTTCCCTTTGTTTCTCTCTGATGGCTGAGGCTATTTATTGCCTGCCAGTTTTTCTTGCCTGTTTTCAAATATTGCCAGCCTTTGCTGAAACGATGTGGAAAATGTTTCCATTGGGAAAAAGAAACAAATACTCCATACTAACATTAGTCTTTAATTATTTGCTCATATATTTCCAAAGCCTCCTGGCTTACAATTACACATACACATGGCACTCATTTAATGAATCAGTTTCTCATTTCATAGTTCTGTGAATGAAATATATTTCCCTGTATATCAGACTTGTTCAAACTATGCTTTGAAGACAGAACCAGGAATTTCTTACTGTTTCTGTTACCAGACTGTCCTTTCACCAAAAAAAAAAAAAAAATTAAAAAAAAAAAAAAATTGTTTAACAACATTTTTTGAAGTAAGGGGTGTGATATTTTCCAGATTTACAGATTTGATACTACTCACTAAGAAGGACACATTAAAATTATGGCCAAACAATTTAATAATTGTGGGACTTGTCCCAATTTTTTTGGTATGAAATTTTTTAGGCAAGCCCAAAGTCCCACTCCTGTACCTTTAGGTGGAGCTGTGTAGGTGCAACATTGAAGCAGAAACACAGAAAATTTTACCTACAAGAGAATTTCAGCCTGAGTACTGCGTTTGTAAAGCGGAAACTACTGGTAGCAAATGGCAAGGGAAGCATTGCCCCAAAAGGCAGACACACAGGGTTTGGCTGTTGAGTGGTGTTTGCTGGTGGCCAGCTGGTAGCTAATCAGCACACGTGTGGTGATACTCACTGAGGGGGTTCACAGCTCTCAGCTGCAGAACGTGCTGATCCTTCCTTGCTGAAGTGACACAAGGAGGTAGCAGGGTGGGAAAAAGGAAGCTGAAGGTGAGAAATAAAGGATCAAGGGGCACAAAGCTATGGGAAACCGGGCTTTGTTAGAGTCACTATGCTCAGAACAATTTACCCTGCTGTGATACAGGTCTGAAATGGTCAGACCTGAGCCATTGGTTTGGATTGAGAAGCAGTGAGACTGCGGAGATACTGAGGGCAGGATGGCAATGTGAGATACTTTACCTTAATACTTGCTATATACTTTGCCCCATCAACCTCCTATTTAAGCAATATTCTGACTTGGAATTTTGTTATGTTATCAGATTTTTCAGTAATCTCATACATGCTGTGTGCTAGCAAGGGCAGTGTGCTACATAAGAATGTGGAAGTAGAAACTTAAACTGCTCTGTATTATAAATGTGCTGTACTCTATGATTATGATACAGTGAGAAGGTTTGTGCATACCATGCTTGCTGTTCTCTGTGTAGTGATCAGGTTGGCTTAGACATTTACATAGTTTCATATTGTGAAGCTTTTCATTTCAGTAAGGAGGGGAAAAGCTATTTTTGTATTCACTGAAACATAAATAATGCTGTATTTATCCAGGGACAGAAAGCTTTTGATTTCATAGTGTGCTATAGGGATTTCTTCTTAGGTCATCAACATGGAAAATTTATGAGATGCTTCAAGTGCTCTATCTCAAGGTCACCTGTAAAATGTCTTCATTTGATTTGGAAGCATCACTTGTCTGTTTATTAGTTTTAATTTGTGTATTTATTAACATCCTGACATACACAGGTCCTTGGTAGCAAAGTTTGAAATTTGGTGGGCATTAATGCATATGTATTTTTTTGAGGGCGTCACAATGGCATGATAAGTTGTGGTTGCAGAAGCTGAAGGTTGTGCAAAACAAAACAAATCCAGAAAACATCACAGCCCCAGGAGAGATAAGTGAGATTTGTCCATTTGAGCCTGCTGGAACATTGCTGCACAGTACATACTGTGCAGTCATAAATTTGTAATGTGTAGCCGTTGTGACTGGAGGGATAAATATTCAGTACCTGTTATTACCTGATAAAGTCATAAATATGTATAAATCCATTTTATGTGATAATTAGAGAATCTAGTTTTAGCATCTGCTTTTACCTGATAAACAAACATTATTATTTTAAATAAAAGAAAGCAATAATTTACAAGCTATAGGCACCATGAAGATGTGAAACAAAGCTATCAAAGAGGAGGGAGGACAAAAGAACAATGTTTCAGATCCACATTCCCTGTTAAACTGGAAGGCCCTGCAAACAAGAACTACATATGCTGCTTTTGTATACTTTTTTGGAAATACTCCTGTCTCCTTCTGAGTACATGTTTAAATGGTTGAACTGTTTAATTTTAAATAAAATGGAGTTATGGACAAATATGTCCATAATACATGTATTTTGGGGGGAACAAGTCTAAATATTAGTGCTTACCAGGATAGCTGATTTGTATAGCCCACCTCTGATGGAGAATTTGTTAAAAATATTTTGATAATCTACTGTCACAATGGTCAGGTAACAGCCAAATAATAATAAAAGCTAAGAACTGCTATTTTACATTGTAGTCTTAGTCCTGGGCCATGATGTGGATGCTACTTCACTAAGTGCGAAATATTTGCATTTCTTACTTTTCCTCCCCAAAGAGGAGGTAAGAGAAACTGATGTAAGCTACAGATTTCTTCCTTTCCAACTGATAAGGTGAAAAGAAGTTTTACAAGGTTCTGTGGGTTTTTTTCTTCAGAACTTTTAAGCTCCCACTGCTGTGTGTCATTATAAATTATCTTCTGTCTTTTCTAAATGCCATTTCCTTAAAATTTCCTTTTTGATGAGGACTATATCTTGGCAAGATAGCCCCATAAAACACAAAAGTATAGTTGTGAGAAATGGAGAATGATACAAAAAATCAATTAATATCTTCTGTATGTTGAAAAAGTACAGGAAGGGATTCAATGCGCCCAGAAGTTTTTGAGGCTTGAGTCTATGCTGTATCTTGCTTTTTTTAAGAAAGATGCCTGACTGCTTCTGGTGTAGAAAAGCATTCTGGTACCACTGGCATTGCTGCAACTCCTTCCTTTGATCTGCTGTTTTGGCTGCCACTCTTTTATCCTGCTGCTGCTGTCTTCTCATAGATGTGTTTACTGAGAAGCAGCCTGCACACATTTGGTCCTGCCTGGTGTCCCTTTCAATTGTCCTCATCTCATGGCTGATCACAGCCCTTTATTACTGCCAACAGAGCCTGGCAGATGGGCTGCATGACATAAAAGCCTTTGATTCTGAGTGAGGGCATTCCGTTTGAGTCTTATGGGAGGAATGGAGTACTTAACTGACTACACAGCTCATGGGAAATGCATCCTACACCTGGTATTCACAGGTTAGGGTCAAACCTATAAACATATGTAGAATTAATTTGAACATGACACTCCTACCTTTAATTTTCAAAGGGCTTGGAGTCACTGCTAGAAGTATGGTTATTTCATAATAAGGTATGAAGACAAATTAGCCATTTTTCATTCTCTGAAAGAAAAATTGTATTTGTTTATCTGAATAAATTACCTATTCCTTTAAACCTCCATCACAGTGCAAATGTGAAGGAAAGATGATAACTACTATCCTTACTGGGTTTTAAAAATAACAATCTTTTTTATATCTGTTTCTCAACAATGTGGGTCCTTCTGTCACTCTTTCTCCCTGCCCTATAATGTGGGCAGCCCAAGGAAAAATGGCCAAAGCAGAGGCCATTTCTCCTTGGGGAAAAAATCCCTCCGAGTCCATTACCAGCTGAAATACAATGGTTCTGTCTTGAGGCAGCTAGAGATTTCCTTACGTTGAGATGATTTTCATTAACTCCCTTCACTGTCCTAACAGGTTGGTCTTATGTGAGATCCCTCAAGGCTGTTCTAGCAGCTGCCCAGCTGGAGACAGGCAGACTGAGCAAGCTGCAGCACCCTTTTAATGAATGGTCACTAAATCTAAAAGATGTTGCAATTGAAGTACAAGATGTAATATGTTCTCCTTTCTTTGGAATATTTAAAGTTAGGTTCTGACAGAAATTAGTACTTGACTTGATGCTGCACATCAATAATCAAAAAATTAATTACAAAGCGATTACTGATAAAACTCATGAAAGACACAAAAATGACAGAAACAATGATTAAAAGAAGTAGGTGGTTAATATGAATTTGTGACGGGGTGTTTTACTGGAATCAAGTACGAGTCATATATTTAAGGACAAGGAATTCAGCCTACAGGTTTAGAGACTGTCTGTGAAAACAGTGATTTTGAAACCACTTAGATTTCATAAAGTGTCTGTGTTGACACTTCAGTTCAGATGAGGAACATGTGTTGTGAAACATACAGTCTGAGAGACCAGGCTGGATGTAGTCCAAAGTAATATCTGCCAGAAAGTGTGAAGTGTGGGCATGCAGCTGCATGAGAGTTCTCTGGGTGACCTGAAAGCAAAAAGGGTTGATGTGTGAATACAGTCTGTAGGATAAGACATTATTTTGCAAATAGACCTAGGTTTATTTATGGTCACGTGATCAGAATATTGCATACAGTTCTAGTATCCACAGTTCAAAGGATCATAATAATATAATCAGAATTCAGAAAGATGTCCTAGAGTAACAGACAGAGCCATCTGGATCTGCAAAGTGTTGGGTTCTTGTTGTTTTTTGTTGTTGTTGTTGTTTGTTTTTTTTTGATTCATTGTATTCTAAAAAGTTTGATTGTTGTGACTGAGAATCTTCATGAATATTATTGTAGACTAAGAAGCTTTTTAATATACTTGGCAAAAGATAGCTTTAAACTCATGTCTGGAAGATAGACAAATCTAAATTGGTGATATGCACCGCCTTTTTTTTTTAATGCTGGGGATTATTAACATTTGGTACAAGCTTTCTTGGAAATTCATGACTTTTCCATCTCTTGATATCCCCAGATCAAGAGAGAATGCTTTCCTGGAAGATGTACTCTAGCTAGGCACAAATTACAGATCCCACTGCAGGGAGAACTGTGATACACACCCAGTCAAGCTAAACAGTATCAAACAAATAGTCCTTTCCAGCCCTAAAGTCTATGAATCTGTGTTATCAAATTTATATGTGCCAACCTCTTACACAACTGAAACCTCACTTTGAGTTTCTTTAAAGCTACAAGTTACCTGACACCTATGCTATCTAGTTTCTAGCATGGTCTTATTTCTGGAATTAGTAACTATCTGTCCTGCACGTTCTCAAGGCACTTCTTTCAGCCAGTGCTCTCATGAAGATAAGGTGTTCTACAAACATAAGAGCATAATGCTCTTGTGACAGGTGGTGCTGTGATGCAACCTTAATTAATCAAATGTACTTCATGGGATTTTTTCCAGAGAGACTTACAAGGGCACTCTCTAGCTGAGGGGGTGAGTGGAGGGAAACATGGTTAAAAAGAGATCTGATATTATTTCAATGTGTATTATTATCTCAAAGACAAGATTCTGACAATTCATTTTATCTCAGAACATTTTCAGCATCTAATAACCTTATAAAATTTTAAAATTTTCTGCCAAAATCTGCCACAGGACTTTTAAATTTTATTTTCTCCTCCATCCCCCACTCTGGCCTGGGGAATGAGATTAGTTCCAGAAGCTGTATTTTTAATAACTATATTATTTTCTTTAGGAAACTTCTGTGTTCCATGTGTCAGCATGAAGTGGGGGTTGACATTTGAAAGGAAGGTAAGTGATTATCTTGAGTGGGTAGGGGTTTCACAACACTGTTTAGAGAGAAATCTATTTTATTCTGGTCTCTAAAAACTGAAGACTTAAAGAATCATGGAGACTGGGCCATTGATGAAGGCAATGAGTCAAGGCACTTTCCATGCTTAGATCTAGTTTTAAGTGATTCAGGGTATGTGTTACAAATAGAACTTATTCTATAAATAAAATTTATTAATACGGGGCCACATATCTGTAGCTGTAGTTTCTCGATTGCTAGACATTTAGAGGGACAATAGGGAAAATGAACCCAAACTGAACAAATTCTCACAACAATGAATAAGAAATAATTTTACTTGAAAAGTTTAACAGTCTATATCGTGAGGAATTGAAGAAAGGCAATTCATATATGGCACAAAAAATCTATATGATGCATGAATATATTTTATATGCAGTTGATGCACATATAAGTAATAATGGAAAAATAAATAATCATATTTTTAAAAATACAATAGTTAAGGCTATTTTGAAAATCAGATAGAACTAGTTAACTTTTTAGGACAGAAAAATCTGTATTTATTCAGTGTCTAAAGGAGCTTTTGGAGACTGAAGACAGAAACTCTTGCATGGATGCACACTGAGCACCTGGGCTCAGCATTCTGGTGCTGAATCCTGTCTTTTACTGTCTTTTATAATGATACAATGATCTTAATCTGCATAAGGTAATCAGATATGTTAGCATTTTAATCCAAATGATTTTAGACTTAAGGCTACTTGGTTAGCAATCTCATTTGCCTGATTTTTGTCTGTAGGAAGGTCTCTCTCTCACAGACCTGCCTGTCTGTAGCATCTCCAACTTTTCCCTCTTGTCTAATTTCCTAGTAACCTATGTAAAACTAAGTGGATTTAAACTGCTTATGTAGCAGCTTGTGCAGACTTGTATATGCTAATTTAATATCTTATTCTATCTCCAAGTAATTATCAAATATTATTTCTAAAATTACCTTAAACTAAAAAGTGTGTGTAGTTCTGTTCACTCACACAACTAAAAGAGTGGTGAGTAAATGGTAGCTTTATATCTGTGCTGCAGACTACAAATATTCATATAATGGATGTAAAACCAACAGTGGATAAAGTCTGTCAGATATATCAGTCACAAGCCAATAATATTCACAGAAGGCTTTGACTCACTTTCCTTCATAGTAATATGTAAATTCAGATAAAATATCTTTTTTAAAAAGTTACTTTGAATACAATTGCTGCTTTGATTTTTTTTTTTTTTTTTGTTTGCCCCATGTTGATGGAAGCGCAAATACTAAAATTCGTTGTTGAAGTGCTTAACATTCTTAAATGGTCTGTTATGTCCTGCAAATTAATAGCATCAAGGCCAGTTGCTTGGAGACGGAGTAAGTATTTCTGTGTTTAGAAATGAAAGGAACTCTGGGAATTACATGAAAAATATGTTTAATTAAGTAGGGAATTATATACATTTAATTGAAGACATTGTAGAGAAGGCTCCTCACTTTGTGTTTTTTAGCTAGTACAGAAGCTGCCCTGTTAAAGTGAACCTGCTGTCCAATTCCATTCCTATACTCTCAACTAAACATATTTCAGCTCAAAACCAATATAACAAATAGGAGTACACTTGCCCAGGAAATTGAGGCTTATATTATTTTTTTATTCCAGTTGATTCTACAGTGATTTACTCCATAACCAGATAAGTTTCTCTCCTGACTCAGAGCTACTGTAATTCTGAGAGAAATGCCTTGAGTGGTGTACACTGTGTTGCTATTCACCCAACCTTGTGTCAAGTATCTTTCAGAGTCAGTTTCCTCACTTCTCAGATGGATTTTGAGGGGAAAAAAAATCAAACAAAGCAGTCCTCTGAGTTAAAAAGTACTAGGAGTTTCTTTACAAACATTCACCTGCATCAAGATATACTTTTGAGCCTGTTCTGCAAAGTGATACAGTCTATTTCTGATGAAAGAGGCTCTGCATCTATGAAGCTCCTTAGCCTAGGCTGGCCTGTGACCAGCTGAGAGCAGCTCCCCAGGAGCACTGAAGCAAAGGATTTGTGCTCTTTTGAGGGTCAAGGACATAAGTCACTGCTGGAGATATGTGCTTCTTCTTCCCATTGTGCTCTGTCAAAATGCCACGGTCAAGGGACATAGCAGACAGCAGAGACAACCTTGGGGAAGCTTCGTTGAAGTGCTTCATTAATAGAAAATTGGAGAAGGGGTGAAGCTCAGCAGTTACGAAGGCACAAGTGTATAAGCTTGTTATGTTTGTTGAAATGTGTAGTAAGTACTCTTAAAAATTAAGTTTTTATTTCTTACTTGAAGGATGATGAGCTGCCTAAAACTTTGCTGGCTGCTGAATGTCTGATATCTTTAGTATGCACCACTGAGCACATGCAGCCCATACTTCCCAGTTCAGACCAAGAAAACCTCCTTTCTCTTTAAACATCAAGAATATGAATCTTCTCCTCTTCAGCTTACAAGGATTTAATGACCATTGGAAACTCAACAGAAATGTTCAAAGCCTTTGTCTCCTTTTTGGGTTTAACCTCTAGTTCAGAAGCAGCAATTTGAGTAAAGAGTTGCTCTGCCCAGAAAGTGTGAAAAGGTAGTGACTGGTGAGTACTGGTTTAACTGCGAGATCATTCCTGAAGGCTGATCTTTTGAAAGGTTGATGATAATAAGAATGTGAATTTATAAAATGGCTCAGTGTTTGAACTGCAGCATCACATCAACACCTGAGTATGTCAGATATGGACGTTGA
This sequence comes from Hafferia zeledoni, assembly GCA_035583235.1. Lineage (NCBI taxonomy): Eukaryota > Metazoa > Chordata > Aves > Passeriformes > Thamnophilidae > Hafferia > Hafferia zeledoni. Next base: position 34,088,401 of record JAWWEV010000134.1, on the reverse strand, counting down.
TCAATTGTGGATAAAAGAGGTGTCATGGGTTGAGATAAGGACAGGGAGAGATCACTCCCCAGTTACCATCACGAGCAAAACAGACTTGATTTTGGGAAATTAATTGAAATTATTAACAAACAAATCAAAGTAGGATAATGAGAAATAAACCCAGATCTTAAAAATACCTTCCCCCAATATTTTCTTGGATTTTAAGTTGTTCATGAATTCTCCACCTCCTCCCCACCAGTGGTGCAGGGGGATGGGGAATGGGAGCTCTGCCTAGTTTATCACGTTTCTTCTGCAGCTCCTTTCTCCTCAAGGGGAGGACTCCTCACACTCTTGCTCTGCTCCAGTGTGGAGTCCTTCCAGTGGGAGACAGTCCTCTATGAACTTCTCCACCATAAGTCTTTTCCTTCCAATGGGCTACAGTTCTTCACAAACTGCTCTGGCATGGCTCCCACCGGGTGCAGTCCCTCAGGAATAGGGTGCTCCAGCTTGAGTCACCCACGGGGTCACTAGTTCTGCCAGCAATTCTGCTCCAGCATGGGCTTCTCTCTCCACAAGGCCACAGGTCCTGCCAGGAGCCTTCTCCAACATGGGCTTCCTGTGGGTCACAGCCTCCTTCGGGCATCCCCCTGATATGGTGTAGGGTTCATCCATGGGCCAGGAGGAGATCTCTGCTCCCCAGTAGTTATCTGTGGGCTGCAGGGCAATCTCTGCTCTGGTGCCTGGAGCACCTCCTCCCCTTCCTTCTCCTCTGACCTTGGTGTCTACAGAGTTGTTTCAGAGATAAGCAGGGTGAGAATATCTAGGCAATAACTTTTTTTCCCTTCTTAAACATATTATCACAGGGGCACTATCACCACTTCTGATTGGCCCAGCCTTGTACAGTGGCAGGGCCATCTTGGAGCCAGCTGGCACTGGCTCTCCTGGACATGAAGGAAGCTTCTGGCAGCTTCTTGCAGAAGCCACCCCAAAACCAGGCCATGCAACCCCAATACAGGAGATATAGATCTACAGCAATGAAAATATAGTGAATGTAGCCAAATTTTTTGAAGGAGAAATGGTCAAAAAGAACAAATAATTTGTAAATATACTTAAAATGCTGTTTGTTCATATTATTGAGTTCTAAGATAAAAAACTCATCTGTGAGTACATTGTCTGAGTTTTGAGATTTTATATTTAACTACACCTCACTTTATGGTCTGATCTGGGTAGCTCCTTTTCCTGTAATTTTAAGGTGGCTGAATGATTTATCCTTTCATTTAGGTCTTTGCTCACCTGAGCATACATGCAATGTCTAGAAGAATGAGAATCTGCAGGTCATTTTGACAGAATTCAGAACTTGAGTAAAGCCTCAGAGTTCCTGCTGAGCTTCCAAACTGTGTACTACAGAACAGATCAGCCTGGAAGCAACTTCTGGAGCTTGTCTATTCCAACCCTTTTGCTCAGAGCAAGGTTATTGAGAGGAGGTTGCTCTGCTATGTTTTGAATGGAGACTCCACACCTCTCTGGGCAGCCTGTTCCAGTGTTTGATCACCCACAAAGTAAGCTGTTTTATCTAATATTTAATTGGTCCTGACCTCAGGGCCATTTCTGTCTAGGTAATTTTCAGCTGGTCAGCTCCCAGCACACACTGGTGCACGGGATTATCCTTCAGGTGCAGGAATTTTTATTTCTCTTTGTTTAACTGCAGGAAGCTCCTGTCAGCCCATTACTCCAGCCTGTCCAGATCCCTCTGATTGGTAGCAGAACCATCTGGAGCATCCTGACAATTTTTAGTCGTCTGGAAATGGAATAACAGTATTTGAGATTTGGAAAAGTCAAATGTTTTACCAGTACAGCATCTGAAACATCACTGCAACAAGAGTTGAATTGTGGGGTTGACAGAGTTACCAGATTTTTTATGATATCTGACCTGTCTTAACTGTACTTGCAAAAATCACTGACATCGCCTTTTCAAATTCATCATTTTCTGGACGTTTTTAGAATACAAAGTTTTAAATTGTGTAAATATTGTGCAATTTTAAAAGAACCATTACAAGAAATTCAAATAAGCCCCTTTTATCAAGTGTACATATAAAGTAAGCAAATTTAATTAATCCTATGATCTTCCCAATAAATGTCCCCCAAAATAACTGTAATCTCTTAATTAAAAAGTATTGTTGAATTAATAACTTTAAATATTTAATTATATCATTAAAGAGAAGAGAAGCTATGGTAGTTGAAGTACTAATTGAGGAGACTTAAATTGAGTTCTTTACTGGGATTTTTTTTGTGACTTTACATAGACCTGCTAACAGAGAATTGGCAGAGAAAGCCTGGATCATTCACTCACACTTCACGCAATGAGAAGAACCATATGGTAGTCCTCTCATGTAGTAGAGGTTCCTAGAATACTCTTTTTATGTGCTCCCCCTCACTGCTAGCCTCAAACTCATCCCAAAACCGACAAGAAAGTGTCTATAGTGAAAGGTAAAGTTGGTTGTCTTTTCAACTCTGTTCTTGTTAGATGTCAATTTAATATGGCCTGTGTTTGACAAGGCTAGATAAAAAGTTCTCTGCAAAGGTATTGTTGTAGTCTTGGTAGAATTTTGAAACAGCAAAAGGCTCCTGTGCATGTGTGCCTTTCTTCCAGTATGAAATGGAAGCAGCAAACTTCAAAACTATACACAGATTGAGATAAATCATTAGATACCCATTGATAAGTGTAATTGAGACATCAGGTCTAGTGTCTATGGTATAGGTGGAACATGATGAGGGATAAACATTCTATGGTGATGATCTTTTCATTGCAAGGTAGGTAATTTTATCTCCAGGCTTAGAAATATCAAGAGGTTATTGTGGAGAGAGACTATTATTTGTCACAAAACAAAGCATCTATTTGAGATTCCTGATATTTGCTTTCCAAGTCTTATAAACTACACTGGAAAGAGTTACCTTTGAAGATGTTTTTTATGTCTCCCTTAAGGTTTAGGGCTGAGAGATCAAAGGTAAAGTGACTGGTTTGTATGTTTCCTTTCTGAAAGTCTGATCTGGACTTCTGTAGCTTTGATTCCAGCTGAGTCTTGAAAGTAGATCATCTTCACCTAATTTCCCTGGAAGGCTCCATGCAATAGCATTCATGTGATGTCTAGGAAGACAGACTTATGATGGTATAATCAAGGCAATGACATTGTTTTACTCCCAGTATGCCACCATGTTTTATATACAATATCTTTCTTCTGTTGTCTTATCTTATCTTAGAACTGTAGTTTCAGCTCTTTTCTCCACTGCCTTCAGATGGGAGGCCATAACAAATGGTGTAGTTCCCTAGATAGCACAATCTTGAAATTTTCAATGGCAAGAGTATCTTCACAATGTTAATATGAAACTTTGAAGGCACAAGTTTTCTAGAAGGGACTATGAGTATTAGAGAACCAATCTATAGGGACTAATGCCCTTAACACTTACGCTGATTATTAGCAGAAAATATAATACTATGGCTTGGGGTTTTGTGTATCCCACTTGAAAAGCCTGTGTTTTGTAATGCACTGTGGAGGATAACTAGGCACTTGCACAGTTTTAGCCCATAATCTCTCTTTGATGCAACTTCACATTTATAAAATAATTGTGATGCTTCCTTATCTCACAGGGAGTTGCATGGCTGTATATACCAAATCACTGTGAGATTCTGAGGGACAAAGGTCTGTAAATAGAGAACAGCTGGAAATTTTCAAATGGCAGAAAAGTAGAAGCATGAGATACTAGTATTACTGCTGTTGTCTGACCTACTAAAAGAGAAACAAGGCACTTCTCATATAAACAGCTCTTACATTGCATTTTAGATAGAAACAAAAGGAAAAAGGACGAAAAGTAAAATTTGCATGTGAGAGCACAATGCAACTTCTCTGTAAGATGTCATGCTGTGTACTCCAGCCAGGCACACCTGAAATTTGGGCAGTACTTTGCAAGCAGAAGTGAAGCACAGCTTGCTTTGTTTCCCTTGGGGAACTCATAGGTGAAAAATCTAACACAGGCTCTAAAAGGACAAACCGCTAAGGCTGTGAAACATCACCTGACAGCAGTTTAAATTGAATTATATTAACATAGAGTAAAACACATGAAATGCATTCTTTTCTCAATTATGGCTCAAACGTACAGTTTATTAGTTGCTGGCAGGAGTGGATAACAGAGAAGCCCTTATACACGTATTTAAACTTGGCAGCTTGCCTAAATCTACCAGGATACACATCACATAGGTGTGCCTGTGGACTGGACACAGGCATATCCTGCAGTCATATTCAGCTACTTGCTTACCAGTCTGCTGAGACAGAGGTAGGGAAGAAACAACACTCCCAAACTGACCTAGGCTGCAGCAAGGAAAAGTCCTACTTAGGGATTAAATTTTAAAAAGAATGATATTGTGTTAGATCCCTTGCATTAAGAAATTGTAACAAGACTACTCAAACTATCATTCTCAGATTTTTTTATTCACCCTGAAACTTTTAAAGTGAAGATTGGCTGAACCATGGTGCCAGTATGACAGAATATATTCCATTCTGCAGTGTTCATAATCTACTGTTGTATATAATCAGTTTTCTATACACACATGTTGGGCTATTCTTATTCCGTTTTCTTATTTATAATGAGGTGATGGGGTTTGAACACTAAAGACTGAGCCTGCAGGGAGAACTGTTATCTCAAAGGAACCATCCTGGTATAAAATGCTTCACCTAGTCTCTTCCAGATTAACAGTATTCTGTTAACTATTTGATAGAATAAGAAAACATAAGCCTTTTTCTGTCTTTTTTTACATCCTGGGGTTTTTTATTTGAGTTTACATGGTCCACAGATATAATCCCAGCCTAGGAGCAATTAGCCACTCTTGTAGCACAGACAATAAACTCTTTGGAATGCCTTCCCAGAACATAAAATTTAACCTGTTTACAATGAATCTTAAAAATCTTAAATGAACTTGCCATTACCAAGAAAACATACCATGCCCCGCTACCCCCTGGAAAAAGAAGGAAGAAAAAAAACAATAAAGAGAAAGGGACGAGACATCTCTTTGAAGTTCTATAGAGTCTATAAGACAATAATAATCCAAACTCTGTTATTTTCAAATGAAAATGTTTGCCTAATTGTATAGATTATTAATTCAGATGGAGATGTATATTTTAATGTGTCAATTTTCATTTATTTGAATTATGACACTATGAAATTGCAGCTGCACACATCCCATATGTTCCTGATCAAGTAAACACTGGAAATACAACATAAAGATTACTTTAGAGGAAACAGAAAATTCCAGAATGTAAAGCTTTTATATATATACTTTTCTGTTCTGACTTCTTGTAACTTTGCAGTCATTACTGAATAGAAAATGAACAAAAAAACAGTCTGATCTTTTTTCTATTCTTCTAGGTGGTAAATAACTCTGAGTTAGCCCAAGGGATGGCACAGAAGGGTGCAAAAAGGATATGAGACTCCTTTTGCAGAGGAAGAAAATAAGGCAGAGGTTTTCTAGGAAGCTCTTTGCAATGTCAGCTTCTCCAGCAGAGTTGCCTTTTCCAGGCAGCTTCACTTTCCCTTCTTTCACTCTGTTGAAGCTGCCTGTGCTGCTCAGGCAGTGCTCATGCATGTGCAGCCACGGTGTCAGAGTAGCAGCTTTCCAAACCTTAGCTCTCCTTGTCCTCCAGGTAACAGCCCCAGCACTGGCTGGGTAAGTAACACTAAGTGTTTAGATGGAGCAGCAATGTGGTTTGGATTTCATACTGTCCTGCTGTCATTAGCTGCACTGGGCTGTGTCTTGATAAGGAATTAGTGATTAAATTAAATTTCTGGGTTCATTTAATTTTAGTTCATTGTGTTTGTTTATAGTTATCAACTTCTACGACATTAGGTTTTTTCTTCTTATCTTCTGATTAACTTCCACATTATTAATTAGCTGCATGATTAGCAGGGAGTTTTTCTCAGTTGCCAAGGAAATCCTTATCGGATTTGGTTTTTGTTTTTGCTGTTTCTTAGTGGCATTCTCAAATCAAAGATTTAGAGCTTGATTCAGGTTATTAAATTGCAATTTATCTGTAATAGTATAGTGCTGCCTTTTTGTGATGACTTCAGCTTGTGCACCTTATTACTGAGTAACTTCAAGACAGGGGTTTATTAAATTAACATCTCAGTCTTTTTGTGTGAGCTAAGTACCTGAAATCATGCTTATATTTTCTGTTGTCTTCATAGTTCTCCATATCTTATTTTTTTGTCTCTCCATCTTTAAAGAGAAGAAGCCTATTTTCATTGGCCAATCTGTATAACTCTATTCCCCAGATTTATACATCATTCAGTGTTCCTTTTCTTTCTTCATCCTTTCTCATAATACCTATTTTATATCAAGGTGACCTTAATTGAGCTTGGTATTATAATGTAGTGTTGTTGTAGGACCCCCAGACATCACATTTATTAACCACTAGCAATTTTTCTCTGAAGATTCTGTTGCCACCAGGAAAAGAGTGTTGGAACTAAGATGTATACTCATTCACATATTGATGATAGTCTGAAGGCATCCTTTTTTATTTAATCCATGCCTTTGGATTCTGCAGTTCATAACTCATCATCATTGAAGTGCAAGAAATTAGATGAAATTTAATTGCATGAAATTTCAAAGATGCAAATTGGCCAGGGAAGGGGAGACCATATTAAATGTATTAAGTTTTGAAGAGCATCTGATGCTGACACTAAAACAGCTCCAGAGGCAACAGAATTCAGTGCATGATGAAGTTCTTCAGAATCAGTCTCCTCATAAACTGACAAAAGCTTCTATATATCTGCATTTGCAAGTGGGGCAGAGAAAGGCACTCAGTGCAGTAATGACATTAAGCCTCTAATTCCCATGCTACTCTCTCAAGCAATTGTGAAACATTATGCTTATCTGCAGCTTCTAAGAGGGAAATAAGTTTATACCATCCAATAAACATACCAGCAATGCTGTTTTCTTTCTGGTAGCTAGTGGGTAACTGTAAAAGCCTCTCACTTCAGGCAAGCTGGTTTGTCTGCATCTTAAAGGGCGACAGAGGAAAGCTCTGATTTTTCCAGTGCTGTGTCTTATTTTTTGGTTAGAAAAGGATGAATTGAAGGAGTATATCAACCTCAATGAAACCTTAATCAGGCTGAGGAGAGAGGAATTGTCCCACACACACCAGAGTGACAGGGCACTTCTCTAGCTATGCAATGTGAGGGAGTCTTTTCTTTGGTCCCAGCTACTTGGCCTAATTTGAGGGGGAAAGAAGGGAAGGAGGGGGTGCTTCTGTGCTCTGACATAAAATTTGAATGCTTGCAGGAAGGAGGATTGCTCAAAATCTCTAAAAGTACTTTCTCTTATCTCCAGATGATAGTCTAGTAACCTTAGCAATAGTGACTGTGAGTTGTAAGGAGTAGTATTAAGCCTGAAGGAAGGAATAGGCTATCCAGACGGTTATGAAAGAATAGATAACCAGACAAATTAGTCTGGAAAAGCACCTCTTTGGTCTGAGACTATGTGATAGCTTTAAAGTTTAATGTGTGGTCTGTAATCAGTTAATGAATGGAAGCGGAAAGCTTTGTGTGAACAGAAATTGTTCTCATGTGTGCAGCGCATGCTCATTTAATAATGTACTGTAATGTGTCTTTAAGATTAGTTTTTTATGAGAATACTTTAAAAACTTAGATAGATATACTCTGCTTTTCCTTTAAATCTGAATTGTCATTAGATTTCAATAAAAGCTTTTCGTAAGCAGGTGCCGCAGCAGTATGTTTTGTTTGCATAAGCTCGCACACCTTATACAAAATAAAATCCATCTAAGTGGTTTAGTACACAACTAAATTTAAGCTCTTGTTTTGCTGTAAACACTTGAGCTGTGATTAGTTTCACTGACTTTAGGGCAGCTCACATACCAGAGTTTTGTTTAACAACCTCTGCACAAACTGGGCAAGAATCACTTGCTAAACATTGAAATAATAAAGGTAAGAGCAAAGGAAGGTAGTCTTGGTTCATTCCAAATAACTCCTTAGTTCTCAAATGTAAAAGTAATTTTTTCCTAGCCTCAAATTCCATTTAGTGAGCAATATTACTGTAGAAATATTCTCAGAATTTTTATATCAGTGTTTAATACCATCTCCCCTTTCTTCCCATAATGCTTTTTATACCTCACGATCATTTTAATCCAATTGAGAACAATGATCATCCACTTTGTCCCCAGATTTCTTCTTAAAAGTGTCTCTATCTACTTTCCCCACCACTTCACTGATATGAATGCTCTTACGCAAACAGGGAGTGAAGAGAAAAAATCCTTGAACTAGTTTTCTTTTATTATCTTGGGCTATTTTCCACTATCATTGTAGTAAATTGACATTATAGATTAAAACTTCTCTACTTTTTATGAGCACAAGGCTAAGTTTTGAAGTTTGGCAGATGAATAATTGAGAACAAAAATAGTTATGCTTGTGACAGTCCCAGTGTTTGTAGTAGTGAAACAAGCACCTCTGTGAGCTCACAGGTCCTAACCCACTGATTTCAGTGAGATTGTGGTAATTGTGATGCTTTCTCCTTCCCAGGATTTTTAGCTAGATTTTGGGACAAAAATGGTTATCTGGAAAAACAGAGATGACAGCTATGAGGTATTTCTACTCCTTTTTTTTTTTTTTTTTTTCCTTTCAATCTTACATGTCCTCTCTGATGTGCTGCCAGCTTTGGTTAGAGATATCACAGAGTATAATTTATATAGATGACGAGCCCAGTTACCAGACTTCCTGAGCATATCGATGATCACAGGATTCAATCTACTTCAGTTTATATTTCAGTCTGTGTCATAATGACTTTACAGTAATTAACCAGCTTTTCCTAATAACCATGTATGGCAGCTCGGAATATGTTTTTCTTATTAATCCAAACATTCTGCCAAAGAATCTTGAGTCTTATTCCATTGCTGATTTCAATTAGGCAGTTTTGTTACAGTGATTCCTTAAAATGAAAAGAAGTAAGAGAATAATTAATTCTGAATTAATTATAAATTATTAAACATCATTACATCACAGGAAAGCTGTATCAGTTTTCAGAGTAGAATGAAATTGGACAGAATCTGTCCAACACAAATTATGTTGGTTTGCTTATGGGGACTTGTCATGGAAAGAGCCACATTTCTACATCAGCAGAAACTCAGACATGAGGAGGCATTTCTTTAATGTGAAAATCAGAGGATGAGATCCTGCCATAGTCGCTGCTGCACTTTGTAGTGTGATGTCCAAATCTTCACAGGTCACTCTTTTACATTTATGTCAGTCCTGCCTTGGCAGCACCATTAATATCAAAGACTTAACACAATTGTATTAGCATTTATTTTCTTTAAAGAATTGGTGTCTAAACAGCTTGACTTTGTGTAATTGTTTTCCATTCTAACTCACAAATGGGGAACCCATAACCATCTGGGTGATGGAATAGCTTCTGGTCACTTCCTGGCAGCCCCCTGGAATGCTTGTGTCCCACTGTGTCCCTCTTGTGTGGTGTGTGGGGCCAACCCTGATGCAAGTAAGCTCTGTGAGCCTCTGTGTGCTCATCCACTGGTGCTCTTCCAGGCTGCCCCACTTGCCCATGGGACCACAGGACTCGGTGCTCTATTAGCACATGGAAGTGCCATGTGTTTCAGGAATCCCTCCTTGCTGCCTTAGTACAACACTTTCCCAAGGCCACAGAGACCAGTTTGCAGGGGCTCCAAGTGTTAGTTTATATCATGGCAATAGTCCATCTGCTTTTTGGCTTCTTTGATTAGAGCTGTAATTAGTATAACAGAAGCATTGCATCATCTGGCTAAAGTCTAGATTTTTAAATGAAGAATTAGATCTTGTCTTCCTCTTTGTTCCTTTTCCTTGAACATGCTCTGTGTGAGAGTAGGTGTTAGCTGCTTGCCTTCCCTGACATGCTGGTAGCCCAGGATCCGTGCCACCCCACTCTGCCTGTCCTCTGTCACATGAGCCTGTTCCTGCTCCCACTGCCAGCATCACGGCTGGTGCTCCCTGGCTGGTCCCACTTCCGTGCGCATTCATCCCTCGGGCTGCAGTTCCTGTGCTGTCCAGACCTCCCTTTTGCCACCTTCAGTCTGGCCACCCAGAGACTCAGTGCCACATCGCAGGGGTGTACCTCGGCCACACCGCATGTAACCAACAGGCAATGCTGCACCTCTCAGCACTCTTTTTAAAGTCTCTCCAGGGAGGATAATAATGAAAATACCTATTAAACAAAGTATTTATTAAGGAAAAAAATCATTGTAGCTCATGCTTTTCTTTATTCCAACCAGCTGAGGGGCAACTCTATGCGTAATATATGTATAATAACAATAGCTATACAACTTACTTAAAATTCAAGTCGTTTTCCAAGAATTTTTTGAGTCTGCCCGTCACATGATTTCTGCAGTGTTAATTATACTTTCCTGTAGGATCAACGCTTTACTCATTTAAATATGTTGTAACAATATTGCCACCAATTTTTTTTACTGATTCAAAAGGCAAATTGCTCTATGCCAACAATTAGAAAACAATTGGTTTGTTTTTCCTTTATGTAAATTAATTGGCATTAGCATTTACCTTTTCGAGCAGGCATTTGATACAGGACAAGTAGCAGTATTACATAAAAGGGTAGAAAGCAGAAAAATAATCACATCTCTCAAAAGAGAGAAAATTATAGTAATCTCTGTGATAAACAGGGAATTCTTAGAAATCAAATACTGAAGTTACATCTGCTCTTGGGAAACCTGATCAGCAGATATCACACACAGCAGGTAGGGCATGTTCTCACAGCACTTAGTGAAATTACAATAGAAATCTTACACATGTAAATCATATGGTAAGCCTGATTTATTTTTAATCTTATGACTTGCTTTTTTCAAATATTAGGCACTATCTGCTTCTTCATGACACACAGTCTTTTTACCAGGAAACTGTCTGGGGGGCAAGTACTACTTGCCTTACATGAGCTATCCCATTGACAGTCCCTAATCATTGTTCATTTAAGGAAAGAAGATTTGCTGCCTCTCCTTGTCTGATCTTTTAACTTCATAATTTCTTAACAATAAAAGGAAAGGAGAAAGAAGAGCAATGTCTATTCCACAAAAATGCTCACGTTTGTTTGCCTGCTTGCTTGAAAAACAGTGGATATAACTGGCAATTTAACAAAGATTGTAAACCGAAATTGACCGAGTAGTATGTCCCTTTTTGGCTTTGATTTTTGATTTCTTGTCCTTTCATTTACTGTTTGGGATTATGAAGCTGTCACTAACTCAAGACAGATGTCCATTTTGCGGCACTGAAAGTGTTTTGTCAATTCAGCTTAAGTGCAGGAACCATCTGATACTGAGGGTTAGAGATGGTTTCGTGTAAGTGCCGTAGTTGAGGTTGGCTGCTTTGTTCAGTCAACATTAGGATTTTCAAAACATGATTAGGTTTGGGAATGTCTAGGAACTGGGGTTTTTTTTGTTTGGGTTTTTTTCTCTAATACAAATATTATCTTTACGGTTCTTGCTTCGGAGTCAGAAAGTTATGTGGAATAGTTGAAGTATTTCAGGTGTAAAACACTTGTGTTTTTAAATAATGTAACCAATTTTCCTATTTAACTACAGTGTAAAGAGCATGTGTGCTGAGCACACTGACACTGAGATTTATGCAGTTTGTGCAAACAGGGAGTCACCGCTTTGCTCACACAGCACTGGGGCATCCTCCAGCAGCTCTGCAAGAGAGTTACCTTTTCAGCAGAGGTGGAGCAGGGCACTGTGTTCCAGCTGGGTGACTAGGAAGGGGCTCTGCCTTGGCTATGCTTCTGTTCTCACAGGGCTGCACATGTGACACAGCAGCTCCGTCACGAGCTCTTTGCCATGACTTAGAAGTGGATCTCCCTGATTGACGTAAGCAAACAATGGTAAACCTGAACTGTAACGTGGTGCAAAATAACTTCATCCAAATCAGTGTGCCCAGCTGGTCACACTCAGTAAGTAGCACCTGGAGTAGTATTGCTGAGATGGTTAATAGTCTGTGCTACTTGTGAAGCAACAGATAAACATTTACTGTATACCGTGTATATCTGAACACGACCATTAATCAGTTGCCAGTTTACTTTCCTGTTATGAACAAGTAGGATTTCATAGCCTGGTTTGGGAGCATGTGCCTGTGCTCCCTACAGGGCATAGCCCTTCCCCTGCGGCTCTGCTTGTATCTGTCCTCAAAGCTTAGCTGGGCTGCGGTTTGGAGCTCTTCACAAGCTGCAGAGCTGATGCTTAAATAACATTCAAATGAACTCTGTTCCGCCTCCAAGCTACTGTTGTACCAGGTCTGCTTCACAAAGCATTGCAGGCTTTCATGTCTTTCTCTGGAGGAATAAATCTGAGGCTTCATTCACATTAAAAATCTCAGTATGATTTATTTACAGGTTAAGGGCCCAAGAACATCCCTATAAATAATGCTTTAGCCTTATTTTTTCCTGTGTGAACTTTGAATTTTTTGTGTGCCTCCTAAGGCCTTCAGGTTATTATCACAGTGAATACCACTACACTTTATGTACCGTGTTGGAAAAGACAGGTTGTTTTCCTTCAACCTAAAGAACTAACACCTAAATCTAGTCTGTGTATTACTGCTACTTGATATCCTTTCTTTTATTAATTCCTATGATTCTGTTTCTTTCCAAAGTAGACACCTAACTACCACTGATCTCTCTACTTTGATATGTATTTCAAGATACTGCAAGTACTTAAAATTGAATAAAAACTGTTAGGTTAGACAGGTTTCTTTAAAGTGTAATTATAGTTGTATTAAAATAAAGTAAAAACCCACATAACAGTGTTTCTTTTATTTTCATAACTTTCTTCAAAGCTAAGCATAGTCCTTTTAACTTTTAAATTACAAGTATTAATATGGTTTACTAGAAGTCTAGCTTTGACACATTGTACTGTGTGCAACAAAGTATTATTAGTGATCAGATAGCTTATGCATTAAAATCTTCATTAACTATAACTAAAATTAATTGATTAATTGATTTAACTTAAGAGCTACAAGCCTGAACACCAGACCATTAACAAAATTGGAGAACAAAACCAGAGCCATGTAAAAGTGCAATTTCTTGGAAAATGGCTATCCATAAAGAGAGTGTACTTTGGCATTGATTTTATTGTCACAATCAATTTAAATCCGTCTTTTAAAATGTCTTTCTGATGTTATAATATCTGACACTTTTAGCCTAGTGTGTGTGAATGAAAAACAATTACACATTTCTCACTGGACTGCCAGATGATCTCTTGGTGGAATGACCCTGAGGTCAAAGATATAACCAACTACTTACTGCTTTTTACAGTGTTTTTACTGGGACCATTTTTATTAGAGTTATAGTGGATGCTGTTACGCATGTAGTGAGTCAGGGCCTTGGGACATTTATGCCACCTGTCTTCCCCTCTTAACAGCTTTAATCTTGCATGCACTGGTTGGAAAAATTATTGTGCCATTTTTCAGTTTCAGCCTGCAGTGGTTTAACACAGCTACTGACACTTTTTCACAATATGAGTTGATACAGACAAGCATTTTTGAAGAAAGCCCTAAGGCTAACAATAATATTTATATCTTCTGCCATTCATGGAAAAGCAGAGCAATAAAGCAGGCAAAGGAACTAGTATGTGTTCCCTTTTGCTCATTAATGTTTCAGCAGATTCTGTGGGTGTTCTGTGGAAGAGTGGTTGCTTTCATTTTCTCATGAAAAGAAAATGCTGTATTTCTTATTCAAATCTATTGCCCATGAGATTCTCCTTTAAGCTTTTTCTTGAAGGATGTTGTTCATCTCCTTTATACGGAGATATTCACAACACAAAAATATATGTGCATTGAACAATGCTGGATTGGCCTTGAAAAAACAGATGCACTGAAGAAATAATGTATGACAAATGCAGACGGAGAAACAGAGAACATATAACAACAGGAAGTGCCTACCACCTTCCAGGCTACGTATTTGTTTGAAGGAGCAGGGGAATGGTTCTTAGAAAGTCAAATCTCGCCTTTCTGTGGTTGCATATAAAAGCTACCATGCTGTATTTCTCATCCTGAAGGTTCTGCCAGTCTGTCCCTGTTTCCCTTGATACAAAGAATATCCAGCTCCCACTACTCTTTTCCCTGGCTGTCTTGCTACACACATTTCTGTTCTCTCCCTGTGTCCATCACTGTGAGGGGCTATGTATCCTTCTCATATGCCTACAAATTTTAAAAGTGCGTTTCCTCTGAGCTGCTTCTCAGGTGCTTAAGCCTCCCGTCACTTTCCCTTCCTTAATAACTGCTCAATCTCAGAAAGCTTATAAAAGCACTTATGATCCTAAAGTGGAATGTAGAAGGGAAATAGAATTTGAGTTGTGCTATTCCACATTGTATCTGTTGGTATGTATTTGGGTAGTTTAACAAAAGCAATAATTTTCTGCCTATATTATTCTTTACTACAGTCCAAATATCTCCTTCTGAAGCAGAATGTGGCAGCAGGGTGGTAGCTGAAAGTTGTGACGTACAGATGGGCCTGATGCTTTGCTCCAGCATCTGCTAGAGAAATAGAAAGGCTTATGATCCTGAGATGAAATGATCTTTTCTGCCACTGAAGAACTGAAAGCAGCAGTCAGGAATGCCTGCTACATGGGACCAGATCCACAGCACTTTTCTGTCCAACACGTTTGGATTTCTCTTGGTTTTAAGGCCCTGTATTGACTGATGCAAGTTGTGGGGGTTTGTATTTCATTTAGAAAGTTCAAAGAAACCCATTCTGTTCACCTGCTCACATTTGTTTATACAAATATCACACATGCATTTGGACCCAAAGCAACCTACAAGATTTTTAATGAAAAATGTTCCTAACAGAACAAGTGATAAATCATCCTTTTAAGAGAGAAAATAGGCTATTGTAGATAAAATGGGACTGATTAAGACTGATATTTCTTAATCCAGTCCAAGAGAGAATAGCCCTAATTTGTGATTGAGATGGCATTTTTATGTAAAGTACTTGATAAATGCCAAAATAAATAAAATCATTTTTATTAAAGTACCAAAATAAATTCCATTGTTTGTATTGTGTATACACAATAATACGCACATGGGATTTGTATCTATTGTTTGACATAGTATCATGCACACATGCATACACTTACATGAATACACAATACTTTTATTATTTTAATATTTGTTTCATGGATGTTCACTTTCAAATGAAAAGGACCAAAACCCCTAGAAAGAAATCTGTAGAATAATTCATAGAAGAAATCCCAAAGTGTTGATGAATATATGATTTTTTTTTTCATTTTCCTGTTTTAAAATGTCACTGTGTGGACAAAAATTTGGATTAAGTTGATTTCTATTATTTAGAAACTAGTCATGAAAGTTTGGGATAATTCTTTGTTAGTTTGGGCACTCAGTTGACGCACTCAAATTAGGATTCTAAATTAAAAAGAGAAAGTTGTATTCTAATGGTGCAATGAATCATATTTGAAAGTTACTTCCTTTGAAAATCATTGATAGTATAAGAAATAATAATAAATTTAATTTAATTTAAATGCTGAAAATTAGGTGATGTGAATCTGGAGCTCCTCTACAGCAGTGGCATTCCAGCTGTTTCCTTTTGTGCCTAATTTCATGGTGGTAGGTGAAATCTGTGTTTCCCACCAGCTTAATTTACTGCATCCACCTGTTTTTTTCCACTGTTTCTCAGTAGTCCATATCATCCTAAACAATGTGAAACTAAAGTACTACTGAAATGTCATGGGCTACATAGAAAAATCTGGTAATCGGTCAAAACTGAGAGACAGTGAGAATTCACAGGAAGATGAGAATAATACATAGGAAGATCAGTGTGACCTTAAAACAGCATTAATAGAAATGGAATGAAATGTTCTAGTACAAGGTCAGGTACTTAAGAACTACTAATAAGAAGCCTACTATAAATTAAAAATGAGTGATAAAGACAGAGACCCAGTTAATCATAGAATAATTATGTGATACAGCTTTGAAAAAGACAAAGCCTTCCTAGAATGGTTACATTCAAAGATAGGGAAATTATTTTTGCTATTTTAAAAGGACTTGCTGAAATAATGGTCATTCATATTCCAAAACCAAGAGCATACTTTCATGGACATAACTCAAGAATTATCTGGTTAAAGAAAAACACAAAACCTGACAAGAATTAACCCCTTAATTGTAATTCACAAGTGCTGCAGATTACGTGTTCGTTCTTATAAGAGAACATTAAATGAGAGCCTGGTGACTTCAGATTCATCTTTATTTACTCCTGGTGCCTCTCTCTGCTAAATTTTTTACAGCCACGGCCCTTTACAGCTACAGACTAACTACTGGACTACTCCTGATCCAGTCCCATTTGATTTGAAGTCATTTGCTCTTTTAAATGTGCTTATACTTGAAAATAAATACAGGTTATAGATTTTTAAAAAGTGAACTTTTCTATTGGAAGTTTTACCAAAGAGCATGTGGGATGATCAGGACCAGAGTAGGCATACGTTATGGAGCAAGACTGAAATAACTCTCCCTTAGCTTATGTTAAGGAAACTTTCCAGTCTGACTGTTCATGAGACTCTCTGGCAGTCACACTCCCAAGGCCAGACACTTTTTGTGCTGGGACAGAAGCCCATTCAGAGCAACAGCCTTAGCTGGTGCGTGCGATAGGACACTAGCAAAGGAATCCCTGGGCTTTTATCCACTCACAGTCTACACCCACATGCAAGACTCGTTCTTTCCCCTGGGGCTTCGGCTCCTGTCCCACTCTCCATGTCCATCCACTTCGCTGCCGACGCCCATCTTCACATCCTTCATTATCCAAAAGGCCAGCAATTCCCAGCTCCTGCTGTGTCTCAGTGTCCACTCACCCGGCTGACATCTCCCATCTCTATGCTCTTTGTAATCCCAAAGGTCAGCAGCTCATGGCCTCTTGTCTTGGACTCCCACCCACAGTTCAATCTATGTCTCAATCTGCGGCTTGCAAACTGAACTACCTGTACCAGGTCTATTCCTCAACACTTGGAAAACCTGAGCCCGCAGCTGAGTAGGATTGCTTTCCCTAGAAGTCTTGTTGATGTCTTCAGTAGGGTAAGTAGTTCAACACAGAAAGTTACTCCTTTAGAAAAAAATGTAAAGAAAACTTTAAATAACAGTAACAGTGATGGGCCTGAGTAACCATATATGGAAATTCTGATAAAAAGTATAAATACTGTAGGAGTTATATTCTGGAACAGCTGTGAAACAGGAGCAGCAGAGAAGCAAGCCCCCAAAAGTAATTGTTCTTCTTTGATTAGATAACAAAAGGCATTAGTTATTTACATTGTTGTAGAAGGAGACTGGGGTCAATGACCCATGATGTAATTTCCAGTTCTCAGCTTTTTAGTTTTTTTTCTGATAACAAAACTGCTTTTTTTCTTTGCCAGACACCAACTTTTAAATTTATTTTACCTTTTCCAAATTCTAATTTCCAGAAAGCAGCATTCAGTTGTCTTAACAGCAACACAGATTTTCTTCCAAGTTTATAAGGTATCAGTTCTATTACAGCAAAAACCCGGTCACCTTGATTAAATTGGGAGCTATCTGCTATTTGTATGTCAATCCCAGGGTGAATTAACCCCAGCACTTAGAAAGTTATTCAGTCTTTTCTATTCAGAAACTGGTAAGTATTTTACCAGGAGTAATTAAACTCAAAACAGTTCAGTGACTTATTGACCTAATGCAAAGATATCTATCAGGTCAATGGCACAGCTCCAAAAACAATCCTTCTCTAATTCTACAAGTTAGTAAATCTGTTTCTACTCACTAAAAGGTAACAGCATAGGCATATTTTTGCTGTATTGTGCAGTAAGGTTCTGTGAAGAAAATACAAATACAGCTTGACTTCATAATATTGAAGAAATACTAGCTTATGATGTAAGAATGGAAGGTTTGCATAGGCTTAATTTGTAAAAAGGTTCACTCTTGATATCTTTATCTCAGTTTTAGAGTTATTTATGATCCCTAGAATATGCTACTTGGCTGAAAAAGTGATAAAATAAAAAAGAGAGACTTTTTAAAGGCTAGTGTCCTAGTTCAGCAAGCCTAGACT
Organism: Hafferia zeledoni; assembly: GCA_035583235.1. Classification (NCBI taxonomy): domain Eukaryota; kingdom Metazoa; phylum Chordata; class Aves; order Passeriformes; family Thamnophilidae; genus Hafferia; species Hafferia zeledoni. The sequence continues at coordinate 34,070,310 of JAWWEV010000134.1, read as the reverse complement.
AGTTTATCACTGTGTGGGTGTGGCCAAAGCTGTGTATTCTAAATCCACCATGTCATTTCTCATGAACTGTTAACAATGGACCATTTGCAGCAGCTGCCCAGGGCACACCTGACCCCTCAGAATGTCAGCTGGGTGTTAAAGAAGCCTGTGAGATAAGAGCTGTGATAACTCCCCTCCAGGAAGTCATTAGCACCTTCACACCCAGCCTGAGGGGGCGTGTC
>JAWWEV010000134.1:34038068-34069989 GCA_035583235.1 Hafferia zeledoni | reverse complement strand
GTGATAACTCCCCTCCAGGAAGTCATTAGCACCTTCACACCCAGCCTGAGGGGGCGTGTCTGCTAATGGGCCAGCAATAATTCCAAAATACCCATCTGACTCACAGAGTCAGATCACCCATTGTGGAACTCCTTGCCCTGAGGGAAGTACTGGATGTTCCCACCTGAACCTGCGGGTATACAGTCTTGGGGTTTGTGGACTTCTGGGACCACTCATCAGATCCAGAGGAGGACCAGAACCTTGACAGGACTGCGACCATCATCTGCACCAGCAGGTTTTTCACTTCCTTTTACTTTGGACTCAGGGGAACCATGGGGGTCCCAACACAGGGGCTAACAAACACCATTGTGTTTGTGCCCCAGGGTGCTGGTTTATAATTCTGGGTTCTGTGGGTCAAAACCAACCTCTGTTTGTACCATTGCATTTATTGTAATATTTTTACTACGTTGTAAGTCTGACTTACAATCTCTGTTTTGGGTTCATTTCTCCTGCTGGTTGTAGTGAGAGCAGTGTTGCATTCTTGTCTCTTTGTATCATTGGGTGTTAACACAGCTGGGTTAATTTTTCCTAAGATGGCATTTACAGAACTAAACACTTGCTTGATTCTGCTTTTAAGTCCTAGAAATATTGGTGTTAAAAGCATCACCCATAGACCCCAGTATCTAGATAAATAGGTAAAAAATTGGTACAAGTGAGAAATGCAAAAGCAGTGAATTTCCTGGAGGAGTATTTGGTGTCTGCTTTCATTGTCAATCCTTTGAACAGTGACATATTAAATAATTTGTATGACAAGTATGTTAGCCTCAGTGGTACTGAAATTCTGAAGATTTGTGAATGATAAATTATTTTTGTGTGGTGCCCTTACTACTGGTGTTGGGCTGAGTAGCTGGAAATAAAAAAGTGGGGATATGGTGTCATAGTGGTATAAGTTTGGACCAGAAAAAAAAACCACCGAACAAAACACACATATTTGAGATGAAAACACAGATTTTTAGGTCTTTTTCTGGTGTGCAAGTAAGTGTTACAATTCATTTCAAATGAAGCCATAATGAAACAAACCATTGGAAAAGGTACGTTCAGAAACATAAGCAGAGGTGAAAGTTTATGTTACAGACTTATGCTAAAAATATGTAAGCCACAGGGGACGTCTGCTACCTGCAATCTCCCATCTGGGTAGATACAAGTAATCAAATTTCCAGTGAGTTAACTAGGAGATAGATACTGTTCTTGATATGTACAAAAAGGAAAATATTTCTTCCAGGTGTCAAAGAAAATACAACCTTGCTTTTAATTGTGCTTAAAGTTTTGTCATGTACAGCATGAAACAGTGCAAGCTGGGGGAATGTGTGAAAAAATATGTGAAAGAGGTAAATTATTTGTATTTGTAGATTAAACAAGCCTTGCCCTCTCCCACATTCCTGGAAGGATATTATAGCAAAATTTCATACAGTTAAGTTTGGATATACTCAGATGTGATGACTTTCTATCAGGGCAATTGGAAAAAGTCAGATGCTTATATCATTAATTGGTTGTGTCCTAGATATTTCTTAGAGTTCAGTACCTAAAAGGATAGCCTAGCACTAAGCACAAAAAGACCCACAGATCTCACCCATATAACTCCAAAAGTTGCCTGATACTTCTGTAGAACAAAAGAGCTTAATTATTGTCAATCACTTGAAACCTCTTAGGTCAGGTACAGGAAGAAAGTTAGCCATTAAGCACAGTGCAAGCTTCAAAATTCATCTTGTAAGTAGGACAGTTAAGTTTTTACTGTGCTCCATGCTGGAGCTCCGTGGCTAGATGTGTTTTTTCCGAGTTTGAAGTACTTTGACATGAGATCTTTAAATTCTCTTTCACTCAGAATAAGGTCACAATGACTGTGTTGATAAAGTCATTGTTTTAGGAAGCTTGCCACATAATTTTAGACATGATGAGGAATAAGAGCAATAATTATAGCTGCGTACATATATTTAACAAATATGAAATAAAACAGTAAGGAAGACTGTTGTTCCATTATGGGCTGCACATACCTGGATGGTTCTCTTTGAGAAAATTGAAGAATATAGTAGTAATTTGCCATGAAACCTGCATCTGTTAGAAAGTAGCAGATTATTTATTGCTAGAAAGTAGTAATACAATAAAACACGTACAGCAGCCTTTCCCCCCTGGAAAATATTTGTTAAAGGGCCTGAAGCTGTGGGTTCTATCAAACTCCACCAGTCTGTCCTATAGGTATCTATAATATTTGCAGTGAAGATTGAGTTTTACATTGTATTCCAAGTGGTATTCAAATTCTCACACATCTGTATATGAAACTGTCTTGTTTTATTTTTGTGTGTGTGCTGTCTTTCAAAGAAAATTGTGGCTCTGTTTTTAATTGTCTGCCTTCCCAAAATGCTGTCAGGCTAAAGCATATTATCTTGTGTATCATCCATGAACAATTCAAGATTAATTAGCCCCTCACCCATTTTAAAGGTATCATCTATATCCTGAAGGCAGAGCATGGTATTTGGCAGCCTCTTCAATCACTTCTAATTCTTGTCTGGGTACTGTATAAATAATCTGTGGAAAAATGACACTGTTCTGTGAATAGAATAGCTACAGATACAGATGGTGTATTCTGTATAATTCCACAGTCTGAGTCTATACAGATTACCCACTTTGAACATTATATGAAGGATTATAAATATTTTTTGTGTATCTTATAATACTGCAACAAAACTGACGTATTAGCTTTCATTCTGTGATTTTAGGGCTTCATGCAGTTTTATTTTGCCTAGTAAATGTCATTAAGTGTACATAGAAAAAAATAGCATAGCAAATTATAATCTGTTGCAGTGACGCTATTTGGATGCATTACCTATATGAGGATTATTAGCTACTGTCATAAGCAGATTTAATAACGTACTTGTTTACTTCCTTAAGTTACCACTTATTAGTTCTATTTCTTATGAATTAGAATGTCTGCCCAATATCCACAAGTATGAGAAGATGCTGTCTGCTGTAATGGTTGTGTGTGCAGTCTGAAAATACACAGAACACTTCAGCTAATGACTTCAGTTTTGTGTATAATTTGTTTATGATGTTGAGATTTGACCTCCCTTAGCAGCCAACAGCAAACAGGGAGCAGGGCAAGCAGCATGGAGGCATACTCTTTTCCTGTATAATGCTCTGTTAACTGGCATCTTATTATCTCACTGTACACTAGGATAAGTCGTATTATTGGGCTTGGCTGTTATGTTAAACATTGGTAACCAGTACCTGCGGGTAAAATCCTCAGTAAAAGCCTCAGAGATCAGAAAAACCTAGAGAAAAATATTTACTCTTCTCTGTCCTTGTAATGCCAAAGGAAGAAAATTGTGAGTGTCTACAGGTGTGTTTTAAGAGCAGGGATGCTGGAAGAAGTCTTTTCCCAAAAGGTGCATTTTACAACCTGATCTGACTCCATAATTGTTGGATTTAACCTGATTTCTGTATTGGGCATTGGTTATGTGGGCAGGATTTTCTGCCAGGACATGCTCTGGTCCCAGTGAGTCAGCTCATTGTTGCTGCCTGACAGTACTGCAGATGATAGAATTTAAGCTGCCACTTATAAATAAATAAACAGGCTTCCTCCATTACAAAAATAATATTCATATGTGAGCTGATGTGCTGCTTTCTCAATAAACTGCCTTTGCAGAAAATCTCTGTCCGCCAAACAATAGAATAATGAAAGTATGAGGTTAATCACCTTCTGCTTCAATACTGCTCTTACTTCAAAAAGTATTTAAACAAGTTGTACTAATAACCATGAAAAAATGTGATTTTTTTTCCAAATGGCTTGCACGTTAGTCAATGTGTCTTGGCCTGGTAAGGAGATGGAACACATGACCTAGTGCATATTCTCTATTCTTAATATCTGTGAACTACTTTTGTTGGAATCACTAGGAAGAACTGAACCTACTGTTCTGTCACTTCTAGTTTTTTTGTTTAAAGCCTACTTAGTTTCTTCTTTGAGGACAACATAAAAACAACCAAAGTCCAATATTTTTCTGTAATTATTTTACAAAAATTATTTTACTTAATTTCCACTGTATTTGAACCTTTTTCCTGTTGTACTGTGATTCCATTAATACTTTTTTTGTTGAAGTGAGATAAGAAGGCAATGTCTGATTTTTTTGTTTTTAAATTTACATAAGGTTTTAGCACCCTTAACTTTTTTAATATCCATTTTAAAGTTGAGATTGTAAAACATTTTGGAGCTTTATATAATGACTGATATATTCAGAGTAATACTTTTTCTTGCATTGATGCAAACTTTCTAAAGGTGGTTTAAAGTTATGGATTAGAGGAATGGTTGAGGCCTTTTGAGAATATACCATGGTACAAAGAAAATATTTATATTAATAAGACCCAAGCATACAAGCATACATAACTTTCATCCTGGATTGAATTATCTTTAAAACTCCTGGTGAAAACTCACTGAGAGGAAAACTCACAAAATTTACCTACCTCCACTTTGGAGATTGCAGCCTCTGACCTGGTGAGTCGGTGCATTTCAACTATGTCCCTTTTGCTCCCACGAAGCTGAGATAACAGGTACACCTGACAGGATTACTCAACATAAAGTCTGTAGGTCTCAGTTTTCCTGACTGTTTCTGCTGTAAGTATGTGATGTCAAAGTGCAATTGTACTGGGGGAGAGCAACAGAAGAAGGTCATCTCACTGTGCAGTGAGCACCTCTAATTTCAGGAGAATATGAAATTCAGTCACTGTGTGGATTCTGAACATTTTCCACAAAACTGCCAGAAGAAGGCCATGGCCTTTAATGATCACTAGCATCCATGTTCAATTGAGTGTGACTAGATGAAACAAGAATTCAAACTGAGTCTCCTCAGTGAATCGTCTGTTGATTGAGATGTAGTTCACTGAGAATAAAATGGTCCCAAAAGAACAAATTTCTATTGAAAAAAGCAAATGGAAAAACCTGATTTGAGGCTAGAAAGTGTTTTCTGGACAGGTTGCAATGCAGAATTCTGATAAAGAGGGAAGGGAGACTGATAAAAAAATGCTTGCTTATGGTTATTTTTTTAGAAAGAAAAATGTGCATCTAATGTTTATTTAAAAAAGAAAAAAAAAGAAAAAAAAAAGAAAAAACCTGAAACAACTGCTCTTAATTTCTTGCCTTTCTGTGGAAATGTATTCTGTATGATGTGCACAGAGGACTCACGGAAATTCTCATGAGTCATGTTGCTCAGAGTTTCAATATTTCTTTCTTTGAGATACTTCAGATTAACAACCATCTCCTTGTGTTGAATTTAGGAGCAGCTTTCAAGTTATGTGCTCAGTGTTGCTAACTTTGCTCTGCACCATATTGGGTGAGAATTGGCAGGATTTCCCTTCATTTCTACCTTTCTGCTGTTCTTATCCTGTATTGGGTAGAAAAATATTAGAAAACATGGCAGAGAATAAAAGAAAAAAGAGCAACATGAGGAAAGTTTATTATACAGCACAGGAAAATTCCCCCAAGTCATAATCTCTTTTTATGTAGAAACAGAGAAAAATACTGTCTCCCTAGAACAGCATAGTACATTCAAGCCTTTGCAAAGCACTCTGCCTTCTCACAGTCTGGGAAAGTGCCTCAGAAAAGGGTGAGTGTTGGGGTGAATGATGACCTGCTCTTAAGTTCCTTCCACACAGATAAAACAATGGGGAGTCTCAGGCAACGAATTAATGCCCCTATGAGCCCACAGTTTAGATGTCGTATTAACCCAGGTTTGTTGTGTGCTGGAGATACTGAAACCTCCAAGGAGGAGAGTGGCCTTTTGGAAGCACTGTTGGTGAAGCTGTCTGTATCTGATCACTAGCTTGCTTCAAAGGCAGCTTTCTGCATGGATTGCCCCTTCTCAATTCCACTTGGAAGCACTGCATTTCACTGGTTTGAGCTGCTCAAACTAAGGCTCATTGCTGGCTGTGGTCACTGGTACGCACTGGGCCCCTTCAGAGAGGAGGACTGACATGTGGCTGCCATTTCTGACTCAACCAGGGTAGCTGTAGCTGTCAGCAATAACAGGCAGTGAATTCCCTGCCTTCTAAAACATTTGCTTCTAGAAAGAAATAAAACAATCAGGGACTGTGACAAAATACAGCAAACAGCCCTAGTTGCTCTAAATTCATATTTTCAGATGAGAAAATTCTTAGTCCCAGTCATTTCACTCCTCACCCCAGACTAGAGGTGCTTAGGAGAGAGCCTCTTTCCATGAGTGATGTCTGCAGTGGTACTTTTCCAACCAAAACATTATCAGCAGTTTGTAGAATAACTTAATGACAATTTTTTTAAGAAGTCTGACTATTCAAACTCTCACTTGAATATGGATAATTCAGTGTAAATATTTATTGGAATTTTATTTGTCTTTCTTGCTTTGTAATTAACGTATTGTAACTTGTAACTGCCTGCCCTGAAGTCTGCAATAGATAAAATGTAGACAGAGCACAGGTAATGAGAACAGTTTCTCATAGCCTTATAGTCTTCAGGGACCTAGTATAAATCAAGGTCTAACTCATCCCAGGGGTCTAGTAATTTTTACAGTATAGGTTTATTTTCCATTTGTATTCTGATAACAAGTCATCTTACTAATGGCAAGTCTTCACTCAGGTATTAAAGAATGTATATTTCACAGGTGACTAGAATTGAAAATGAAAAGGCCCTGAAGATTATCATCCCTACATCATTACTCAAACTATTTTTATGAAAAAATGTGCATTTTGATGAGACAATTAAAAAGGATGCAAATTAAGATAGGAAAATATAAAATTCACAGTACACAAAGAGTATTTGCATATGGGCTACCAACTTAAAGATGATTTAAATTTTTTCACAAATTAAACTATAGCAGAAAAATTGCTCAGTTATTCATACAGTTAATTATCTGGCTACACAGTGAGTGTTTTCCTTATATTCAATCTTTAATGTCTGTCTGCTACAAAAGTGGCATATTGTATATTTGGATTAAATGCAGTTTTAAATCATGCTTACACTGAACAGTAGACACAAGTTGAAACTGTATCAAGAACTTTAATTTGGAAAATATACTTTTGGGAAAGGAAATACCTAAACTGGAAAGAAATTATCAACCAATTGTCCAGGACAGCACCCAGGCTTCAGAGGAAAGTAATAGGACTTTGCATATAAAGTTAATTATGCTTCCATATTTGGTTTATAATATCATAAACCCTGAAGTGTGAGATTCAGTACTTCTTTACAAAGATTAGCATTAATCTTGGTAATGTTGTAATCTCCTATCAAAACTACTGAGAAGCCACCGGATTACAATGCTCAGATGGTGGAAGGCCAGTTTTTGCTTTCAGTTGTACTCCAGTTGCTTACACACACCCTAGGGTAGGATCAAGTTCAAATCTCAGACACAAACCTGCAAACTTAAAAACAAAAATTGTTTATGAAAACTGTGTTATTCCCGTGCTTACAGTTGTCTGCAAATTATCACTCAAGCTTCTGAATGGTGTAGTCCAATTTCTTCAGGCCACAGGGCTGAGATTCTGAGGTGTTTCACCCTACACTAGTGTTAGTAGACATCAGACTGTTAGTAGACACTAGTGTAAGTAGACATCAGAAAGAAAGTGGTATAATGATGATGATGATAATAATACTATTATTTACAATACTTATAATACTACTGTTTACAAAATTTAAGTGCATTTGTTTATATTATGTGAATCAAAGCTTTCCTAGGAATGTCTATCTGTAACCTTCTACTCATTCTGCTGATTTTTTTTCCTAATAGAGGAGGTTATTTTTATGATATGAAATTTTTTAGTACAAATTCCTGGTAAAATAGAATGTGCAATACCAGATGAGAAGCATTTCTAATAACTCAGCAACTCCTATTGACTTTCTATAAGGAGTGCTGAGTATGTTCCTCTTCCTTCATGCCATCAGACTGACATGTATTTCTAAAACAAAAATTATGATTTCCAGATTAAAAAATATGTTTTTTCTGTGACTTATGCATCTTTATGTACATAACATAATTTATCTAATGGTCTGATATTATTTATGTTGATAACATTTTTAATATAGGTTTGAAAGACCTGGAATTTCTTTTGCAGTCCAAATATTTCTTTTAACCATAAAGAGAGTTTACTTAAAAAAAAAAATAAGTAGTCAGTAAATTTGTTCCATTATAAAAATTCAGAGAAGACTTTGTAATTCACAATGTAATTCTTACTTATATTTGGTTAAATAAATATATAAGATTAAATATGTTTAGATTTATTATGTTTAGATATATTTAAAAATACATTTTGTTATTTTTTGCTGTTTTTCTTGTTCTTGCAGGCAGAGTTAAATTACCTTTAGTATAGGTAGCACAAACACAGTATATTTAAAATCTCAAATAGACTAAGTGCATAGATATAATTTGCAGATGCATAAAAGACATTCAGTTGTAATATACTACCCAGTTAACGTGCTTTAGAAGATTATGAAAACCTATATAAGTGCATCTGGGAAATATTTGTTCACATTTTTCATTGTATTTTTAACTACTATGCTCATACACATTTCTTACTCACTTTGGCAGAGTATTTATTCATATGGATGTCTTTGATTTACAGGACAATGGATTTAATGAATCAAACTTTACCTCATGCTATCAGCAAACATTAGGCATTAGCATGGTCATTGTGTTAAACCAAAAGTGATCAGGAGTTGAGTGAACAGCCATGAGATGCATGTAGAACTTTCAATTTACATGATTTTACATTTGTCTGTCTTTATTCCTAAAATCCTGTTATTTATTCCTGTAGTTTTCTTTATGTTTTGCCCATTCTGCCCATTTATTTTGATTTTTTTTTAATTAAAGTTTTCCTTTTAGTAGTAATGTTTTTTAAAAGTTACTGGTTTTTACTATTACAGTGAAATTTCCGAGTTTATGCCAAATAAAATGTTATAAAAATGCAAAAGTGAATCCCCAAAGTAATTTTTACATATGTTAAACCAAGGAAGACTCAACTGTGACCAAAACAGAAGAGTCCTTTGTCACCCATGACTCATCTGAGTTATTTATGATCATTAAGCAGAATCTGTGTATTGATTTTATGATAATTAGTTCCTGTTTCGATTCCTCTGAAGAAGAGCATTTCCATCAGGTGATTGTCATGCTCTTAGTGAAGGTACCATACCTACTGGAAGCATTTCACAGGAAGGTCACAGCAGAAGAAATTAAAGCTAAATTACTAGCATTAGAGATAAGCTTCTGCTTTTCAGTTTTAGTCTTCTTGCATATCTAAATCACAGTCTACCCTAATTAAATGTCTTACCCTTGCTAGCCCAAGGTTTACTGTTACTAAGGATGGACTATTCATGCTTTAAGGCTATAAATCACTTGCACTGACAGAACAGCATGCCACCCTCTAGCAGTATTTCAAGTGGAAGATACAGAAATGTCACAACTGAGCATCAGAACTGATGCATGACTTCAGTGTCTCTTCAGCTCCTTTGAATCCTGTCATCCACATGTGTTAGTAATAGGGATAGCTGAGGGGAAGTAGTACAGCTTAGCCTACATCTTTATGGATAACCTGCCTTTCCTCAAAAGTGAGGTGCTTTTGCCTACTCTGCCAGTAGGGAGCCATTGTTACCTTGCCTGAGCTGTGCTGGAATGAGCTTTACACTCAAGAAGCTGTATCGTCTGATGGAGCATGTTAACAATTAAACAGTGTTTGATTGCTTTCCTCCTCTGGCTCTTACCCCTGGAAAATGAGCATCTCGCTATGTACATCCCATGGATCTTAATAACTGAACAAAACTCAAGACAAAGAGAAGATGAAAATGAACCATATTTTTAATGATATATGGTGTTGGAAAAATCTGACTGGAAATTTTTGTGCATAACACAGTGAGTGGGGATCAGCAAAGGCCTATTGGGTATTGAGGTCTCTGTTCTTCTAGTGCAGGTTTACTCTTCATTACACATTGTTAAAAATAATTCCTTGTTCTGTTCAGTCAGGAGGCTCAAGCAGTGGAATCAAAGACACTTTTTGAAAGGCTATTTGGCAACTTGATTTTTATAGGAGTCAGGAAGGTATTTCTAACACGGTTTCTGTCTCTTGTCTTAACAGTGTTTGGTTACAGTCCCTGCATCACACTACAGTTTTTTCCACACTGAATTATACATATCCTTGGTGCAAACCCTCCTCTAGATACTTGCAGGCTCTTTCCCACTAATCATGTGTAACTTCCTACTAATCAGCTATGGCCAGAGAGGCAAAGCCAAGGGTTTTATTTGCTATAGGAGGGACTCAATACTCTGTCTTCCTTAACCTCATTTGGAAAAGATAATTTTAAAAGGTGCATGAGCAGGGCAGGTTCCATTATGCTTCCACCTTTTCTTTCATTGCTAAAGGTGAACTTTGGTTCCCCTAAGCATTGGCATCTGCTGACAGTTTAGACATATTATAGCATTCTGTCTACCCTCCAGCCACCACTGTAGAATAGTGTGTCTCCTCTGCCCTATTCACCTGCTCCATAGGGGTCATAGTCCCCCACAGATGTATCAGAGAAGATTAGATAACTAAATTGTAATGAAAATGCCCACACTCGACATGGACAAGTGAATTAAGACCATCAAGCAACACATTTAAAATTTATTCCTGAAACAGTGTTACAGAAAATGATTCAAAGGTATCCATTTAGAGCAATTGCCAAGGATAAATAGCAGTCTGTAAGTATGCTAATACAGAGATATAAAATTTGCTAGAGAAAATGAAAAGCACTAAATGTGGAAGTGCAGACTGACTACACCCTGCCCCCGCCCCCCCCCCCCGCCAATAATCCTGCAAGTCAGTTTTGTGTCTCCTTTCAAGTGCAAAATAGACCTTTCAGAGACTTCTGTTGTCCGTCTGTGGATCAAATTATAATTCACTTCGTAATTACTATTAATAACATTTGCTAGCATACCTTTGGTTAAGTAAAGACAGAGTATTTGGAGCAGTGTCTTGATAATAGCATTGAAAAGTAAATAAAATAAAAATAAAAGTGAGATAATTCTGTAATCTTGTAGAAAGTCTTGTAAGACATATGGGAATGAGTAATACAGTATTCTGTAGTTCAATATTGAATTAAAAGCACACGTTTTTCAAGTATGAGTATCCTTGCTAAGTTACATTAACGTATTGATTTTACCCCCTGCAGTAATTCATTTGTTGTTCTAAAAATTATACCAAATGATTAATTTGATATAAAAGAGTGCTGACTGGAAGAAATAAAGGAAGTCCTTGCACTACTGAATAATATGATAGGACCAACACTTTTTCCATTTTTGCTGTGAATTTGACAGCTGTGTCTTTGTAAAGTCAAACTAATAAGGTCAAAGTAAAACATCTGTAAAGAGAAAACTGCTGGTCCAGCAAAGTTTCACAGTGCTGACACAAACTATGAAGTAGCTCTTCAGCTTCTTAGTGCATATATCATTTTCTATTGATACAGATACTGTTTTGTTTCTTTTCCTTTTTTTAAAGTTATACTGTTTTTCTCATGTTTTAGCTACCTTTAATTCTGATGGTACCCAACAATATGCTTTATACATGTAGGCTATTTTATGAATTAACTACTTCCTACTATGTTTTTCTTCTAAAACAGTTGACATAGTAAGACCTATCTAGCCACTGAGGAACCCCAGCAACAATCCACAACAACAATAATAATACAAATATTATTTATTATTTGCTTCAAGAGTTATTAGCATCTCCCTCCAAACATGAAAGGTAATTATTACCTGTACTGAACAAATTCACAGTAATATTTAATTAACTTCTGGCAATAGAAACTTTGCCATAAAATGGAATTGTAACTTAGGAACATGGGAAGTAAAATAACCATTGAATTAGTATTGTATGATAATTTCGTTGTATAAAGGTATCATTGAATTTAAAAGCGTCCTCTGCTTTCTTGAGGACTTCAACTTTATTTTGTTGCTTTTTTTCACAAGACATACAATAAAGCAGCCTCTTTAATTTCCTTTATTATATATTGAGAAGGTTATGCAACACCTATTAAGAGTGTTGTTCATAATACTGTTGAACAGCTAAAATAGCCTTGTTCTTGAAATAAGCACACAGTCAAAACAGAAAGAAAAGTTTGTTTCCAGTGTTTGAGGGAACTAGTTTACATTAAAGCTGCCAGTCTTCAAGGACATCACTTTTCAGAGGCTTGCGGACAGCTCCATTAGAGAACAAACAAGCTGCCAATTAGAGTGTCTGGTGTCCAGAGTGGTGCCTGTTAACACTGGCAGCTTAAATGGATACAGGGCTATTTGCTAACTGTATTTCTTGTTTCATCATGGAATATTAACTGGTAACACTGACAGAACACAAAGAGGGCTGTGGTTAAAGCAAGGCTTCTTAATATCCAGGCTTTACTTAAAGTCTGCATTCATCTTGCTAGAATGTGTGAGCAACTTTGGGAATGGGTTATGGAGCTCTTTTCTGAAGGTATGTTGAGCCATAGGGCTTTGTGAAGATTGTAAATACTTTTCTCTTTCAAGGTCATACAAAAAAGATTAAGGGGTGTACTGAAACTATTGCAACACTTAGTCACCAAAAAAAGGTGCAGTTTTAAAATTTTCTCAGACATCATCTTTTTGTTTGTTTGTTTTTGGTTTTTTTGTCTGAAAGGCAATTCTATCTATTTTGGTGCAATCACTGGGGAATGGTAATAATAAAATTCTCCTAAAGTAAAGGGAAAAGGATAATGAAAATTGGCTTAGATGGATAACCAAGAAGTATTTCAAGACATGATGTTTTCTAATTGGTTATATGTTCTGATTTTAAATTATTTAATGGACATCTTTTATGAGACCAGTCTGTAGATCTGTTGAATCTTAAACTGCGGGAAAAAGTTTCACCATGAAAAATTTTGGATGACTAGTGCTCATAATAAATGCCTGGCTAATCCAAAACAGAGATGTGTCCCTCTCTGGCACTCCATAGAAACCTGCTGCTGGTCTATTAAAATGTAGAGTTGACTACAGGATTTCTAGGTTAATATATGACATCTTTATTGAGCATACAAGAATTAGAATCCAGGAAGTGAGTACTCTTTATTTTAATTGAAATCTCCAAATAGTTACAATATAATTTCTTTTCCGATTAATATTTTTTCTTATATTTTAATGAAATTAAATAAAACTCACTGATTTTTCTCTTTACAATCTGTGCAATTCTCCAGGGAAGCATCATCTTTACAACAACTGAAAACAACAGTTATGCTTAAACCTGTCTATCATTCTACCTCTCAAAGATTAAGCCTTGGATTATTATCTCCAAGCTCATAATCACCTCAACTTTTCTTATTATCACCATGTGTGAGCTCAGTACTGGAGGTAGTACTAAAGTACTAGACTGTGCAGGTGAAAAATTCTACTCATCATCAAAATAGGGTAAGAGTCTTTTTAGTGCTTTGCCAAAAATCACTTTCTGGAAAAAATGGTTGAAGGTCCTCCTGATGATGTTTGGACTAAGAAGATGCAAAAAATGAGAAGAGCTGACTGCGAGAACCTCACAGTCCTAACATTCTCCATAAAAGCCTGGATATGCTTTGGGATCAGCTCTTGTCCAATATAACATGAATGCCTGGAGTCTGTCAGCTGGAGACAGAAGGGAAGAGCGAGATCTCTGGATCAGAAGCTGCAAAATGTAATTTAGTCTTCTTTTTTCTCAAACACCTGCCTCTGTAAGTCTTTGAAACTTTATATTTAAGAAAGTGAAAATGTACAAAAATATTTTACCTTAGACTCTTGTGCATCAACAATGATTAAAGCTAACCTTGTCTTTAGAGCACTCCATCTCAATGGTTGTTGCAACCTTTGAAGTCTGTGTTTTGGAAGGTTTGTTGTTCTTGACTTGTGACTCTCAGTTTGAACTGCTGATTTGCCACACAAACCACTTTGGAACTAACAAGGCAAGGATCTCCTGGTGGCTGTTCTAAACAAGCAGATTCATTGGCAGAAGAAGGGTAAGGTTTTACTGAGACAGGGATTCAGTGAAAGGCAGACACCCTATGTACCTGATTTTAGTATGTGTGCACCATTTATCATGCTTGTATTTTGAATATGATCATTATATACATAATTAAATTATTTTACATTTAAAGTAAACCTGTATAGTATTTTCAAAAAGCTTTTAAGATGTAGGTTCCTTTCCCACAATATTATTATTTTCTCATGCAATTTTCTGATTCCTCTCTATTATTTTCTGTTCAGCTGATAGAATATTCCCTGTGTTTCAGAAACATAAAAAATATTTAACATTGATAATCACACTTTCACTGTTTGTACATGAGGCTTATAGCCTTTGGCCAAATTATCCCCTTGCTTACAGTGAAGACCAACTTTGGTCTTTAAATTTGTATGGACTACATATGAAAACCTATAAATGTCTGTTAGTGATTTTTTCCTAATAGCAGAGTAATAGTTCATTGTTTTCCTATGACATTTGTGGGAGTTATTGTAGCCATTAGCACGGATTGGAAGAGCATACTGCGATATTCAACAAAGATACACAGACTCTGTATTTCCAAACTTGCCTTCTGCAGTTCTGAAATGACTGTGCCACTCCCATTGCGTAATTTAGTGAAAAAACATGGCACTGGTGCCTTTTGGTAACTTTTGGAAGGTGACTGCCTGAGAAGTATTCTGAAGAAGAAAGTGTACGCTACTGGACTCAAACAATTTTTAAGCAATTTTCCAAGACCACAACATATTGTGGCTTATTCAAATGATAATGTGTGAAAATAGCAGTAAGTGGACATAACTGAATAGCTTTAGCACAATCTCTGTGAGGCACCTAGGAAGACTTGCTCAAAGCAGAATTGGAATTGTATCCTAGTTCAGCTGCACATCAGTGAAAAGAAACATTTTGAGGTTTTATTATGGTGACCTAAACATCACATTCTTTTCAGCAACTTTAAATTTGATTTGATTAGTATCTTTGATTCAAGTTGTCTCATTATTAGGCCCCTCTTTAAAATCAATTTGTGACTTCTGAAGAAACACTATTTATGGTGAGTTATATTTATCATTAAGTTAATGTATTTTTCAATACATTTCCAGCTTTTCAATATCTTTTTCAGCTCCAAGGTCATTCTCCTTACACTTGCCTGTATGTAAATCAGATTGGTAGAAAGTTCTCTGCCATGGGCAACATGCTTGGCTGAAAGGTCAGATAAAAATAGAAAGAGATGTAAAATCCACTTAAACTTAGTGATGACACAAGGAGAGAAATGTTGAAAAATAAGGCACATAAATAGTAAATGTTTGTATTTTTATTAGAACTGGAAAATATTACATCAGAAGTGAAACTGTGGCCTCTGAAATTGCTGGAGTTTCTGCCACTAGCTTCAAGCAGGCAGGAATTCACATCAGAAGTAAGGAGCTAATGGATTAAAAGCATCACATCTTCTTAACAGAGTCATTTCCAAAGATGCTTTTGAAAATCCTGCTCTCCTTCATGATGACAGTTGCATAACAGCAATGCACTCAAGTGTATTTTTCATTAAAAAATAACCATTCTGAACTCCTTAATTTGCCATGTGTTCATTAAAAAAGAATAGACTGCTTATAGTATTGTACAAGATATTCTTGAATGAAAAAATTATGCGTTTTAAAGTAAGCCGTAACTGTCTGACCTCAGGCAAAGGACACAGTTGTTGCCAGCTAATTCACACTTGGACACAGGTGGAGTCTGGGGTCTGACCGCAGGAAACAGGACACGTGAACTCAAAGCAAACCTATGCGTGACACAGAGCACAAGCCTGTGGTAGATCTCCTCTGTGTTACAGCTGCCACACAGCTGTCACATCTGGGCTCAGGAACAACTATTATGTATCTTCTTAGCCTGTCCCAGCTGCAGAATTAAGTAAGCTATCTGAAACTCGGTTTAAGGAAGTCTGAGCTTTGTAGTTTGGAGGCTAGAGGAGGACACAGGCCTACCGCTCAGCTTGGGCACATTTTCTCGTGCTAGTGGACCTCTCTGGCAGCCTGCTGTTAACATAAAAAACAGAGTCAGAGAATAGTCTTCTTGTTCCAACTCTGCTCCTTCAGATTTACCTTCCACAAGAGAACACCAATCTTCCTAGTAAAATAACTAAAGCAGTAGATCACAGAAATTTGCCTGTAACACTCAGACAACCATTTAAACATAGTAGTAATGAATTGGTTTCTTACTAAGCTGTTAGAGGTGTGTATAGCATCATGGTTCTATTATCATGCAGTTACCTCATGCAGATCTGCCTGGGAACAAAAAAGGAGTTCAGAAGAGATGTTTGCTTTTAATTTCCTATTTTTTCTTATACTGAAGACTCAGTTTGTGCATAATATGTTGCCATTTTGGCAACTGATGAGCTTAGTGTTCTTTGATGAAGTTATTAAAAATTATTTTTTATAACACCTGCAAACAATACCACTGTGTTTCTGAAGACTTAGTGGCTTATCTACTGTCCCTTTCATTTAGTACTCCACAAACTTCTATAAATAGTGCCTGATTTTTTTATCTCAGAAATCCTGCATAATTGTCTTTGACTTGTCAAGATAATTAAGGCTGTGCCCTGCTCTTTTATTATGGCATTCATATCTTTAAAGCCAAAGATTTTACAAGATACTGGGTCTCTTGCAGGTAGAGAAATTTTATCAGTTAAATAGTTAAAATTACTCCTTAATTAAATATGTAAACTCTAGAAACACTATTGTTATAATTTCTAAAAGCTCCTAAAGAAAACACTTGTTACTTTCTTTTAGATTGGCATGATAAGTAAACATCAATTTTCCTTACTGTGAAAAGGTAAAAGGTATAATATGCCTTTTTAGCTGCTTTTGATCTCTGATTTTTATACTACATTCATTTTTATATTTATTGTAAATCTAAAGAGTTAACATATCAAATAAAAATTCTGAGAAAGAGACAGTATCATAGCTGATAAAATATGCTAAAAATAATGTAATTCTTCATTGAGAGTGTTTGGACATGGAACCAGTGTATAGCCAGACCCTGTAACACTGATGGCCACGCAGTCCTCTGTCTCATTACTGAGTGTTCAGCTGAGGGGAGACCAGAGTCCACTTTACCCCACTCCTCTGCCATGACAAATCTGTCCATGTTCTGAATATGCATGGACTGGGCAGCTTTGCCTTACTTGTGTGAGATCTTGATTCAGATCCCCAGACTGAAGTTTTGATTCTCTGAATCAAAAAAATTTGGCATGGAGTAAATGGCTGGCTTGGATTTCTAGTGGATCAGCATTAATAAACAGCATTCATCTTGCTACTTGTGTTTAGGCTAGAAAGCAGGTAACCTTATTTGGTACAGATACATAGCCAAGAACCTGAAATGGTTGCTCTTGGGCTTCAAAAACATAAATAGCTTTCTGAGAACAGCATCAACTAGCCATGCCTGGGGTTGCTCCAGGCAGGAAGAGCCCTTCCTGGGTAAGGGGCAAGTTGTCTGCAGCCATGAGATCAGTCTCTGTACTAGACTGGGCCTTCTTTTCAGTCTGTACCAGAAAAAAAAGATGATCCCAGATTACTGTGATCACACTAGGTAAGGCTCTCTAATAATAATTTTAATTGCGTCTAAGTGTCATGTTACATTCCATTGCATTAAAGTCTGCCTGCTTGTCTGACAGATGTGAATTCATCCAGCTTGAAAACCTTTTAGAGTTTGAGGTTTGTAAGTTCACGGCAGGCATCATTCTTGCTCCAGATGGCTGCAGTTTTAGGTTTGTAGCATCTTTTTAGGAGTTCTTTTTCAGTTCTTGATACATGCTTCCACATTTTTGTGATACCAGCCTGCAGGCAGAATGCCCCAGCCCCCCAACCCCCAAGCATCTCCTTTTCCAAGATTATTTAAACATAAAAGAATGGAAATGGAGAACCTTACAGCATGAAGATCATTTCAAAAGAATGCAAATAGGATGAATGGAATTTAAAAATACATTATCTGAGCAGACAGGAAAGAAATGAGAGTTCTGCAGGAAAGGTAATGTTGTAGTCTATTTTCTTGTAGTTTGCACTATATATACCATTTTTCTATTGGAATAAAATAAAAAAATGAGAAACACCACCATGATTTTCTGAAAGTGGAATTCAAAGTTAATTCTAGGATAATTTGCATTCCTTTGTTTATAAATACAGATGATAGAACTACTTATCATATTTACAGTCTGTCAATATATCTAAAACCCTCAACCTTTAATATACTGTAATACGAACATTCCTGTCAAGTTTGAAAGTGTGATTTTGCCCATGTAACAAATGAGAAACTGAGGCACAGAAAGGCAGAGCCCTACAGCAGGACAAAAATGTGAATTACAGGTACAACACTGAAGCTGGTAAAGAATGGGTTATTTAGACTCTTATAAAGAAGACAGTCTCTTTTAGAGAGGGTCTAGAGGTAACAGGTCATATGTACTTTGAATGCAAGATTTTGAGAAAGAAATTGCTTACTAGATGGCTTAAAAATGCATTCTGAGTCAAGGGAAAGTGTCACATTTATCAACTATGTATTCCTGCTATTTTCATCTCTCTTTGAGCAACACTAGGAAAGCCCAGTTCTGATTCTGCATTTACTGTCTCCAGGGAGTTTTGGTGCTCTGTGTAATGTTTTTCACCACTTAATGATATAATTTGGCTTACATTTTTACCTTACCCTTTTTGTCTTTACTTCAATGAATTGTATTAGATATTTTGTACATATCCACCAAAGCAGACTTTGAGTTGTTTCAGGTAAGGCAGGAGACCCTTAGCTAATCTGAATTATTGTCGCTTGGCTGATGCCTTTTCCCTGTTCCACCTCATCTATCTGCCTGGGGAGTTTTTAATTTTTTTTTTTTTTTAGTTGAATTTTCTCTTGAGATACATATTTTACTTAAGATGTTCAGGTAAAAAAGAATACACATTAATAGTTACTTCACAGGATTACCAACTGGGTAAGACTGGAAGGGACCACAGGACGTCATCCAGTCCAACCTCTTGGCATAGGCAGCGTGGCTCCCATTTCTTAGTTTTCTTTCACCAGGTTCGTGTACACACTGAGGAGCTCCTCTGTGAGCCTTCTCTTTTCCATGCTGCACAGCCCCAGCTCTCTTAGCCCATATGAGAGATGCTCCAGTCTCTTAATCACCTCTGCAGCCCTATGCCAGACTTGCCCAAATAAGTCCATGTCTTGCTTGTACTGAGAAGCTCAAAACTGGACTTGGCTGTTAAGGTGTGGCCTTATCCATGCTGAGAAGGGGGGAAAGATCACCTGCGTCCACCTGATGGCAGTGGTCTTCCTCATGCAGCTGGGGACTCTGCCTACTTTTTGCTTCAAAGGTGCACTGCTGGCTTCTGGTGTGCTTGTTGTTCCCCAGGACACTAAGGCCCTTCTCAGGAAAGCTGATTTTCAGCCCCCAGGATCAGTCCCCAGGATATACAGGTGTTTAGGGATATTTCTTCCTAGGTGCAGGACGCTGCATTTCTTCTGGTTGAACTGCATGAAGTTCCTGTCAGCCATTCTCCAGCTTGTCCAGGTCTCTCTGAAAGAAGGCACAACTCTGGTATATTAATCTACTCCTCCCTGTTTTGTACTATCTGTGAGCTTGCTGAGTCTGTGCTCTGTCCCATTGCTAGCTCATCAATGAAAATGTTGACCAGCCTTGGGCCCAATAGTGAGCCCTGAGATACAGCACTTCTAGCTTGCCTCAGCTGGACTTTGTGCCACTGATCACAGGGGAGACACTGTCAAAGATCTTACTAAAGTCAAGGTAAGCAACACCCATGACTCTCCCCTCATTCACCAAGGCAACCTCCCCACTGTAGAAGGCGTCTTGAAACCATGCTTACTATTCCCAGAGACTCTATAGTGTTTCAAGTTTAACATTTTTGCAAATACTTTCCAGGAGGATTTTTTTTCAATAAAATAGGATTTAACAAGGTAGACTTTAAGTGTGTTGTTCTCTTCTGTATATTTCTCGTATAAAGTCACAAGGTCATAAAGTATGTTTCTATTAAAGGGTGAATTTTCCCTTATCAAAACTTGTCAAACAGTAGTTATTTTTTCCAGTGCTCTGTGGTTTTTTGAAGGTATTACTAGGCAATAACTACAACAACATGGGTAACCAGAAGAAGGAACAGAAAAATACAGATAATTTTCACCCAATGCCTCCATATTTATTTAAAAATGCCATTACCAGAATTAAATAAAATAATTATCTCAAATAGCTGTGCTCTCCAGAGCCATTACTTTGAACCTTTTTTTACTTTTGGGGCAATTTGTCAGGCACAACCACTGTTCCCTCAGCATGTGTATGGTTATAGTTCATAACAACTTGAAAAGCAAAGAGGATAATTGATATGGTTGATTGTCACAGAGGTAATGTTAAGCACTTGGCTGGGCTGCCTGAATTAGGAGGTGCTCTAGCCTCTGTGCCTAGACAGAAAAGTAAGCACCTTTAGAGGGTATTTTTGGTACTAGGCAAACTGTATCGCTTCCTTTGCTGCCTTTCTCTCAGCAGACGATGGGAGACATGAATGGTCTCCACACTGAGGTGAAGCTATCAAAAGCCTAGATGTGGGAAGAAGAAATTACAGCCTTTGTTGTAATGAGAGGCATAAATGTTAAATGTGAAAGGCTTCAACCACATCATTGCCTCACACCATTGCCTCATGTGTCTACAAACATATTCACTTGTTAAGTAATGCATTACTGCCGTTCTCTTGGGACGCCTGCAGGAAACCTGATTGACTCCGGAACACCTCTGCGTAAGCCCACAGCAGAGCTGAGTGCAGAATTAAAGGGGAAGGGGTGTAAAACTTTACAGGTGGAAAGCAGCATTAGTTAGGCCCCTCCAGAATTATGCGCTTCTCTCATGACTGCTAAACTGACAAAGAACATGTATCAGAGCACTCAGTTATGGTGTAGAAAATGGAACAGCTTTAAAGTAGAGCACATGATAGAGCCTGTATCCGAAGGTGGATTTTCTACCTAATGAGCTGACCACTGGATATCTATTTAAAACAGAAAAAAATTAGCATTCAGTCCCTTCTATTTTGTCACAGATTAAAAGGGACTATTTCCTGGCCCTGCATTAGAATTTACTAACTAGCAGTGCCAAGATTTTAACGGTATATACCATGTGGAACCTATAAAATCTCAAGCCTTCAGACATCACACTTCTTGGAATATGCAGAATACTTTAATTTCTTTGTCAATGACCTGGGAATTGATTCTAACCTCAAAGTTAGGCAAGGAGTTTTCATAGGTTTAATGTTTCTTGATAAAGTATGAGGCAGGTAGAGATTGTGGTGGTGTCCTTTACTGTTCACATGAAGAACAGATATTTGTTTTTGAGATGTCTGAGTTTTATAATATACAGTACATGGCTGACAAGTGCATCACAAAAATAAGCCAATGAAAGATTTATGTAGTATATATATTAGGTCATGCACTAGTTTTCATGAGAGAGCTGAATAAATGAATTTTCTGTCATGGAAATCCTCTTACACCACATTCCTCAGAAAGGGTCATGACTCAGTCTTCTGTATAGGCACGTTTCTGTATAATATGAGACAAATAGTGGTTTTGGCTTAGGGAACACATTAAAACTTTTTCTTTGTACCTTCTGATTCTATAGCTCAGTTTCATCCCTACAAACTTTAAGCATCTAACCAAGATGTTTAGATTGAGAAACAACTTGACCTCTGCTTCTTCAGTACATTTTGGTGATACAGTAAGACATCCTGAGGGAGTGGCTCCCATAGAGGCAGGTGCTATTTGTTTTCCTTTAATGACAGGGAGGCTGGGTGGCTAAACTCTGCTCAAGACACTTAATTAGATATGGGTTGGAAATTATTAGCTAAGTGCTGATTTGTTGATAGGTATAACTTATTGAAATTTACAGGCCTTAAATTCCTTCCTGTGTTGTAACAGGTTTCAGTAGGAGCAGTTTCCTTGTGCTTGAATAATGGATACTTTGGTGTGGATATCCCAGTAACTGGTTTCAGTTCTGATTGAACTGGAATTTCTTGTGTTGTTGGTTTGGTTTGGGTTTTGTTTGTTTTCAGTGAATTCTTTAACTATTGACAAAAGACAAAATGATGAGGTAGGTGAATAGAGCTGCTTTTTTTTCTACTTTGTCTTGGTTGCTTTATTATTTTTCCTTAGTAAAGAATACTGTTAGATCCCTACTTGTGTGTAATGTGTGCTGGCAAGCCTGTTCACACAGAGGGGCCCTCCCTATATCCTATAAATCAGTATCTCAGCTTGGGAAAGGATAACGTTTCAGGTACGTCCCTCTTTCTCGCTTCTATCACTGGCACTTCAGACAGCTTCTTACAAAAATTTTGTAGGATATAGGAAACTAACTTTCCATTCAGTTTTGAGTTAAAAAAGAGAAGAAAAATATTAAATGCCCTACATACAGGGCTATAGAGTCCCTTATGGAAATATGGCAATGATGGAAGGGAGCTTCTGAGCTGCCTTACTTTCTCACTTCTCAGCCTCTTTGAGCAGCTTTGAATATTGACAAAGGACAGATATGGCAGTTCATACCCTGCGTCTGAATTTCAAACCAATGAAGTTACTGTGAAGTCCTTAATCCCTTTCTGCAGGACTTACATAGCCAAAGTAAAGGGGTTGGTCATGCCAGATATATTATTTGATATCACACTAAAGAGAAACACCAATGCAAAGAGTTTGATGCTTGCTTAATTGTGCACAATACAGAGCTCCTGTTTTTAAGGTAAAAAAGACCAAAAGGGCTTAGCCATCCCCAAATCTGAGTACTGCTCTTCAAATTAATATGCTGTTAAAATCACTGCCACTCTGCTGTTTCTTGTAATTACTTAGGTTTAATTTGGGTAAAGTTTCTGGAAACAAAAACTGTCAATCTGTGGATTTTTAAATCCAACTTTACAGTTTTTAGTTACTGTTTCTAAGGGCAACCTATTCTCTCTTCATTTTTTTTTTTTTTTAATCTATCTTTCTCCAGTTGTTTAGGCATAAATGTATGTGGGTGGAGGGAGAATCTTGTTTAAGTTTGCCTCACCAATCTACTGCTTTGAATTACTATAAAGACAGCTAAATAATAAACATTCCCCAAAGGTAACAAAATCACAGTAACATTCTGATGGCTTCTCTGTACTCTCCTATGGAAACAAACAGCTGTGAAAGATGATTTCCTTTAATGCTGCCTGATGAAAATGACCTTTAGAGTTATCACAAAAGTGATACTTTAACCACCTGTAGAGGAATAAAAGGCAGGTATTTACATGGTAAGTATTTTAATTACTGCAGGGAAAAATATAAAAAAATTATTTAGGTAAGTCATCAAATTATATGATAGTTGAAAATTGGGCACTAGGAACTTCTTCAAAGTTTAATTGTTACATTTTTTTATCTTCATGTTCAGTAGGTAGTAATAAACGAAATCACTCAAAAAGTACCAAAATACACAGGATTTTGAATAGGCACACACAGTATTTCATCTGAAAAGAAAACACAATAGTAAAAAGAAAATATTAAATTAGAAGTTAGTAAGACTTTGGTAACCAGTGCAAAGTAATTACTGAAGTAAAGACTAAAGGAATCTGTGCTAGAGTAGCTCCAGGGCAGCAGTTGGAAGTACAGTAGGTGATGGTGATGTGGGCAGATGCAAACTAGCAAATGTCTTCTGAAAAAGTTCTTAGGTTAAGCTGGAATGTGAAGTCAGGTTACAGGAGACTTCCATAAAACACAGCATGGCATAGAGTTTGACATTTCTAATATTCAGAATAGTGGATTAATGAGCTTTGAATCCATGATGGTATCATTTTTCAAGGTAAAAAAAAACCAAACTATTTCATTTAAGATTGCTTTATGTTTTTATATGTTTTATGTTTTTATGTTTTATGTTTTCCAGTTATATTTACATATAGGCAATATTGTGCAGACATATCAACATAATTCCACATAATAATTGAATGTTAAGGGCTTGGAAGGGGCCTTAAAGCCCATCTAGTTGCAACACTCAGTGGCATGGGCAGGGACACCTCACACTAGACCAAGTTGATTAAGGCCTTATCAAATTGAGCCTTGAAATATTCATTACATGAAATGCAGAAAAAATCTATGATAATAAAATTATTTGGGGTTTGGTGAAATGTAATTCTAGTTTTCCACTGAATTATAATTGTTTTTCATCTTTGACTTCTCAAATACTGGGCCTCTTCCTAAAAATCAACCCAGCTGTAGCCAGAATTTAAGTTTTTGTTCAATGAAAAAGTTTGTAGGTCCAGAAATACATTTCTCCCAATGGGGAAATTGATTCATTTTCCCTCCAAAACATGATTAACTATAAATAAAGTCTCAAAATATACTATATGGTGAACTACAAGCATTTTTGGGAAACCTCTCCCTTCATAACGTTGTTTATGTTGC
The DNA here is from genome assembly GCA_035583235.1 of Hafferia zeledoni. Lineage (NCBI taxonomy): Eukaryota > Metazoa > Chordata > Aves > Passeriformes > Thamnophilidae > Hafferia > Hafferia zeledoni. Next base: position 34,045,545 of record JAWWEV010000134.1, on the reverse strand, counting down.
CAGAAGTGATTGAGTCACACCACATGGCTTATGGATATCTTTCCTTCTTGTTTTTAGTTTGTTTGGGGGCTTTTTTGTTTGGTCGGTTTTTTCCTCCTCTTTATGTCCCATTCAGATGGAACTGATTCCATAGTGAAGAGATGGAACAATCTCTAGAGTATCTGTGATGTTTTCTTGTTTGGTTGGTTGTTTTGTTTAGTTGTTTTGTTTGTTTTTTTTTTTTTTACTTGAAGATTTGTCTTTCACAAAGTAATGGACTGTGCTATCAACAAAGCAGTATGTGGGGAGGATACCTGTAATTGTCAAGAATAACAATCAATAATAAATCTAAAGTTATGAAAATGTATCTTTATTCTTCCCATACATTGATTTAGTGACTGGAAAAAGATAGAATTGATTTTTTTTTTCAGAGAAAAGCAATTATAAAAGTCAGTTGACTGTTAACCACAGGATTTAATAAACCTTAAATGAACCAGACAGAAGATAAAGAATTAAAGTCAGGCTTTAATTATAGCGGCTGGGCATTTCTGGTAAGAGTTCATGCAAAGTATTATCTCTGTAAAAATGGAATAGATTCATTTCTTTTAATATTCCAGATTTACTGTAAGATTTTGAGAATGGTTGACTTAATTTTAGTGAGGTGTTTAGGAGGGGTTTGTGGTGTTTTTTCCTATCTCATCATACAAGCTGAGTTTGCAGTGATTTTTCCTACAGTTTCCCTGGCATGATTTTGAACCAGTTTACAGTTTCTTCAGAACTGTTCTTCCATCAGAGTTCACAGATACATTTTTTCTGATGTGCATGCAGCTCATTTAGATCTTGGCTCTGCAGTGGATACAGGTTATAAGATCACACATGTTCTCACATAAGCTGTTCTAAGTTTTGAGAAAGTATTTCTGGATTTGGGGTTGTTTAGCCTGGAGAAGAGGAGGCTCAGGGGAGACCTTATCACTCTCTACAACTACCTGAAAGGAGGTTATAACTAGGTGGGGGTTGTCTCTTCTCCCAGGCAACCAGCAGTAGAACAAGAGGGCACAGGCTTAAGCTCTGCCAGGGGAGGTTTAAGTTGGATATCAGCAAGAAATTCTTTACAGAGAGAGTAATCAGGCATTGGAATGGTCTGCCTAGGGAGGTGGTGGGTTCAGCATCCCTGGAGGTTTTTATGATGAGACTGGATGTGGCACTTAGTGCCATGATCTAGTAATCACAATGGGGTTGGATCAAGGATTGGACTTGATGACCTCAGCGATCTCTTCCAACCCAGTTGATACTGTCATTCTATGATTTTATGATTTTCATGGACCCATTTTCAGAAAAAAAATAACTTTCCTTTTTTCCCCCCAAAGTTTGGATAAGTGACTACTTGTATGATCTTCGAATTTCAGCTTGAGTTACCTTGGAAGTGGTCTGGGTAGGTAAATAAGAGAAAAACTCCCTTTCAAGAGCCTAAAGTGAAATAATTCAAGATGACTTGTGTCTGTATGTACTAGTTAGTCCTGGACTAACACTACTCTTTACTTATGGGCAGCTTGTGAAAGAAACTCTTCTGGTGTTAAGATGAAATATATTACTTTGAGTTGCCAGAAATGAAAAGTTGCAGCTAATGTCTCAGGAATTTTAGAAAGAAAGTAAAAACTTCAAGTGCATTGCATTATGTGGCAAAATAATTAAAGCATACTCTCAGCACCTACATTAATCATAAAACTGATAAAATTCAATTATCAGTTCTCAGAAGCAAGAATGTGTGAAGCACCTTCTTTAGGGATCAATCTAAATTTTAATGAAGGATTACATTTGGGATTTACAAAACAATATAAAGTTCTGTCTATTGGTCTATGGTGAAAAAATCATGAGGATTGAAATATTGATGATTTAAGGATTTGGGGGTTTAAGCAGTTTGTCTATGATGAGATTGTTTTATAAGACTTTCATTAAAATTTTGTTTGAGCAGTTAAAGGAGAGAAATAGCATTGCTAAATCCGTTTTCTTGCAATAGGACTGTTATATTATGATCCGCTTAAATTCTAATTGAAGCTTTTAACTTGTTTCAATCTGAGACATAGGCCCATATGCACAAAGCTATTTGAGAACCTAATTCTTATTTGAACACCTAATTGTCACTGATTTTGAGAGAATGTACTTGCCAGAATGGGAGTTAAGTGCCTAAATACCTATAGCAGAGCTGTAGTGCTTTTCTTCAGAGCTGTAGCTTACACAGGCAGTTACATTCTAATTCTTGGGTGACAAAGCAACACCTTTCTAACCTTTTCTATTAAAAAAACATATACCTTCAAATTAGGCTCTGACATGGTTAAACAAGACGGCTTTTATCACTTATTATTTTTGTCTACATTGCTGCAGAAATATAAAAGCTAGAAATTCATGTAAGCAAGGAGAATGCCTTGCCAGTCCATTTCTGAGATACACTTTGTAGTCATTAATGCTCACTCTCTGAAATGTTGGTGCTAACGTTAACAGCTAAATGAAGCTCTTGTGAATAAGCAAGGGGTTTTTCTTAACTGGAAGTGCAATATTCAGCCAGCAGAACCACCTGATTGCTTCATATTTTTATTTTTATATAGCTCTACTCTCTTCCATGTAATTGGGCTGCTACTATTAGCAGAAACCATTCAGACTTTATTAAACATATTTGTAAACCTCATTTTCATTAAGTGTGTCACATCTGCATTTCTGTCTGCTGGGTTCTGCCTTCCTACCTGAAACAATCAAAACTAGACACATTATACATCTGTCATCTTTCATAATCTAAACTGCCTCAAGCAGGAACAATGCATTTATATTTTATAATGAAAAGAAAGCCTCTGAATGCCAACTAGTAGACACAAAAGATTATCTTCTGATTTGCCAGGCTTGGATTGTCAGACATTAAATTTTTTAACAGCCACTTCTGATGAATTATTGATGTTCTCACTATTTAGAAAATGGATCACATCACTAGAGTAATTAGCACCCTGCCACTTCTGCATATCGCATTTAATGTGTCACAAGAGAAGGCCATGTTGAACTATTTCTTTTTAAGTGAATGACTGGCTTTGTTTCTCATCCATTGCCTTGTTGTGTATTATCATCTCATGTACACAGATGGTGTTCCATAGGGTTAGGATCTGACATGGATATGCGGCTTCCATTTAAGATAAGTATACATGTTTCTTTTAGGAATTTAATGATGTAGATTTTTCCTCAGGATTGCTATGACAAGCAAGGGTTTGAACTAGTATTTTCCATATGCCAACAGAACCTGGTAACAATAGGGAAACAGCTTCTCCACAAAATATGCAGTTTTATCAATTTAGAAAAAAACTCTTCAGTCTGTCATCTGACAATTCCTATTATGTTTGTACTAGGAATTACTTCCTAAGTAACCTGTGATGAAATTTCATACTTCTAGCTGAATGTCTGAGGTTATCACAACACATGGTTTCCTTTTATTTAAATTATTACAAATCCATTAAACTTCTGAGCCATTGATCAGAGGTTAGGCACAGTGTGGACTGTCCATATATTTTTGGCTTGAATTATGCAAAATTTAATTTTTACATGTAAAACACAGAATGAATGCCTTCTGAAAGTGTTGAAGTTGCAGTAAAGGTAGTAATTGAGGTGTATGCAAATTCATATAACAAAATGTTATCCCCTATGTGTAAGATACTTCACTTCAGGTGGTCTAAATACTTAGAATTAATGATGATTAGAAGATTTTTATACTTTCAAATGTATAAAGTAGAATGCTCTTTTGAAGTTTATATAAAAAACCCCCAAACACTTAAGAAACATCTACAGATTCAGACAAAAAAAAAAAAAAAATCCCAAAGCCTTAAACATAAGTACGGGCTATTGAAATCTAATTAGAGTAAAAGCTCCTTGCCATAATTTGCTGTCCTTTTACAAAGTCAAGATGAAACAGTGGTAGTTTTGCTTTCTTCTTGATTTATATACACCTATGTATTTTTGAATTTGTCATGTCTTAGTCATTTATTTTTTCCTAAGAGCCTGCTACAAATGACTGAAAACACAGAGCTAAATGTCTATCAGCAGAATCATTTTTATCAGGTCAGTAACTTATAAACATAACATGTGTTACCTAGAAACACAAATTTTAGAACCTGTTTGGAATTGCATATCTGCCTGGATTATTGTGCACTTAATTATTCTCTGAATTTAAATTATATCAGTACCTGATACTTGGTAAAGCAGTAACAATAACAGAGGTACTTAAAAAAATAGGAAAGTGGAAAGAAGTATCACAGAAAGCTTGTCCTTATCAAGTTTATTTTTAAAAATCAGTAATTTTGTACCTAATTAAGAGACTACAGAAGCAGAAACTGGCCTCATTCAGGTATTTAAATAGACAATGGCATTGATCAGCATAATTAGAAGCTTAACTGGACACACTAGTCTATGAACTTGAACATGTACCTATGACACACAGTATTGAAAGGCAACCTGTTCTGTTTTGTTTTCTGGTTTCAGGGTCTTTATGTCACTGAATAATGTCAATTCCATAACAAGGACAATGAGGGCAAAAATTAAAAAGCAGATGCAAACAAAAATCTACTCAACATAATAAATAAAACAGAAGCTGAAAAATTAAAAGAGAAACTAAGCAGTTATGAACAGAATAAACATAATGACCTCCTAGCACTTCTTAAGAAAATTTATGGTTAGGGATAGACATGCATTTAAATTGTGTCCTGCAATTGGAAAGTGGAATTGCTTCCCAATTTCCAAGTTAAAGTGGATTTTGCTCAAAGAAATGATAGAAGCTGAAGAAATGGAAACTTCCCCCTTGACTTCTAGCACATCTGGAGTGGAATAACTGCCATGGAATTTCTGTGATCACTTGGCAGCTGTCATAGGTGCTGAAGTACCTGTAGAACCACTAATTTGCGTGTGTTAAGCCTTATCATGCCTTTAATGCATTAGCAGATGATAGAATCATAAAATCATTTAGGTCCAACAAGCCTCAAGTTTAATGGTTAACCCAGCACTGCCAGGTCCACTAATAAACCATGTCCCTAAGTGTCTGCATGTCTTTTAAATACTGCCAGGGATGGTGATTCAACCACTTGGCAGCCTGTTTCAATGCTTGACTGCCATTTCAATGAAGAAATTTTTCCTATTATCCAATCTAAACCTCTTGTGGCACAGCTTGAGGCCATGTCCTCTTGTCCTGTCACTTGTTAGCTAGGGGAAGAGACCAAACCCCACCTGGCCACAACCTCCCTTGAGATAGAGAGCAATAGGAACCCCCTTAGATCTCCTTTAATCCAGGTTAAATGATCCAAGCTCTCTCAACTTCTCCTCATTACACCTGTGCTCCAGTCCCTTCACCAGCTTCATTGCCCTTTTCTGGACATTTTCCAACACCTCAGTGCTTTTCTTGTAGTGAGTGGCCCAGAACTGGGCACTGCACTTGAGGTGCAGCCTCACCAGTGCCCAGTACAGGGGAACAGTCACTGCCCTGGTCCTGCTGGCCACGCTATTGCTGATACAATCCAGGATGCCATTGGCCTTCTTGGATGTCTGGACACACTGCTGGGTCATGTTCAGCTGATGTTGACCAGCACCTACAGGTCCTGTTCTGCTGGTCAGTTTTTCAGCCACTCTGCCCCAGGTTTGCAGTGCTGCAGAGGATTGTTGTGGCTGAGGTGCAGGACTCAGTACTTTACCTTGTTGAAACTCATACAACTGGCCTTGACCCATCAATAGGCTGTCCAGATCTTTCTGCAGTGCCTTCCTGCCCTCCAGCAGATCAGCACTTCTGATAAGCCTAGTGTCATCTGTGAACTGACTGAGAGTGCTTTTGATTCTCTCATCCAGATCAATGATAAAGGTATTAAATAGAACTGGCCCCAACATTGGGTCCTGGGGAACACCACTTGTGACCAGCCACAAACTGGCTTTAATTCTGTTCTCCACCACTTTGGGCCTGGCCATCCAGACAATTTTTACCCAGCAAACAGTCCGTGCCATGACCAGTGACCTTCTCCAGGAGAATGCTGTGAGAGACAGTGTCAATGTCCAGGTAGAAAACCCCTACAACCTTTTCTTCAGCCAGTAAGTGGGTCACTTTGTCCTAAAGGAGATCAGGTTAGTCAAGAATGTCCGGATTTTTGTCTGTCAGCTTGATGTGTTTATTATGTTGTTGAGCTGCCTCTGTGCTGCTAGGGAAGCCAAGGCTGTGTAACAAGTGAAGCACACAGAAAGCTGGCAGAGGTTTTTGTCTGCACTGCTTGCTGTGGCAATGGAATAGCAATAGTTTCATTTCTCCTGGTTAGCGCTGGGATCCCCTTAAGTATGTAAAGGGTCTGCCAAATCTTTCTGTATGCCCAAGCCATCTTGCTTACCTAGCAAGACCTATATATCTGCAGAGTTCTTTGCTGATGTTACATGTTGTATAGTCTTTTGGTGCTGCAGAAATACATTGGATGTGATTACCTCTACTTGAAAGTATATTAACTTGTGATTAGTTCTTATTTTGATTGGTAATAGGGGCACAGGGAGATACTTGGTACAGTTAATACAAGCTACAATAAAATTGGCAAAGAACGTATGTGTTAGTGTCTAAGGCAGCCCTGGTCATGCTGCAAATGAGATCACATTGCTCATCTATTCGCTTCTGCTGTTGTCAGACTGAGCCACTTGCTGTACGTTGGAGAGCTGAATACAGTGCTGTTAGAAAGGAGATGTGTTCCCCTGACAGACTGCTCAGTTTACCTTAGTGATGATACAGGAAGCTCTGATGTCAGGCTGGGTTGCAGGACCTGGAAAGAAGGCAGTAGATGTGTTGGACTGGTGTGCTTGATAAGCCTATGCACAGCTTGTGTGTTTTCAGTAGAATGTTGCTCCTAGGAAAAAGCACTCCAAGGAAGCTGCTTCCAAATGGGTGTCCCATAAGTTAGGGTGGTGGCATTGCCCCAGAAGGGAGCTGTATCCCGATGCAACTGGGTTTATGAGTTGTGAAGTACTTTAGTAGAAAACCAGGATATATGATTTCTATGCAGAATGGAAAAACAAGTGGTAAACTGTACATGCACTGTCTGGTTTCAGAAAGGGACAGATTGTGGTATTTGAATTGGGCAAGTCAACTGTTCTCTTTGTCTTATTCCTTTTGCTATCATCCCTGCCCATAAACTCTTCCATATTTACTAAATTTTCCTGAGTTGACCACAGTCTTTTCTGTGCTAAAAAAGTCTCTGTGCTGAATCCCTTGCATTTCCTGATTCTGCAGCTGAACCTCTTTCTTGCCGACTCACAGATGATGGTAGAGGAAAGTTTGTCTTCTATTGTAGATTCAATTTTTGGAAGGGAGTCTGAAAGCTTTCCTTTTATTCCAAAAGTTGTAATTTTGGCTGCAAAACTAGAAAATGTTTGATACTTTAAAGTAAACAAACTTTCGCGGAGGTTAAATGGACTCCACAGACGAATCTATGAGATTTAAAGTGAAAGCCCTTTA
>JAWWEV010000134.1:34017702-34037968 GCA_035583235.1 Hafferia zeledoni | reverse complement strand
GGTTCTCACAGAGCTGAAGCAGGAGCTTGGATTGCTCAGAAATTCACTTTCTGCAAGCAACCTTGCTACAATACTTATCACAAAGTGTGTTTTGTTTTTAACCTCTGCTTCAGAGTTCACAATTCAAAGCTGCAGTTCTTCTCCAGTATCAAACTGCAGTAAGAAACAAACAAAAAATTGAAATGTAGAGTCTCTAAGCTTAATGCCCTGCACTTCTGCAGTTAGAAATGCCCTCAAGTGGAATCTCCAAACAGTGGAGATCACACAGAACAGGAGTCACTCTGTGAGTTGTCAGTTGCTAAGTGCGCATCTTGTTTTGCATTCCAAAGTGTGTACTACTGACACTTGCACACCATTTAAGTCTGTAGGAGAAAAGATACAGCTATTATATCTTCAGAATACAAATAATTAAATTTCTATAAGCAAAAAAGAGGTACATGTAGTGTTCTAAGAATTATGTTGTTTTTTATATTATTGCTTGTGTAATTAACTTAGATATACTTCAAAGAACAATTGTAGTTTACAAATCCTTTTTTCCTAAGTACAGTCAGATAACAATGAACAAAATAATGAACAAAAGATGTGTAGCAAAAAATAATTTATAAAATCAGTTATGTTGCTTTCAAAAAGTAATTATGTACACAGGGAAAAATAAGAGACATTGCATTGTAATCACTGAATTTATTATTTTCATGGTTGCCACAGTCCAGAAGAATACTTAACTCCTCCTTCTACCAGGATGATAAAACTCCTGTAACATGGTGTTTTTACTCACCTAATGTCAATATGAAAGTCTTGGATCTCTCTGCTGCAAAAATTTTGCTGTATTATTTTACATAAATAATTACATCGCACAATTTAATGGGAAGAACAATGAAGAGAAAAGTACTTTGGTGACTCAGGACTTCCTTCTCATTGACTTTCAATAATACACAGGCATCTACAAGTCTTACTGAGTCATACAGAAATGGACTGAGCATTAAAATTTAAACAGACTTCAAGACCATACTTCTGTTCAAAAATTCCCATTTAGCAGTCACCTTCCCCTAAAAGTACCTAAATTGAGCAGTAACTCCTTATCTGATCTGTCATTTACATAGGCTCCTGCTTGATGTAGCCAGGCAGCTGCCTCAGTCTGACCAACTGACTCTTACCTGAGCTTTGCAAAGATCTAGCAATTAGGGCAAGTGATGCTTAAGTGCTTCAGAGGACCTTTCCAGCACTTCTGCTCTAGGGATGCCCCATAAACCAGGACTCCCTTTTCATGCACTCAAACACTGTCTATCCATACAACCCTTGTTTGTTTTTTTTTTTTGTTTTTGTTGTTGTTGTTGTTTTGGGGGGTTTTTTGGTTTTTTGTGTTTTTTTTTTTGTTCTTTTTTTTTTTGAAGTACAATAACATTTTTATGTAATTGGTAAAACAGACTTTTATTTTCCCTGTCAGACAGCTTAGCTGCTTTTGGGAGGCAGCATCTCAGGGTAGAATCTTCAGATGCCTTCTCTGGTTTCTAATGGTGAACAAGGGGAGGGTGCAGAACACTGGGTTACAAGTGCAATCTATGAGCCCTCCAGGTCTCCCTGAACTCTTTCTAAAGGGTCAAAAAGAAGGAAACGTTGTAAATGTAGCCTATTATTTGATGCCATTTCACAACATAGAACTATTCCTTCAAAAAAAGCTGAAAATTTGTTTATTTACATCAATCGCACTGCTCCATGGTCTTCATCCTGAACTTAGATTTCTGGGTGGTTTTAAAGGCCTCATCTCTTTAACCTTAGAGGGAGATATACTTAGGGGTAAATATAGGCTTATTAACAGCACATCCAAATTCAATATGTAAGGACTCAAACCAGTATCTTAGTTAGATGAAAAGCTATTTACTTGCTCACGCATCATTTTTAGATTTTAAATGGAAGACTAGGAAGACTAACAACATCCTGCAACATATTAAAATAGGGCTTTTCATGTACCTGGATTCATGCCTAGGAGCTTAACTTGCAGCTTTGCCTGTAATTTCCCAGAGCACACACACAAATCTACAACAATTTCATATCCTGAAATAAAGTTTAGTAGAAAATATAGATACTTCCTCTGCAAAACAAAATGAAAATAATGCTTGTGTTTTTCTCTTTGGTAAAATTCCTGGGAAATAATGAGGATAAAGTGTGTGTTTTTGTGATAGGTTGCCAGGAGGGTAATGAAAATATCTGGGTATATAAGGGCTGCTCAATTATTTCTGTATTTTATACACTGTAGTTCTGCTCCCATATATTTATGGTTTTACATGGCTTGTGTTTAAATGAAAACTATGTATAATTGTGCTAATTTACTCTACCTGAAGAATTCCAGTACAGAAACTAATTATTTCTTCAAACTGATCTGACACCATGCACAATTGATACTGATGGGTGATGAGATTATAATTTTCTTGTGATTAAACTGATTGTAAAAGCAATGTAGTCTGTTAGTGAGTAAGGATAGGCTGACATTATGATTGAGTGATGGTCATAAACTCATTGTCATCATGTAATTGTGTTATCTGTTCATTATAAGAACCTATTGGACTTAAAGTTTGATAGCAATTGATTTTTCTTTTTAATGTGCTACCAAGCAGATACAAAGCACTACTTGCACTAATATGACTACATTTCCAAGTTTTTCTTCATGGCCTTGATTAGAAGTGGGAGCCCAATAGCAGTGGTGTGATCAACAGGGAGCAGGATACTAATGATATGTTCTGTTAGCACCACAAACAGTAGTACATTTATTTATTTTTGTGTTGAGATTGAATGGGGACTAGGAAAAAAAAAAAACAAAAAAAAACACCCTGTGGTAGTTTTGGCTTTACTTTTAGCTAGGCCTCAGTTTAGCAGGCCCAGAGAGTGTGATGTGGATTTAAGGGGACAAGCATCACTTGGCTTAAGCAACCAGAGATATTTCATATAATTTTGACATGAAATCAAGTATAAAAGATGGTGTAAGAAATGCCTAGCTCTCTTTCCACTTCATGGCTGGGTGCTGAGCAGACCTGCTATCACCCTTGCTGGGGGTGTTAGGCCTCGTCACCAATTCCCAGCTGTTTGATTTGGGAAGTACTTTTTTTTTTTCTTTTGTTTTTTGTTTTCTCCTCTCTTGCTGGGTATCCTTTAGGAGGAGTTTGGTGGGGTGTTTTTTTGAGCTGAGGTGGTGGAGGTCAGTGTTGTTTGGGTGACTGACTTGGTGGTGGTTGTTTTTTCCACATTTGTGTATATATATGTGTGCTATATAATATTCTGTTTTTAATTGTCTCTCTTTTGTATAAATACAAGAAGCTTGAAGTTGGGTTTTTTCTCCCTCCCTCCCTCCTTCGTGGGGGGACTCTGACAGATTATTGGGCAGTTGGCATTTTGCCAAGCTAAACCAAAACACACCCTGAAATAACATCATCTGAATATCTGTTTTAGCCTTCATTTTCCTTTCCTGTCAGTCATAGATCTACTACTGCACTGATGCTCTGTGACAGATTATTTTAGACCTTTGTATGTCTGGAAGGTGATAATGTTGCATTTGGGTTTTTTACATATTTTGGACTTGAGAGGAAATCTCTGCCCTTTGAGAAACTTTAAGGGTAGAGGATGAAGAGAAGAGCATCATAAAAATGTATCAGGAGGCAGACTAGCTTCTCTGAGTTAGTTAAGGCCAAACTTGAAACCTTCTTAAAGAATTTAACATTATATCTTCCAAAGTCAAAATCTTAAAAGTAGTTACTGCCAAGATAATTTCAACGTTGCCATTGTGAGCATGTGAGTTGCAATAACTTTAACACAGTCACATACTGCTCTCTTGGCCTTGCCAGACCCCTGGCTTACTCAATGTGCAGAACATGCAATGCCATTAAAAGGTAGGAACCATGAGTTCCTACCCTTTAACTTATTGCTCAGTATATAGCACTCAAATTTATTGTTCTAACCCTACTACAAATAGAACATTATTTCCCCCATATGCTTTTCTGTAAATCATCCTATCCAAATGCTTAAACTTAATTTTTATGGTACTGAGAAAAGAGATATTTTTCCATTAGTGCCATTTCCCAGGCAGAAGAACTGAGACATCAAATAGCATCAATATTGGAGAAGCTTCTGGCTTTCTTCTTTGGAATAGCTTGCATTGTGAACTTAATGCTTTGAAAGCAGAATTCTTGTCAGCTTTAGATACTTCAGTGACTCAAACACCACGGTCTCAAAATGTATGTGTATAAGTAGAATATATATTGGTATCTGGCTGTGAAGCTTAATTTCAATGACTTTTCTAACATCCTATCCTGGATTGTATCAGCAATAGTGTGGCCAGCAGGACCAGGATCAGCAGTGATTATTTACCTCTACTTGGCCCTGGTGGGCTCTCACCTCACGTCCTGTATTTGGTTCTGGGCCCCTCACTACAAGAAAGGCATTAAGGTGTTGGAACATGTCCAGAGAAGGACAACGGAGCTGGTGAAGGGATTGGAGCAAAAGTGGAATGAGGAGCAGTTGAGAGAGCTGGGATTGTTTAGCCTGGAATAAAGAAGTTCAGAGGAGACCTTATCACTCCCTACAAATACCTGAAAGGAGAGGTAGTGCAGAGAGGTCCATCTCTTCCGCCAGCTAACAAGTGACAGGACAAGAGAAAGTGGCCTCAAGCTGTGCCAGGGGAGGTTTAGATTGGATATTAGGAAAATTTTCATGGAAAGTATCATTGTAACAGGCACAGTGATTGAGTTGCAATCTCTGGAGGCATTTAAAAGATGTGTAGATGTGTCATCTAGGGGCACAATTTTGTGGTGGCCTTGGGAGTACTGGGTTAATGGTCAGACTTGATCTTAGAGGTATTTTCCAACCTAAAAGATCCTATGATTCTGTAATTCTATCACAGTTCACATTAGTGCATTGCTGTACAGTTATATCTCTGTTTGCTTAAATACAGAGTTCAGCAGTTCTCCGTTAGTATGACATTCCCTCTTTGTCTGGTTTGTTTAGCCTCAATGCAGCCAGCACAGCACTGTGTTGTGCTGTGAAGGTATGTTCTGTCAGATGCATCAGGAGCATCCAGCTTGGCATTATGTTATTTATGTCCTGGTTCATAGGGCAGCTTCATTCTCTGTGAAAGCCCTTGTCTTTATTCACTACAGATGTTCTGACTCCTGAAACAATGTAATATCTGGTAGAAAAAATGTCCACTTGTATATTTAAAGCCATGTGGAGAAAACTAGTGCAGAGTGAGGTCATTAAAGATTTTACTTTTATGTGTTTGTACAAGGTTCTTGGTTTGAAAAGCTTGACATTATTCCGTGGGATTGCTAGAGGAAAAAGCACTCCCAGAGGATTCTGATACAGCTTGCCTGGTTTACTCCTTATTCCAATCTTCTTCTAACCAAAATCTATTTACCCTATTGCTTATTGTGGCAATGCCATCTTGTTCACATTGTTTTCTCTCTGTGTGCTTCTCATGTGATCGTGTCTCTTGCCTAGCAGTTCCCCCACTTCCTAAGAGGCTAAAACAAATTCAAGAATGTTTCTCTAAAAGGATGCAAATGTTAGACCTTTCCAATGCATTTTAAAATAGAAATTACCCTACTTTCACTATAATTTTAATTGAAAGTACTGTATTTTTAAAGTAATTATATCACAAGCATCAAGTCCTGTTTTGGTTTTGTGTTTGGTGATTGTGGTTTTTTTTTTTCACCTCCAATAAATTTATTTGATCCTATAAACCTATCTCTGGCAATTCTGGTGCAGCTCTGTTCAAAACTCTGACACCTTATTGAACACTAGGACAGTGCACAGCCCTGGCAAACAGCAGGGATCAGACAGAGACTCGGAATCACAACTCACTGCTTAGCATCAGAAGGGAAGAAAATTCTCTCTTTTTCATTAATGGGGTATATTGCATCTCCCTTAATTCGTGTCAGCTTGTCCTTCACCCCACTGTCCGGAAGAAAAAGTGATTCTCTGCCTGTTGCAGAAGTCCTTTGCTTCACATACAGGGCACCTGGCATTCCCTGCTGGCAGGAGTCCAGGAGATGAGCAGAGCATCTTTGCTTCCGCTCGAGGACATGTGGCCTGGCCTGCAACCCAGTCACTAGTTTCTGTTTGCTTCAGCTCTGCTCCTACCCCACAGGTGTGTACTTGTGCTGGGCTCATTTTTTATGCTTGTTTCTTGCCTTATTTTGTGTTAGGTGATATGGTCTTATCAGATACTTCTGAAAAAACCAAGTATAAAATATTTCCATATGCCTGCCACAGTGGTTAAGATCTCAAAAAAAAAAAAAAAATCCAGCAAGTTAGTTATGACATTTATCTCTTAAATTCATGTTTGGTCTCTGTCAGAGCATGTTTTTAATGACCTTCACTCACTGTAAAATATATCCTCTATGCTGAAAGCTGATAATAAATTAATATGTCCATAACATGTTCATCCTCCTTCAGTAGTGCTTAGTTATTTCATAAATAAACTGAACCTGGTTTGGTACAGCAAAAATGATGTTATCCTTCTAAGAACACTTTCTTAGAGCTGTATCTTCTGTCATTTAAGGGGGAGTGGCATTACTTTTTGTACAAAGACAATCTTAACATACATGATGTGAACTTGTACTATTAAATGCCTCAAACCTTCATTTATGTCACTGCCAAAGTAATAGCAGAGAGAAATCAATACTGGGGTTCAAGACAAGAAAATCTAGCTACAGAGCTTTTCTCATTCTGCTTTTATTTAAGACAGACTATGGTTTGTACTTTTTTGCTCTGCAGTCATATGACCTCCAGAAATGAGAAGTTTTGTTGAGATAGGCTACAAATCCATGGATGCACCAAAACCTGCTGGAATATCAGGCTAAGTTAGCCTATGTCATGACAGCATGGGAGACTTCTGGATTTTGCACTCCACTATCAGAGAGATTGCAAATGTACATCTATTCAGGTATGTCAGGTGGTGCTAGGAGGCTCATTCTTCAAAAAGTTCTTCTTTTTTCTGGCTGTGAATTGAGAGGGTGTCATCATAGGCTTTTTTTGGACTGGGTAAAGTGACCAGAGTCTCTTCTATGGCTATTTTCTGAATAGTTGTAATGTTCTAATATTTTTCAGCCTTTTGACTAGTGTGACAAAAAACTTTCTTCATTTCCATCTTCATTTCCTTTCAGTCTCTTAGCAATGTATCGCTAGACAGAGTACTTTGTCTATTTTAATATATGACTAATCTTTTCAGGCCCATTTCCATTGCTATCTGTGCACTACAATTGCTAACTGTATTATACCATTCAATATGGTACGCAGCAGTCTATCAATCCTCTTTCTTGATCTAAAGGTAGAAAATATATAGTAATTGCTTAATAAATCTGCCATTTCTTTATCTTAGTCTCCAATTCCCCATTTGCATTTTTAGTAGTTTTATCTTTAGGGCTGGCTGATCATCTAACCGCACCAGGGTGATAGCTAATTTTTATAGTACAGAAAGCAATAGGATTCTATGGTGAACTAATATTTTTTTTATTAATAATGGGTACTAAATCTTGGTGGAATAGTTGATGTCATGCATAGCTCCAATCCCTGCAGAACTTGTCTTGGGCACCTGGGATAGCTAATGTCCTCTCCATTTGCCTCAGGGTTATTTCCTGCACTTTGACATGAAGAATTTAACAACAAATTCAGAGCTGAATTTCAACAAGATCAGCTTTTCCTATACTCTTAGCAACTATTCTTGTCAAAAGAATTACTATATTTTTAATGGCATTAATAGCACATTGTTGTTACAGGGATTTCTTTTTGTTTCCTGCTAAGCAATGACAGGTTGTCCAGGTGTGATCTTCTTTATCTGCATAGTATCATAGATATCCTGTTAGTAAAAACTATTAATGATTCCAATTATTTATATATATTGACAAGAATTGTTTGCCATGAAGAAATAAAAAAAGTTCTAGATAAGAAAAACAAAGGAAATACACTAAGGATTTCATCTTGGTTATTATTCATACTTGTTTTAGATCTAATTCTGTGCTGCACTGAAGCTTGAGATGACTCCATTACCTAAGCGAAGTTTAATTTTTCTATTAATTGTTTGCCTTCTGAACTTTGAGCTGTGTGATAGGAAGGATTTGCAAGGAAGCATTTTTCCCTGGTGTTCCTTATCTATACTTTTTACCATTTCTAAACAGGAACTTCTATGAGCAAACATTTTCATTTGATAGTGAAAATGTTCAGCAGTAAGGAAGCATGAACCTCTGCATGCTCATAAAGCATAACTCTTTAGCAAAAAAACCCTTTTGTGAACATATTTGACCCATCCTATCACTCCTGTTCTTCAGATTTAGGCCATAATGTCAAAACGAGTTCAAGATCTCTGTCTTCATCCTGAGGGAACTCCATAGCATAAGTCTTCAGATATCTAAAAGGTCTTAAGAAATCCCAGTATAAAGCCTGTTTTAAAAAGGTGGCATGATGTACTTTCCTATTTAGCACTAAATCTCATTTCTGATGACAGTAAAACTCTTAAGGCTGTGCTTGAGAGCATGGACTAAACTGGGAATTTTAACAAAAGTAAATCTCATAAGCTTCTCCTGTCTTTAAACTATGCCCTCTCTCGAACAAATACATAGCAGTGGACAGAAAAGAAAAAACCTCCCCAGAAAAGTTTTAAAAGCAAACTAGAAAACCTACTAAATCCAGACATGATTGCCTGTGCTTCTGAGGGACTGTTAATAAATGAAGACACATGGCTGATATTTAGTTATTTTGCCTAAATAAATACTCCAAAAATATTAAAAGCAACCTGTGGAGGACTGTCATAGAACTCCAAAAATGTACTGTTTCTTGCTACAATTACAATCTACATCAAAATCCAGGAGCTATATAGAATCCCTCATTTATTTTGAATTGAGTGCAAATGCAAGAGCAATAAGCAACTTTGAAAAAGGTAAGGACAATGATATGACACACAACTCCAGTCTTATGCTTCAGGGAACATAAGAGATTTTATTTCTGGGGAAGTAGAGGTACATAAGGGAGTGTAAAGTGGAAGAACTACTGCACTAACATTTACATTTGCAAAATAATGGGGAAAATAAAAAGAAAAGCTTTTCTCTTTAAGCAAAGCAAATATTTCTTCAAGGAATCTCCTAGTGCAATTTTTTTCAGATGTAAAATGGATCAATAGCAAGTATGTGACATGAATCAGGCTTCATGTGGTGTGCAGTCCAACACAAGCTGTGTACAAGTGGAGAGACTATCTCAATCTTTTAAAAAGTATATTGATGTGGACAAACAAGCCCAGCAAGAGACAGAAATTTATTCTGTACAGAGCAAAGACAGATTCTAAGACTGTAGATGTTAAAAAGTTGTTGCAAGAACACTTAATCCACGCTCATAGTAGAATTTCTGCTTGAAAGTCTGGATTGTCACAGCCAGTTAATTTACTGTCTTTTAGAGATGCAGATATGCAAAGTATAATTAAAGGTTTTACTGCGGTGAGATTGCTTGGTGTGAATATCTCTCTTTTCTCCTTTCCTATAATGGAGGGACAGTGTCTTTCTTACTCTTCAGTCTGCTTCTGCTTCACCTAGGAACCTCAAATTCTTTTTAGACTATTCAATAATTAAAAATATTCTTATTGATTCTATTGTTCTTGATTATTCAATCTTGATAAACTTGGTCTCTGCTGCCCTATTTTCTTTTAGTTTCACCTTGGATGAATTTAAGTTATCTTCTATTCTTCTTTTGTTCTCCTTGTGAATTTTGATCCTGATTTCTTAGAGTATTTTACATTCTTTCAAAGCTACCTATATTTTAAAAGTAGCTTTATTCCTGTTGTAGTACTTTCAAGCCTGGGTGTTTATATTGATTGACAATGCTTTATCGAAGTGCTCTCTGAAATCAAATTCACTTGCTTTACTTTTTCTCATTTGGCATAGGAGTTCATGGACAGCCTATTTTAACATTGTCTTCTCAGGAAACCAAAAGGATCAATCCCACTCCCTGTTGTAGCCAATGGCAAAAGTCCTTCTGATTTATCTAGGAGGAAGATTGAAGCTTCTTGTAAATGTCGCTAGAAATGTCTCCCATGTTCCAGATCTGCAGTTCTTCTCCCCCCAAAAATCTCCCTGCATTTTTCACAGGTCTCATGAAACCTTTCCTGCTGTTCTACAGATGTACAGCAGCATATGGGATTCATCTAACAGGCAAAGTGAACACCTGAGTAACTTTCCTGTATTTCTTACCATCTATCATTCTTTACCATTACAACTGATCTTCTTTCTGCACTGCTTTTTGCTATGTATTTGATAAAACGTGCATTCTAGTATTTTTTGTCCCTTATGATGTTTGTCCTTCAGTCAAACTTTGATATAGGTGAGGGAGTATGATATGTGGAGAAGTGTGTATATCTATATATCTATATATATATCTCAGCCTTTGCTATTGTCATAACAGTTGCATATCAAGGCTTATACCTGTAGCTGAAGCACAGACAACTTCACTAATAAAACCTCTGAGCCTGTTTTAAATGGGTATGCTTCTGCAACATTGATTGCAGTAAAAGCCTGGAACTGCTATGAATAAAACAAATATAAAATGGAATAATTTCTTTTCTGTCCTGTAACAAAAAGCTATTTCTGGGAAGAAACTTAAAATTGTTTTGTGTCAGCAATGTATATGAAGTTCACTTCTGTCTTCATGAGGACAAAAAAGACTAGAAGCAGAATTCAAGAGAATCAAGTAGTACTTCAAATTAATTTTCTACATGACATGTCTATGAGCCCCTTAATTCTGTGTGAGTATTAAAAAAAAGAAAAAACAAACAAAAAAAAACAACAACCAAACAAAACAAAAACAAATATACCAAACCAGCACATAACAGAAACAAAACAATGAGCCAGCTTGAGACTTGAATCATAAATTAATTCAGGGATTTCTACAGAAATTACCAGTGTATGTACTTGAGAACATCATTGTTGTAGTAGCAGAATGTATCTTCCTCTAGCTTGCTTTGACTGGTCAGCTACACAATTGCAAAATGTTTCAAGTGGAGGCTTGGCGGGGATGGAAACGTTGTGATCCTGGTAAAGTGTTAAACCTTTACTGATTTCATCAGAGGAGTAGGTGCCGTTCCTAATTGTCCTGGGTGCATGCATGGAGCTGAGGGGGGAGGAGGGAGGTGGGGTGGGAAATTGATATGAACTGTACTAAGAAACTGCAATTAATGACACATTCAAGAAATGGGCTTACTCTGTGGGAAGGGAATGCAGCAGTGAGTGCATATTTGATATATATACACACACATATACATATACACACATATACATATATATATATATATACACACACACACACACACATATATATATATATATATACACACTCAAACTGTCTTTTGTAGTGACCATAGCGGTACTATACTGATGAATAAACTTAAATTCTGAGTTTAAAAAGAATTGTTTCCCCAGTGGCCTCAGAAATTTTGTTCCTTGTTACCAATCATTGCTGGAGCAATAAGTTAATTTCTAAGGCATCAGGAAAGCAAGAGATTTAGAATGAAGGTTCTCCAAAGATCCAGGAACATAATTTCTCCAAGAAGGTGGGATTCACTTGCTAATTAACTGCTCAGTGTCATCCCTGCAAAATTTTTACTTCTTGACAAGTAGCAGCAGCAGCAGGGTTCAGATCAGAAATCAGGCAGCATCCTTAGGTCATGAGTGATTTAAAAGGCTGACTTATCTGTGGTGTGGTCTCACAAATAAAACATGTATTAACTGCCCAAGGTAGATGGGATGTGAGCACAGTGCATACTGCATGTCACAGCTACGTATGCATTGAAGAAACAGATACAAGATAATGATGGTGTCATTGTGTGCTCCAGACAACACATAGCATGGACTTAGCTAATGTGACTTGAACAATATGAATGTGGGCTAGTCCTTACCAACAGACCATAACTAAAGTCTGGACCACACAAGAAATGTTAAGTCAAATATACCAGGCAAGGAACAGCATAGGGCAACCATGAACCATATATTAGTTTAGAACTATCTTGCAAAACTAACATCAATATAAAATATTCTATCCTATAATGATGAAGGATACATACAGATACAATGTCAATTATGGACCAAAACATTCTTCTGGAGCATCTTTGTTTAGGCTGTTTCCAGTTCAGATATATGGGAGTCTGGAAATCATTTTACCCTTGCCAGTGTATATGGGTTTCTGGGTTTTATAGTTCACTGTTTCTGGCTTTTATTGTGTTTTTTTTTGTTGTTTTTTTTTTACAGCTGTGATTTGTGGCAATTTGTGTTTTTGCTGACAGGTACTAAGAGTAAGTCAATATTTATAAAGTACATTTTCCTATGCCTTCCTTTTACTAGAGACTTTCCTGATTGCAATGAGCATCTTTTTCAGAAAGTGAAATACAATTTGGGTGCACATGCTAACAGTAATTGTGCTTGTCAAAAGAAACAGATAACATTATAACTTCCCAAAATTTAATCACAAGAAATGTGATAATTCATGTAGGAAATCATGCTTTAGAGTTTTTTTCTTTCCATGAGGTTTTGAGTAGCTCAGGGAAAAAATATTCCGTTTAGGCCAAGCATGCAGAATGGTATATAAAGGCAATTTAATGCAGAGGTTTTCAAATATATCAGCATTTCCTGCCAACAGAAACATATCTGAGAGTACAACAATAAAAACACCATATGAGAAGTTGGGAAAAAGTGATTATATTTAACTGTTGTGTAATACACTATCTTTGATTTAAATTGGAATTTTAAGAT
This sequence comes from Hafferia zeledoni, assembly GCA_035583235.1. Classification (NCBI taxonomy): domain Eukaryota; kingdom Metazoa; phylum Chordata; class Aves; order Passeriformes; family Thamnophilidae; genus Hafferia; species Hafferia zeledoni. The sequence continues at coordinate 34,025,198 of JAWWEV010000134.1, read as the reverse complement.
TTTTCTGGCAGTTCTAGTGGAAACAAGTATAATATAGAATATAAAATAACCTTTCAGCTGTGCACTGAGAGATTCAGTTCTGTAATTTGTGTAACTTTGGGCTAATTTTTTACATCAGATTTGTTCCGTATTGATAGCCATATAAGTGAAGGTGGAATCTTCTTCCGATCTGGTATACTAAAATCCACCATAATTTTAAATTCTCCATTACAATAATAACAATCAAATTACTTTATAACATTGTCAGCCCATTGCTCTAAATCCAAACAACAACAGAAAACCAGATCATAAACTCAACAAAACAAATCAACCCATAAAAATCAGCTAATCAATCAGAAAGTTGTTAACTCAGGATTTTTTCATTTTCACATTTTTGTTATGTTTTCATACCAACCAATTTGTGTTCAAACTACATAGACCTTTAGAGACAGACTTCAGAAGTGTGAGCCTGGCTGGAGGGAAGTGCAAACAGCTCCTGTGCATGGTTACCACACAGAAAACCTGGCAAGAGTCCTAGCTAGGGTCAGCTCAATGGTTTAGCTCTGAGCCTTAATTTGCATTTCAGCTCCTCCCAATAAACATCTTTGTCACCCATTATTTTCTGGTGGTATCTTCATACCTTGTGTTACCCCTGTTTACTGGAGGCATCTTGGTTATGTTATGGGTATAGACCTAAATGTAGGCTTTAGATTTCAGAGCAGGCCTGAGACTATCAGCTGACTTGAGTTGGGCTGGGCTAGCTGACAGATGACTACTGGCCAATAGTATTCCATACCATATTTCAACATCATCTCAAAATATAAAAGCCGGAGTAGGAAGAGTCTGTTGGTTGGCATCATGGCTGCAGTCCTGAGAGGACGTGGTGCTGTGCTGAGCCTTGCCTGCTGCCCGCTGCTACTTCGCATTTTGTATTAGTTCAGGGAAGTAGAAACATTTTATTGTTATTCTCTCTGTTCTTTACTGAGTGTCTTTTGAGGTGCTTTATGAATCTAGAGTAATGAAATCTGTTTTCGGTGGGAAGTGGAAAATTGTTGTTATATCTAACTTGTGTAAGTCTGTAGTTTTCTTTTCATTTTCTCCTTTCTGTATAAATATATAAACCTGTTTTCAGTTTCTAGGGTTTTTTTTCCTTCCTCCCTTTTCTCAGCAGGGGGTGGGAAGCTGACACTCTGTATTGGGCAGTTGGCACTTTGCCAGCTCAGCCCAAGACAGTTAGTGACAGGGAATGGCTGATTCATTTGAGATATGTCTAAAAACTTCAGAAAGAATGTGTAAATGCAAATTCATTACTCAGGTATGTATCCAGCCTTTGGAAGAATAGGGTCAGGACGAGGGTTTATCCTCTGATTTTATTCTTTGTGTCTGTGTGTTTTTGTTTTGGTTTGATTTTTGTTAGTTTTCTGCAAAACAATATTCTCATTGTACAAGCCAAAATGAATCTGGGGGAAGAGTCAGTTTTTTGCAGTGTTCCTCTCAGAAATACAAAGAAAATTAATATATTGTCTTTTGAATTTGGTTAATGCATAATAGGGGTAGTACATGTGGCTTGGAACTGAGAAGAGACTGTGCTCACTTTGGTTTATACATACTGATTTGCCCTGAAAAAGGGGAAACTTAGCAATTCAACAGTCACTTGAGGCTATTATAACTGTGATGTTCCCTGCCTAGAAGTGGAGTTCTGCAGCAGAGTGAGGAAATGAGCAGCAACAGGAGGCTTTAAAGGAAATAGGCCAGAGCAAAGAAAAGCAGGAAGCTTAAAATGAAGATGATGATAGATGGAGTTCAGAATAATGACTGTATATTTTCATCAAGACTGACAGAGATTTCTTTTGCCCAGCAAGGAAACTTATCAATGGTGCAATGTAACAATCAGGAGATTCTTTGTATACCTTTTAACGTGTAAAGAAAAAAAATGGCTTGTAGGTTAAGTTTTGCCATACTCTGCCATAGACTCCCTGTTTTGTTCAACATTAGAAAAACATCATTTCTTTTTATACTTTCCTTTTTATTGTCAGATATAAAAATTGAGCAGTTATACACAAAAACAGTTCTACAAACTGATGTATTTAAATGTTAATATGACCATAGTAATCCAGCATAGTTTATATTTCAAGGGAACTTTTTTAAGGAAAGAGTAAATTTCCTGCTTCAGAAATAAGTCTACAAGCAGTATACAATGACTTAGAGCTGATATGGTAACATATCCAGAAAGAATCCAGCAAATAATTCTGAAGAATCAGATATTTGTACTGCACTTTCATGTAGCAAGACCTCTGGAGATGTAATCTAAGAGCTCTGTACAAGTACTAATCATCAGAAGAGGTTGACAGCTCTGTAATTTTTATCTCTGTGGGTTCCCCAGTCATATTTGTAAGGTGATTCATAAAACAAGTCAGCTACAGATTTAAGATTATAAATATGTTGACTAAGAGAAAATATTTTAATTTTTTTTTTCTATATTTGTCATGTGAAAGGTGGGAGAGGCAGAAATACAAAGACTTCTAGTCCCACCTGTATTTAATATAAAGTTATTAGCTATAAGCGTCCTCGGAACTATCAAAGCTTTATGAACCCAGCACTGCCTGTTGACTCTGGACAGAATACAGGCTGGAAAGATTTTTGACTCCCCTATGAGGACCACACTTAAGCCAGGGAGAACTTATTAGCAATAAGTGCCTCCAGACAATCAGATCCTTATGCACCGAACACTGCGTATCGAACTAAGGATAGCACACAGGTTGGAAGGGTTTCTGACCTCTGATATGAGACCACACTTAAGCCAGGGAGAACTTATAGCTATATAAGCATCTCCAGAAAATTCGAGCCTTATGCACCCAACACTGCCTGTCAACTATGGACAGCACACAAGTTGAAAGGATTTCTGACCTCTGATATGGGACCACACTTAATAGTAAGAAAAGAACTTTCCCCACAACAGCTCCCGAAATAACATTTATTAATACAAGTATGTGACAGTTATTGTGGGTTTTGCGTTGCCAGTGATAACGTTTAGCTGCAAGATTGTATTTAATTGATAACAAAAGGTCCCAAAAGAAACCAGCACAAAAAACATTTTACAGACACAAGCATACCAAACTTAAGTTTCAATTCAGCGATGTATCCCATTCTCACGACAGACAGAAACTAGCAACCAAAAACTACTAACTAGAGAAACAGCCACCCAAAACACTTATCTAGACACCCCCTCAGTAACACAGGTCAATAAAATAGCTTGCACACTACCTTCTCTGTAACACAAAGCAAAAGGAAAGAATAGAGCTGCTTTTCAGCAACACACATGTTGAAAAAGAACTGCACACTGCAAAAGAACACAATAACTAATAAAAAGTATATACTTAGTAAATAGAAAAGTGTAAAGCAAGTTACTGTTATTAGCATTAAAGTAGCAAAACACAGTAGTAAAGAAAGTGCTTATAGAGTAAGAATCAGAGTAGCTGTAAGCATAAGATATAAGATAGAATGTAATGTAATAAGCTTTGTAAGAGAGTAAAGTATAAGATATAAAGTGTAAAGTATAGAAAGCACCCTACATTATTCTAGGAGGTGGGAGGAGACAGGACAAGCTGCTAGCAGTTATCCCTGCAGAGACGATGGCATTTCTCCCCAGTTTCGGCTTATACTCCATCTCTTTTTATACCTTTTCTTTTTCTTTAGGTGGTTTGTGTGACTAAAGTCAATACTTTGGGAGTGATACAGATGCCTTAGGGGTGACTCCTTGTGTAGTCATAGAAGATATTGCAAAGGAGGGCCACGTCATTTTTACAACACTCCATCCTTTTTAATCTTATCCGTTTGAAAGCTCTTTGTCCTCTGCTGGGAGCATCCCTCTGGGGGGCTGAGGCGTTCTCCTCAACTTATCAAGCCTTATCAGGGCTATCACCCCACAATATTTATATGTAGCCAGATTTACTACTGGATTTAAGGAGCATATACCTAGAGAACAGTATCCCCTCTAAAATGTAGGCAATCTGATATATCACTAATAAATTTCACAATGTTACAGAATTTATATTACAATGTAGTTTTAAGTGAAGGCAAAGTGAAAACTCCTTAAGTCTTGCAAAAGTGCATAGAAAGAGGGTTGAAAGATTAAGCTTTTGCCATTTTATCCCTCTCTTGGTTCTTTATCATTAAGGCCTCATTTTGCAAAGAGATGCCCATAGTGCTCTGTGACCTTTTTTCATACTATTCAGCATTTGAGGTACCAGTAACTTTTGCTTTAAGTCACACAGTTATTACTTTTTCCTTCATCATTTTTTCTTCTGTTGGTGATTCCTGTGATAGTTGCAAGTGATGCCTTTGATGTTGTCACACTGTTGGCAGTGTTCATCTCCCATCATGTTCGGTGTCGACACCAAGGGTGTAAATAATGGTGTATGAGAGAAAAGAAGTTGAGAAGAGAGTTTGTGTGATTTCTGAATGCATGATTTGTGCTGTGAACCATGCCCTATGCTTTTTAAGTGGTGACACATTTCTAGCCAGATGCTACAGGAAATAAAAAAGAAATCTACAAATGAAAGAATTTTGATTAGAAATTTCTCCTACCATAATGAGATGAGAGAAAGCTTGCCATCCCACCTGTTTCCCAGCTGGTTTGGGAGAGCAAATAGGAACTGCTAGAGTTTAGGGAGATATCAAAATTGATTTTTAAGCTATCTTGACAGTTTGAAAATACATTTAGCTGGATCTACTAGGAGACTAAATGAATTTGGGACATCATCAGTAAGGCCATTAAAATTTCCCCATCTATTACATAAAGCAACAGGGAGCAAGAGCAGCTCATTTAGAACCACATCTTCCAAATTCAGCAATAAAAAGTGAAAGACCATCTTTTTCCATTTCTAATGCCTGCTGGAAGTAGATAAGGGAGAGATTCATGTGTTTTCCATCCATTTGTGTTCCTTCTTCCTATTACCTCTTAGTTGCTTTAGTATTTCAGGATATTGTGTTGCATTAAACACTAGGTCTTTGCACTGTATAACCTCCAGAAGGGTTATACAGTGTTTTCCAGGTGGACTGGAATAAATGAGAAGGGGTCTTTCTCTGCAGCATAACATACTACTAAATGGGAGTGAATGTTGTATGAACTGCTCCCCAGGGAACTGAAGTAGGTAAGAGGAGTGTAGTGCTTGACATAAACGGCGAGCATATGGAAGCTGAAGAAGTGAGAAGACTTGAAGGTAGTTAGTTTTGTGTATGAGGGTCAATGGACTTAATGTACTTGACAAATAAAAGCACATTGGGTTTTTTCACCTCCATGCAACAAAGAAAAAGCAAGGTGGCCTTTTAGAAGCATGTAAGAGGTGTGTTTGTAAGATCAGTAGTTGGTGGTGTGTGTATGCAGGAAGATGGAGACGACACTCACGTTTCCCTTCAACAATTGGGAGATGGTGAAAGAAACTTTGCATCCTGAATATCTCATAGATAACTTTTCATGTCTCTCAATTACTAATGTTTAGAATAAAACCAAAGGTCTAAATACCTTTCAACAATTTGGAAATTCAGAACTAAAGCTAATGCAATCTAGTATTAAGACTTTCTGTAAATGTCTGATCAGCCCTGATAAAAGAATTTGGCTGGTGCTTGGATAAGTATAAGCATTCAACTGCAAGTATGGAACTACCAAAAATTCACTTTTGTAACTTGGCTACTCTTTCTTTCCAATGCCTCTTACATATTATTCACAGTGACTTTTCTTCAACTATTTCTCCTTTTAATGCAGAAGGAGGTGGTAAAATACTGTTTATTTCAAAGAGCTATTTTTCTTAGTTCCCCTTATCTATATCAACAGTTACATCTTCAAAGAACTTGAAGAGGAATGTGTTACCTGTTCATTCTGAACTAATCTTTGAATATGCTAGTTTTTTAAGTTTCCATTTATTACCGCAGCCATAGTGTCATTCTTAAGACATTCTCTAAAACTCATTGAAAACTCATAGGTTTATGGGTTAATTTGCCTCTAAACAGTGCAAAACCAGTGCTATTGCATGGCATTCTCTCCCTCATCTGAAATCCCTTTGCTGCTCAACAGTCTTGCTAAAGAAAATACAAAAGATGAAATTACTCAACTGCAAAGAAGTGTTGTGAATGATTTCCACCTGGAAAACCTCTTTCAGATAATCTGTTGGTCTGGATTAAATATTTCTGAAACTTCTCAAACTATTCAAATACAGTATGTTCTTCTCTTAAGTGTATTTCTGTGCTCAAACTATGCTGTTTCAAAACTTTTGTTGCCAGTGAGTAGAAAACTTTTTCAGCATTACTGTGCCCCCTAGCATGATGACAGTCTGAGAACGACATAAATACAGAATTATATTTTCAGAGTGAACTTTGTTCATATTTTTTTCCCCTCTAACAACTCGTTTTTTCAGTAATTGATCAGTATTTATTGGGAACCAGACACATCTCAGAAATGATACAACTAGGTTGGTCCTTTAGCACTGAGTACGTACATATACACCATCCCCAGCACCACCCCGCAGTCTGACAATTTGGATGGGAATATATAAAGACTTTTGAGCTACCAATTATTACTGGCTGCACAAAAATTTCTTATGCTTTCCTTTCCAACAGAGGGTTGCAGAACAGTCAGGACTATAATTTTGACACGATTGTGACAGTTGTCAGTGCTAAGGGTCACTGCTCCATCTGACAACAGCATTGTAAAATCTGTGAGCTAGCATGTATTTTGTGCAGGTTCAAATGCATCCTTCTTGTTCTTTTCAGTTTGTTCTAGTTTCACAGAGCATAGGAAAAGGCTTCCTTCCATTTTATCAGTAATACTAGTTAAGTCACAGCCTTCAAGTTTCAAACTGGCCATTTTTCCTAATTGTGGCATAGTCCAATGGATAAAACACTATTTTTTTTCCTTTTAAAATATCTTTTAATTACATATATAGAGTTAACTTAGGAATCATTCAGATAACTTTAAACGTCCTTCACTTTTCTCTGACTCCCTTGTCACATCCAGAAGCATCTAACAACGGTAAAAACTTCTGGATCTTGTCTCCAAATCACCTAAAAGTCCCTTATCTCTTTCTAGCATGCACAATAGCAAGAAATTGCTCACTTGGAGTAGAAGACTAAAAAGGCTTGTCAGTGTCTTAGGCACACTCTCTTCTCTGCAAAGTCTCAGTTAATACTAGTTAGTCACAGAAACAGCAGAGAGAAGAGAAAAAAACAGTTTTGCCATGGAAAGAGGAGGTAAAAAACAAACCACCAAGGAATCAGACCAGACATCAGACAAGGGAAATATTAGCACATCATAGGAACAGTTCTGGTGTTGGAAGGATGTGTGCTGCTTTTGCTGGTATGTCAGATCTGCCTACAGTCATACTTATTCCCAGATGTGCTTAAAGTGTTCAGTTGTTAAATAAATGAGAAATATGAATTCCCCTTATTAACTTCCAAATAGGGACGGGTGGGGGGGGGGGGGGGGGGGGGGGGGGGGGGGGGGGGGGGGGGGGGGGGGGGGG
>JAWWEV010000134.1:33980640-34017692 GCA_035583235.1 Hafferia zeledoni | reverse complement strand
GGTAAGTTTGCCCCCCCCCCCCCCAAAAAAAAAAAAAAAAAAAACAAACAACAAAACCAAAAAACTCCAACAAACAAACCAAGCCAAAGTGACAAAAAATTGCTCTAAACAACAAAGCCTGTGAAACTAATGTCCCAGTCAAAAGGGTAGAACAAACTGCATTAAGCCTAATAAGTGTTACAATTTTGTCACTTTCAATTCTGAATATTCAGTTTCCATCCTGATTAATTATATGTAACACGAAATTCAGGACAATTTCATTTGTATACAGCTGTCTACTAAAGTTAGGGAAGAGATTTAGAGACTCTAGATGAAATCTATATGAATTTAATTTTAGAAGTATCAGTGTCTTAAGAACTTTTAAAAATAGAGAATGCATTAAATGTTCAGGTCTATCTAATTGGCTATGCTGGAGCTTATGCATAGCTATTTAGAAGCTTAATTTCACCATTGTGAATATAGATTTCTTTTTCTTTTTGCTTTCCTAAAGTAAATTTACCCTTCCCTGCCCCTCTTCTCCTCTCCCCCAGCCTCAGTATAGCCTTCCATTGAAGTTTTGTAAGAAAAAGATATTTTACTGGCTGAAAAATGGATATTAACTGTGTATGGATAAATGATGATTGTAGATCTTCATCATCCATACTGTGTGTTTGATGCTGTTAGATCATGGGTTAAAAGAGGGATTCGCTAATTTCAGGCATTTAAAATTGAGAGGAAGGACCAGAATGAGATGGAACAATAGATGCGATTTATCTTCCAAACAGATCAGCTTAAAGAATGTGTAGGTTCACTGATTCAGTCAGACAGTTCAACTTAGATTTACAGTAGTGTATGGAAATTAGACTCTGGAGTCAAATGTCTTTTACACTCTTGGGAGGGTTTCTTATTTTTTAAGCAAAGGAAGAAAAAAGAGGTCAAGTAGAGCAAGAAAAAGTAAAAAGATATAAATAAAAGATAAATTCTTATTAAATACTCTATGCATTATTATCTGCTTATTGCTCTGTTATAATAAAGGAACTAAAGCAAAGAAAAATAAGCTGTAAAAAAGGGTGAAGAAAATAAAGTCACAATATCATGATTTATAAAGAGGTGGTGCACATAGGCAGGTAATTGTCCATATTAGAAAGTGCTAAAAAAAATATCTCTTCATTTACTGTATTTCCAAACTTGGTGATCAACTTCCCTGTATAGAACATTATTCCACACCTATTTATTAGACAAAGGCTTTAGGATCAAATTGTTAGCTTAAATTCTACTATGAATGGAGAAAGATGGGACTATTTATTCTGCTAATCATAGTTATTTCCCTAGCTGCCCTCTATTTCCTGGAAGGAAAATAAATTGCTTTGGATCTAGCCTGCATCCATGTCTTGAGTGGACCAATTCAGAGTGATTTACTGATCTGTCTGCTAGTTTGTTCTGTTTGGCTAAACATAATGTTTACTTGCCTTGGTGAAAAATTCCACATGCTTTTCCCTTCAGACTTTTAGGGACTATAACCTACTCAGTAGGTATTCCAAGAAGTATCTCAAAATGAGTTTTCCAGTTGTGCATCTGAGAACAGTATGCATTGTTTGTCATGCACAGCCTCTTCTGAAAAATCCATTTTGAGTTGAGCTAATGGCCATTCAGCTGTGGAAAGAAATACAGCGTAGAGCAATTGATTGGACCATGGGATATCATCACAACCTGTCTAACAATAAAACAAAATGTTCAACAAGCTGCGCGACTTAAAATCTGACCTACATTCATCACAATTTGGGAGAAAAATCTGAGATCATACATTCTCACTATGAGACAATACAGAGATGCTTTGTTTTTTCAAACTTTCACAAAATATTTTGATTCTTTCCAAAGTGGTACTTTACACAACTGTCCCATTTTTCATTTTAAAAGTTCACTTACACAGAAATATTTTTGCTTTTTTCTCTGATTTGTTTTTGTTTAGGGAAGGCTTCTTCCCTTGGTGTTGTGCACATTCTGAACATTTTATTAGGTATTTCAAATACTCAACATGCATAAACTTTTTCAAGGAGCATATGACAGAGATAAAAGTATTGATTAAACTTCTGTTTATTTTGTTTTGAATTCTGAATAATGCATTTTCTGCTTACTTTGTGATTCTCTTGCAGTATTATTTTATAGATTCACTTTTGTTAACAAATTACATTTTAAGACTGACAAAGTTTTAATTTTCTCTTAGTAGTTCTTGTGACTGCTTGGAGTCCTTTCAGCTGGTCTTGTGCTGGTGGGTGGGTTTTTGTCATTCTGTTTGGGTTTCTGCCATTTTAATCACTGAAAAAAGTTTTAACTCTGAATTATGTCCCGCCTTTCTCCTTCATCATCTCTTCTGAGTTGATACAGGATCCTAGAATGATTTGTATCTTGGCTTTCACAAGCTTTCTTAAGTCCCTTTTGTTATGTATACATATGGAGTATACAAGTACATGGTGTTTAATAAGATCTATATCTTGTGATGAAGTACAGGTGAAATTAAAGGTAAATACATATTTCACTTTGGAACTGAGTCTACTAGTTTAAAATACCTTTTATTGGAATGCAAGGCCATAGCCAGAGATGATTAAAGTCTGTGGAAAAGCCTGTCATTTAGGGACTAATATTTTTTCTACAATTTTTTAAAGGAAAATTTTTTTTAACATTAAACTGCCTTTTCCAAACTTTAGCCTGAAAGACATATTGAAAATTAAATTTTTCTTTTAAAAGTGTACTTTTAAAAACGATGGGATTTACAAAGCATGTGAAGTGCAGGAGGTTGTTGGCAACTCTAACCTATTGTAGTATTACCAAAAAACTGCAAGACTTAAGCATTGAATGTAATTTAAAGAATCAGCTAAACAGAACATGTGCCTTGGATGAACATCCATTAAGGGGTTGTTAAGCAGTTTATAAATGGTTCCCACTGAAGTCACAATGAAAAGTCATAACTTGGATTGGAGAGAAATGTGTATGCAGTGGATAGAGAAATGAAATTCATGACTTAGTTTCACTTGGTCTGTCTGTCCAGGAAGGGATATTGTGGTGCCCATTGCCAGCTCCTGTCTGTGTAAAATTTCAAATAAAAGGACAGAGAAGGAAGTGAAACACCATGGTGCATAGACAAATATGGCATTTAAAAAAAAAAAAAAAAGAAAATAGAATGTTCTACTAAAAATTGGAGCCTTGTACTGGGGTTAATACACATTTGGAGATTAATATCGTCTTTAGAATTATTTTATAGGGGATTTTTAATTTTAAAACATAGATTCTAAAGAAACTAAATAAAATTGCAAATAAAATATACCATTCTGATAGATTGGGCATCTATTTCCCATGGATATCTGTTCACAAATTGGAGAAAGAGTTGATTCCTTTTTCCAGTACTAAATAGTGTAATGAATTACTCTTTTAGAATAAAAAAATCACAAAGACTATTGTCTTGAAAACATCCTTTAGTAATAATTATCTTATTCAGTCAGAAATTAAATAGCCTTACTGCTAAGATTTGGATTTAAATTACCGCAACTCTTGCCTACCAATTGTCTTTCAAAATATCATTGTATAATAATTTCACAGCACTTTAATATCACCCTACATTGTAATAAAACAATATTATGTGCTTTCACATCTCCATCTTAATTACATATATGTGGAAAGCTGCTGGAAAAAGAAAAAATATATTTTCAAACTAACTGATATTTCCAGCGAAAAGGTGGCTGTTACCGTGGAGATGAACTCTAGATTTTTCCAGCTGCTATACTTCTAAAAGTAACTATTCACATAAGCAACCCACTAGAAGTGGAAAAACAAGAAACCTCCAAACTATAACTGACCTAGTAGTGTTCATGAAATGTTCTTTAATCATAGAACACATTGGATGAATGGCAAAACCATATAATTACATTTTCCAGCTTTCACCATGTATTGTGTTTACCAGTTTGTGAATAAAAGAATATTTACATAGTTCTCAACTGTAAGTTATACTTCTTTTTTAGTTCTACTTGATGTGATAAACTTCTTGCTGAAACAGATATGGAAATATTAGATTAAAACATATTAAGAAGCATTATGATGTTATTAAATATATGAAAAATATTAATTGTGAGATCCCACTGATTTTATGCTCAAAACTATTGTATTCTTTTAAGGTCTATTTTGACAGGGAAAAGCATGCAGCATGGATTTTAGTAACATTGTTATCTGCAACACCTGAACATCTTTTTAATAATATGCATATTTTGAATGTACATTATTGACTTTAGAGCGAGTAACAAATTTGAAATATCTAAGTCTGTAGTCTGACTATAAGTTTACATTGTTATCATAGATGTCACAACATGTTTTGAAATATGAAATACTAACAATGAAGGAGGAAATTTGACTGAATTAGGAAATAGAACTGGTTAACCATGTTTATACTCACTTTAAGCCATTTCCAGATGCTGTACAGAAAAATACAGATAATGAACATTGTCATTAAATTTAAATAACAGTTAATGTAGAGTGTAATGCTATTTAAATCTCTCTCACCATTTGACTGAGTAAAATTTTTCCAGTTACAGTAAATAAAAGAATGAAATGTCTTATTTCTGTTGACGCCTTTCAGACTTTCCTCCTTCTATCTCTGTCACCCTGTCTCTTAAAGAGGACAATTTATCAAGTCCTTGACTTACAGATGACTCCATTATCTCAGGCATTGATATGCATGGAACTATCAATGAAAGGAAAGATGACTACTCCTTAATTGGATGATGGAATTGGTAATCCTTCATCTTAAAATGAGAGTTTTTCAGAGAAAGGAAAAAGTAACAAACCAATAACAAAGAAGAGAGAGAGAGAGAGAGAATGAAAAAAAAAAAAAGAGATGAAATTATGACTAACCATTAAAAATAAAATAGTGTAACCTTCCTCTAAGTTTGCAAGATATCTTTTTTCTGCTTTTTACAATCTTGATATGTCACCCCTTAGGTGGGACTTGGGAGCAAGAAACTACTGAAGGCCAAGTATTTGGGTGCTGAAAGTGATCTTACAGAGAGGCTAATGGAAAGAGGGCTAAACAAGGTTGTGGTGGATGAGTACTTCTGGAGATTTGCTGCTTTTATTTCTGCTAGGACAAATTTGGAACCCTCAGTTAAACCATAGGTCTTGATTAATGGAATTTTTTGATGATCTGGTACTATGGCACAAACATAGTTTAAGATTTCTTCAGAAGTCCTTAATTCACCTACTTTTGCTGCAAGAAAGCTGTCCAAGAGAAGGTCTTAGTGCTCACAAAAGATTATGCTCTTCACAGTTTTGCTGATGCTCATTTGCAAGGAATGCTCACAAAGCTAAATCAATGAAGACTGTATTAGGTGGGACACTGAAGGGATTACGAGGACAGAGAGAAGTATGTATAGCACAGCTTATCTGGGAGGCAAAAAGCAGCTTAGTAGGGCTGATGTACTTTTTCCACTCTCCAGAAGTTGCTTGAGACCAATAGCTGCAGACAGAAGTTCAACAAGAGGTCAACATTTTGCTGTACCTCAATGGAAAAACCCAGGTCTACTCAGTCTGATTGCATTACAAGTGGCTTTCAACAAGGTAAGCCGAGTTTGCTATGGACTGTTTCCAGTAGCCGCATTGTGTTCTGGGAGGATGAGGCTTGCCATTTAAGTGCTTAATGCTGCATCAAGAATATGCAGAAGCTAAATTTAGCATTGCAAATGTGAACTCTTGCATTTGGCTTCTTTGGTGTGTTTTATTGGCAAGAAAGAAAACATATAGGGTTAAAAATCTGTACCTTAAAAATAGTATTGTGTTTTTAGAATCAGAATTTATTTTATAAACAATTTATTAGAGCTTCTGGAAAATGTTATATACATCTCCAAAGGCAAAATTTAGAATACTTTATGCAGCAAAAATAAATTGCAGACTTGTAGAATGTTTTGCATTTTATGATTGCTTTAAAGGAAGAGCAGTTCTGTGAGGACTATGCAAACTTTTTAGATGTCTTATTACAATCTTAGGGGCTCTGTGAAGTGTGCTATTCTTGAGCCAAAGAATGGGGTGGTGGAGGTAGGGCATTTTGCTTCTTTTGGCACCATATTAATATCCAAAGGCACTTGGGAAAATGTGTTCTGAATAAAGTCACTGAATAGTTGGAAGAAGTATGACTTTAGTGTAAGGAAACTGATGGACAGGTAGATTTTTTTCTGCCATTAAGATACACTTTTAAAAGGCGCATACTCTTCTGGCAGACTGGAGGACAGAGTAAAGTGCTAATGCAAGGAGAAAGAATGGGAAGTGCCTTAAACTGCCATTTCACCTTTAAGCAAAATCTATGTTATACTAACTGCTTTTGTGATAAAAGTCTATCGTTTAAAAAAAGAGAAAGCCAAACCCACATGTGCAGTACAACAGAACATAGTACACATTAGTGCGCTATTACCTCTGTCAAAACCTGTGCCCTTCAGCCAGGGAAAGACAAAGAGGACTGTGGAAAGATCCCTACGGTTCTAAAAATTCTCCTTTTACAGTCACATCTATACTGGGGAATTCTGACAGTAAACAGATAACAACAGTATGTGCTGATCTAGGTGCTGTGTTTTATTTCTCTTCTTGTTAAAATTGTATTCCTCAAGAGAAATTCTTTCAGCAGATTTCTGTGCCTCCCATACCATCACCTAGCTCACTATGGGGTAGAAATACCTGAAGAATTCAAGGGACTCCCATTCAAGCAGGCATAATTTCTTTCTTGTTATGATCTTACTTCATATCATCTAGGCCTTTCCCCCCAATCACATGGTCCCCCATTGCTGCCCTTTGCCCTCACTCTTCTCTCAAATGTAGATCCTGCACAGCCAGTAGTGTTCCCATCTCCATTTTAGAAACAACATGCATGGTTTCTACAGCATATCAGCTACTAAACCATGTGTTAGCTTGAAAACTAGAAACTTGAAGGTAGTGAAAACACACAACTGTTTCAGGTTCTATCAGACATTTGGCAACTAATTCTGCACCCTGTGACCTGTTGCTTCTAAATTTCTGAAAAGCAGCTTGACAGTATTATGATATAGATACAATATAATTAACTGTGTGTGTGCAAATCTTTCAAATACGGAGTTTGTCTCGTCTGAGACTCTAAGGATGAAAACACTAAAGTAGGAGAGCTTCTTTGAAAGTATAAATGAAACATGCAAATCTGTGCTGGTATGTGTCAGTACACAAGTGGTTTACAACAGGGATGATAGTTATGCAGACAGAGATACTGAATCTTACAGAAAGGTGTTTCTAAACAATGTAGAAACCAAGAGCTAACGTATCCCAAGATACCAGAACTGTGTTGATGGATAACCTCAACATGTCATCCCTAATGCTGTTTGTGTGTACAAGGTATTTTTGTGAGTACAAGTGAATCACTGGGAGATCTGGCTGAGAGTAATACTGTTTCTATGGACTGTAACTGTTGTTCCCCAATTCTGGAACATGACACCGTTACCACGGAAAAAAAAAAAAAAAAGTTAAATGGAAAGAATAAAGAGGAAAACAAAAAGTAGAAAGCAAGCTAATCCTTCAATAGCTAGACAGAAGTTACACAAGGCTTTCATTAGTGTGCTTGGCTGATGGAGACTCAAAAGAACGCTGTAGAGTGCCAGGCATTCATCATATATTGTGATGCAGCTTGGCAGAGTCAAAAATGGGTAATCATTGTAATTGCTTGCTGTAACTGGCACAAGCACACAGAGTAAATAATTTACAAAGCCCATTTTAAATTAGCATTCTGATGCAGTATATCATTAGACATGAGTTAGAACATTTTAACATACTCAAACACATTAACAATAGCAGTCAAAGCTTATAGAAAGTACTCTTACTTAAAATTCATATTTTAAAAAATTGAGTGTGAGTTTTGTGCTTAACCTTGTACTGTATTGGAACTCAACACTGTTTTCTAAGTGGCAGAGGTAGTGATGTGACTGTTCTCTCAGTTTGGCTGGATGGCTTTTGATGCTATGAAATATATTTCCAAGGCAGCTCAAGTGTAAACATTATCACAGATGTGGAGGTTTTGTGAGTATTTTTGCAGCTCTTGTGTTTGCTGCCTGAAAATGACATACTATCCTGTTGCACTTCTCATTACATCTTTGGGCTGGGCTATTTTCT
Organism: Hafferia zeledoni; assembly: GCA_035583235.1. Taxonomy (NCBI): domain Eukaryota; kingdom Metazoa; phylum Chordata; class Aves; order Passeriformes; family Thamnophilidae; genus Hafferia; species Hafferia zeledoni. The sequence continues at coordinate 34,009,550 of JAWWEV010000134.1, read as the reverse complement.
CCAGGAGGCATTTCTGTTGATCTTGCCTCCTTTGCTATGTCAGAATTATGACCTGAACATAAATTTTTCCTTTGTGTTCCTGAAAGTGGATTTATGAATAACAATGTATTTGTTTTGTTTAATTCTTTTGCACAAAATACTATCTGTAGGAAATAGTAGTAAAAATGTTCAGTCATTTCACATGAAATTGCCAACAACATCAATAGCAGCATCTGATTATATGACCCACGTATTTTCTCCATTAACAAGAAGTGGCCTTCCTCTTGCCAAATAATCTGGTTTACTACACATATGTACATGATCTCTTGATTTGTGACAGGCTTACACTTCAAAAAATTGTTATATTTCCTTCATATCCATGGAGCAATTGCAGATGTTTTCCTAGAATCTTAAGAGGAAGATAAGCTGCTCATGTCACAGTACTTTGATTCCAGCTTCTATTGTCTTCTAAGAAAGCACAGATTTGCAGGGAAGACTTGGGACTTGCAGCTGGCATCATGTTAGTGAACTGTGATAGCACTACTCGCTGCAGTGCTGTAGCAGGAAAATTACATGCTGAGAAGAAACACGATTGATTCTAAAGTTGACCTACACAACTGATTTCTACTGAAATTAAAATGCTAGTCACTACCAGAATCTTAAGGGTGCACGGCTCTGGCTGAGGTTCTTGCGTTACCTTCCCAAAGAACAGCAATCCTGAAACACACATGCAATCACACTGTGCCAGAAAAACTTAGGATAACTTTAAGGGCATGAGTTCTTGTATCTGCAAGCAAAATTTCCAGGATAAAGGATTTTATAGGTATAAATAATTACAGTGTAAGGGACAAACAGAAACCACCTATAGTCAAATAATGTCCAGTTTATCTAAATAAATAATTAAGAACTGAAATAAAATATTTTATTTTTAAAATAAATAATGGAAAGATTTATTGTTAGGACAATGTGCAAGTAGAAGAATTGTAATAACTCATCCCTAGAAGCCATCTTGACTGATATTCAATAAACTAAATAACGTTCCAGTCATCACTAGGGGGTGCTCCTCTCCTAAGTACATTAGGAAAAAGCACAAACTGTGCTTTCCTATAAACGTGTTTTCTGGGTGAGATGTTAACCTGCACATTGGTCTATTTAAAGAGTTCTGTTCTTCTATGTTTCTGAAAGTAAGTTTCAAAACGTAAGAATATTTTTATAACACCTTTTGTCACGTTCCTTGAATTTGTGAATCTTTGACCAACTTGAATTTAAAAGTGATTTTAGAAACAACTGTGTATTGAAGAACTGGGATGTTTAATGTATTCTCCTTGACTTGAGTCAGTTAATGAAGATTATTAATAAATATCTTATTCCTGCTTAGAGGTCACAAATAGTCTCATAAGACTGTCATGTTCTTAATCTTCATTGTCAATTTGTAATCATTAACTTGATATTAGTCAGTACTAGAAATTTATAATTAAATACTGCATGACTTAAAGGAACAAAACTTAAAACCTTTGCAAATGTTCAGAGTATGTAAATTGTTAACTGTTACTGTTCTTCAGACCTTTAACCCAAATGTGTATTTGAATCCCTGCAAGTGCATTGGCACTGTAAATAGGACAAAATAACTTCATTTCCAGCTCCATGAAGCAGTTTGAAAGTGAGTATATCTAAATAGGATCAGAGAAATGGAGAAATGAAAAAGAAGGGAAACATACACCATTCAAAAAAAAAAAAAAAGGGGAGTCGTGGCACTATATAACATGAACCTATATTATAAATCAAACATCATAAATTTTGGCACTTAGCTTTCAATTTTGTTTACTGTACTCTTCTAAAAAATGTCACTCCAAAATATAATATAGGATTAGAACAACAGGCATTTTGATCAATATGTGCACATGATTTTTCGTAATTGGAAAGACACTGAAAAAGTTATGGAAAGGACAATGACATTTTAAATACCAAGTTTATTATCAACAGAAGAGCATTAATTGCATACTTTATAACTGCCTGTCTTTTTATATTATCTGTGTACATGGCCTGGGATCAGGAATAATCAGATTCAAACATACTTTCAAGTCTTTAGTGATTAGTACAGACTTCTGGCATACATAATATGACTTGGTATATATCGATCAATGCAGTCTATTCATTTACTGTTCTATGTGAAAGATATAATTTGTTTCTGTTGTTCACCATTTTCAGAATAATTTCTGAGAGAAGGCATCAAGATGAAGATTTTATATGCACAAGTTCTATGACACTGTCTAAAAATGTCTGTGCCATGTCTTTCAAAATATTACTTATCACTATAGCTTCTGTTTTGGTCTAGGACTATGGTCTATTAAGAAAATCTTGGAGCTAATTTTCATACTACTGAGATAGTTACAAGTTGATGTCCAAAATCAAAAAGCTCTATGTCATTAACTCATTGCTTGTTTTCAAGCTTCTCTTGGTGTATGATTCCCTGCCTCTTCCAGGGGTATTGTATGTATGGCCAGGCTTTGCCAACAAAGACTTGGGAAGGGCTCTCCCCATGTGGGGGTGTCCTTCCAGCCTGTGCAGTGGATTTTTTAGGTGAGGCACAGCATGCGCAGAACTGGCCCCACCCTTTAACTCCTAAGGTTCATCTGCCATGGCCGAGCAAGCTTGGACAGTGACAGTGAAGTCCTTGGGACTAGAACCTACATCCTTGCCTCCCTGACATCCGATCCCATCAGATCTTGGAAGCTCAGCAGGGTCAGCCTCTGGGAATACCGAGTGCTGTAGGTTCCTCTGCCTGGATTAAAAGGAGATTTTCTATCATGTGGCTAAAACTGTTCCCGTTCTGTAACTTTGAAACTCTGAGAGGGGACCCTTTTATTAGGAACAGGTGACTCTTTGATAAAGTTCTGATAAACATGAGGTTGGATGCTATGCAGTGTTTTAGAAAAAACTCAGACATTGATTTGCTAGAATTTGTCTGGATTTATATCCTTTAATAACTGTAATGTAATGTAACCTATCCTTCAGTGGTGTTGATAGCTTGGGATTTGGATTCTCAAAGATGCTGGCAAATAGCCACTCCTGTGTTCTTGACTCTCCCTTTTGCTATTGAGTGTCAATCAGAAAGATAAATGAAAAATTAAATTCCTGTATAGAATCCAAAATTTCACTTGTACAAAGAAGTAAAAAATCCTGAAAGGACTCACCTTCTTTCTCTCTTATATTTCAGCGATGACTTATATTTGGTATTTGGAGAGACTATGCTGGGTAAAAGAGGTTTCTCTGAAATATAAGCAGCCTCCTTTAAATGCATCCTGGAGTTTGGAAGGTGCACTCTAAGGTTGTTGGTTTTATTCTATGATACAATAATTATGTCGTTTGTGCAATGTTTGAAGGTAAAAGGGAATTTGAGATCCTTGGTGTTTACCTGGATGATGTGAAGCAGAGAAGAAAAAAAAAAAAAGAAAGAAAAAGAAAGGCAAAGTGAACAATAAACCCCCAAAATACATATCAGGGAGAGATCAGAATTACTTGCTGTTGTACTGTCATGGCCTAGTAGGCTTAGGATGGGAGTGATATATGTTAACATAATAAAAGGATAAATCATAATAATTTATTATGACATAGATATATAAAATACCACAAGTTTTTTTTTTAAAATGAAGTATTATGTTGTGTATTAACATGTCTTTATTTTACTTGAATAAACTGGGAAACTATTGGGCACATAGTGTTTTAAGCTAATAAACTATCCAAATAATTATACTTTTAAGAGCTATTATTGAAGGTCAGTTTATGGTCTAGTGTACAGCCTAACCACATGCAAATTGAGAGAAAAGGAAGAAAAAATTTTCATCAGCTTTGTTGATAAATTTCTGTATTTCTCTTGAGCTCTGAAGGAGTGTCTGGAGGAAGTGAGGTTTACTGCTGGGCTACTACTCAGTAGGTTACCATCAGCCTTAGGCTGGCGTTTTCACTGCTGTTGTAGAGGCACTCCAGAATAACAAAATACACGGTATAGAAACATGTGATCCCCATTCAAGACCAGAAAATTTCAATAGAAATGTTAAACCTGTGACCTGACTAATCTAGTCAAACCTATCTGGATTAAATTCTGGATGAATTACAGATTTTTAAAGGCCTATAGTTGTCAAGGTATGTGGAAAAGCTTGAGCAATGTCATCTCCCCACTTTCCTCTGTATGCACAGCTATTTGGCATAGTACGGTCTGTGTTAGGAAGACAATGTTTGCTATGAATGTGGAAAAACATCCATCTCAGAGGGATTTAGATTTGAGATTGAAATTAGGGTAATTCTCCCAGTGCTATCTTGTGCCTTTTGAAACAGGTCATCCTAATGGAAAATGATCTTCATGTAAATGGCATGCAAATTTCCAATAGACTTATAAACTACTTCCCAACCTCCTCACAATGTGTAAAATATTTAATTCCTTTCACATTTTCTTCCATGTCAAATTGAGATGAAAACTCAATGTCCTAAAACTATGTGTAGAATCCTAACTTTCAAAAGGTTTTTTTTTCTTTTTATTTCAGTGTTTTAATTGACCTTGAATTGAAATACTAATTTTAATTGAATGTCAAATTTCATCTACTATATCGCTGAATTAATTCTTTATTGTCTAAATACTTCATGTTCTCTCCTATGGCCTACCTAAGAAGCCAGATGATTAGAAATTTCCATGTCTTTGACCAGTCTCTGTGACAAAACTAGATCTTCTACAACTCATCACGGTCTCCTTTAGACATACATATGGCCCAGGTGACTAGGACTCTGGGGAACTGAGTCTTTGAAATATAGAAAATACAAACTGCAGCCAATTAATTACAATGGAAACTTCTTTTCAGTAGCAGTTTCTTTTTGGAAACTACTTTTCAGTAGGTCAGCTAAATTTTGTCAAAATGAAATCTTTCAATTTGGTTGAATTGAAGTTGATGAAAAAATTAAAGTAGTTTACAAGAATGATCATATTGAAAAAATATGTAGTTCTTAGATGTCCCAATTAAAACAAGCTGCCAATTGTGAAACACTGCTGCCAATTCAAAATGCGCAGTTCAATACAGAGAGACTTGGCTGGATTCTGCAGTAATTCATAAATTTATACCAATCTATTCCCAATAGCTCTGTTGGCCTTCCAGTAAACTGGAAGGCCAACTCTACAGCACAGTGTTGTTTCTTGTTGTGGTGTTGTTGTTCCACACTTAATTTTCCACTTCTGAAACAGACCACATATGTGATTATTAAGATAAAATACAGCCAAAGCATTTAACTGAAGAAAGTGAGAGAACAAGGGACAGAAGAAAAAAGATGAAAAAGAATAAGCAAAAGAGAAACTAGGAATTTTTATTCTAAAAATCATAGAAAAGGAAATTAATTGGAAGGAAGAGATTTTGAAAGACAGGCAGTGACAAAGATTAGAAAGGTATTGGTGATTTTCATAAATACAATTTCTGTAAATGGGGCCTGTGAAGAAATGTGTCATTTAAAGTTTCTTTTTTCCTGCAGCAAATTTCATACTTTCATTTTAAAAAATTGGATAGAAATGTGCAGAGCTCTTCTTAGTTATATCCTAAAAATTTTACCTATTTTTTGAGAGATTTATGATTAATTTAACTTACTCTTAAATTCTACAGAAAGTTTAGTGATTACAGCACATTCTTTAAAAAATAATAAAAAAGTAGAATTAAAAATAAAATAATTTCAGAGACCTAGACTTTATTGCAAGGTTATTTGTAAAGAAATAGTACATAATTGCATTGTTTCCTCTCCTTTCTGAATGAATTGGTAACAAGGTAAGACATACAATATGTGTGAAGCACCCACAGGAGCAAAACAAATTAATGTAATGGGATCAAAGGTATACTTTTGTCAAATTATGTATTTGATTAGAAATGGACTTGGCTTCAGTGGAAAAATGGGGATTTGAAGAAGAAAAATAAGCCAGTAAAGTAAACCCATGTAATTATGAAATGTCTTATAAAGGAATAGAAACAGCCAAAGAATAGATGTGATTTGTGGTGCAGCTGTAAAAGTGACCAAGATTGCTCTTCTGTTGTAACACAGATTCCTTTAATGCTTACACTTTGCTACAAAAGCTAACATGGTAACTCAGCAAAGTCTGATTTTCATAGGAAAATTCATTCAAATATGTACTGTCCTCCAGATTTACATAAAGTGACTGGGGGGAGTGTTGATCTGCTGGAGGGTTGGAAGGCTCCATGGAGGGATCTAGGCAGGCTGGATCAATAAGCTGAGGCCAACTGTATGAGACTCAAAAGGGACAAGTGCTGGGTCCTCCACCTGGGTCACAACAACCCGAGAGTCCCTGGCTAGGGGAAGAGCAGCTGGAAAGTGGCGCAGCAGAAAAGCATCTGTAAGTGCTGGTTGACAGCCATCTGAACAAGAGCCAGCAGTGTGCCCAGGTGGCCAAGAAGGCCAATGGCATCTGGGATTATCTCAAGAGCAGTTGCATCAGATTATATCAGCAGGAGCAGGATCAATAGTGAGATCATCCCCCTGTACCGGCACTGGTGAAGCCTCACCTTAAATCCTGTGCTGTTTTGGGCCCTTCACTACAGGAAGCACATTGAAGTGCTAGAGCGTGTCCAGAGAAGGGCAATGGAGCTGGTGAAGGGTCTGGAGTACATCTTAAGAGGAGCAGCTGGGGCAGCTGGGGGTGTTTACTCTGAAGACAAGGAAGATCATGGGAGATGTTATTACCCTCTACAACTACCAAATTACAAGCAAAAGGATAAGAGGAAATGGTCTCAAGTTGCATCAGAGGATGTTTAGATTGGATATTAGGATAAACTTCTAGGGTTTTCAACAAACAGTTGTTAAACACTGGAACAGGCTGCCCAGGAAAGTGATTGAGTCCCCATTCCTGGAGTTATTTAACAGATGTGTAGATGTGGCACTTAGGGCCATGGTTTGGGGTGGGATTCATAGCGCTGGGTTAAAGGTTGGACTTGATGATCTTGAATGTCTTTTCTAACCTAAAAATTTCCATGATTCTATAGTAAAGAGTTATTTCAGATGGAGGATACACAGTGGATTCAACCAAATTCCAAAAATTACAGTACTGTCACTAGCCAGTTCAATAGGTTAATTCATCAGCCTACAGATAGTTAACAAAGTATTGCAGGTAAACATGTCATCACTATAAATTACAAGATACTTGTGCGGGAAGGCCTTTGTCCAGTTGCTGACAGAAGAAAGGGACAAGCTGGTTCTATTTTGATCTGCTTAGCTTTTGCTTTTTTGAAGACTTTGGTTCCCTTTTTAAGGTGAAAGACTTCTATCTTTCAGAAACATGAGATTATGCCAAATTTGTAGCTACCTATCTTTCATCTCCAAAAACATGCGCCTGGTTTGTTTTATTTCTCATATAAAACATTTTTATAAAAGATAGCTTTCTTCATAAATGATACCTTATTATGAACATTTTTAGACATTATTAGTATTATTTAATTTTATAAAATCCTCTGCGCAGTCACAATGTCAATGAATACATTAGAAATGTGTCATAATCTGTGCTCTATCCAGAACATAAAGTTTGGTAGGATAGCAGTGTCCAATATATAATAACCAAATATGTTATATTGTATTCAGTGCTTTGGATATCATTTTACAGGAAAACATTGATTTTTCAATGAAATTGAGAAATTTTGCAGGAAAACATTCATTTCTCAGGCCTGACACAACGAGATTCAAAAATGCCTAAAATACAAACTAATATAAAGCTGAATGTTTCTGTATTTAATAAATGGGATTAAAAATTGTTTTAAAGATTTGAATAAACCTTGCCATTGTGATTAGTGTTTTAGTAAAACAGAAAAAAATGCAGTTTTACACACACACACACACACACACAAAAAAAAAAAAGAAAATAGATCCATGTAGAATGTTAAAAAAGAACTCAAGGTTAGAAATTTGTCATTAAATAATTTTGTTGCTTGCTCCACTATGTATAGGCTAGAGTAATAGTTAAGAGAGACATTCAAGAATTTCAAGAACCCTGTCTCTTCAAAGTAAGATGTAAGAGCAGACAATGGTTTGTGGTCAGGAAGAGTAAATATTAGGAAGGAGATTAATTAGCATGCCAAAAGAACTTTACTAAGATGAGGAGGCTACAATGGGACTGAAAATCTCCAGCTGTGCAGAACTCACAGGAAGGAGGAAAAAGCAGTAAATGAACAATCAAAAAGGGACCCCTACCTGTTTAATCAACCACAATGATTAGAATAATTAGTATTTTTTCAAACTGTATGTTACAGAGACTTTTCTTAAAAGTCAGGAAAAACAAGAGATCTTGTTTCAGAGAGAAAATGAAAAAAATCTCCAAATTATTCTGCTGACATGTCATATTTTTTCATGTTATTTTCACTATTCAGAAGAAGGAAAATGTAACAATTTTATTACATGCTTCATCCTCTACGTTTGTCTGCACTAGAAATACTTCCTCAGGTAAGTCATACAAGTGGAATTGCAAAATTATTCTTATAACTTATTTCAGGCCTGAAAATTCATATGGCCACCTAAACCAAATATACTTTTCACATCATACTATCACCCACAATACCTTTTGTTGAGTGTAATTCAAATACTAGCAAATAATACATCTGTATTTCTGACCCACATATTTGAGCAAATGGTAACTTCCAGTGGGTAAAAATAGCAGAAGTACTTCATTCTCTTTGCTTCTCCTTATTGCTCATTTGTGCCTGAGAATGAAAAATGTATGTGGAAGACCTTTAGTCACATACTTCAGAAAACATAAACTATAGGGGTTGTGAATTAGAAAACTGCTGACTTACTCCTCAAACTTCTATGGTATTTAATTATAGAAAATTGGGAAGTAAACAGTTTTTCCTCTCTTGGGACCTGAAGGAACAAAATCACAGATCTGAACAAAACCATCATATAGCTTGCAATATATACACTCCTGATGGTGGAGTTCACTAAAGCCAAAATCATTCATTTCCAAAGCATGTCTAGAATGATAAACAATGAAATCAGGTGAATACAGTGGCATTTGACTCCACTCTGCTGATAAGGGAACCGAAACTCACAAGTGTTCTTATATTATTAGTAAGGAAGAAATTGGCTGAGGAAGTTAAAGTTCTGTAGTTTGTATTACATAAAAAGCCAGATTTTTCTGTGTTTAACAGCTTTGGATGAATAAGAATTCAAACCTCATAAAATTCTGGTTTTGAAGGTCTGAGTTCCAAGATTTATCTATATGAACTTCTGTTGCATCAGCTGTGATTGTTGGGGCTATATACAATGTCAGAAAGGTTAGATGAGGTGTCAGGCAGAGACATCAGACCATTAAGATGTTTTTTATTTCAGTTCTAAGAGGACTTTGCTTAGATCTGTCTTGAGATGGTCTTCTGCCCCTGATGTTAGACAGGTCCACACATCTATGCCTTATTCTGAAGCATACATAAAGTGTCAATAAGAACAGATAGATGTGTGCTTGATGCTGATCTTTCCAGCTCCCATGCTCTCTGGGTCTTTATGGTTTCTGGCTTTTTGACAGTACTTGTGTTAACAGAGATCCACAGGTGTTTAGCAATCTAGTCAAATTCAAGAATGAGGAATACGGGCACTCTGGAGCATTTACGCTACAGGAAAAATATTAAGGATTAAATTGCAGCAACAGCAGAAGAATAAGGAAAATCACAGAAGACCAAATAAATTTTGAAGTCTGCATTGGCCTGAAGTAGAAGATGAAAGTCAAAGAGAATGAGAGATGAGTACTTCAAAGTAGTTAGACACAAGTAGCAAAAGTCAAGGGGAAGCTGAGATGCAGCTAACAAAAGACCTCAAGGTTAATAAGAAATCATTGCAAATGTAGTATATATTAGTATAAAGAAGGTAAAAGAAAAGAAATTGTCCCGTTGTGGAGGAAGAATGTAGTAAGAGAAATGGAAGAAACAATAATTTAAAACCTGTGTACCAATCATTAATGGCATATAGGTGGTTAGCTCAGTTGTCACAGCAATTACAAGAAAAAAGAAAGTGCTTAGATAAGGCTTTGTCTGTAAAGACTCTGTTTTGTAAATTTTGTAAAAAAATGATTGTTGTAATCACCTTATGAACCCTGCTGCTGAATATTCACAGAACTGTTTCAAAGGATCTCAGAATTGTTAGCTGTTGCTTTTGAGAAACTGTAGAGAACAAGTGGGTACCAGATGACTGTAAAAAAAAAAAAAAAGGCAAATGAAGAGGTTTCTTTAAAAACGGGAAAGAGTGGCTTGAAAAAGGGTCAGAAAATGAATCTCCTATTGTTCTACTCTCAATTTCTAGAAAATACGGGGACAGGGAATTCAGCACACTATGTCTAAGTGTCTGGAAGATATCAGAATGCAAATCCTATCAAGTCAAAATCATTTGCTTATTAAGTAATCCTGCTCTGTTCAGTGATATTCTAGGGTTCTAGACATTGACAATAGAAAACCATTTAGACCAATTTGAAAGATTCAATGGGATAATAAAGTATCAGAGATCTCAAAAACATGGTATAAGATTAAACGAACAGGATAAAAATATGGTAATAAACATATCTCAGGGAGGAAATACAGAGTGGTGTTACAATAGTTTCCAATGCAGAAAAAACTGCTGAACAGAGGAAGAGAGTAATGTGCTCTCCATGCTTTTGGCAAATAGGATTCACAACAAGTTATAACCTTAAATTGAAGCAAAATCTTCTTGTTTCAGGTATTGGAAACCTCTTCTGAAGTTAAACTAGTTAAACTCACTGACATAGATTAGTGTGGGGGTTCTCTCATTGACAGACCTCACCGATTGTGACTCTGCGGTCTAAAAATAGATTTAGATCAACATCTGCCAGCAGTGACAAGGTATATCTGGTTTTGCTTGTGGGCAATGGATAGCTAGATGTTCCTATGGGATTCTCTTCAACGTAATTTTTAAAAACTATTTTCACTGCAAGGGCTGTGTTATATTTGAATGAACTTAACTCCATGCTTTAATGCCTTAAGTGAACACATTCTTCATTTACAGGGAGTAAAGCACTTTTGCAGACACAATGTTCAGGGTATAAACTTATTTCTATTTCCTAGTAACTTCTCAGCATATCCCTTCTGTTTCACCATTAACCTATACAAACTCTTCTTTCAATATATCCCTTTGTGCATATGTTACATAATTCCAACACTCTTTCACATAACATACAGATGTGTACAAAAAATACACATTTAAATGTATATTCCCTCTTTTTTCATGTCTCCATGCTTTTTCTTGTAAAACATCCATATTGCTTACACCAATCTTGTAACCTATACTACCAGCTACACCACCTTTATTGCTACCTCCATCCATGTAGGCTCCATGAACTAGCCAGAGGTAAAGCAACGTGAATATTTATGATTCTAAATTAGTAAATCTTAATATGTGAAACATTTATATTACCAAAAACTTGCAAAATAGATCTGATTTTGAAATCCAGGAGAATTTTTTTTTTTTAAGTAATAACAGCTGTGTTTCTTGACTGGACAGTGATGAAAAGAGCTATGAGGCAGTTTCAAAATTCTCAGTTTAAAATTATGTACCTGTTACCATTAGTATTATTCTCTTATCTCTGCTACAGTAACAGATTCCCTGTCACATCTTAAAGATGCTGTTGTTAGGCATGTCAGTATGTTACAATATAGACACATTTTCTGTGAGAAATGTATGTACATTTAAAATAAAAGAAAGAATATTTCTCAAGATACATAAGTTTAATCTTTGAAGAGAAGTGAAATTATCTAGGAAAAAAAAACTTTTCAGTTTTGTATCCTTAAAATGCCATTTCAATCAAGTATCATTTTTTGTGTGCTTGAATAAATGGAATTACCAACTTGTGTAAAGTCCTTGATCAGAATGAGGCTCTTAAACCAATTATGTGGAGATCAGAATGCTTAAAATTATAAGGAATACATTTAGAATTATAAAAGGCTTCAAATAGCTTGGTTCAGGCAAAATTACATATAATTGATCATTAGCATGTGTTGTCAGTAGAAACTGCAGTCATAGGTGTTGAAGATCACTTTTTAGACAAATTGCAGTGAAACTTTTGTGAAACCCAAACCATACCAAAGCTCCCTTTTCTAAGGATTTTCACTGAATGCAAATCCTAGCCATTTTTATTCCTCTTCTCTAAGTATGGAAAGATGCACCATTAGTTAAAAGCGCTAATATTGTCTAGATGAAAATGTCAAACACAGATGGAGCAAAACCCAAGTAAATTGATTGCTGAGTAAGTGAAAATACAAATTCAAGGATTGGGATGCTGTTAAAAAGTTTAAATAAGTAATTATTTTTTTAAAGAAAAAACAAAAACATTTACTTTATAGAGAAATTTCTTCTTTGCCAAAGGGTAAAGCAATTTGTAGGAAATTAACATTAAGACTGACAAATACAAACTGGATTGTCAGAGACTGATTGCATAAAGGACTGACTCTATAACCCACTCTGAGAATAACATGACTGCTTTATTGATTATTATTTAGCCTCTGTGCAGTCCCTCTACCCCTCTGCTTTGTATTTTATGATTCATTTATTACAGAATATAATGTCATTCTGGATAGGTAGTATTTTCAGAGTGAGGCACATAAATCCTAATCTGGCAATCATATTTGTCAGACTGGTGACAGGATTTTCATTGATTTTAGTGATACAGGTTTAGGAACAAAATGGCATCTATTATGTAGTGTATGATGCAAGTTAGTGAATTTAATTAATACTTTACCGTTTGTCTGTAGTTACATTATATGACCAAAATCAAAACTTTCTAAAATCAGTCACGATCTCATAATCACATCTCTTTTTGCATGAAGTAGCATGTTTCTGGTTATCAGATCTGAGAATCTCTTGATGGACTTGATCCTGATTCCAAGTCTGAAAGTAACTCATTTTTTGTCACAGAAAAGACTTCCAGCTACTACACTAGGAGTGTTGTGTTCTCTGAACATACTTGGCAACCTCGCATGGGTTAGTTTTGGCTAACAGCCAAACGATCACCCAGCTGCTCGCAGGCCTCTCCCTTTTAAGTCAAGTATAGGAAAAACTGGAATGAGAAAGCTCATGAGTTAACATATAAGCAGGGATACTGTTTACCAATTATTGTTGCTGACAAAACAAACTTGACTTGGAGGTTAATTTCTTGCCAATTAAAATGTAATAGCTAATTTGAGTAGCAGGAAACAAGAAGATGCATGTTAAGACATCTTTTCTCCACCCTTTTCCCAGGCTCCAGACTCCTGTGCCTGACCAGCACAGGGGGAATTGAGGGAACATACAGTCAGTATTTAATAGTTTCTCTTCAATTGCTCCTTCCTTCTCACACTTTTCCACTGCTCTGGCATGGCTTTTCCATGGGCTGCAGTCCTTCAGGAAAATGTGCTCTGGTGTGGGCTTCCCCATTTGCTTTGGATGTACCAGTTTGCTTTTGCACGGGTCTTCCAGGGTCTGCAATGCTCTGTCACGGAGAGCACCTCCTCTCTCTCTGACCTTGGTGTTCCGTTGTTTCTTACTGTTCCTGTTCCCACCTCCTCTCTCCACGGAGCATTTTCTTAGCTATGCTTTCCTTTCACAGCGGCATGACTAGCTCTGCTGAAGCGCTTGGCTGTGGCCCGCTGTGTCTCCACTGTGGAGCTTGTAGGAACCCGCAGTTCCCAACCCGGGACAGCCCGGCACCTCTTCCCACCCTCCAGTCCCTGTCCCACTCCCTCTACTGAAACCTTGATATCCGCAGCTAACACAAACCTAAAAACCGGAGTGTTGCTCAAGTCTAGGGAATAAAGCTAACATAATAAAATTAGATGAAATAGGTCAACAGGATGACAGATGGAATTAAAAATTAAATATGGAGTCAGCTACGCTGGAAAGGTAATTGGACTATTTATGCACCTTGCTCATTTCTAAATTAAATTTAACTAATTCGAGAAAGCAACCAGATGTTACTGAAGGCTTTGAGTTAAGATACAGTTGCTGTTTAGAAGACAAAAGCCAGAAGGAGGGAAGAGTACACGATCCTTACAAAAGGGGATAACACGGGCAGGCGGTATCGTAATGCGCCTCCAGCAGCGCTCAGAGACGAGCTGCGAGCTTGTCTCCCGCAGGCGCAAGAAGTTCTATCTTGACAGGACCGTGAGTTTTCAAAGATCCGTGTCCGCCTAAGGATTTCCGCAGACTTAACTCCGGGTACGCGGTGCCAACGCAGCTGGGGAGAAGTTCCAGCGGTTTCCACCCCCACCTGGAGAAGCCGGCGGCATAACGCGGCTCCTGCGGGGGCGGGAGGGGCGCGACGAGGCTCGGGCCGTGCGGGGACCCCGCGGCCCTCCCGCCTGCCCGGGATGCTCCGCTCCGGACGGGGCTCGGCGGGAACGCGCCCGTCCCGGTGCGGCGGCGGGGGCGCGCGGGGCGGGGGCGGGGCGAGGGGCGGGCGACGCGCGCGGCGCGGGAGCGGGATTGAGATCGGGAGCGGGGGACGGACAGGCGGCCGCAGACGGCGGCGCGTGCGGGGAGGGAGCGGGCGCGGGGCCGCCTTTCCGGCCGCGGAGAGCAGCGGGCGCGGGGCGCGCAGCAAGGTGAGGGGCCGGGCAGCCTCCCTTTTCCTCCCTTCCCGCTCCAGGTGCGGGCGGCTGTCCCGTCCCCCGCCGGCAGCGCCCGGCCGGGGCTCGGCTCCGCGGTGCGTAACCCGTGCCCGTGTCTCCTCTCGCCCAGATGCTCCCGGCGGCGGCCCTGGTGTGCGTGTGCGCGGCTGCCTGGTGCGGCCCGGTGGCGGCGGCGGCGGCCGGGGGCAGACCGGACAGCGGTAATTTTCTGGACGATAAACAATGGCTCACGACCATCTCCCAGTACGACAAGGAGGTCGGGCAGTGGAACAAATTCCGAGACGTAAGTTCAGCCCTTCCACCCTGCCGCGCCCGGCCCGCGCCCACTGGCGCCGTTCGTGGAGGGCATCCCTTGGGCAGCGAGCTTTGGGATGCAGCCTCAACTTCCCTCCTTTTCCCCGGATCCTAATCCTTATTTTAATTCCCGGCGGCGGCTCGGCGAGAAGGAGGGCGGTCCCGCCGGGCAGTTCCCGGTGCGCTGCCGCCGCTGAGCGGCGCGGACCGCCCGGTGTGCCCCGGGCCGTGGGGGGCTCACAGCCCGCACCTTCGGGGCCCGGGGGTCGGGCCGCGGGAGCCGCTTCCCGCCCTGCGGGTCGCCAGGCGGCGAAGAGGGAATCGCGTTTGTCCTCCCTCCTCCCCGTTTCCCTCCCCGCGGCGGGAGCGGCGGGGGCGCAGGGCCGGGCCGGGGGCAGGGACTTGGACTCGGGTTCGCGCCGCCGCTGCGCCAGTGCTGGCCGGGGCAGAGCACCTCTCCCTCCGTCCCTCCCTCCCTCCCTCCTGCCCGGGCACCTGGAGCGGGTGCCGGGCGGCACTGCCGCGCCTCGCCGTGCCGCTGTCAAAGTACCGGCAGGGCGGGCGAGGGCAGCGGGGCAGCGCTCACGGCCGGGGGTGTGCGGGGAGCGCGGCCCGTGTGCGGGAGCTGCGGGGTCCGGCTGGGAGCGTGTGCGCGGTGCGACCGGAACGCCTTGCTCGGAGCCCCTGAGCACCAGCCCCAGCCTGACCCGGATCCATCAGTTACGAAACCTGCCGCTGTAAGGTGCCTCTGTCCTCCAGGGTGCTTCGCCTGTGCGCCTGATTCGGTCTCTGTTTGCTGCAAGTTCAGTGAAACACAATCAATATTCACAAGTCCCTTCACGGTTTTTTTTCAGTGGAAAGGATTTTCTTTGATCATCCACTATCCTGCGTCCTTTCGTGGCGCTTTTAAAAATCTGAATTGCAACCATGCAAAATAATTTTCTCTTTACTGTTTTGCCTCCTGGATTTCTTTGATTTGGAGTAAAGCGTTGATTTGGTTCGCAGCTTAAGAGGCAACAGGTTTCTTATGGTGCTGGTTGCTGTGGTTTGCTGTAGTGAACTGAAGTAACTGTCTCCAAGAATTCTCTTATTTTTCTGAGACCTGGGATGACTTGTGATGCATGTATTTTCTAGCTTTTTATCTGTCCTGCATGTGGGGTGCAAACTTGGCTGTTTATGTTAAGCAACTAGGAAAGAAGAGCTAGAGTTGTGGGAGAATTTATTTTCCCAATAGTTGTTATCAAACAGCATAATTTTAGTGTTTGAAAATACTCCATTAGTAGTCACATGTTTTTGTTTTCCTTGAGTATCTTGAAAGAACTTACGTTTACGTGAAAAATAGCTCTTCAGTGTGCTTTGCTTCAGTGACTGCAAACCAACATGTGGTGCTACGTAAATGTTTTAGGATTAAAGGCTACTGCTGGAAAACTTCAAAATAAGTACATCAGTTATGTTTTATAGTTGGGCAAAGTAATTTATGTAAGGACTACCCTGCATAGCTGAGGAAGTTAAGTGCTCTCTAATGCCTGTCTCCTGGGTGCCCGCTGACATGTACTGTAATATTGGATATTAGCCAGATAATTTATTCTGTGACAAGTAGGTGTCCTCAAGGGTTTTAAGAGTGACTGCTTTGAGGGAGTAGTGCATACTGATTCTTCTAAGGCAATTTACAAATATGCTGGCTTATTTATTTTTACACTGTTTAAGTTTTATAAGGCTGATTCTTCAGCGAGGAATATGCTTTTATTTCTTGAGCAGAATGCTTATGTCCATTGGTACTTGATCTGGAATATTTATGGATGATTGATTCATCACAAGGCTGTCTCTTTGAAGCATGGATAGTTTTCAGTAATTCATAAAATATAACAGTAAACGTTAAAAATTACTTACCTGCACAAGAATGCAGTAGAAAAATAGTTTACTTGTAAGGAGCACTGGTCAATTATCATCCTTAAATAAAACATGGTGAAGTTTTATTAACATCCTACATTTTATTTAATCAGTAAATATACTTGTATGACTGTAATTTGTTGGTTTTGAAATTGCGATTAGCAGTTTAATTAGTGATTCAAATGTGGCCTTCTGTTAATGAACGGGACAACAACACTTGAAACATATGTAAGGGTAACTGTCTTGCAGAGTTAAAATCAAAATAAAAGTATGCAAGACCTGTGTTTGTAATTTAATTCTCTGGTCAGAACAGGGTATTTTTTTGCGGGCTTTAATACCCTACAGATGTAAGGATAAGATGGAATTCTGGTGTGAAAAGAAGTATTTAAAGGCTTAACTTAAGACTTAACTGACAGGACTGATTAATGTGAAAGATAATGACTCTGACCTGGCTCATTGGCTCTGTTTCTTAGGAGTTTTAGATCGCAGTGAGAAAGAACACGGTCATTCAGAAAGGGAACCCTCGCAGAACCTAATAGGATGTGATTTTTTTATTTATAAAAAACCAAAAACCAAACCCCTAAACCCCAAACCTAGCTCTCTTAACGATCATCTAAAATTTGTCAATAAGTGTTACTAATATGAGAATATTAGCTAAGATCTTTTCAGTAGTTTGTGCAGGCAGAACTGTAACTGACTCTTCAATTCTGTTGAAAGGTCTTGCTCATTCTGACAAATCTGTTGAAAATAATGAAATAGGTCTAGGTAAGGACTGTGCCTTAACATGTAACGGTGGGAGGCTAGATGCATGTTAGAGGCTATCTTCTCACAGCTTTTTCTTGTGCAGAAATTGAGAATGGTCTAATTTTTAAATAGGAGACTTTCTATCTTAAAGATGGGGGTAGAAAAATGTATTCTTGATATGTCAAACATCAACTCTGTTAAGGTGTAGTGCAGGTCAAATGTTTTGAGTTATATATAAGCATATGTTTACTTTTGCCTGAAGTACTTGGAGAGAAGGAGTTTTTAACCCAATCTTGGTGCTGCTGCATCCAGTTACTTAGTAGCTGCAACTATTAACATCTGTCACAACAACAATTCTCTGGGTTGATGTGTTTATTAAGGTTTTCCAAGCTGCCTGGTTAGGCTGCTGTGGTAGCCAGTGGTGTCATAGTGCTAGGAGGCTCTATCTGATGTGTGTGTTTACTTCACGCTTGGGAATTGAGGCTTTTCAGTAGATGCTGTTAGGACAATCATCTTCATTCATATTTTGTTATATTTATGATGCTTTGTGCTAATGGTCTTACCTATGATGATTGCATTAGACATTTGATAAAATTTTGTGTATATATGTATAAACCACAGTTTGTATGACATAGAGATTATTCTTTTAAAAAAATGTGATTGAGTAATGGCATTACATTTATATTCTCCTACTTGGAACATCCTAAATCTTATCCAGGGGACCTTCATTACTCATAGTGGTGTAAATCTGTGGAGCAGAACAAAATGTAGGAATTATTTTTTATTCCCTTTCTGACTTGTTTCCAAATATTGGTGATATTATTAATCCTAGAGCAAAACACAATGGCTTTGTCATTTATGATCACTTTGTTTGTTATGTGGTCATTACAGTCAGCTGGAAAAATAGTGTATAACTGTAGTTGTCTTCTGTATCACTAGTTGAAAGTCTTTCAGACTTCTCAGAAAATTTGATTTTTATTTCTTTAAAATTCTGTGAAGTAACATTCCATAGAGTGTAAGTAATTTTAATAACTGATATTTGTAAGCAGTGTCTTTTGCATTTGTGTTCATTAAAAAGACTGTGTTTTATACAGTAAATTTTGCTTGCTGCTTCAAGAGTTATTTAGGATCTAACTTGCTTATTAGTGGCTTTTACTTTTTCTTTTCAAAGAGATAGTAATTAAGTGATATCTATATTTGTAAATTTGAAATGATCAATAAACTCCTCATCTCAACTATGGCATAGTATTATTATGAAATAATATGATTGGTTGATCCTTGTAATAAATCACATTGTACCAGAGTGTTAACTATCATCCTACCAATGCTAATAGACTTATCAAAGGTAAAGAAGACAGAAGAAAATTTAAGTAACAGGCCTTAAACCAATCAGTGAGAAGAGGATGTTTGCACTGGTAATACTCTCTTTTACTCTGCTTCACTATGAAGTGTTCTTGCACTGACCATGAAATGTATTGCCTTCTACAACATGTGGCAAGTTTGCACAGCTCATGTTGACTTCCCAGATGAGTCTTTTGTAAATACTTAAAGAATATGTTTTTTCAACATTAGTGAAAACCTCTGTGTTTGGGAAGGAGATGAATCAAATACTAGGTCTCCATACCAGTTCAGTAATATCCAGTGTTCATGATTCTCTTGTCTATTTTGGAGGTTTAAGGCTTCTTAGAAACAAACACTGTCCCCACACTGCGCCTCAACTAAACTCCCCACCACCTGTACATGACTGTTGTGAGCAGAGCATCTCTGCCCAGCTCTGGATCGCAACCACATCTCTGTACAACCAAGAAAGCCAAAGGCAGTTTTAAAAACGATTCATCACAAGTTCTTTGCACTTCAGTGTGTGATAACCTTGTAAATATTTGAAAGGTTTTCATGTTTCCAGAGTGGAGTGCCAGTAACTTTATTTGAAAAGGAGAAGAACTTCTTTTCAACAAGAACAGAAGAGGGCAAGAAGCCCTCCTTGTTTGTGAAGGATTGTGAATGTACTTAAGAGGATACTGACAAATTAGGATTGGACAGTGCAGCACTCATTATTAACTCACTCATGTTAACTCATTAGTTGTGAAAATAGGTCTGGTAGTCTTATTTCTGTTGTGCATTTTGTGGTTCAGGGTTAGAAAAAACCCATACCTCTTTCCTTATTACTGGATATGGCAAGTCTTTTACTGTATATGTATGTTGTGATTATGAAAATAGGAAAGAATAGGACTTGACCACTATTTTAAACTTTAAAATGAGAGAAAAGTGTTAGGAATTTGTATTAATTTTAATTAAGGAAATCCAGGAAGCTGTTGAATTGTTCATAACTAAGTTGAACGTGGCAAATTACAATGGAAGGAGTAATGGAAATCTTCAATTTTCTTCTGTATTGTAGACAAAGGCCTCCGATTTTTATATGTGCTTTTAATTCCTTCTGAAGTACAGATTTCTTTTTTCTTTCACGTGATTACTTTTCTTATGGTCTGTTTTTCCTGTCCTTTTCTAGTGAAAAATATTTTTTTATCTGAAAACGCAGAGTCTACTAATCCCAAACTATTGTTAACATTGAACTCTTAAATGTCTCTCAGAAGGCATTAACTTGGAAGCTCTTTATACAGCTAAGGTTTAGAAGTTAAGTAAATGATAATGTGCTTTTCCTTAGATTGCCCTCATAATCTAAAGTAAAGCTGATAACATTGTTTCATCTTATGTTTATCTCCTTTCTCCGAAGAATAATCTTTATTTTATTTGCTGTAGGTTATTTAGTGGATATGGATACCCAGTCTCCTCTTGTCTTTCCATTAAATCTTATTGGGATTGACTCTAGCCATCTGTGCTTATTATAGTGTAGTATAAATAGCTTTGTAATACACAAATAGATGGTAACAGTAACAGCAACTGCATGGGCTGTCTTGCTTTTACAATCAAAAATGAAAGATGTCTAACAGATACATTGTAAGGGGGGGAGTTGAATATAGAAGACAGTGGAATATGGGCAGAATTAGAAATACCTTTGTTGGAATAAAAGTTTCCTTATACTTGAATTGCTCTAAAGCTGGGTTCCAAAACCATACCCAGCTGCTCAAAGATTTCCTTATTTCATTCAGTGTATCTTGGGGCAGGGGAGGGGTACCAGAGGCAATGTGGACACACCGTGAATCATGACACAACATGGACATGACATAGACACAACACATAACTACTTAAACTCAGTGCCTGTTTGATGGAGTTACACTTGAAAACTGGCCAAGGCTTGCAGGCATATTAATCCAAGCTATTATTTCTCTTTTCTGCAGCTAGTTACTTCAAATGCTTCAATTATTTTGAAGTAATAGGTGGTAAAGATGGAAGAAAGAATTGATGGTGTTAGTCTGAAAATATTATCTTTTTCCTATTGGTACATGAAAATAACTTGTTAGTAAAATATCTGCAGTTTTGCTTTGTAGTTATTTTTCTAATGTGTTTTTTAAATTTTTATAATTTTTAAAATTTGTGATATTGATTTTGCAGTCAGGTTTTTCCTATTGTCTGATGTTTTCATTTTGGCCTATTTGTCATCAGATAATTCTATTTAGTACACTTACACTGGGGCCTGCATGTAGCTGGAAACAAATTCCTTGACTTTTCAAGTCTGCACTTGATGATGAAATTCATTCCAGTTGTTACATCTGTGTAACAGAACTTAGTCCTTGTTACATGCTACTGCATATGAAAAAGTACCTGTATTTTAACAGCTATTCTTTAAAACAGAGGAAGGTTATTAATATGAAGAGTGCGGGATATGTATTCAATGATGCCTGTATCTTTACAGATTTGGCAGGTCTTATGTTGTTAACTGAAATACCACTTCATGAGAAAACCCAAACACTGATTCTTATAAGCACAATCAGTTGATGGGCACTGTCCTAGTTCAGCTGGTGGGACCAGTTTATCGCTGTGTGGGTGTGACCAAAGCTGTGTATTCTATACCCTCTGTTCCTTTCCCATGAACTGTTAACAATGGACCATTTGCAGCAGCTGCCCAGGGCACACCCGACCCCTCAGGCTGTGAGCTGGGTGTTAAAGAAGCCTGTGAGATAAGAGCTGTGATAACTCCCCTCCAGGAAGTCGTTAGCACCTCCACACCCAGCCTGAGGGGGCATGTCTGCTAATAGGCCATCAATGATTGCAAAAATACCCCATGACTCACAGAGTCAGATCACCCATTGTGGAATTCCCCACCCTGGGGGAGGGACTGGGCATTCCCACCTGGACCAGAGGGTACATAATCTTGGGGTTTTAAGACCTCTGGAACCTTTTTGTTGGATCTGGAGGACCAGAACCTCGACAGGACTGTGACCACCACTCTTGTCCAGATTGTGACCATCACCTGCACCAACAGGTTTTTTTTTCTTTCCCTCCTTTTTACTTTGGACTTGAGGGAACCATGTGGGGCTCAGCACAGGGGCTAATGAACACCATTGTGTTTGTGCCCCAGGAGACTGGGTTATACTTCTGGGTTGTGTGGGTTAAAAACAATTTCTCTTTGTATCATTGCATTTACTGTAATATTTTTATTAAATTGTAACTCTGATTTATAATCTCTTTTGTGCTGGGTTCGTTTCTCCTGCCAGTTTACCTTTAAACCAGCACAGGCACTTAAAGCAGCAATGTCAAGAATCCACTGTTTGAAGTGCCGTGTCAGCTGTTTGCAAAAGAGTAAGCTAACCAATTTGGTCAGTTTTAGAAAGTCCAGATCAAACTCTGAGAACTCTCTGTATTCATACAGTTTAGGGCCAGAGTAGACCATTGGATTTGATAATACCCTTGCCTGTATATAGTGGCTTAATAACTTTCATCCTGACAGATTATATTACATCCAAAAATTCTAGTTCGGCAAAAGCATTTCAAGTTTCACGAATCTTAACTGTGTGCTACTGGCACAGATGAAGATTTAATCTCTAAGGCCTGCAGTGTGAGGGAATTAATTAGTTGCAGTATTCCCAGTTGATCTAGGCAGCAAATTTACACTGTTTTACAGAAGAATAAGGAAGAATACCATCTAAATTCATACTGATCTGATCTGTAAGTGGTTCCTTCTTTGCCCCGAATATGACAATGACTAGGATAGGTGCTTGATTTTTTCATTTTTTATTTTAATATTAATGTGCTGTTGAAAAGGAGTTCTGTTGTACCATCTTCATAGCATTTTCTTGTGTGCATTTTCAGCAATTGTGGCCAATTACTTTTATGTGCAAAATCACAAATGATGTTGGAATACAAGCCAGTTCAAATCCTAAGGAAGATGGAGAAATGGCTTCAGAATTTTCATTAAGATAATCACCAAGAGAGAGATATTTGTTGTCTTAATCTGATGTTCATGTCTTTAAGCATACTGGGGATTAGGTAGGCAGTCTTGTTTCCAACATCCAGGAACAAAAAAGCATGAAGAGCTCGTACATCCCAAATCCAGCAAAAGGCTGTTAAATTGCTCAGTGTGCTACAAATAGTGAACAGTATTTCATATGTGAACTGGATTAAAGCACGCTAAGTGCATATCTGTTTTCCTAAATCTTAATAAATCAAGCATTTCCTACACTGTTAAGCTGTTTAATTTTTCATCCATGTACTTATTTTACAGTTGAATGTATCGAACTTTACTCATTCTTGGTAGGCAGTTACAAGGTCCTGTTTTGATGAACGCTGGTACTTGCATGAATGGACAGAATTTCTTCACCCTGTTAAGAAAAAGACTCCATTATGGTAGGGAAAGAGGCACTTGGTTCTTCCTGTGATATCCACTGATACTTATGGGCTCCTCAAAAGAAAATGTCTTCTTGTAGGATGCAGGGATATGTGACCAAAACTAAAACTTCCCTTGGAGTTACTTTAAGTAACAACTTAAATGTAGTAACAAGTTAAGTGTAACACGATGATGAATCATGTGATTCTGCTCTGAGATCAGCAGATGTAGTCTCATAAAGATGGAGAGGGAGGGATATGCAGAAGTAAATATTAACTATGTAGTTTTGTCCTGCAGATTTAACTAATAAAGGCACATTCTTCCCTAGGACTGAATGTGTTTCTGTAAGTTGGATACTACACAGCCAAATGGTTAGGAAAAGAGCTACCATACCTGTCTTTGCTTACTTTTATGCTGAATGTTTACAATTCCTCTCTTTTTCTTCTTTTTTTCCTCTTTCCTTCCTGTGTAAAAATGATGGTTTCTTAAGGCATATGAAACTAGCACTTTTTTTCTCCAAGTTTTCTAGGTTTGGATTGTAGCAAGCTTGTGTAAGTTGAAGATGTTTGAGTAACATAACTCTTTTGAAGACAATAAATAACATTTTTCCGGCAGGTTCTAAAGTGCTAATGTTGTAGAGTGTTGGATGTTCAGCACATGGAAAAGTTGAGCTGTTGTTTTGTTGTTTTTTTAATAATAAATGAATTCAGGGCACATACACATATGCATATGATAACTGGTTCCTCGGATCAATAAAAATTTAAAGAGATTTTACTCTTTGTATCCCTCATTCTGAGCACCAAAATGCTTCACAGAATATTAGAAGTATTTTATAGGTCATCATGTCTGTGGGTTTATCTCACTATTTTGATATCCCTTTAATTGCAGATCATTTTTGGGTATATACTGGGAGTGACACGTGTTTAACAATGTTTGTGGTGTGCAGAATAAAATAATAATTCTGAATTTGTATCTCAGACTTGTGAGGCAGTTGTGTGCAATACTTTCAATTCATTGACTGGAAGAATTACCCCTTTTTTACATGCCTATAAATGTCATATAAGAACAAGACAAGTATTGCTACAAACATCAAGAGATTTTGAAGAAAATGTGTGTTTGAACTCCCAGTTTCTCCAAGAAAGGTAGGAGAAGATATCAAAAATTCTTTATAAAATTTATGAAATTATTTTATGAAGCAGCTTACATAGTTAAAGTTTTAAAAAGATCTTTCTTGTCAAACAGATACTCCTTTAGCTGGAAAGTAAGGGAATCTTGAATTTTTTTACGAAGGGATGGACTGAGACTTTCCAGCCCAGTTTGAGTATAGTTACACTACTCAACAGCATGAATGTTAGGAAATCTCTTCTCAAAATATTGTAAGTTACTGTCCAATGTTATTAATAATAAAATGGTCGTCTTGTTGATAACATCTGTATAATACTGCTTTTCCCACAGATATTTATGTTTTTATTCTAATGTAGGTAAAGGTTAGTAATTTGCACACACAATTCTACATACACAGATCCTATTCTTGCTTAGTTTCATCAGAAATAAGGTTTTTTTATTGAAGAAATTTACTAGTTGAAGCTAAAATTTCTGTAGCTGTAAAATTATTATCTCTACAAGTGAGTTAAAATATATCAATGTGCATCATTTATTTATACTGCAATAAAACAAATTTAAGTTTGAAAATGAAGTACATGTGTTTTCAGATTTGACAACTGAATTTTTCAGTTGCTTAACTTGAGTAGCGTTAGCCAAACAACTTGCTCATTAGACCAAAAAAACTGCCAAGAGTAATCAAGCATAGAGATGAAACAAAAGACATTGTGATTTTATTATTTTATGCCTGATGTTTATCAAGAGAAGTGGTTTGTTGAAGGAAAATGAAAGGAAAAAAAGAGAAGAAAAGAATCTTCTTACTGCTTAGTTAGTTATAATTTGAAAAACATCAGTGATGTGTAGTCAGCTAACCCTATAATGTCTGAATACTCACCAGAAGTTGTTCAAGTAGTGTATTTCTAAGACGTTTTGCAGGAAGTTAAACACTTCTGCTTGAAGTTTTAGGGTTGCTTTTTTCCCCAACTTTATCAAAACTTCTCTGTGAATTTCTCTGGGAAGATGTTTTATACTGGATCTGAACTCAGTTTGCATTGACCTCACTGAGAATATGTTCACTTATGTTTGTGAGATGTGCAGTTATGCTGGTCTCCTTACTTAAAATAATTGTTTGAGAATTAAATCTACACAACAGACTTCTGGATATATTTTGTATCTTTGAAAAACGGAAAGAAAGCATACATGAATTGAAGAACAAACTAAGTCATCCATGCAATAACTTATTTTCATTAGAAGATCCTATCTAGTGGTCTAATGTGGAATAAATATCAAGATTGTTGTGGGTAGGTTTAATTTTTTTTACTTTTGCCTTATTATGTATAAGAGAATTCTGAATTTGTTGCTGCTTATGAAATACAGTGAGAACATTGTTTATTTTATTTGCTAAGCTACTGGATTTGATTGGGGAGTTTATTTCCCTTTTTAGTGATTTTTTTTTTCCTGCCTAAGTTGTGACTTGTTTTTATTTTGTGCACTCTACCTCCCCACTTTCAGCTGTTTATGATGTGTGGGTAGAAGACAATCTTTGTTTCACTGACTTGAATCAGAGTATTTAATTTTGACTAATTTGTCTGCAGGGATTTCTGTTTGTGTATGTAAACTCTGTGTCTGACTGATTTGCAGTATTACTTCATGGAGTTGTAAGTAGGTGCCTCTGTGCTACCTTCACATGCCAGGCTTCTGCAGTGAATTGCATGTTGCATCATCACTCTGCTTTCCCCTTTAGCTGAATCCCATGTTGCATTGTGCCAAACAGTACAGGAGCTCAATTAAATGGTAAGGTGACATCACCAAGTAGAAAAAAATTACAGAGGGACATAGAAAAAGCTGCAGAGTGCACAGCAAGACAGTATTACTGAGGTACGATTTCCCTCTGGTATCAGAAAGGCCATTATAGATAATAATACTGTTGAAAACTAAAGTCGAATAACCTATTTTGTCAGAGGTATTAAAGCATCTGCTGCATGGCTTAATTCTGTGGGAAATCATAGAGTGTATGGCAAAGTGAAGCACCAGGGTGGATTTATATAGTGATTCTTTCTTTTATCTGGTGGTACAATAGATTGATCATCTAGTATTGTTGATTCTTAGATGCTCAAAGTAAGGTGCAGATCTGTAGGCAGAGCAAATCAAAAGCTGTTTTAGGTAACATATACCATAGTATAATTCTAACTAAACTTTTTAATGTCTGTGGTTTATTCTCTGCTCCTGTTATGGTATATTCTGCTTATTTCACTTGTCTTAAGTGAAGTTCTGTTACACCTGTCTCAGCTTTAAATTCTTGCAAAGCTACTGGATCACTTGATGTTTCCAACATTTTTATTTTTCCTCATCTTTATTCAGAAATCTGTTAAACTATTTATTATTTCCCTCCTCTGCCTAGGCAACACAAAGGTCAGGTTGTGTATGTGTAAATATTTTCTCTAAAATCAAAATATTTGACATCTCGTTCCTTGTATGAGGTGCACCAGAAAATTAGAAACGAGGGTAGGATGAAATGAAAGTCAGAATTTAATTGCTGTTATGTCAACTGTAGGAATTTTCAGCATGTACTTTCTCCATATGGGGAGTTCTTTTCTGCCTAAGGATTTTAGTGTATATTTTGTAGATTTTTAAAATTATATAGGTTACATGGGTTTTCCTGAGTTGCTCACATTTTTAGATGATGTTTGGAAATCACTGCACGCTTTCTCATGCTTTGCCAAGGACGTGGTATCTTGAAGAAAAATATGCAAGATAGCTTGTAGACAAAAAAACAGAGAGTGCACAGATCCTCTCCAAGGGGCGGTCTCTATGGTTGGGCACCAGAGGAAATTGGTATGCCAGGTTGGCTATAGATAACATATATGTATATATGCTAATGGCTGCAGGTTATAATAACTGTAGCACCTCTGATCATGTGTGTGCATGTTTCATGGTGTGCACTTAGAAGCTTATAAATAAAGGTACTTCTCTATCTTTCTCCACTAATGTTGTTTTGAGTGCCTTTTTCAGGAATTTTGGGCATCGCTTTGACACTGGTCACAGTGATAAATGTCCCTGTCTATTAAAACTTTAAAACCGGGTTCAAGTCCCTGATCTTTCCCATAAACATCTTAATTAGTAGTGTTCTTGCTTGGAGGCTTTAGGCAAGAATGAGTGATTTTATGCCTTCTTTACCACTGTTCAAATTATATTTATGTATCTAGTATGAGGGAACTGGAAAAAAGGATGTCTTGGTTCAAAGACAAATATGGGAATGGGAACTCCCAATATAATGAAAGCCTTACCCATTTATTCCCCACCAATACAGAGAGGAAAAATGTGAGGAGTTGTAAGTGAAAAAATAACGGTTTACTGACAAGGCAAGAAATATCAGCAACCACAGAGATACAAAGGGCATGGCTTAAATCACCAAGGCAGGAATCATTTTATAGCTCCCAACCCCTGGGCGAGACGAAATAGTGGGCACTTCAGGCTGGGCCTTGTGGCTTTGGGGAACAAAGGAAACAATATGGCAGATGAGTTTCCATGGTTGTACGCCCTCCTCCCAGCCACAACTCAACAGAAAGATGGGGCAAAGCAAACCTGGAAAACTGTTTCATCTGAGATGAGTCATCCTGCTTGAAAATGCTGACTGGCGTGGCAGCAGTGACCACAGTCCCTGCCTCTCCCTGTGGTGCTGGTGGCAAGAAGCGGCGGTGAGGCAGCGACTCCCGCCTTTCCTGCAGTCCTGGCAGCAGGGGAGTCACCAGCAGTGATTGGGACTCCAGAGCAGCTTCAATCCACAGTTAACCCCTCTCTTCAACTTCCTGTGCCAGGTGGAAGAGTGGCTTCTGGTGATGACCTGATATTCACCACTATAGCTGCACTCCCTGGCTTGTAACCATAACACTGGGGGAAGAATGAACTTTTCTCAGCCTGAATTTAAATAGTCCAGATCTCTTCTGTTTTAATCCATTAAATGCACTGGACTATAAACTCTGAAGGTCAACAGCACCAGCCATGGAACACTTTTTGGGAGTAGTGTTAGTAAACATGTAAACTTCCTGTCCTTTTTGAACTTGAATTAGTGGACATCTGTGCAGTACAGTTGCATTATATCAGAAATAGAACTTCTTATCTAAAAAAAATTGACTATCAATTCAGATCAGAATTCCAGATCTTATCATCACTTAGATAATTTGGAAGAATTTTCTGTTTTTCTATTTGAGATAGAAACTTAGAAGGAAAGTTCAGAGGTGGAATATTTTTGTCCTTTCTGACAGTGGACTGTATGAATCTGGAAGTCTTCCTTCGTGCCTCCTGCAAGATTAAGTTTCTTAAAGTAGGATTTGCATGAATGATGTGCTTGCTTAAGTATCTGTAACAAGAATGTTATATTTGAGTGTGTATTTTGTGGAATTTAACCATGACTCTTAGATAATACTTACTGCTTTTCAAAATATATAGGTACTTTTGTAGTTTTTTCTTTTTTTCTTTTTTCTCTTTTTTCTTTTTTCTTTTTTTGTTTTTTCTTTTTTTTGTTTTTTTTTTTTTATTTTTTTTTTTTT
>JAWWEV010000134.1:33867804-33980540 GCA_035583235.1 Hafferia zeledoni | reverse complement strand
TTTTGTCCTTATTTTTCTTTCTTTTTTTTTTTTTTTTTTTAAGAGGGATGATGTACTAAAGTTCTATTATAAACCAGGTCATTTTGGCAGGGAAAACGTCTTGTAAACTTTGTAGGTTGTTCACTGAGAAAAGGGTTTAAGAAATAATCCAGTTATAAGTGATTAAGAGGAGGTTAAGGGCTTCACTCCAGCAGCATAAAATTAGTTAAGGAGCTGATATGTTCTTTAGTTTTGCATAGCTGTTCTGAGTGATTTTTGGCTTGTGCTGTTAAGAACAGGTATTTGTAGTAACTGCCTTGGGATCTCTGCTGCCAAGTAGATTTGTAGGACAGGGAAGAATCCTGAAATATTTTTCAAACACTTACGTATTAGCGTTCTGCGAAGAGTTTGAAAAAATGTGTGAAGGCTTATGCAACAGCAGAATACTCTTTAACGTTTTGCTAAATACAAAATTGTACTGCACCACTCCAATAACCTTTGTCTTAAAAATAGGTAGCACAAATACGAAAAAAATTATTCCATATCATTGTTTGATTTACTCTTTCTCAGTTTATTATTATTATTCAGTTTGTTTCCTCTCCATTTAGTTTCTTGCACACAGAAATTAAATCAGCACTCTAGGGAGAAAGCTTAAGAATTACATAAAGGATTTGAAAAGAAAAAACAAATCACTGTTTTATGATTATATGAGTATTGTTTCATGATTTTCTGTGTGAATGGAACAGCACAATTAGTGAGAATATATGCATCCAAAGGCATCTGAATACCCAGAGTTCTTAGCTCATTGATGTCTAGTTACCCTGATAGGCAGCCTAAATATGTGAGCGCATTTGGAGAACTGGAATTTATCAGATTCTTTTATCTATATGGGATTGATTCCTAGTTAATTTCTAGGAGTCTGTTTTACTACACTGGAAAAATGGCGTGCTTATTTCCTTAAATGTCTTAGTAATGCAATGAAAATAAGACTGAGTGTCAAGTCTTAATTTTCACAATAATCATTAGTGTTTGAACACACAGATTTATTGCATCCTTAAATATGAATGATGAGATGGTCTGGTATACTGATTTGTTAATAGAGTATTTAACTATAAAGATTCATTTTTAGTCCAGTACCATGGACCAATAGGATTGATATCAGTCTTAGAGAGGTTCTGACACTGTATTTCTATGTAGAACCAAACTGACAATGTAGCCATCTTATTTACTTGCTACTTGGATTGATTTCTGCACACTGAATTTGAATTTCTCATGCCATGAGGGCTCTGTGCTGTGTCCAGCAAAGGGTTTAGGCCTGTGGTTACTGTAAGCCTTAGGAGTAGCTTTCTTTGAAATCACTTTTGTGATTCCAGTATGTGAGAATATTAATTTGTGTTAAGATTGTTCCTGTCTGGTCAGTTTCTTTCTTTGCTGTTTGTTCCAATAGTGTGGGATTATTTGATAATAGATATAATTGTTGAGTTGTTTGCTTTTGGTGTAGTTAATGCTGCATTTGTGGGTTTGCGATTTATTTCTCATTAAATATTTTTCCTATAAGTCTTTTTAATAAAATGGACTTGATTCAAAGTAGATGACACTTAATGAAAAAAGTTACGGATACTTTCTTCAGGTGGAACAGTTGTATGAGAGTTTCTGTGCGTTGTTGTATATCTTACTGGAGAAAGGCATGCTACTGTGTTGTTACAGACTTTGTTCCTTTGCCAAACCCTTTTCATATGACCTTGATTGCAAAACCTGAAAATGGAAGCAGGAATGAAGGTAATATTGCATTGGCTACCAGGGATGAAACTTAATTTTCCTATTGGTAATTTTATGTTTTTGTTACTTGTCTTTGAGTTTAGATGGTATTCTGTCCTTACAGCTAAAGGTCCTTTTATGATGTATTTTACTAACTAGTGAAAATGGGTTTTGATGCCACTCCTATTTAAAGTAAGGTATGTAAAATTTCGTTACTGTGTGTTGACTAAAATACCATTTTAAAAAATGTAGTTTAAAACTGTCTTCCTTGCTTTGACTACTGATTAGTAAACTTCTCTAGAACATGTAATGACTCATATAAATTAAGTTCAGGAAGACACAACAATGAGTAATGAAATATTCTATACCTTACATTACTATAAATTTCAAAAATTGAGGACTTTAGTTTAAGGATTCGTATTTTGTTTGATAAATTTCTTAAATAGAAGCAAATCTCATTTCTTTTTTACTTTAGACCAGAAAGAAAAGAAAAGTTGCTGATATGATGAAACAAGTTGTGCCATCATATTTTGGTGGGAGAAAAGATGGTAGTACTGCTCTACCTGTCCAATTATGCTGCTCTTACAGTGTGATCTACATGATTTTTTGATCCACTTTTCTGAGATCAGTTTCTTGTAACTAGCATTTAAAAGGAATGTTTCCATTTGTTCTTTTGGCATTTAACAGATGTTTCTCTATTGAAAAAAACCCAACTATCCACAGATGTTAGTGGTGTGGGAGTTCAGATGGTAAATTTAATTGAAGCAGCACCAATATTTTTATTCTGATTCTGCAGTGACTTAAGGTTTTTTTGCACTGCTTGGTGTGTGTATTTGTAGTGTTTTTTGCTGTGTAAAACTGTCTTGATGTAATACTTGGACATTTCAGAAAGTAAAACTCTACTACTTTGGAAAGATTATTTGTAGCACCAGTTACTTTGGCAGTCTAGTTCATATTTCATACACAATAAAGAACATAGTATAAACTGTTGAACTGCTTTAGTGACTGAAATTTTTTGGTTCTTTTCTTAGGAAATGTTAAAATTGCTGGTTTTGTAAACCACTGAAACTTGTAAACTTCTTTTAAGTTAATTTTCTCATGACTGATACGATGTAAGTATCTAGAACATAGACTTTGTGGAGGGGTCTGTAGTGCAAGAGGAAATAATACTGGTGCTAGTTAATATCAAATCAGATGTGTACAAACATACAGATTAATTTCTAGATTGTTATCAGGTATAGCTATCATATTCTATTCAGTATTTGAAACTTTGTTCAAGAGGAATATGCATTAAGAAACCCAAAATCATTTTCAGTAGTTTATATAGTTTATCTTATTTGGACATGTTTGAAATTCAGTCAAGCTGAAAGTAAGATTGCATTCGAATTTAAGATGTCACTCAGTTTCTGCAACTTCAGCTCTGTATCCCATCTTTTTAGTGTGCTTTTTCTGCGCCTGAAAATTCTATTCTTTATGTCTGGATACACACCACCCAGCCCTTCCCATGACTCCCTCTTTTAAGGTTAAATATTTCTGTAAAACACAAATCTGCTGTTTATTTTGAACCCTGGCTTGCAGGACATGAATTGTAGAAACCTGCCTTATTTGTAACCTACTTGTTTTTTTGCAGATGTGTTTTTGTTGTAGATCTTTCACAGTAGCTTACTGAAGAACAAGCAATAACTAATCAAGAAGAGCAGAAAGCAAGAGCATGACCTCAATTTTTTTATATCCTAAGGGAGCACTTACTATATGAAGTGTAATATGACTATCATGAACTATGGACCTGGTTTATTTTGGCAGCCAAATCCCGTAGGTTTTGTGCTTACATTCAGCTAGAGCTGCTACTCTGAACACAATACTCTGAATTAGATTTGCATGTTTTTTACTTGCCTGCGAAAGTTTTATGTTGGTAAAAAATGGTTTCAGGTTCTGTATGACTATTGATGAATTCAGCAGAAGATGAAAGTAGCTTTTAAGTTAAGTGCATGTAGAAGCAATCAGTTTTTAGATGGAAAATAGCCTTATCCAGTGGGATTTTTGTATAGTTTTCGTATTAAAAAAGAAAAAGTAAATTAGGACTTTTTGATGTAAAATTAATTATTTTCATCAGATCTGATGATTTGCCCTGAAATGTTTGAAACTGTAAACAGTCATTTTGTCTTCATTAAGATCTTTTTTGTAGGAAACAAAGTTGAGAAACTTGGTATGGAAAGTAGTACCAGAAGTACTGTACATGTGAAAAGTTCTCAGGGGTTGTGTGAATTCAAGTAGAGCTCTGACCTAGGAATGAAAATGATGTGCTCTATCAGACTATTGAAAAAAATCCCTGTAAAATACCTGATGAAAACTCTTGAATGAAAACTAGATGTGTAATATATTGCTATGTATGATGCAGTGGTAATGGGCACTTCCAATCCTTACAATTGTTTAACAGTCCTAAAATTTTGTTGTGATCTGTGCATTTCTTGATTGTGTCAGCACCTCGCTGCCCCCCATCACTGATGAAAGCATCGTACTGCGGTGTGGTTTCACAATAGGCATCGTGTTCCTTGATAGATTTTGGTGATTGATTACATGTAGAGATACATGTAGTTCTTAGGCATGAGTTTAAAAATAAAAAAACCCAAACCAACCCAAATGATTAAGCAACCAAAGAAGAAATAACTTGCTGCACATAATTAAGTTTTTTTTGTTACTAAGTTAGTATTCTGTATCTTTAGCATATGTAGTCTATTTAGAAGGACAAAATATGCTTAATATTTGCTTTCTGGTTTTAGGGTGTAATTTCCTATACTTTATATTTTCATATACTTTCCTGTTTGTTTTTATTACTATATTACCATGTTTTTCATATTTGTTGTGTCTTGTGATTACTTTTCTGTTGCTTTCTTACATAACTAATGGAACAAAGGCAGCTAAATTCCTCTCTCGGGGAAACACGAAAATAAAATGGTGATAAATATACAACATAAGCACTAGAAAGATATTCTCACTGATGTCAAAAATTACAGCAACAGTATGGTAATTTCTTCATATCTGGATTTTTAAAGCCAGTGCTATGTGTTTTAGATTTATTAAGGAACAAACCAGCAGGGCAAAGATGTGGCTGTTTGCAGCAGGAGGAGGTTTTTTTTTTACTGTGTGCATATGTGCACCTGGTGGATTTTTTTTTTTCCACATGGAAGTCCTTTGACTGCAGAAAACCCCAGATGAGACCAGATGTTCATTTTACTTTTTCTTTAATTCTAATTACAGACCTAAGCTTGAGGAAAAGGTGTTCTAGATTTTTTTTGTTGGATACCTAGCCATATACCTAGCACACATATATGGTGTGACATAGATTAAGTTTATGGGAAAATCAAAAGTGGGGTTTTTTTGTTGTTTTCTTGTTTTGTTGGTCTTTTCTTTCTATTGCAGATGGAAAATTATATATTCTTTTGCTTTAGAAGAAGTCTTGTAAGAATAGAGACTTGTTCAGTTTGTCATGTGTACAATTAAACTTTGGCTCTCATATAGAAGTTTTTCCTTTAAGTTAGGAATGTTAGGAAGACTTAAATCTGTTTGTGATAAATGGACAGTATGTCATCCTTCCTCTATGAATTTAAGTGAGCATAAAGAGAATCTTGGAATTTCTTTGCTCCCCAAATGAAAATAGATGATCTTTTTTGTCATCCAGGAATCAGTCACTCCTGGAGACATTAATTTTTACTGAGCTCTTTTTCTATCATGAAAGAGATAGAAATGTGATGAAAATACATATTTGAGATTTATATTGAAGAGTTACATAAGCAGGTAATATTTTTCTGAAGTCATGAGTAATCTGCTGAATTTGAGCCCTGACTACAAAATTGCTATCAACAGCTGATAGATGTATATGAAGATTAATGTAGAAAAATTAGAAATAGAGAGTAACTGCTTTACCTGTTCCTTCTGATATCTCCCTATGGAGACACTAGAAATGCATCTACATGGCAAAATGTTCTCAAGAAGTGTGTGGCTAGTGAGGATATGGAAGTAATAATAATAATACAGAAAGAGTATAGCTCTAGTAATGCAGGGCATTAAGCAACCAAGCTTACCCTGTTTCTGAGCAGTGCCTACAGGAAGCAGTATGTGCTCACAGTTACAGTGATTTTTGTATTTGAATTTGGTGTGCAGAGGTGATGTGGATATATCCGTGTGGTACTTTGAACAAAATGTATAGTTATACAACAAAGTACTTAAGTGCCTTTGCATGGAGCAGCTTAATATAGGCCTCATTTTTACTAACTCCATGTGAAAAGTTAGTGCAGAACAGTTAGTTGGCTTGCTTGTATGAAGCAGTTAGTTCGTTGTGCTTATTTTTGACCAAGAGCCACTAAAAAAAAAAAATATATGGGTTATGGCTGGCAGGATATGTATTACCATTGCTTTCGGAGGCAAAAAAAGTTCAGTGGCAATTTTGTAAAAGTATTGTACAAGTGTTCAGAGACAACTAAAAATCACGGCTAATATCAAAGATGTTCCAAATATATTTAAGTTGCTCATTGTTAAACCTGAAACTTGACAAAATATTTCAGTTGTTGGTATCCTAATTTTATGACTAGGTAACTAAATTGTAGTTCAAATGAAAAAGAAAAATAAGTTTTTTTTAGAGAAATTTGACACATTTCAGAAATTTCGCATTCTCTTTTCAATAATGCTTAAGAGCTGTCCAAATGCTTTTGAGTATTGTTTAGGTATTTTTTCAGCCATGGTTAACCTCACTTCTTAAGTAAAGGAGGAAGAGCAAAGAGAAGCATTAAACTGAGAGAGGAAAATAAGAGTGTACACACTGAAAATTCTAGGATAAAGAGGTGGTTTTTCCTTGTCTGTTTGTGACAGCAATTGGCAAGAAGACTTCAAATTAACTGAGTGAAAGTGCTGTTTGAGATGTTTATATCCTTTGCTATGTGTGCACATAGTATTTAAGTAATTTGCCTGTTGAGCAGGAAAATGAGAGCAGCCTCTTCCTATTGATGCATTGCTTCAGGGTTCTTAAAGATAAAGCAACCTCTGGGAAGCAGATATGTCTTCAAATACCGTTTAGAGGTGTAATTTAATTTGCTTAAGGCTATTTGCATCTTCCCCTTTCCTGTAAGGACAGATTAGGAGCTTGACCCCAAAGTACCAAAATAAAAGCTCACAGTAATGGAAAAGCACGATTGAGACTAGATATTGTCATCACTGTTACATGACAGCTTTATGATTATGAGAGTATTTAAAACAAGCTGAAGACTCTTCAAGTGTGTATATCGTAGTCTTGACAAAATTTATGTTAGGAGTTACTACTTAATATTATAGAAGCCTTTTTACTTTGTTAACTATGTTCCTGTACGTTAGACTGTATTTTCTGTTTTTCAATGTGAGACTATTTGGAAATGGATGAATCAGTAAGACATTTATGTTTTAAGCCTTTCAGCATTGATTAGTGTGACAGTTGGAGAGGGAGAAATTTTGCAGTTTTCTATCTCCTGAAAGGTCATCTCTTTTCCACATAATTTGAGTTACAATTAGAAGCAAGAGTTGTTTAAAAGGGGTATGAGCTTAATGGAGACTATACTTGTTTGAAAGGGCAAGTCTGCTATGAGTACAAATTCCGCTTCCCATGTGTCTGAGTTTCCTTTTCAAGAGACCTTTCTCCATTTTTCCTCCTTGTATGAGCCTTTTAAAACTACGTGTAAGTTTATTTCTCCCTCCACCCTAATCATTAAGAATACACTCCAGGCAGAGGTAAATTGCTAGCATTATCCTCAGGGAAATGACAAACTTTCATTCTCTAGATGACCATATTGGTATTGCTGATTGGCTGTTTACATCTTTACCTTAAGTAAGGATATGTGGTGTGTGCAAGGTCTGTACTCTGTACTGGTACGTCTCTAAGCCCAGTATCTTGTCTGATCACTGTGCACATCATTGCAGCTGCAAATAGTATATATATGACTTACATCTGCTATACCAAGTTAAGAAGTTTGCTAGGGAAAGATTTGACCAATATTTCCGTCTTTCCTGCCTTTGTGTTTCTTTCCTGTTTCCCTTCCCATCTCTTGCATACTGAGTTTTTTCTTGTCACTTACTTGATCACATCTGGCGACATGAGTTGGCAGTAATATGGCATATGTGAAATTTTCCAGCGCTGAGTAATTCTTGGTAGGATGCTCAAGATCAGTTCCACTGTAGACAGTTACTGCACTGCAAGTGTTTGTTGCTCTTGGTAGTTAGGAACGTAGTCTTCATAGAGGAGTTTTGCTTTAACCCAGATGTCAGTTACCTCAAAGCTTCACTGCATTTCTTTGTGGTAAAAGAGAAAAAAAGTCCTGTGATAAGGCAAGAGAAAATTTTAATTTTTATTTCAGAAAAGTTTTGGTAGTAGAAATAGAAGTGAAGAAACAAGCTACTATTTTCTGCAACCCATCATCCCTTTTTTTACGTTCCAGAAAATCTACTTCTGTCATAATTTCTATCTTTGCCATGGGGATACAAATTCTTAGAAGTCAAGAAAATAAAAAGAATCAGGTCAAGAGAAGTCTTAACAGAAATGCTATTTCTCAAGGATGTTAAGATATTGTGCAATTCTTTGTGGATAGAAACCTGCTTTGTACAGTTCACATATATTTATGTATTCATTTTTCTGTTAAAATTATTACTGGGCAAGAAATAAAATTAGGATATGACTTTGATGGCTTGTGTTGAACTAGGAACGCTGTTCAATGCCAGGACACGTACTATGGTTCCTTAAACCAGAAATTTCTTTCCACTTATTTTCCTTACCTGATTTCTGTCGTTACATTTCAGCTATTTCTCTTCTTCAAGTCTCTCAAATGATGAATATTATTTTCACCAACACGTGAAGCTAGGCATGTAATTTGTTTTTCCATAGGAGAGGAATGTAAATTAGGTATTGCTATATGATAAGTGGAGATAATGAATTATTTTGCCTAGAAAAATATCAGCATTAAAATTTTTTCAGCATTCTTGTTTCTGGGAAAAAAGAACAAAGGTAAATGAACTATTTTTACTAACTTGCAGAAAGCCAATTCTGTTGTAGGTTGAATTAACTGTGATAACAGTATATTGTTTCTTTTTGTTGGGAGTTGCTTAATGTTACAGCCTAAAACTACTCCTTAGATTTAAAATGCAACGATAGTGCAACTGGAAAGGGGTGCCAATGAAAAGCATTTTACCCCTCCCACTCCTTCTGAAATAGCCGCATTTGGAAAAGTTCAACTGTCTTTGGTCAAATTTTATTAAAAAAAGAAAACTTGTTCATTTTCCAGGTAAAGCACTGCTGGGTTTGTGTGTTGGGTGGTAATCAGAGTGACAATTGCTTAACCAAGTTATTGGGAAGTCAAACTGAGGCATTCAGAAGGTGAAACTGAGGCTCATCTTTCCAACTGTAATAGTGTAAAAGCTTAGCATAAGCATATTTTCTGCAGACTTACTCATAGTACATGGAGACAGATGTCTGCTTTTAACAGCTTTTTATTGTGATTTTGTGTATGATGTATCATCCTTTCAAAGCGGTTGCCTTTTTCTGTCAGGAAGACTAGTTGTCCTGGATGCTTTGTACTGATGAAACAGCCAGCTTTTAAATGCTAAAAATTAAATACAATTAGTTTGTGTTAGACTGAGACCCAAATTATAGGTGTTTTTTACAGCTGGATTGAAAAACAATTCTTTTTTCTTCTGTAAATGCAGTTTTTAAAGTACTGAACCTGCATGTTATTTATAGATTATATTATTTTTTCATTGTAGCATTAGAGTGCTAAAAAAGAATTAAAACCTTTATCCCTGATATGTATAGTTATTATGCAGCTATCTGACCTTTTTCTAAACCCTGTTATTCCAAACATTTACTGAAGCATAAAACTTAATTTTTTTTTAACATTCTTCTATTCCAACCACGTTTAAGGTTGTTTCTTAAGAATAATTAGACTTTGAGAGTTACTACCTACAGGAAGTTTTCAGGATTTTTACTTTTCTATCCTTTAATTTCGGTAAAATTGTTGGTGCATAGGTACCCTTTTATGAACAGTTAATACCATTTTAAAAACAATTAGTACTTTTCTATGACCATACCTATGTTAAAGAAGATATATTATATACTTTTAATTGATAATTTCTCAATTTTTTTTAACAGAAGTGAATGATTTTCAGATTAGCTTATTTAAATGTGGAATGTTGCAGTGTGTTTTCTGTATGGTGCAGGACCAATAAAGAGCATGACCTGAGTACTTCAGTGCGCTGTGGGTTGGACTCTGAAGGCAGTGCTGATTATGCACTCTGGATATGAATGTCTTGTATCAGACTG
This sequence comes from Hafferia zeledoni, assembly GCA_035583235.1. NCBI lineage: Eukaryota > Metazoa > Chordata > Aves > Passeriformes > Thamnophilidae > Hafferia > Hafferia zeledoni. Next base: position 33,970,471 of record JAWWEV010000134.1, on the reverse strand, counting down.
TTCCCTGTCCCATGTGTGTTCTGTTACAGTACTTTCTCTAAATGAGGCATAGATATATACTATTTTGTCAAGAATTCTGCTTTTGCAGTAGTGCTGCAGCCTGCAGAGCAGGTGTTGCTTTCTGCAGGGCGATCCGCAAGAACATTCTTAGGTGTAGTATAGTTTGTTAGGGAAGTGTAACTTTGTAGCTGTGAGTTGCTCTTTGTCACTCAACTAACCAAGTCCATTTATTTTCAGTCATTTCAGGGAGACCCTTCAAAAGCTGCTGAGCAGAGTAACGAATAGAAGGATCAGAAGTAAATACTGTAGTAAAAGAGGAAATTAAAGCAGATGAGGCCAGTGTTTTAAAAAAATCCTCCACTTCATTAATGATGTGAAAAGAACACAAATATGATGTAAAATATGCAGATATATCATACATAGGAAAAATATTTTCAGCCAAAAAGGAGAAAAATCTGAAAACTAGAAAAGAAGTAAACAAAACAACTTTGTATATACTAGATGCCATACTCTGATTATCGAGTGATACATTATATAATATTTATGAAGTTTCTACTGGACATAAAAAGAAAAATTTTGAAACCTGTGAGCTTTGCACTACAACTGTTTGTTTTTGAGCCTGAAGTTAGGAAAAAAAAAAGAGAGAATTTTACAATGTATTAAATTACTTGTGCAGACATTAAAGCATGGGACTTTACCCCAGATTGCCCAAAACACTGAAAACAATAAATGCGATGACTATTTTCAGCTTGTTTTCTAATATGAAACAACTTTCATTGTAAAACCATCTTTTTTCTTGTAAATGCTGTTTTAAATATAGAGTAGTGCCTTTAAAAGCTCTTGTGACTTAAAATTGCTGCTTTGTATTGTGCATAGAAATTAAGATATTAATATAATCATTGATTTTATATTTAAAAGTAGACTGTAACTGGGACTGTACACTTCAAGGAAGTGTTAGAGTTTACTTTTTATTTCTTCAGTGTCTTTTCAGATAAGCTAGATATGAAAAAGCACCTTTAGTCATAGGCTTGCTAAACTGGTGAAGACAGCTTAAACTAAATTTGCTAGGGAAGGGAAACATCAGTCTGTCCCCCTCTTACGTCTTTGGTCCAGCAAGAGATGGCCAGAGTCTGTAGAGGGTGTGCAGGAGAGGACCTCAAGGGCAGCACAAAGGAATTCCAGCCAGCAAGTTGACTTCATGGGGACTCAAATGCCACTATGCTAATGTGTGTAGCAAGAGGAGTAGACAAGAAGAGTTAGATGTGCACGCATCTGCAGTCTGTGATCTTCTTGGCATGTTGTGGGATGGCTCCTGTGACTGGAGTGTTGAAATGGAAGGATACAGGCATTTTAGGAAGGACAGGCAGGGGAGATGAGGAGAAGGTGTCACTCTCCCTGTCAATGACCATCTGGAGTGCATGGAGCTCCACTTACGGATGGATGAGGAGCTGACTGAGAACTTATGGGCCAGGATCAAAGGGAGGGCAGGGCCAGGTAACATAGTGGGGCCTGCTATAGGCCACCTTACCGGGAAGACCAAGAGAGTGAGGCTTCTTAGAGACAGACAGGAGCAACCTCTCATTTACAAACCCTAGTCTCCAGGGGGGACTTCAGTCACCCTGATACCTGTTGGGAGGGACAACACAGCAAGGTGTAAGCATTCCAGGAGGTCACCTGAAATGTGTTGAAGATAACTTCTTTCTCCAAGTAATAGAGCAAAGAGGAGAGTTGTTATGCTTGACCTTGTTCTCAGCAACAAGATGGATGTGATGGGGACTGTGAAGCTCAAGGGCAGCCTTGGCTGCAGTGACCATGAAGTGGTGGAGCTCAAGATCCTTGGCTCAGCAAGGAGGGTGCACAACAGTCTCACCTGAGTGCCTAACGAGAGCATCGAGCAGATCCTCCTGAAAACTATGATAAAACTTCCTCCAGTTCTATGTGATCTTCTGTCTTTTGAGCGTTTCATCAGTCTTTAAAAAATAATCTTGCTAGGGTAGGAAGTGTTAACTATAGATCCTGATGCCTCTGTCTGTATGAGGGTTATTTAACATTGATGCTCTTGCCAGCTTGCTTTTCGATGGTCTTGGAACTTCCCTTTTTTGTTAACAGGTATAGGTTTAGTCCCATCTTCTATTTTCTCCAGTGAAACTAGAAAAAATTGTGGTATTTATATGGAGCTTTTAGATCAGCAATTGTATTTTGTTTAAAACCAGTGTAATTTCATAGCAGTAATTTAAAACAATGAAATTACAGTTGTCCTTGCAGAGAAAATTAATCCACCCTATTGGGAAAACAGTTCTTGTATTCTGATGTCATATGGCAGGGTAGTTTTACAGCAAAGTAGCCTTTACTCTTGAAGTCTGACTCCTTTTTATTCAAATCGAATGTAACCTTAGGCCTTAGATTTGTGAGTCCACCTTTGTTGGGGTAGCCTAAAGATGAGCTCTATAGTTCTTGGCAAGTCTTGAGCTCTTTTTTCAGAGTTTTTGTCACACAGGTCTGTGATCGTCTGGTGGTAGACGTCTTATTTTTCTTTCTGGAACTGTACTTTTCCCTACTGAACCTAAATATTCTCTAATCCCATTGAAGGTAAATCACTCTGTTTTGAAGAGCCCGTACTTTTTATCTGGAGAGAATGCTCTTATTATATAAAAGGAAAGAAAGCTTACTTAATCGGTATTTTTAAGATGGAACTTCATCTTTGTATCTTAGGTCAGTGACCTGTTTCTTATTCTAAATTACTGTAGATGAATCTGATTTCTAAACAAAAGACTGGTTTTGGCTGTGTGTGTGTGTGTGTTTTTCTTGAAACGTGTGTATCTGTTCAAGAGGAAAATGGCTTTTTTTTTTTTTTAATTTTATGTATTGAAGAATGTTGCAAAGTTCTGTAGAATGGATGGAAAAGAATGCCAAATTTCTCCTGAAAGAAGAGAAATAGAATTTTCAGAAAGTAGTTTATTAAAAATAGAAACATATTTTGATGCTGAAATTAGTGTGGCTGGTGAGGAACCCTTGGATCAGGATTAATAAAATTACTCTTCCATGTATTTCAATACTGCTGTAGCTTATGTTGCTGACAATTGTCTAGCTTGCAATCTTGCTTGCATGTAATAAAGATACACCTGGAAAAGGAAGGCCTTGTGTAGCTCATGTATTCCAAAATCTGTTCTTCTGTAACAAAAAGACTGTCCGTTTATTCCACAATGTTCTCAAGTATCAAAACTAGTTAAGATAAAAATACATAGTGCATAATACTGTCATTTCAAAATGATACAAAGGCACTTCAGAGCAACCAATAATGTTACAAGCTTTATCAGCATTGCATCAGGTCTTTCTTCTGTAAAATCTTTTACTGTGCAAATCAAGCAGTCAGGTTTTTGACAAGTGTTAAAAGGGAAAAGACGTTTCACAATCTCCAGTATAGTTAAAATGATTGCAACTGTGTATATAATTATTTCATCATTCCATCCACAGTTTCTCAATTCATCTATGAAATATATTCAGAAAGACTTTGTAATTTTGATGCTATGCTTATTGCAAGTAGTTTTAAATTAAGTAGTTGACTCACATGTGGTAATGTGTCTTACTACATGTAATTCACAAAAAATCTTGTGTTTGGTTTTGTTTTTTTTTTTAAATACTTAGTTGCCTATAAAAGTCCCTTTTGTTGGCTGTATTATACAGAATACAATAAGCAAATATTTTGCTTTTTTGCTTTAGCTGATAGGCGGTCATTAGAGGGTAACAGATATTCTCATCTCGCTTTTGGTCTTTCCAAAACCTCAGGCAGCTGTCTCTGTGCATTTATTTAGTGTGTGAGGCAGAATTGGCAGCTTATTGAATGTTTGCAATCAGAATACTTGTGTTGGACATTGAAATAATGGGATTGCAGGACTGACTGAAGTCTTCATTGGGATAAACTGTTAATGTCAAAAATCTTGTTTTCAAAGAAAGCTGGTATTTTCAGCAAACTCTTGAATTCCTGAGTCCTTTTAAATTCTATACTTGAAACTCTGTGCAAAAGAAAGCCCCTTTGAAAATTTGCAAGCCTAATTTCTTTAAAAAAGGATGACATTAGTCCTTTCTCTTTGATGAGAAGTATGCAGTTGATATATACATGCAGTTGATGCATATATTAGTTTCAGACCATTGCGATTTAGGGAGAAGAAAATGGAAAGTAATTTTTTCTTTTTTTTTCTTTTTTTTTTTTTTTAATTAACTTGATCTCCTGTTGCATACTGGTCAACTTGATTGTGTTCAGAATCACAGAGAATCACTTAGTCTGATACGTATTATTTAAGAGTAAGCATATCTAGAACTGGAAATTTTGAATTTTTTTATGTGGTATTTCTGTACAGCATAGTCAGACCTGATCCTCTGCAGAATCTGCAAGGGCTTCTCATCTCATTTGGCAACATAGTACCTAAATATTATTTCAGATTTATTTTGTTCTGCTGTGAGTTTCTTCATCAAACTGTACCAAGAAATGTTCTTAAAGATTCTGCTGAGCCAAATTCTCTGCACTTAGAGGTGTATAGTGATAACGATCTGCTTTTCAGTGGTAGTTACCACTTACCTATGCAGACGAATTCACAAGTGCATTTGAGAAACTCCAGTAGTTTTCTCTGGAGTTCTGTTTTATCATGTGATTTGTTGAATTCTAATGGCATAAATAAGTCTGTTAATTCTGTATTTAAATACTGTCTGTCCTGCTTTTGCATCTTTTTCCAGGGGATAAAAAAGTTCCATTCTTTTAGTTTTAAAATACCTTAAACCTGGCCAACATCTGGATTTGTACAAGTGATTTGGTAGACACTCAGAGGTATGTAGTTAGAAAGTTTAGGAAGAATACCAAGTTAACAGCTGCAGTTGTGTGCTAAAAATATATAGAGTTAGATGAAGAACTCTAAAGGTAAATGTAACATACCTACTGCCTTCTAATCACACTGATCCTAAAGTGCATTCTTGTGTTATTTTCTAAACAGAGCCAGGGTTGGGATTGGCCACCAGAGGGCAAACTAAACGTACGTGCTCCCCTCTTCTCTATGTTCTTGAAAATCGGCTGCTATTGTTCTTGTCAATGTAATTTGATTCTTTTAAGGAAATAGTCCTTTTCACTGAAGAGGTCATGTTGTCTTGGCTCTTTGTGAGGCAACAATAACCTGAAAGACCAACTCTGAAACAAGTGGCTGTTCGATAGGAGTGATGTAAAACATGAACAAACTAGTTATACATCTTACCGCTGGTTGGGTTTTGATGGCATGTGTAAGCAGATGATCATGACTGAGTCTTGTTTCTTTTGATAATCTGAAAGAGCATTAATCAGCATGAGGCTATCAAAGTCTTTAGTCCTGTAAGATTGAAATTAACTATTCTGAAGTCCATTTCCCTGATGCTGCAAACACTAACAGTGAAAGAGAAGTATCCATATGTTTGAAATTTGATAAAATTTTTGTTGTTCTATAAGTCAAAGTAGTTCCAGCAGTTTCCTTTTACACTTGCATAGAACTTCGTTATTTAAATTCTTGTTAAAGCAAAACACTCCACTAGACAGAATTTCAGGGAAGTTTTAGATGAGGCATGTACTGAATTTGTTCTCAATTGGCATATGAAAGATGACACATCTCAATGTTTGTATAATTTCAGGTCAGTAGAAATAGATACAAGATAGATTTCTTGGATGAATTATGTAAAAAATTAAAATATAGTAAGAATAAATATGGTTAAGAATAAAATGGTTAATTTTATTTTGTTGAAATTTCAATATGGCCTGGATAAAATCAATGTGAAGATAGGTGAGATATTGCAGGATATAAAGAAATCCTTTGACAAGTTCTATATTGAGCAACTTTCATTTGTAGAAATTTTGAATTTATTAACTCTCATGTGCAAGACAATTAACAATTTATCTGTCATTATTTATAATATATTTCTTGCATTTGTTCTTTGGATTCATGTGATCTTGTAGAAAATTTGGATTTGGTTAATTTAGAATTGCTTATTTTATAATTAGAAGACTTAACAGTTGGAAAACAATCCTGATAGAGTAAATTAAGTATTTGATAAGTTTTCAGTGAGTGTTTTTTGTAGACAGGATGTTGTAACATCATTGTGTCTGGTGGAGGGAGAATTTGAACCTCTACATCTGTGTACACCTGCCTACTAAAATGAATTACTGTAAAAGACTGTGGCAGTTTGATATATTTTCCACTACAAACTCTCTTAAAAAAAAAAGTGGCAAGTCTCACACATTTTTTTCTTAAATAAAATACATACATTCTCCTGCATATAGAATTGGTTCTAAGGATATCTCAGACATAGGCTTTTTTTTCATTTCCTTTTCATCACTTGGCTCCAGAATTGGATGCTGTTCTGGGAGCAATGCAGTTAAATGCTGAAGGAAGGAACAGTCTCTCAGAAGTGGAAGAAAAGTCAGCAAGCACAGAAAGAGGTGATCTTAATGGCATGTCTTTTTTAGAAATTGCGTTGTAGCTTATAAGATGGAAATCAAAACATCCAGTGTTGTTATTCAGGATTTACTTACTGTGTTAGAAATATGGGCTATTCACCTACATTTATTTCACACTCAACAGCTCTAGAGAAAAGTGTTTGTGTTAAACTGCAAGCAAGAAAGGTGACTAGGACGCATCCTAAAGCAAAGAGCAGCCCATAAGAGGAATGGCCTGTCTTTTATTGGTGACTCCAGTTCACAGTAGGTGGGGTTGGAAGCTGGAAAGGTGAATGAAGGGAATTTTTGCTTGGAAATGTAAGCTTTTGAGAAACAATTTCTATTTAATGACATTTCCCTACATTTTACTTTCCAAAGACTTTCGTAAAATACTTGTTTGTACCTCATCTCTGTGGTGGATCAAATGGCTTAAAGAGTCATTTGATAACATTTAAGGTTTTTGTTTGTTTGTTTTTGGCCGAGTTTCATTATCTCAAAACAAAATGTGGTTGGATTTGAATTAGATTCACCTGAAGATAAACGAGATTTAGCCAACTTACATTCTTAGCTTCTTAGTCTGTCTGATTTAAAAAAACCAAACCCAAAGAACAGCAAAACAAAACAACATCAAACAACACACCGAAACAAACAAATCAAAAGGCCCTTGAAAATGAAAAAAAACCAAACCAAACCTGAACTAGTAAATGCTTGCAAATAAATAGGAAACAGAAGTAAATCCTTCCTAGTTATTGATATGCAGTAACCCATAATGGCATGCTATTTGTCCAACTTCCCTTCTTCTTTTGATTTAAAACAGCATGATAAGAATCAAAAACCTTTTCATTATTTTGACAAATCTATATGTGTAACAGTGTATATCTTTTTTTGTTCCTTTTGTTCAAAGCAGGAGAGCACATGAAAGTAGCCTGTATTCAGTATATACTTACTTTCTTTGAACTCTTGTTTTAATAAAAGTTTTTGGCAGTGTTTTTTCAGAATTTCTAAGAAATTGCTTGGAAGTCCCCCAGAGGTGTTCTGTAGGAGGCAGCCTTGCATTATGGAAAAGAATTGATGACATCACAGTTGGAACAATAGTCTGCATTGATTTGCATAACTTCATAATAGTAATGTGGGGATAATTTTACAATGCCTTAATACAAATTTAGTTATTTTAAGCAAAAAAAAATATTAAGTACTATTGTACTAAAATTTCATTTTTTATAAATCAAAATGGTGGATTTGACATATACAACCGGAGGAGGCACACCTGTGGTCTTACACAAGATTCTTTTCTGAATTAATTTTGAAACATGTTTTAGAATTCTTTTAGAAATTGTTGTTTTCATGGGATTTCTACCAACTCCTTTTCTATTTGAACTCCTGTCTAAATGATGTAATAAACGTTTCTTTTCCTTCTCGCTTCTTTTTCCTCAAACCTGACCTACCTGGTCATATTCTTCTTGAACAGATGTAGAGATCCCTACCCCAAATGAGTCCTAGAGAGGAAAAGTATTTTGAAAGGTAACTGCAAAAATAGGAACTTGATGTATTTATTAATGTATTACTTATGTTTCATGAACAGGGTATAGTGAGTAACTCTAAGGGAGGTGATTCATATCACATCAGCTGAATTATTGAGAAAATTAATTCCCCTGAAATGTTCAGTTCACACAGTAACAGAGGGTTTTCCACGTGCAACAGAAAAAAACTGACATAGAATGCTTTCCTTTTTCTGCCTTTTCTGTCCCAAATAGTAGTTCTTGCTGCCTCTGCATGAGGTAAGTGATGGTTCAAGAATCAGGCACAGTAGAGAAAAACTGATTTTCCAATAACTGTATTCTTCATGACTGCTTCAAAACTGCCCTGGATAATTTGTTGACAGCCTGAACTGTAATGACATAGGATGCATGGTTTCTCTCTGTGGTAGAGTTGTTTTTAAAACCTGGTATTGTCAGCTAATCTTATTCTTCTATCATTATGAACATATGTTGTGTATTTAACTATGTAATCCCGCATTTCTTTGAGGTAATTTTGCTTGTTTGTTTAACAAACTGTCTTACTTTCAAGGGTTTTTTATTATTATTGTTTTAGTAATGTGCACTTAGTGAGTTACAGACTGCACCTTAATGAAGTAATTATCGAGGGAAGAAGAGTCTGCATCCACTGTATAATTGTCTTATGGTGGTTAGTACAGTCAAATTTGTAGTTACAGTCATTCAGCTTTCTATGTCTCTTCTCTAGGGTCTTTTAAGTGGATTGTTCTAAAAATAAACCTTTTGGTCTATTTGATATTGTGTATACTGTGGGGATTTAAAGCTCAAGATGTTTTAGAGGTAAAAAAATCCAATGCCTTCATTGATAAATTCACATGTGTACAAGGTTGCTATTTCCTTTCACAATGCTGGCTATTGACAGTCTGTTTTGTAGTTCTTCCATATTTGAATTAAATCTGGAGTTTTTCAGGAATCACTTAGCGATGATCTCAGCTTCTAATAAAACATAATTGGAGCTTATTCTGATAAATAGTGTCTGAAGTAACTATTTCAAGGTCTCTGAAATATTTTCTAGAAGTGTATCAGAGTTGAAAGAAGAAATAAGATACTTTTTTCCTGAAGTTATGCAAGAATAAGGCTGTTTGGAACCAGGATGTTCAATTAATGTATCAGACATTAGGTAGATATGTAACATTTAGATTCTGATAGGATTGCATGCGAATTTCAATATTTTAGTTCTCTCCTTCAGTATTTCTCTCAAATAAGCTTTGAAGAGTAGGTAAACTGTATGATTTTTGTGTTATACTGATTTGAATTGAACTGTATGTATATCTTTTTCATAGATTTATGGCTCTGAAATGTGTTTGAAAGATACACTGCTTGCAGAAGCAAGCCAGTGATGAACAGCTGTAGAGATGTTAAGCTAGCCTTTGGCTTGCCTTTTGTATTCTTTCTTCTTCTTGTTTTGTTGTTTTTGTTTTGTTTTTTTTTGTTTTTTTTTAGTATAAAAATACAGAAAAGATAACAATTGTATGTGGTCAAGAACCTAATTATCATAAAAGGAAATAAATCTCGTGCATATGTAGTGGTAACTTTTGTGTATGAACTATGTGAGAGAAAATCCCACAAGTCAAGCTCGATGTCCCTGGAGCTCTTGAGTCTGATAGTTGCCAATAATAGGTAACTAAAAGAGCAGCTAAAAGCAGTGAAACAGGTAAAGATCCTTCCTCAAAGTGCTTTTCCAACCTCTTAACAAAAATTATTTTCTGAAAATCCATATTGCTGTGGTATCTTTCTGTGTTTCTGTAGGGTGGTAAAGCTGGTCACCATTTTTGGGTTCTGTTTTCCCTTTCATGACGGTAGCTGCAGCCTTGAATGCAATTTACTGTCCTTTTGGTGGGATGATGGTTTTACTTCGTATTCCAGCCCTCATCATATGCAGATACTTCAAAATTACGGACATCGTTCCATTTAAGTCAATTACTTGAACCATATGTAATCTGTAGTTCCATGGAACTTAACCAGGAGCTGACTTGACCTTCTGGTTGAAATAGATCTTCAGATACTTTTGAATGGAAGGGATTTCACCAGCTGTAGCTACATAATTTGACTTCTACCTAAACAAGGAGCAAAAATATGTTGGATATTTTTGACTTAGGTTTTCAACAGTTAATCAGCAAACGTTTCCATCCAATAATGAAGGGAAAACACGTTTAGGTTTATATTATGCCCTTAAATTACCATGAAGTTACTTTTGCTTTCTTTGACTTTTTTTTTTTTCTCCATTATTTAGGTTGTATTTCCTAGTGCATGATTTGTATGTGTCTGTCAGTGATCCCTTTTCTTACTTTGGAAAAGGTAACAAAGGATTAGTCTTGTTTGGCTGTGGGGTCACTGCTATTTAGAAATCAGTGATGTTCTTAAGAAATCGCAGTTGTCACTTACATTGCTTTTTTTAGTTTTCTTGTGTACCAGTAAAACAATTCTAATGCTCCTGATGAAGCTGCAATCAATTCTGCATTTCTTTTTTTTTTTTTCCCTTTACCTCAAATTACCTGCAGTGTTTACAAGCTAGGAAGTTATCATATAAAATACTTAAATATTCTGAAGCTGTTTGCATTTTAGGAGTGCTGTTCTTTCATCAGATTATCAGATAAGAAAAAGGATAAACAGCAATTTACCAGGGGATTTGTTAACTGACTACAACAGCTCTTCATATCCTACCTTCCTGTCATTCTCATGTAGTCTGTCCTCTAATATTTGGCCTTCACTGATAAATACAATGGTATGTTTTGATGGTGAACTTGGTAGTCATGTTGAACTTAGTTCTCATTAGGTACTATTTTGGTACTTTAGTTGCTGCCTTGTTTTGTGTGGAAATCTCTCTTAAACACAAAACTGGATTGTGGTAGTCATCACTGAATTTGCAATTTGTGGGCTATATTTAGGAATTTTTATAAGGTGGACTTTACTTTCTCTTGGCATTAAATTTAACTAGAGTGAACTGATGTATTGCTGCTACAAAGAACAGGAGAGACAGGTTAGAAATACAAATGAGTATCTCCAGAAATACATTCTGACATGAGTTGGTCCATTTTATTCAAAGGAAAATTGTATTCTTTCATCACAAGTTTTGAGATGGAATTATTTTATTTATTCAGTGCTCTGTATTTTTAAGCTGCTAAGTATTGTTTCTGCTCTTCACAGATCACTGATCTTTGAAAAAGTAACATCAATAAGGTGAAATTTTCTGAGAATTTAGGCAAGAGTCAATAAAGAAAGGAGAAAAAATTCAAAACTAATAAGCTGCAAAGTGATTTTTAAATGACCTATTTAATTCACTAAGAGGAAATCTAAAATAATGAGGCCATTGACAAATGTTATGACCCCTCAGTGACCATATAGTACAACAGTGAGTTTGTAAAATGTGGAAAAGTGTATACAATTCTTAAACTTTAAAGTAGTGTCCTGTGTCTCCAATTTTGGAACACACAGGCTTCAAACAGGAGACAAGGAACAATTTTAAGATTGTGCAGATCACCTGTAAAGTTGCAGAATCAGTACTGTACTCGTTTATACCACACTTTTCTTTCTCAAGAAGAGAATTTATAAAAGTGAAGCAAAACTGAGACACTTAGTTTTCAGTAACTTCAGTGTTATTTAGTGGATGATTATGTGAAGTATATTTTTGGAATGTGGTGGTCAAGAATTTTTGATTTATACCTCATTAAGGTTTTCTGTTGACATAATTGAAGCTGATATTATGCAACTGTCTCATAGATAATGATCTAAAAATGTAGATAATCATTTGACAGTTGATGATGGCAAACCAGAATGTGTAGGCACATGCCAGAGCTTTGCCACTTTTCAATGAACATGTGGATATTTTTAAATGAATAATATTCTGATCTATTTTTATTGTCTAGGGATATACTTTGTATTTATATTGAAATCCATAAAGCTGTATTAATAGTAAGGAGTGAGGTAATCTTTAAGTTAAGTCATGGAAATAAACTACTACTTGTATTCTTCAGTATCAGGTGGGGCAAATGTGTCACTTTTAATATTGTAAAATTTCTTTGAGGTCTTCAGAGCTTATGTGGGTCTCTGGTCACAGCAGATTTCAGTTTAACAAAATAAATCATATGGATAAATTTTGTTTGGAAGAAAATGCATATTCCACCTACCCTTGCAATAATTACCCATGTTTGAAATGGACAGGCTGATGATGTGTTCTGATAGCAGTACACAGACACTTTAGACTTGCAACTTCCAAAGCTGGACGTGGAGAATGGAGCAATACATGCTAATAACTTACTTTCCTTTAATGTCAAAATGAGGTAATGCCAAAAACGAGCAAACAGTAATAGCTTCAACACTGGTGTGTTGCCAACAGTGTTTCAGTCACAAATGTAACATCATGATGAGAATGAACCATCCAGGCCAGACTTAGTATCCCGTGCTGCTGCTTCCTATTTGTATGGCTTCTGTCTTTGAGTACTTTTATTCTGTCTTGCCCGGGTTCTGCCTCCTCCTTGTTTCTCACGTTTGCTTTCACTACTATCCTGCTATGAAGCCTGTCTCTTGTGAGAGCTAAGACCTTCACAAAATTTGCCTTCATTCTGTCTATAAGAGCACTTTTCAAACTTTGATTTGCTGCTGTAATCAAATATTATTCATAAATGGTGGAAGTCAGAGGTAGCTGCTTCTCCCAGACTCCAATTTCACTTCTAATTTAGAAGCATTATATGCTGAATTAGTGCTGAAGTGCTGCCCCACATGTATTCCTCTCTTCAGAGAGACTATTACCAACTTCACCAGTGTTGACTGAGCTGAGTACTTAGTCTTATGTTCCAATCACTTTTTCTTTTACTGTGTTCACTGTCCTCTTGACCAAAACAGCTGCAACCAAGACAGAAAACTTATTTAATTTTGTATATACTTAAATGCATGTATAAAACTTGGGTTTTGATGAACTTAATTGTAGTTTGAACTTTTACAATTATTATTGTCATTTCCCTAATGCAAAATAAGTACTTTGATTTGGCAAACAGGCAAAACAAAGGATGACTCAGATATTTCAGAGTCTTAATGAGACAAACTATCAAAGAAACACTATGAAATATGTTATTTCTGTATGGAAACTTGCTGAATTCTTGAAATTATTGAAATGAGAATGGTTGGCTTAACTCTTCAAAGAGTTTTGAAATTACATGTTGGGTAAGGTATGCATGAAGACTTTAATAAGTTTTAATGAGTTTTGATTTTATTAAAAGCATGATGTAGCAATATACAGCATGGATGCTATCAGATGTTCACACTCATTGCTGCACATCAGGGAGTAGGAGGGAGCTTTTGTTTTTTGGTGCGCTTGTCAGATTCTTGCTTTTACGTAAACTTCGATGTTACAGAAATGAAACTGTGAAACTTTTGCTGTAATGAATAACATCTTGCAGAGTCATGTGCCTGAACAGCTTCAGGTATTGATCCTTATCAGGTATTTATGTATTAAGGGTACTTTGTACCCTGGTTCTTTGCCAAGGATCCTTTTAAGATTGCAATATTGAAGACTTTATCCTTTTTCATTGTTACTTGTGTTTCTTTTGTCACTATTGATTAATTTGGATTTTAGTTGCTGTTTGTCAGTGCACTGAAAACCCTGGAGACCTAAGACTTTTGTTTATAACAGTCATTACAGCACAATGCTGTTGAAATTGCATTTCAGTATTCTCTTGCATTTACTCTGTCCTTTCATTTGGTTGTAACCTTGTGGGACAAATCCACAGAATAAGGAAGACAGCGCTAAACTGTGGAAACACTTATTCCTATGAATAAAGTTTCTAATTATTTCTGTTGAGCAGTGTTTTTTCTGTAAGTAGTCCAGTTAGTATAGATTCAGAATTCAGGTGATGAGTTATAGAACATTATCATTACAAATGTGAACCAGCTGACAAAAAAAAAAAAAAAAAAAAAAAATGGAATTATATGTTAGCAACTCTTGGAAAATAACAGGAAATAAATTAGAAGATATGGTTAAGTTCCTATATAATTCTCTGGGGCACATTGTCATTCCTCCTATGCTCACCCCTCAAAATATAGTAGAATTAGAGGAAATATTAAAAACACCAAAATAAATAATGAACAGTATGAAAAAGAGCAGATTTTTATAAAAAATTGGTTGATATTTTAGCACTGATATGGAGAAAGAATAGTGATAAAGGGATGTTGCTTTGCTTTCTCTAATGAGCTTTATCTTTGTGTATGTAGCAGCTTGTATTTGTTCAATAACAGACTGTAGCCATCTGTTCTTGGCTCCACTTGGAGATGAAACTGAGGTAGATGGTTCTGTGGCGCTGGGTTAGTTGCCTAAATATATTTTTAAAAACGGAAGCATTTATATAATTGGAAGTATTTAAATGCACAGGAAATCAAATGGAATGAATACCAAATGGATTGATTTGAAATTTAAAATGGAAGATAGTAAAATAGTTTTGACAAAGAAAATGGAAAGGTCTTTGTACCTTAAGTAATGGAAACATTTGTGGGTGCTCAGTCTTGTGTGTGACCATGAATTTTGAGAGCAGACAAGAGGTATTTTCATTGAATTTGTGCTCAGTTTCACAAGAGGAACCCTTAGGATCAGAAAGATACTGAAAAATGTATTTTCCATGGCTTAGGTTAGCCCTAGCAAACATACAGGCTGTGTGAATTTTTTATTTATTCCAATTCCAAAGCCAGTGCTAGTGATCAAAATGAATTCTGAAAAACAGGTGGTAATATCATGACACATTTTTGAAATGTATTGCAAAATCCATTATTTTATAGTAACAGTAATGCTCTGTGTAAACATGATCTGTCTCTAGTGCCTTAAAACTAAAATTCATCCGTAGTTCACTATGTAATTTTTCTTGTTACTTGCTGAAAATCAAGATGGGAATTAAAAACACTACAAAACATTCCAACAAAAACTAGCAGACAAAAACTAAGAAAAAAACCCCACACTTGTGACTTTTTCTTTACTTTTTACTGCCTTCAATTCCTCTCATTCTGGTTTTCCTATTTTTTTTTTTTTTGACTTTAAAATAAACAAAACCATCACCTCCATTAGTGAATTGGACTTTGTTATCCCTCTTCTAAGAAGTTACAGTCTCCCGTATTTATCACTGTACCTTCTATGAATAGAACTGTCATGGTAGGTTTTATTAACTGAGAAAGGCTGGAATCATAAGTATGGAGTATCACTGCTGCAACATTGAACTCGCTGTTCTTTGAGGAACTGCTGAAAGAAGCACCACTGGTGACTGATATGGATAAGGAGGACTCGTTCTGTGATTGTACATTGCTTTGTCCTTACCATTGAGATCTCTGTATCTTTCAGGTATTTCATAATATGGCACAAGTAGGGCTTGACATAAGATTATTTTTTTCTTTCACTAAGTGAGTTTTTACCACTTTGTTTTAGTGGTATTTATTTTTCTTAGTTTCTGATGATGATTATCATCTTTTTTTTTTTTTTTTTTTTTTTTTAAATTCTGATAAGGTGTGGCCACAGGAGTGAACATTGCATTTTGGAAAGGCAAGCAGTGATGCCTTTAAAATGTGGTTGTTTAAATCCTGTTGCTGTTCTGATTATACAAGATATTCAAGAAAGACCAAACCATAAATATCCTTGAGAAACAGTCTTCTAGGAGACATTGTGAACTGTCAAAAATTGGTTCTGAACAATGTGCATTGAAGCTCAATGCAGATGGGTCATAAGACTGGTACTTTGTATAAGTTTTGTAAGTTGCCTAAAAAATTAATTTGGTTTTGGTATAGTTGTTTGAAATAGATGCAGTAAGCCTGCAGTAAACCTTCTCAAATACTCCTGGAGGACTTTGTGGAAATAATAGGCTGCAAGTCCTGTAATATTTTGTCATGTTGATTCATATCTGCATCATCATGTGTATAGGACAGCTGTTGCTTAAAGTGTCCTCCTCATAAGGGAGACCGACTGGGTGTGGAGTATTTGAGACTCTGCTGGATGACTCATTTAGAATCATAGATAGGAAAAAGTTGGAAAAGATCCTTTAAGATCATTGAGTCCAACCATAAAAGTATTATTCTTGCATTATTCTGATCCTTCTCTGGTAAAGCTGGAGTAAAACAGTTCTGAGTCAGATCAGTGGAATTGTAAGTATGTGTTTCTGTGGTATGCACAAAGATAATGCGCCTTCAACATGGTGTAAGAAAGCAGCATTATGTTCAATAGTTTTACTTTCTTTTGAAGTTGCATAGTGCCATCCAGGTTGTTTACAAGGTGCATTAAGTTAGGAAAAAAGTGCTGAATAAACAAAATTAAATACTGAAAATGAAGAAGACTTGGGTAGCAGTGAGGTGTCTAAGATAGCATTAAACTGTCTAGGGTTAGAAAAAGGCTGATGAATATAAAAAAAAAAGTTACAGAAAGTAAGGAGATTTTAGTTAGCAGAACAGAATATTTTCTTCCCTCTAGTGAATGATACATTGACATAAAAGAAATATGTCAAGCCAGTCTTCTCATTCAATTGAAACTGAAGAAAAATTCCTTCTCCATGTATTTAGCAAGGATAATATAGCAGGAACTGGGCATGATATATAAAGTAATTTTACAATGAGCTCTGCATTAGTAACACCCTTATCAATATAAGGATTAAAACTGCTGATTTTTAAAAAATCTTTCTTTAATATAACTGAATTTTTTTTACCCAGAGATATGTCTAACTCTTCAGATGCCTTTGACTTTAGTTCTTTGCAGTGAATACAGGTAACTGGTGACTTACTTTGAAACATATGTCCAAATTTTGCTTTATCAAGTGTTTCTAAGAATATGACACTTTTTTTTAACTCTGTAGTCTTCAATCTTCTCCTCTTTCTGAAGTATGACAAACAGACAGAGAGTGTTCATGTAAGCAAAGGTTCTTGATTGATAATTTTAAGGCCAGGAAAAAACGGTATTTGCTTACTCTAAGCTCCTGTGTTACATAGGCCAAGTAATTTCAGTACAAAGCCCTGGGGGGAAAAAAAAAATCATTAATACTTTCAGTCTGATTACAGATACCAGGCTGATCCTTAGTATGTGTACGTTACAAAATCAAGCATTCATAAATTATTAAGTACTTGAATTTGCAACCTGATGTCTGTACTGGTCTTGCTGATACGGCATGATACAGACTTGCACCTGCACGATCATACCTTGCATGTATTAAGTGGAAGGGATTTTCTATCAACTGGAGATGAACCGTGTTTGACTTTGGGGGCAAAAGACTTCTGAGTCATTATACTTGTTTCAGTCATGTCCCAAAGTACAAAACAGGTAGTGAGGGCACAGAAACACAAGAAGGAAAATGAAGGACTTCTGGTGAAGGTAGTACATACTTCAAGATGTGTACTGAAGTGTAATCTCTTGTTTCAGTGTTTATTTTTAAACAGTTGAGCTTTCTAACTTGAAGGAAGTCATAATATTCTGAGTAACAAAAAAGAAGAGTTAATAGAAATGTTTTGCACAAAAGCAGTTATTAAATGTTTAATGAAATACAAGTGATGGATCAATACTGTAGCATTGTCATGTCTGATGGAACATACACTTGGTTATCATATCTGAAGAGAATATTAGGCCTAGAAACATGACTAGTCTCATTCAAAGATTTTTTTTTGAGAGAGGTCCCAAATGGGCTTTCTGTGTGTGAAACTCAGAGAAGGGTTACATAATCCCAGTGAGCATACCTGTAAATCAGTTTAAACTCTTAAACTTGATGCTACTTTAAAGTAGAAGTTGGCTGATGAATCTGTAATGTTTTGCTGCAGAATAAAATGCAGTGACTAATTGTAAAATTTCAATGAAGTTTCATGCAAGCTGTCACAGTGAATTGCAGAATTAAAAATCCAACTGAACATGACCCTGAAGAACCTGCTCTAGTTGACTGCTTTGAAATATGGGCCAAGTGAAAATAGTCTTCAGACATTCAACTTGAACTTCTCTTTCTCTCATCCTGTAAAATGCATATTCTGATAGTTCCCTGAATTAAAAAGCTATTGGTAATTGTTTTCAACGTTACACGCTACAGTAGGCTATTGATAAACCCTTAAATGTCTTGTGTTTAGGGGTTTGATAGATTTTGAGGTGTCTCTTAAAGCATTTTGATTTATCTGATTTACGAGGATATGATACAACTCTTTAAAATCACTTTGTATTTTCCTGAATTGTTTCTGTTTGTAAAGAATAAGAAAATGGGCTTTCAGATTCTTTCCAGTATTTCCTTCTTGTGAACTTGAATATTGTGTTTCTTTATTATCTGTGTGTTTATTGTGACCATTCTCTTTCTGTGTTTAATAGAATCTTTCTTATACCTGGAAACTATGTAATGTACATGTTCTATAACAATGCAACTCAAGTTGTGTCAAACACATATTATTTTTCTAATGTGTCTTGCTGTCTGTGTAGCATCAGTTTATACTTCCAGAAAAATAGAATGAAACTTCATCATTTGGATTAGACTTTACATTATTATGACTAGAAATACCTATTCAGTAGTAGAAATGCACCAGTTTAATGAGTTTCAAGTTCAAATGTGGTGGCTTTTTCTCAAGAGATGTTATAAAATAGCTGATTAGCCTTACAAAGTGGGATTTACTCTTTATGCTTAAAATTTTTTGCTTATGATTTAATGCAAGCAGTTGCTTATGATTCAGTGTGAGCCTTAAATTGTTTATTCTGCTTTGTTCTGCAGGAAAAGAATTTTCTAGTTAAATATAATGCTTACAAACGAAAATGTTGTATGAAAAGAAAATAAAACATAGCCTGAATTATGTCGAGGCACATCCTGCTAGTAATGTTGCTCACACATGTGTGTTTATATCTGCGTACCTCATAATAAAACTGTCTAATTTGTAATATTTTTCTGTGGAATTAAGTAAACAATTTGAAAGAAAAGCTGATTTGTGTAAATGTGTGAAGATGTGTATAGAGGCTGAACATGAGCCAGCAGTGTGCCCAGGTGGCCAAAAAGGCCAATGGCATCCTGGCCTGTTTGAAAAATAGTGTGGCCAACAGGACCAGGACAGTGATTGTTTCACTGTACTCAACACTGGTGAGGCTGCACCTGAGGTATTGTGTCCAGTTCTGGACCCCTCAATTTAGGAAGGACATTGAGGTGCTGGAACATGTCCAGAGAAGGGCAATGAAGGTGGTGAAGGGACTGGAGCACAGTGATGAGCTGCTAAGGGAGCTGGGGCTGTTCAGCCTGGAGAGGAGGAGGCTCAGGGAAGACCTTACTGCTCTTTACAACTTCTGAAAGGAGCTTGTAGCCAGGTGGGGATTGGTTTCTTCTCCCAGGCAAACAGTAGGGCAAGAGGGCACAGTCTTGACCTGTGCCAGGGCAGGTTTAGGATATACTTTAGGAGGAAGTTGTTTATGGAGAGAGTGACTGGGCATCAGAATGGCCTGCCCAGGGAGGTGGTGGAGTCACTGTCCCTGGAGGTATTTAAGAAGAGACTGGATGTGGTCTAATTGTCAAGGTGTGTTTGGTCAAAGGTTGGACTCAATGACTTTAGAGGTATTTTCCAGCCTAGTTGATTCTGTGATTCTATGACTTTTGTACATAATTCTGAAATAGGACTTGAGTGGTTTCAGTCTACTTCTGGAAAATAATTGACTTGGTATCTTATAAGCAGATAGATAAGGAAGCACTTTCTTAAATTGTGTGTGCATGTACAAGGTAAGCCATCAAACTGTTTAGCAAATCAATAGTTTTCACTGGCCACTTCAGAAAGACTCTACTTCTTAGTGCAAAAACAAAACAAAGCATGCCATTATGAAATTGATATATTATTCAAAAAATGCATTGCTTATTTATAACATAAGTATTGCAGTGCTTTAGTGAAGATTTCCTTCTTGCTGTTGGCAATAATACACAGTGAAATTCTTCTATATTTGAGTACTTGTCCACATTCATATGTCTGTAAATATTCCAGGAGTAGTCTTAATCTTTTTGATAAGTAGGGAGTGTACAATGAGATTAATACTACCTATAGTAGGAGGGCAGAAACTGAGAAGCACGTTTGCCCTGTACATTCTTCACGATATGGAACTGAACACTGTAGTTCTGAGATAATAAACTCCTTAGTATCAGCTGCAGCTGTTCAGATAGTAAATCTACAGATATGAATACAAATTGAAGGGGCAGTATTTTTTCTCTCTTCCTTCACTGTAAAGCAGAGCAAGTAAGGTCCAGTCTCCTCCCTCATTCTCTGTGTTGTCGCCTGAAAACCTGTAGATGACTTAGGCTCGGCGTAAAAAGCCAAAGGGGTTTTAGCAATATGGCAGTCTCTTCAACAGGATATTATGTTGCTGAATAAATTTAATCATAAAAGACAATCAAGATCTTTCCTTATATTGAGTAGAAATCTGAAATAAAGCTATGATTAGCATAATAGAAAATTTCTCTTAGTCTTGATCTTTCACTTAAGTATTATCTCACAAGTGTAGTCTGTAATATTATATAAAAGTATGTAGTTGTTACAATAAGAAAAGGCATTATTAAGTTTCAATGTATTTCATAGACTTATAGAACAGTTTGGGTTGAAACAGACCTTTCAAAGGTTTTCTAGTCCAACTGCCCTGCTGTAAGCATGGACATCTTCAACTAGACCAGGTTGCTCAGAGTCCCATCCAACCTGACCTTGAATAATTCCAGAGATGGGGCATCTGCCACCCCTCTGGGCACCTGTTTCAGAGTCTCACCACCTTCATTGTAAAAATGTCTTATATCTGGTCTGAATCTACCTTCTTTCTGTTTAAAACCATTAACCCTTGTGCTATTGCTACAGATATGTTTGTTGTGCTTCTGTTATTTCCTAGGTAATTTTATTATTATCTTAGCAGGAACAGTCAGCAGCTGTTGTACAAAAACATTGCACATTAAGTACTTTATGAGAAAAAGTTCTTGGGCTGTGATCTTCTTGAAAAAAGTTATGTGTGGCTGAAAATAAGTCTAGTCAATACTGATATACTGTAACAACCCAGAAATTGGCAGGATATTCATGGCCTCAGCTTCAGTATTCATTATATGCTATAGAAGAACAGCTGACCTGATTATATTCTAGGGTCTGACAAGCAGAAAATAGATCTGTTTTGGTTTTTGGTAATCTGTACATTATATAAACAGGGTGAAAAATGTATTTTTTAGATTATGGTCCTCATTTAAGTGCTGCATATGTGTTTTTAACCCCAAACTTGAAAATATGTTATAATGCTGAATGTCCAGTGCACTAGAATACAAAAGCATGGATTTACTTAATTTTGCCAGTTCTCTCTTAAGAAATGTTTGGAACGTGCTTGAAAAGTCTTTGCATGAGAAGAAAAGGAGAAAATAATCATAAATAGTAAGACTAAGATTTTGATGTTGTTTTTAGCTGCCTTTTGTGGTAGTGTAGAGAAGATGGAGGCAGACTGTTCTCCTTACTGATAGGTAGGGATGGGATTAGAGGTAAAGGACATGTTACAGTTGAAAACCCTAAATAAGTGAAAGGAAAAAAATCTTAGGAGAGTGGAATGGGCCAGAAGTTGTAGTCTCTGTTCCTAGAGATACGCAAATTTTGACTAGGCATGAGGCTCTGCAGCCTTTTGTAATTGCACATGATTTAAGCAGGGATTAGACCAGATGACCTCCAGAGGTTGTTTACAACCTAGATTTATTTTATGACTATAAGGAAAATTCATACAAAATAAGAGACTTTGCTATACTTAGGAAATATAAGGAAGCTATTATAACCTCATTCACCTAACAGTTTGTGATAATATTTTGTGTAATTTGTCAATGTAAATTGGAAGCTTTCAATATTAGATCTGGTTCTGTTGTGGAAGTTTGCAAGGTGTTCTTTTGTAACTCTGCAATTATCCATTATTTCCTAGCTTATTTAATCAGGAGGGTATAGGAAATATTTGAGGGAGAATGCTAAAATAAATAGCTCATTTTCTTTTTAGATACAACTCAAATGATACATAATTGCAGAAGTTAAATTGCAGAAGGTATTTTAGAAAAATTATGCGTATTTATGTGTAGTTTACTGCACATACAGATATTTGCACTGGTTTAAAAATTCAGACACTGTTGCCAAGTGTCATTATCAAACTAGAAAACTTGATTTCTAGTCTAGTTAAAAAGAATATAGAGCAGAGGATAAGCAAATGTTTGTGTCTCACAAACCTAGTTTTCTTTCCTGTTACAGCCTGTCTTACTGTCTCCCTTTATGTGTGTGCACAGTGGTTTTGGTGTAGTAATTTCCCTGTCTCATGAGAGTAAAGATATCTGTTTGTGTGTGTTGGTCATAATAGCAAAGAGTAGATTAATTCTACCTTCTTTCTTATATCAGTAAGTTTTTGTTAGGATTTGTCAGCAGGGCAGCTTAGAGGCATATTTTTCTTCTGAGCCTTTTAACTGTTTTATCACTCATTCTGGTGAGGCAACTATTTTTTTTTTTAATTTATTTTACTTTATATGAACATTGGAGGGGGTGGGAGGAAAACAGTCTCAGGCCTAGGATTTTTCCGAGGGGGGCTGGTGCAGTGTTGCTCACTTTTGTATCTAACAGTGTTATTGAAGCATCCCTCCGAAAACCTGAGAGAGATGCCATGGTAGAGGATTTGGGAAAAAAATGTATTGTGTTCACAGGCATCATGACTTTTCTACAGTATTTTAAGGTCTGTTGAGAAAACTGGACTCTGAATGCAGAGGCTTGGCATAAGGCTTCAGATCCCAAATGTCAAAAGCAGACAGGTTCTCTGAAGTATTTAATGGGGAAGATTGTTGTTTCAATGAAGTAGGTCATAGCAGTTGACCTGCGAAACGTTTTCCTTTTTTGCTTCTATCACCATAGTGAACTGCAGCTGATCCTGACAAAATACGACTAGTTGAGGATTGGGAACTCAATCTGTCTTTTAAACTATTACTGAGAAGAAATGAACTCAAACGCTAATGTACTCAAGTGCCCTTTCAGGCTGTTGTTTTTCTTTTCATCAGAGGAAAGGTGGCACATATAGGTCATTAAAATAATAAATGACAGTCTTCAGCTATGATTGCAATTTATATATAAAGCGTGTTATTACTGAAGCTTTCCAGTAGACTGAAGAAGGGAGTTGGCATCTAGTCTTAAATGTTAAGTGTAGTTCTTGTTAGTGTTGAATTCCCTGCAAAGATTTGCAGATTTGATATGTTGCTTTGTTTTCATTTTGTAACTAGCACATTGAGAGCCCTGACATTCTGCTACTGCTTGTTTGTCATCATAAGTAAGACAACCTGACATACAGAGCTTGTAGGTAAACACACAGTAAATTTGATCCCCAGTCTTGGTATGTAGCTGGTTTTTATTGCAAAACTTCCATGATAGAGGGAGGAAATAATACGTTCAGTATCCTAGAAATTAGTTTTATATGAAATCAGGATTTTCTAAATTGCCTTTAGCACTGTATCCATTGCATTGAGCCATCATTTCTACAAGTATAACTGTTTTTACTACCGAAGTCCATCTGATTTTCATTAGGTTCTTTCTGTCTACTTGAGAGCTGCAAAACCTTTGCTCTTTACGTGACAAATTGGAATCAAATGTTAATGTCAACATTTCAAGGAATTGTCAGGCAAAGAGGACATACAGACTGAGAAAGTCTGGTTCTCCTCCTACTTATACAATGTACCTTTCTTAGAATCAACATAGCATTAAATTAATAATTATCCATGATGTTTTCTTTGTAATCTCTAGTTGCCCAGTTTGGAAGTAGAAGGTCACAGCTGATTGTTTCTCTGTGACACACTTTCCTTGAGTGGACAGACCCATATAATATCTTGTGGAACTTGATATGCTGTATTTAATAAATCTTGTTTAGAAAAAACTTCATTTCTGTAGCGACATAACTGTAAAATGGAAATAAGAGATTGTGTTTAATTAGTGATGGAAGTATAATTTAACACCAGTCTTCTTTTAATAAGACAGGTTATGCTACTTGATATTTCCTAATGGAGTAACCTCTGGATACAGATGGTCTTTGTTAAATAAAAAGTGGTGGCAAGTGGTACCAACACTCTTTCTGCTATTAATAGATCAGCAGTTATTTTTTGTGTTAGAGTTTGGGATAGTATGAAAAATACAGGTAGAAATAGGCTGGATGTGTTCATGAAATAGTTATAGTTAATTGTACTTTCAAAGTCTCTTTTCCTGCATACATTGTGTGACTCTTTTTTTACTATAGCGATTAAAGTAGTGGTGGAGCCTGGTCTCAAGATGAGAAAAATATTTGGAAAACCTTTAATTGGCTTATGTGGATTTTGGGTCAAGTCTACGGGGAAATGTTTCTGAAATCTAGGCTTAGAAACCTGCTGTAGTAAAATGAGAAATGAAGTGAGGTGATTTTCAACAGAATTTTTTTTGTCAGCACAAGGCTATGGAGGTTTTTACAGGAGTGCAGACTGGGATTTAGAGACACGATAAAATAACGTTTATTTTATATCATTTTAGCTCATTTTAGGTTTTTGACAAAGATGAGCCTCCATAAAGTACTATAGAAAATTTCTGAACAGAAAAGACAACATTTGGTGAGAAAGAGTAGGCAGTTGTATGTTTTTCATCCTCAGTATGGAGCACTGCATCAGAGCTTAACTCGGAAACTGAGAGAGCAAAAGAAGAGTAGGAAGAGGCTGAAGTTTGCAAATAGCTTTCTATTTGGAAAGATCCCAAAATAAATCACACTGTATACTGTATAAATAATTAACATTTAGCAACATGGAAGTTAATCTCATTCAGGGGCAGGATGTAGCAGATTTTAGTACTCAGCAATATAATTGTATTTTAAGGCAAATTGAAGGCTCTCACTGTTCTTGAAGCATGGGGAAATCTCAAGAATGCAGAATGTAGTTTCCTAATTGAATACTAAAAAGGCTAATAATCTCTTCCTCTGTATGTGTGTGTGTGTGTAAAGAGTCTTTTCAGTTGTAATTATAATTGCCAAGAATTTAGCCAAAGTACAATAGTCATGTCTTCATTATTTAGTCCTGTACAAGTGAAAATGCTTCCAGCAGCATAGTCCTTTCCAACACACTGCTCCTCTATGATTTCAGCGAGGACTTTGTGTGTCATGTACTGAAGCATCAGCAGAGTTTCTTCCAGCAAGTGTGATTAGCCTTTGTCAGTCATGCTGGCAAAGTCTGAATCTGCTAGGTGTGAGATTAAAGGCCATAATAACCTGACATAAGACCTGAGGGACTGAGATAACAGAATGGTCTTGTGACCATCATCCTCCTTGAAAGGAGAATGGATATTAGGGGTGCAGTAAGGTTGTGGAAGTAGCATGACACAATTTCTTTGATTGTTAAATAATAATTTGTATTGCTTCTGCTATTTTGTTGTGATAGTTCTAAGTTGTTAGCAGAAACTGCATATTGGCAGTTTGCAGGTAAAACCCAAGCATTGTGATACGCTGAGCTTTTTAATTGTTATATGAATAAACTAAGTCCTTAGTAGAATCAATGAATGGGAGTTAGCATTCAAATATTTATCTCACTTAAGTAAGTGAAAATATGCCTGCTGATGACCTTGAGATCTGAGAAACCCTAAAGACTGAAATAAGCAAAATATAATTTTTACAGAAAATAAGGTGAAAAATTTC
This sequence comes from Hafferia zeledoni, assembly GCA_035583235.1. Classification (NCBI taxonomy): domain Eukaryota; kingdom Metazoa; phylum Chordata; class Aves; order Passeriformes; family Thamnophilidae; genus Hafferia; species Hafferia zeledoni. The sequence goes on along the minus strand of JAWWEV010000134.1, from coordinate 33,944,856 downwards.
AAGGAAAAATTAAAAGATAGAGACTAAGGGTAGAGAGTAGGTGATGAGTAAATGAAATTTGGAGACTATGATAGTCCTTTAGTGCACGTTGTAAGATTTTCCTGCAGCAGGGATACTAGCCAATAGGCTTTTTTCTTTCAAAAGATTCTAGTCTCAAATTTAGGGTAGTTTTCCCTCCATCAGTCTCCTACACAGGTAATGAGACCTTTTCTTTTCATGCTTGGTCTTTGCTGATGTTTCTTACTATAGAAATTCGTCCTGTTTTGTTTTCAGGATGTCTGTCATGAGAGGATGTATATCAATGTTCTGGAAACCATTTAGGAATGGGCTACTTCTTGATCCTTGTTTTGCTGTTCTACAAGAGATATGTTGTGAAACATCTTACAGTACCCCAGGCCAAGTTGATTGGAGCAGAAACTTCATAGTATATTGCATATGAAAATGTCATATATTATTTCAGCGTAATGCAGTCACTAAGGATCTACAAGAAGTGGGTCAACTACTTTGAGTTAAATTTAAGTTTTATTTAAGAATAATTCCTTTAAGAAATTCAGCAACTGGTGATATACTTGTTTGTTATCCTGAGTTTAATAAAAGACTAATGCATGTATTTCAAACTTTCATTTGTGCTTAAAATTCTGTAGATTCCTTTACTGAGCTGCCTTTGATTCCTTTTATTTATGTTTTTTCTTTAAGTTTCATCAGTAAAAGGTACTGCTTTAGAGTCTGAAATAAAGAGTTCTCTCACAGAGCCCTGCATATTGAATTGCTCTTTCTCTGAATTGCTGCTGTTATTCACAATGACAGTGAAGCCAGTCTTTGCTCTTAACAAAAATGACTAATGGCTCTATTTTCTTTAGAACCAATGGGAGAGATAGCCATTTTGGAGGAGAACAGTAGCTTTTTGTCAAGGGAAGAAGTAATTGAAGTGTGCAGTTGATAACATTTTTATTATTTAGTATTTACAGGTAGGGTAATGAAAAATGTCACAAGAAAGGTGTTTCTTAAGGGATGAATAAAAGCACTTAAAGTGCAGTCATGCTAGAACTAGTGTTTTAAAAGTTGGAACATTGGAAAGCTTTTTGAGACAGCATCCTCTATTGGTTTATTTGAGAAATATTTTAGTGTTGTATTAATCTCTGTTAATATACACAGAGCATTTCTTGGAAAGAAAACATCTAATTAGGCAAAGGTCAGAATAGGTAAGAAATTAGTGATACTATGAATTTTAGACTTAAATTTCACCTTAAATGCAGGTTCAATAAGCACAAACCTTACTGATTCTTGTTACAAAGGCTGACACACTTTAGGAGAAGCAAGTTCTAGTTGAGAAGTGCCTTAAGGAGATTAGCTAAAGCCTAAATTATTCTTAAGCACACGGTGCATTTATCTTGCAAATATTTTTCTAATAAATGAACCTTGACTTGATTTTGTTTAAACAGACCAAGATACCTCTGAAATTCCTTTTATCTGTTTCTTTTCTCTGAGACAGCTGATCTTTTTCAAATGTAACTGATAATGAAACCCTATTCATATATGTATTGCTTTCTGAAATATTTATTTTCCCAAGTCACATGATACATTACTATTACTCTGCTAAATAACATATCACTCTGAAATCTGTATGTTCTTTTTCTAATGTGTCTCCAATTTGCTAAATTTGTACTTTTCTAATGTTGACAGGAAGTGTGGGAATTTTTTAAATCCCACAAGTCAAAAGAAGGGATTACTTATTTAAAACATAGTTCTTTTCTTCTTACCAATATTATTTTCTCTTGCCTATAAAGTTGTCCTATTATTCAGTTTAAACTGTATGATACCTTACTTACATTCCTTAATTGTAGATCCACGATTGTACCTTCAGAGTACTCTAAAATCTACTGATGAAATTACTGTTTTGAGAAATTAAAACAACTATCACAATACCTCAACCAGCATTTTATCTACTGTGCATGTACAAATAAAATTTAAAAACTAATTAATATAAAGCTAAATAGACATTAAAATTACAACGTTGTAATAGTTGATAAAAATTACATAAGCTTTGCAAATTCCTTTATTAGGTTAGGATCTTGTCTAGAAGATAGTAAAGTCAGCAGTGATGTTTTTCTACTTTTAAACTTTGCAATGCATATATTCTTCATTCAGATAAAGTAAGTGATCTTTATCCAACATTTGAGTGTGAGTTTATTATAGCAGCAGGGAATAATGGGCAGCTTTGGAAAGCAGAGAAAAAATGGTCTCTTAGGTGATGAACACACTCATAATGAAAAGGGTTGACTGTATCCACTAATTGGAGTGGGATTGAATGACAATTAACTTTATAACTAAAAAGTGTGTATAAACACACTTACACATGTGTATGTATGTATAAAACAGGAAAAAATAAAAAGCAAGTTTTGTGTCTCATATTTGAATACTAGCTACCCTAGAGTTAAGTGAGGCAGAAGAGGTAGTTTAGTGTTGGGCTTGTGAGCTTACATGTGTCTGGAAAGTTCCCATTCTCTCCCAGTTTCAGTCTACTAATCTGCTACTCGACATTTTGTACTGCAGAAGTAGAGCTTTGCCACAATTCCATATTGACCAACTTGCTCCCATATAGTTTTCCTTTGAAGACTTAACCCTCAATCCAGATCTCCAGTTCACCCACCACTGCAAGTGACTCAGGTGCTCCCAAATAACAGAATCTAGCACACACTGTCTTGAAAGAATTGTTAATGCTGAAAAACGCAGCTGAAAACCTGTTTGGTCTCAAGGAATCACACCTTATCTTTTGCCTCTTGACAGTTAGATAGCCTGTAACATGGGTCATGCCTCTTACAACTACCCTGAAGTAGTAGAGTTACTTTACATAGTCCTGATCCAAACATCTAAGCTGCAGGCTTCCAGAAGCTAATCAGCCCCAATTTAAGTGGTATGAATAGTGAATTGGTAGTAACGTGCACCCTTACAGGAGATCTTTTATAAGAATAGAAAAGTTTGTCATATCTATATATACATATATGCACACACACTTTTAGTGTAGGGGTTTGGAATCACACTTGTACTGTCTCAAAGATTTCATCACCATTTTGATTTTTTTCCTTTTCTGAATGTTGTATTTCTTAGAGATAATTGACACTGTATAAGCTTGGTAAGACTCCTCTTGGATTTTCTATAAATTATCAGTGTATGCAAAAGTGTAATAATTTTCAAATACTGTTAATTAATTCCTGCAGGGGGAGTCAAATTTTTTTGTCTGACTGCTGTACAGCTGTTAATAGTCTACAACTGCTGAAACTGCTGTTGCTTCAGCGATACAGTTGAATAGGCTTTAAATCAAAATAGCACCTCTTTTACATAGGTGAATGTCATGTCTATGAAAGGATTCTGAATGAAAATATATGAGAGGTTTGAACTACGTTTATTTTCTTGATGAAGTGACATAGTTTTGAGTTACAGATGTATGCTATTTTAAAATACATTCTTGTTCAAGTTCTTAGCTTGGTGTGCATAATTTATATATTAGAAGAACACATACCTGTCTGAATAGTTAGGGTGTACAATGCTGAGATCATGTAAAGACTATACATTCAAAATGTAGGAGAAATGTGATAGCATTTATATGTCCTGCATCCAAATTGCAGCTAAGCCTCAAAGATGGGATGTATTATGAGCAGTTGGGATATATATTTCACTTAAATGATAATAAGTGCTGCTGCACATCCATGATCAATTTTGCATTCCCAGTTCTGAAGTCTGGTGCCAGCACAAATAGTTACTTTTTAGCAAAATATGTTTCAGCCTGTGTCAGTCATAGGTAGTTCTATACATGTTCATCTTTCCTTCTAAAACCAGCTCTACACAGCTCTCACTTTTTTTTTTTCTTTAGTGATCAGTAACTGGTCATTTTTGTTTTGATTTTTATATTTTTTGCCATTGCTCTGTGCTTGTACTTTGAAGGCATCTTATATTATCTTGTCTTTTTAGGTGTCTTATTGCAGTCTCCTGTGCTTCTTCAGTTGCCTTTAAGTCATGGTTTTCTGATAACAGAACTAGTATTTATTAACACAGCTCAGTCACATGTGTGGCCCCATTCTAGAATCAGTGTTTATTCCACTCTAGAAAGTAATAGTGTATTAGAAGACATATCTATATGTTGATTTATGGATACTTAGATATGTTACAGGTATAATAATGACTTTTTTTTTTTAGTATTGTGGCAGTACCACTGATAAATTATTAGAATTTTTCCACAATTGGGAACTGTTACCTTTTTTTGAGCTTGTATGAACTTCTGTATTTAAATGTGGTGTTTTTCACTAGTCAGTTGGCTGCGTGATGCTTTCTCACTTTGTTATAAGCATATAAATGTACTTGGTGTTTCAGATGTATCTAAACAGTGCTAATCAGTTTCCTTAAGTGCAAAATACTGTTCTAAGATACTGTCCCTGCGTGTCCTCCCCTGCTCAGTATCAGAGCCAGGCCTATTTAGTATCTTTGTTGATGATCTGAAGCAGAGCATTGGGTGCACCCTCCAGAAGTTTGCAGACAACACTAAGTTGAGCAGGAGTGTTGATTTGCTACAGTAGGAAGGCTCTGCAGAAGGATCTGAACAGGCTGGATCCATGGGCCAAGGCCAGTTATCTGAGGTTCAGCAAGGCCAAGTGCTGGTCCTGCCCTTGGATTGCAACAATCCCGGGCAGCGTCACTGGCTTGGGGCAGAGTGGCTGGAAAGCTGCCTGGTCTCTACAGCTACCAGAAAGGTTGGGGAAAGGTGGGGGTCGGTCTCTACACCCAGCTAACTTGGGACAGTACAAGAGGAAATGGCCACAAGCTGGGCCAGGAAGGTTTAGATTTGATATAAGAAAGAATTTCTCCACTGAAAGGGTGGCTAAGCATTGGAAGTGGTGGAGTCTCATCCCTGCAAGTGTTCAAGAAATGACTGAATGTGTCACTCAGTGCTATGTTCTAGTTGACATGGTATTCAGTCAAAGGTTGTACTCGATGGTCTTGGACCTTTTTTCTAGCTCAAATTGAGTGGCTCAAATTTGGAAGAATAAATGTGTCTATGCCAGTTTTTCTGCTTTGTGCTCAGAGTACAAGGTCGTACAGCCTTAGGTAAATCTTATTTATTTCTAGTGAGACAGTCCTCGAAAGAAAGTTTTTTATAAGCGCAATTACACAAGGTATTTTTGAGACTTTAAACAGCGAATCTGAGACTTTGCTGCCTGCAAAGCATTCTTACTTTTTAGAGTTCAATTACTGCCAAGTATTAATTTATTTCTAATTTCTTTGTTCAACTGCTGCATATTTTCTTTTGTTTGTCAACTTTCCTTAGTCAAGGTAAGACAGATAAAACCCCCCAAACCACAGTCTCAATTGAAGATGGTACAGAGCACAGACATACAGAGCAAAGGCCTTATGATCATTGAGAAATATCTAATGTAATGGTATATGGCCTTGATGTGGGTGCTGCAGCAATAAAATAAATTTTAATTTCTTGGCATTAAAACATTACAGTCCATCTTTTAAATGATCCTCTATGAACCTGTTTCTCTCTGGGCTGTAACTGTCAACCTTGTGAACTGTTGAGAGGATGCAGGTGACCAGCAATTGCGCATACTCAGTTCCACCAAAATTGGCTTTTTCTTTTGATTTCCCTTAAGTGTAGGCTCTAATAATACATTAGAACTGAGGAAATGGCCTTTTCATTCTGTTTTATGATTATCAGTGTGTTTAACTGATGATTTTTTTTTTTTTTTTTTGCTTTATATTGGGGAATGCCATATCATTTTTCTTTTACTGAATGAGACTGAAGAACATTGTTTCATTTCCCTGGGAATACTGTATTTCATATAATTAAATCCATAGATTAACCCAGCAAGAACCATTAAGGAAAATATGTTGTTCCTTGTCAATAGATACTGACAAAACAGTTTTGAGGAAGCTTTTACAACTTCATTAATATGTTTTAAAAGATAGAAATAGCAGTGTGTTTGATCATGTAGAATAGCTAAAATAAATCAGTTGAAAAATGTTCTAGTTTGGATTCTTATTTTGTTCAAATGTTAAATGCAGCTTAAATTTTTAGTACAGAGATTGTCTTACTGTCATTCTTGCTTTGTTGTTAGATACCACACTGTAGTAGGTTTGCTGGAAATTAAGATACTGCTTCTAAAATATACAGTTAAAATTTTATGTTCTGTAGATTAGTGTACGTGCAGATACAGTAAAAAAATACTATTGTAAACAGCAAAAAATTAGAGGTAGAAAATAAGAATATTACTGGTCTGTGAATAAATTAGGGATTATGAGGTGGTGGTAAATAGCCTGTTTTGAAAAAGTGAATGCGAACAGAGCTGTGTATAATGAGTTCTAAGTTGGAAAAAATATATGCCCATCAACAGTATTTAATTAAATGCTGGTGTTTAATATAGAAAAATAATGGTGTATGATCTCTTACCTATAGAAATATATATATATATATAAAACCCCCATTTTGTATTGATAAAAGGAAAGTATGTTTTCCATCCCATTGTTTCATGGGTTACCTGCTACTGACTTGTAGGTTTGTGCCAAACAGATGAAGCAAAAGATTCTGTTGTGACACAGGGAGTGGCTGTACAGGGGAGTCGCAGAAGATACAGGAAATTGGTTTAAGCCTTTTTCAGCATATGCCAAGGAAGCAAACAGGATCTTTTCCCACTCTACAGGTTTTGTAGCTGAATAACTGCTAATGTTGAAAAGTATGTTACATGTTAACAGTATAAAAGGTAAACGTCTCTTCTCAGTCTTATGGGGTAGTTTTGAATACTCCTCATGTTAGTAGTATTTCTCATTTAAAGTATCTAGTGGTTTTATGTGAACTAATAATGTTTTTCGCTCTGTTATTTTGCCACTGGCCAGGGAAAATTTGCCTGTCTCCCTCTATTTCTGTGAAAGACTGACCAAAGGCAGATGTAGTATCCTACTCATTTAATGCTGCCATGTAATGTATTTTGCACACTTTACTACTAGATTTGTAAATTCCTCACAACTTAGTGGCAGGCTGTGTTAATTCATAACCTGCAAACTGCTGCCTTGTAAGTAAGTGAACTTTTCCTTAGTGGGCAAAGGTAGCAATAATATTCCAAGTGAAAGGAATGAAAATGGGTTTCTTTCTGCATTTTTTTATCACAGCTATGTAGTTGGTCCTCTCAGTGTTCATAACTTTCTCTCTTTAAGAAACAGCAGCATTTGCAATGAAATGCAATTCACTTATTTTGGCACATGAGTAAGGGTGTGACCTCTGCCCCAGCAGCTGAGGATATACAGTGGTCTTCACATCCTTAGATGCCAAACAGGAAGGGGGAAATATCAGCTTTTGCTTTCTAAGTTATGTGAAAAGTTGTAAAACATTGCAAATAAGAAATTTGCAAACAGTACTTACTTATTTTTAATTTGTCACCCATAATGGAAGCACTAGGACCTGAGCAAAGAGTGGCAAAAGTTAAAAATTTCAATTGTATCACTTACCTTATTTTCTGCTAGGATGTGACCAAGGAATTTCTTACTGGTTACTTACTAGAAGACAAAATGCTTTCCCTAAACACTTGGAGAGATATTTGACAAGATTCGCCGGAGTCTGTAAGATTCCTAAAGTAACATTTCTCAGTAAGTGGGATTGGATAGTATTTTAGCTGCTAAAATCTGGCTCTGGTACATGAGTGTTCCATATTTAGTGTCAGGTATTTTATGATCTGGTTGAAATGAGTTTATTTACATCTTTAAAATTCACAGGAACACTTCTAAGTTGACTAGAGAGCTACTTTCTTAAGTTTTTATTTTAGGAACTTCCATGAGCACTTAATGGTGTTCTCTTATACATCCTAAAAAGCTCTTCTTGCTCAACATCAGTAAAACATGTTAGTGACATGTGTCAAAAGATACAACATTTCTTTGTGTATTACTAATTGTTTGATTATATAAAAATTATGAAATGCAATGGCTGTAAAAAGCCAGTCAGTGTATGTTAAAAATGTCTGTCTTGTTTTTCACAGGCAATTGTAGTGAATATTTTTTCTGGTTTATTTTTCTTTAACTTGGCATTTTCTCTTCATGCAGTTTGCTTATTCATGTGGTATTTTTAAGTTTCTGTATCATTGACCATCTCAGTAAGTTCCATGATTGCAGTTGGCCACTAGGAGAAAGGAGGCATAAAAATGCATAGACCTTGATGCTTTTCATTGCTAGATTAGGACATAACTGTTGAGAAATCTTGAATCCTGTCTTGAATCAAGGAGTAGTTTGGTTACATTATGAGTAGCTTTAACAAAAATAACATCTACTAGGATGTATTTGTATAATGATTAAGTTTCTGAACTGAAACAAATTTCTGAAGTCGGTATATGTGCATGTAAATTTCTTTCATATTATTTTAGCAATATGTATTTTTCTACTTTTACTGTCTTTACTTTTGGTGGATCTACCCAATTTACAGTATTTTTCCCCATCTGATACAAACTACATAGGCTTGACTATAATAAAAATACATTAGAATAATCATCCAGCCCTAGTATTCACAAAGAACATGGAATTAATATGTTTATCACTGGTTTAATTACAGGTTCTGAAGTTCAGTCTTCACAAAGTCTAAGTTCAGGTATTGATTTTTAGAAGTCCTCATCTTGTTTAAAAGGGATATTTTTCTCAAAAAAAAAAAAAATCACACAGGTCATATAAAATAGCTACTAGTTATTTTCTTCAAATCTGTGCAGCACTCTTAAACTGAGACCAATTTTTTAACTGCTTCCATCTATTAAGTTGCAAACATTTAAAATCTGTGGTTTCTCTTCCATCTCATTTTCTGTTGGCACATCTGTTCTTATTTGCTTTGTAATGATAATTATGCTGTAATTCCTCTCATAATATTTTGTATTCCTTAATTTCTTCCATTTTGGGCTGCTTTCACACTAGAGTGTTCTCGGTCTCCATGGCAATGAAAGGTAGGCTGGCACATTGTTCTGAGCCTTGGTGTAAGAGATTTTTTTTCTTCCCTCTGCTTGGATAAACACCAAAATTCTGTCCATGTGACTGGCATGATGTGGCACATCTCATTATTATCTTTGTAATTAATTTTCTCCACACTGATAAACAAACAGGCAAAAACAGTATCAACAAAGTATATTATCTTTTCATAATTGATTCCAGATTTTTATCCTTGACATGCTAAAAACACAAAAATTTTCACCTTCTTGAATGAAAGTTGATGAGTAGCACTTTTTTCCCATCTTACTGTTGTCAGATACAGTTGAAAAGCTGTTTTCCAAAAATTGCTTAAGGGCCAAAGCCTTTGCAAGTACCTTTCTTAGATGCTTAGTAGACCCTTAAACCCTAGACTGTTAACTGTCTTTGTGCCCTCTGTGTCTACTTCACATCTTTCAGGACTTTGTCCTAAACGCAATACAACAATTTTTATTAGCTGCATCGTATTATTTATAGCTGCACTGTGGAAAAAAGGCAGGGAGGAGGGGAAGAGAAGAGGGGGAAAAAAAGACAAGTTGCATGAGCTCTGGTCTTTTGTGTAATAGCACATCATTTGCTACACCCACCATTCCACCCCTTGTGTGCTAAACTTACTTCATTGTAGAAGGCAGTCTGGCTGGTCAAGCACTGTAAATCCTTGGCAGGTCTCCACTGAGTATTCTTTTAAGTTGTTAGCTCTTATACCAGTTCCCAGAGATCCCCTTCACCACTTTTTTTTTTTTTTTTTTTTTTAGATACAAACTGTAGTCTCAGTGTCATATTATCAATCTCTTTCAATACACCTAGTTAAGTTCCCTCCGCCCCGTAGATGTGATCTAATCTCTCTGTCTAGTCTGTTTCTGTTCTGCCACTCTGGCTGTGCTGTGGCATTTGATGCAGAGGTCAGGGATTAAGTTTTTCCCTTGTTGTCTAGGGCTTGTGCATTAATCAACTGGGACCTGAGGGAATTGAACAGTAACTCTTCTGAACAGACATGTGAAAGTCCCATGGATAGCCTTTTACCCTCATGTATGTCATCTATTGGCATTTTTTTCTCTCCAACTGTGTTAAGACTACAGCTAGTCTAACAAATCTATTTTAAGGCCCTCCTCAGAAGTTGAATCTTGACATCATAATAGAAGGAGCATGATGAAAACTTTTCATTTCTGTTTGTAGTGAAAAGGTGATTCATTGTTTCTTGTATTCATAATGAGAAATATAGATGCACTTTTAAAGAAACAATTTTAAAATTTTTCTGGGATTTAGAAGCTTATAATGTTCATGCTTTGATATTAATTCCTTCCTTTTCAAAATGTTTTCACTATTTTCTCAGTATTTCTGAATATACACTTTATTGAGCATTTGGTATTTCTTGGCAAGCAATTCCAATCCTGTGCTATTCGAATGTACTGTTAGTAACACTGCTAATACCAAATAGACAGCATCTGCAGAAATCTTCCTGAATGACATCTGTGCAACAGAGAGAGAGGGCTGAAAAGTGGTGGCTCCTAGCCCAGCCTCATCAATGGTACTAGAAGCATGAGGCAAAGAAAGGGAGCGGGATAAACATTAAATGTGGGGTGCTCAGTGCCAGATTCACTGGAAGCAGCTATTGATTCTAATTGTGCTTTGCTGGCCCCCAGAATACAGGCCTCAGGGGTGGCATGGCCCAAGAGCTGGAGCAGTGGTGGAAGCTGACATCAGCCTCCCTGGAGGCTGGCATTCAGCAACAAACTAGTGTCCTTTCACATGTCACTCCAGCACTCCACTCGTGGGGGCTGGGTGCCAAACAAGGAAGAGTTTTGCAGCAAGACTCAGTCTTGCCTGCAGCTGTTTGTCTTTCTCTGCCAGAGGAGCAATGCTGATATTACCTCTGTGGTGGTTCGGTATTTTGGAGTTTTTCTCATGTTGGTTCTTTGAGTTACTAAACTGATTGTTAAGATGGTAATCTTAACAGTCTTGAATTCTTGATTCCTGGGAGTACTGATGTGAAGGGCCACTTCCTTTATCTGTAACTGAGGTGCTTTGTGCACTGAACTCCTTCGGCTAAAGTGGTTATATTTCTAATGGGAAACTTAATCTGAGGATATGAGGTCAAATCTGGCAATAGTCACCTTTCTGTTAGCATGTAAATATCTTCTGGACTTTTTTCTTCTAATTTCCTAAGTCTATGTAATAAATGTGATTGTTTTTTTCTTGAAACTTTGATTCACTAATGAACGGTTCCTACTCTGTGCAGTTCTCAAAAGGGGCTTTATGGGGACCATAAGAGATATTTCAGCTGGTGAGAAGAAGGAGATCCCACTGGAAAGAAAGTATTGAGCCAAAATATTTGCTAGAGAATGAGTGTCTGCCTTCCTGGAACTAGTTCTGCTTCTATATCTACTGCAGGCATGCAGCTCTATGGCATCATATAAAGGCACATATTGTCCAACAGATTCGGCAACCTGTTGAATGCATCTGGGAAAATTAGTAAAAAATGTGCTAAGGAGCACATGGCCCATCCGGGCTCCTTGCCTTCACAGGTGTCCTGAGGTACATAAGCTGCTGTGATAGTAAATCACAGGGAGTGTGGTACCTACTTTGTTCCCATGCGTGCACTATCCTGCAGTTAAGTGGCTGAAACAATACTCTATATTTATACAGCAGAGTGCTGTCATGGCATATGATAGATCAGATCTTTACGCAGGTCAGCAGAGATGAAAACCAGCATCTGATAGGCAAGTAGGTATCCACATGCTGCTGAATAACGTCTGCATCTTGTATGAAGAGTGCAGACTGGTTCAGATTTCAGGGTGAAGAAGTTCCCACTATATAAGTGTCATGTATTTTCCTGGTTCAGCTTACACTTCCACAATTATGGTTTATGTTTTGGGTTCATTAATCTGATTAGATGTGATTGGAGTATCTTAGTTATTCCGTGGATGCTGTCTGTGGCTCTCTATTTGTTTGAGAAAATGGCAGTGTTTAGGATTGGTGGATTTTCCACAATGCAGGCTTTGTTAGTGTCTCATCCTTTTATTGCTGTAACAGTTCTCCATGTGACCAGCAATTTAAGGCATTGTAGAGTAATGGCAGTGTTGCTGACATTAGACTGAAGGTCCTGGAGTAAAATAAAACTAACAAAAAATTTCTGCACACTTTTGGTGCTTTATTTCTTCAGCACTGGATAGAGGTATCGGATGACAACCCTACCACAGGTTTTTCTGTGAGACTTAGGATACAAGACACCTTACAAAGTCACTGGAAAGGTTTGGGGTTGATGAGTGAAATGCTCTGCTATTGTACAGGTGCCAAAACATGAAGGGGAGATACTTAGTGAGCTCAAGTTTGCTGCAGAAGTGAGCTTGAGGCAAACAGGGAGCTGCAGTGTGGGACAGTTGGCTCAATTCAGTTGGCTTGTTGGAGTGCAGTCTGAAAATAGCGTATCTATCAAATAGCAAAGACCTAGCCTGAAAGGGGTAAAGAGTGTTCACATTGGATAAGCAGCAGATGTGTGTACTTGAGATTCAGATACAAGAATTGGAACAGAAAGCCCATTAAGAGCTCCTTGAAATTTAAAAAAAAAAAAAAAAAAAAAAAAAGCAGCAGAATAGTCTCATAGCTAATGACAGTGAGAAAAAAAATCTGAATCTAAATTGCAGGATTTAAGTTTTGTTAGGCAGCATGTGCAGCCTGACCAGTTTTTGTTTCTGAAATTGTCAAAGACAGTTTCATAACCATCTACAAATCGATGTTGCTCTCTGTTAAAAACAAACCAAACCCCTAGGTAGGAAATGGGAGCCCAGCAGTAAAATATATTTTTTTGCGTTATGTTAAATTGTATAAAATCTGAGTGGAATTTTGTATGGGCAGAATTAAGTTTGGCCTTGAATACAGTTCAGGAAATCTTAAATCTTTTCTGATTTGGTAACTGTTAGAGGTATTGTTTCTTGAAAAGTTCTTATGAATGAAGCAGAACGTTACATTAAACAGTTGCCTATTAGACTTTTTCTAAAATTGGTATGTTGTAAGTCAAGTGGTTAACAATATGCCTGTGCTGCAGCAGTGAAATTGTACTTGGATGAAATATAATTACAAATTCAGAAAACTGTTTCAGTGGATTCTTTGTTATAAATCAGCTTTGAATTTTAGATACAAGCTTTTAATATATAGGCCATAGTAGAGCTAAAATGTTGAATGCAAAACAAGGGCTGAGTTTTCTTTATTCAACTTTTCAGGTCGACCTTGGTCTGAAAACGTTTGTAAGGCAACTGCTCTCCTTGCTCTTGGACACCTGTTGCTCTCTGAGTTGGTCATCATATCTACCATGTATCATTATTTTCTTTAGAATATATATTTCTGTTGGATAATAATTCACACAATATATGGCAACATCTAGAGGAAAAAGTTGTAGAGGAGAGTTCAGTGAAATGATATAACAAATGCTTTACAGAAGAAAGAAAAGTAATAGGATTATATTTTTCTATCTCTATTGAAAGATGAAAACTGCTGCATAACCTTTTGTTTCAGTGAGCTTTTTTTCTTTTACTGTACTTAAACGGGTATTTCTTAAAACTCATGTAGTAACTGCTTTTTAAGAACATGAGAATTTATTTAGAAGAATATTGAAGTCCAAAAACAAGCAGTGAAAGTTTTAGGGCAAAATATCTTTTTTCTTTTTTTTTTTTTTTTTCCTAACTTTTTAAAATATTTTCTGATTAAGCTGCTGTTTTGGTCACATAGCTGCTGCTTTTTTTGTTCTTTTTGTAAGGTTGTCAGATTTCCAGGTGACATAGATGTTTGGCTTTTTTACAGTAAGACCTGTTCAAGAAAAGAGAAAAAAAATACAAGTCTCACACTGCAAAGTAATTGTAGCATGAACTTAAGTTCTTAAAAACACTTCATCACTGTGACCCTGAATAAGCATAATGCTTAAACATGCATAATTTTAAGGCATTGATATTAAACTCATTGAAATCCATCATCTGTGGCTATTAGAAGTGCTTTGTGTCTTTCAGAGACACACTTGAAAGAAATACTGACATTTCACATAGTTTCAAGTGGAGCAGTAGAATGAATTTTCTATTTAAAATGTATAAATACTTTTAGCTGGAAAATGTTGGAAAAGTGGTATGGTTACTGTTACAAATTTATGACTTTATTCTGTATACTTTTACAATTCGCCCTTTAACATGCTCAGGACAAAGGCAAGGAAGTTCCTGAAGAAGTTCAGAAGACATAGGCTCTGTCCTGAGATCCTGAGACATGACCTTTTGCATTTATAGATTGCTAAAGGAGACGTTACCTAGAGATGCTGTGATGCTCCTTAGCCTTCACTGTAAACTGTATATTCATTCGTTCTGGTTTTTATATTAAAATTATGAAAATGAGGCTTTGTAAGTTATATAATGATCTTGATTACATTCTGCAGAGGATATTGAACATTATTATAATCAAACTTACTGACTGAAAATCAGGAAAGGTTTGAATGTAACAGGAAGCCATGTGATAGGATAAACAACTTTAGGAATATTTATAAAATTGTGGAACTACAATTTATTGAAGCAATTTCCTTGCTTAATCCTACAATCAGTTAACAATTGATTTGTTTGTAGCAGCACATAGAAATTTCATTTATGTATTCCATAAAGGATTTTATTTAAGTAATGGATGATTTAGAAATTATTTCTTTAGAAAAATTAGTGTTAGGTATATATGGATATATATATTGTATTTAAGATAGAAAATTCCACACCAACTGTAATCTATTCAAACCATAGTACATTTAAAAAAGAACAAAAACACACACCCACACACCCCCAAGCTACAAAGACAGCAGAGAGAGAGATGTAATGGGGAGAAGAATAAAGAATAAAATAGTGTTGTTGTGTTGTGTAGAGATCCATAGCGCCGCTTCATCTTGAATGCGCTGCACAATTCTAGTTGCCAAGAAGATGGACTTGGAAGAGATTCAGAGAAGGGTAACAAGAAAGGTATGGAGTTGCTTTGTAGACAGGAGTAAGTGAGCAAGACTTCTGGAAATGCCTGAGGGATATTATATCTGGGATCTGCGAGGTTGTCTGCAGTATAGAAATGAACAGGAATTGATTCATGTTCTGGTTGGTTTGAGACCAACTTGAGAACGTGTAATTTATACAAGCCACATGTGCACATTCTTCCTTAAGTTAAAATTCAGGCTGCTTTGCCTTGGAAGGGATTTTTGTCTCGCTCAGGATGACTGCTCTTTTGTTCTGATAGCTTTATGTTCTAGCTATTCTAATTTTTCACCATTTTAATAATAACCCCATTGTCTGAATGAGCTCATTGTCGGTGTACATTGTTGATTTAGTAGAAATGGAAAAAGCATCTACTTTGATGTTTTTTCAAAATTTGTAAGTTTTGCAACTGTAGTGTTGTTCATGGAACAGCACTGTGTTACAGCTGGTTCAGACCTGTTCAGAACACCACTGTTGGAATAACATCTTCATAGTAAACTATTAGGAGGAATAATTGGAAAATAATCATAATTTCTACTTATTTCTTGTGTGATTAACAAAAAATTGATATGTCTGGGTGGTTTTTAATACTTTAAAAAATAAAAAGACAAGTAACATACACTGATGCATAGATTGTTAATCTGTGCAGAATCAGAGTAAAGGAATCCATTTTGCACTTAGAGGTTCTGCTCATTTCTTTCACTTTCAAAGCACACATTTCCATAACTACATTTTTACTAATAAAACATCAGCAGTGAAATGTGGTTTAGTCTGCCAGCACTAGTTTTTTGTTCTTTGATTTGGGTTTTTTCTTTTCATTTGAGGTAAAACTCTATTAAAACCCAACAAGTGTTTTGTACCTGCAAAGGCATGTTTGATGCTTGATCCTTTTTAAGTTATGATTGTGTGGCTCTGATAACTGCATGAGACTCACATTTTCCCAATAGTTAATTTTTTTATAAATTGAGGTTTCTTTACTATGGTCTTTCAGCAAGTTGGATGGAACTGCAGGATTTGACAGTACACTCACTGCAGTTTGTGAAGCTTAATTTATGCAGACTTAAAGTGCTTGGTACAGTCTTTTAAGTATTTTGTTCTAGAGAATAGTGAGTTAGATTACGACATAATAATAAATAATTCCTGTCATTTGTCTGTTTCATGTACTATCTGAGATGTGCATATCAATTTACTCTTGTCTATGGATTTGTAATTTATTTCTGCAATTTATTTAATTCACGGTTTTCCTTCTTGAAATTGTATCCTAATATAGCTGATGACATAATTAGGAAGATATTTTATGTTTGTAAGATGATATGTAGAAAATCTTCCTTAATGAAAGATCTTACTAATGCAATTGAAAGCTACTTAACAAAATATCTATTTTTCAAAAATTCATGTATCATACTTTAAAATAGTTGTATTTTATTGATAGGAGCTTTGAAGCTTTACTTTTACAAAATCACCCATGGAAAATGTATTTAAGTTTTTCAATAACTTGGAAGTTAAAGTACAGGAAAACTACTGCAACATTTTAAAACCACTGTTAGAAACATTACCTGTATAAGTATTGTGACAAATACATTTTCTATTTTAAATGCGAGTAAGTAACATTTTTACTTTCTGAGTGCAAACGACCTCTGAATTATATTGTTTTATTCTGTGTGAGCAGTTTGTCCCACTATGATAACTGTAATCTTTTTCTCTCCTTTTTTTATTTTATTTTCCTGCTTGCCTTTTCTAGGAAGTAGAGGTTGGTATACATCTTCTGTCTTTCATGATACTGTGAGTTTTCGTGTATCCATTGATTCCTTACGTTTTACTAAATTTGTTTCTCCCTCCCCAGGATGATTATTTTCGTACATGGAGTCCGGGTAAACCATTTGATCAAGGTAAGACTGTGCTACTAGTTACTTAAATGTTATCCCATCCAAGTATTTATAATTGTACTCCTATACTAGAATGCTTACAGAATTCTTTCAATTTGTGTCATATTCTGTCTTCAAATGATTGATTTAGAGAGGACCAGAAATTTCATCATTTTGCATCTGTGATTTTTTCAAACTTTTATTGATTAGAGAAAGAGAGGGGAGCATTAGAAACCTTCAGAATTGCTTAAAGTTTCCCTCATAGAAACATGAGGTTTGGGAAGTTTTGTTTTATTTATACATTCAAGTAAAGAACTGATGTGTTTTGAGTAGGACATCTTAAGAAAAACAGACATGCAATCTAATATTTGTCTTTTGCAGTTAAAAAAAATTACTAAGATTTTGAAAATCTCTTTATATTAGGCACATAAAAGAATATCTAGAAAACCAACTTTAGGAATATGTTGCGTTGAAATGATCTATCTTGGGGCAAAATGCAGCTGGATCTTTGAGAACGCTACAGTACAATACTTTTAGTCAGAGAGTAATTTGAGCAAATGTAGCAAAATTTGCCATTACACGTTCCCTCCTTGGACATTAGAATTTAAGATTTACTGTCAGTATAATCCACTTCATATATGTTGTTTCAAAGTGCATGGCTCCTATTTTGAAACTACTGAGAATCTTGATACTTTTTAATTGCTATGAGAAATGCTTCAGAGAGATTTTTAGGCATCCCAATACTAAAGCTTATTGAGAACTTTTCTGAATTTGCAAACAATCTAACTAAGAAAATTGTCCAACCTTTGCAAAATGCATATTGGGTAGTTAATATTTTAAAAGCACACCTACAGACTTCAACTATCGGCAAACTGACCCACATTCAACTTTCTATTTTCATTTCCTTGTTAAATGAAAATTTACATTGAAATGGATTTGCTGAATAGTTTTATTTAGAATTTACTGTGCAACTTTGGAACTGAAAAACAAATAATACTGGTTTGTAACAGTTTTTAATAATAAAAGTATATGGAAGTTTTATTATTAAAAAAATGTTCCTAGTACCTGAATTTGTTAATCTGTCATTTAAGGACTGTTGGGGCAGGGAGTGTGGGGGGGAGGATTTACCTGCCAGTGCACTGGTTTTCATTTTTCCTGCAGGAACTGCTGCTACAGTCCTTGTATTGAATTTAGCAGTGTTATAGAATTGAGCTGTGTGTCAATAAAATTGCAGTTTCTCAAGAATTTTGTGTTTTCTAGGCTCTGATTGTCAATGGATATTCTTTGTCAGACATAGATTTGCATTCAGTTTTTATTTATTTGAGAATCTCTGAATAACATTACTGACTAGATGTGGGAGATATCCTAAAAGACAGAAGAAGGTTTCCCAGTCATTATCTTGGTTTCCAGATTGGCAGAATTGTCTTCCTTATTTTTTGGGTGTAAGAAGAAATAATTCTTTTTTGAAATGTAGAAAATATTCCTGAAAATAAAATATAACTAACTGTGGAAGTACCATTCAGGTTGCTCTCATCCAATGGCAAAAGTGATCATGTGTGCTATCTTGTTGGAAAATCCATTCATGTTTTGAAAGGGAGTCAGCTTTGCAAATGTCAGTTCTGTAGAAGTGAATGTATCGTTCATGATTTGCTGAAGAAATCAGGTTTTCTGTGATTCCCTCTCTTTGCTAATAAAAGACATACAGAAATGACAATCTCAGCATATTTTTTTTCCTCACGTAGTTTAATGAGGTAGGAGAAAGTGAGACTATAAAAACTAAGTTTTATGTGTACATTTTGATAGTCCCTGTAAATGTCGATCCAAGGTTGTGCCAAAAGCTCTGCTCCAGCTTCATTCCACTCCAGTTTTTACCCCTTCACTACTAAGTTCAAAGCAAGTAGTGTTTGACTTTTTATTAGCTTTTTCACCTCAGTAACCAGACACATAGACCTATAGGCTTGTTTTTAATATGTACTTTTTTCTTTTACCAAAGTGAACTATTCAAAGGAATAAATAGGGACACCATGAATGACATCATGAAGTGGAATCCTGTGATCTGTTGCAAACCAAGTAGTCTGTGTTAGAAGATCTTTATGAGGGTTTACCTTTCAGTCTTTCATTACTACCATTCTGGTTAGTGCAGCAGCTACTCTCTCAAGTGAGAATGTTCCATAAAAAAAAAACATTCTTCCAAATTAAAACATGAAACTCATAAGTGAAGGATAAACTTTTAAAATGCTGAGATAAAGTTACAGTAATAGATTGAAATTGTCCCATGTCTGTTGTGTTCAAGTTTGTAATAGTGCTGAAGATACAGGCAGGTATGTTTCTTGACGACAAACATAAATAATATCCCTAATTTATCTCTTTCAGGGTTTCATTTCTTTCTATTTTTTCCATCAATATTTGGCTTTTCAGAAACTTACCTATAAACTTGTGAAAGTATGGGATAAGCAAGGAATCTTTTTGCCATTAAAAGATCTGAGCTCCAGGTCTACTAGACAGGGTATTTTTTTCTGTTTACTGTGAAAGCAGTGGATTATAGGAATTACTAGTGCTTGACAAAAATATTGGTTTTTTACTTTGCTGATTTGAATTATAGCAACATTATATAAGGAAATGACAAATATATATCTGAAAGTTTCAAAATCAGTATATGAACAGAATATGAAGACCTTCAAACTGACAAAACTCCAGCTGACTATGTGTAATAGAGGTGTTATGTCTGCATTTTCAAATTGTTAGTTGCAATTTAAAAAACACTCAATCTTTATTATACCCCTTTGTGTTTTAGGCTATAGTGTAAGTCCTGGTATGCATATAACTCCTTGTTGAAATCACTGGAAGTCAGACAAATGGGTTCTCATTATTTATATTTATTATTACTTTGTGTATCTATATTCTGCTTGAAATGAAGATTTTTTTTTCAAATTATTTTTAGCCAATGACTGTAAGAATTTGCAGGTACCATTTTTGAGAAACCATTGCATGCCTTATAGGCATATCTTTGAGGTCTACACATAGTTACTTTTGGAAGATTTCTATGTCTGTTAAAGGTTTTTCAGAGATCTTTTACTGATTTATTGTAATGGATAATGTATTTTTATATTTCTTTTTCAAAATGGATCCTTAAACAGAACCAAAACATTAATGCTAATATTTTGTTGTAATATTTGAAAAGACTGTGGCTTCAGGAATTGGTAGTTGTGCATGTGATAATAAAATGAGTGTCTTGGTTTTAAGCCTTCCAGTGCCTAAAGGAGCCTACAAGAAAGCTGGAGAGAAGGGACTTTTTACAAGGACATGTGGTATAGGACAAGAGGGAATGGCCTTAAGCAGAAGGAGGGTCGGTTTAGATTAGATATTAGGAAGAAATTCTTTACTGTAAGCAGTGTGAGGCACCAGAACAGGTTGTCCCAGGGAGATTATGAACTCCACATCCCCTGAGGTGTTCAAGACGGGACTCTGAGTAACGTGATCTGGTGGATGGTTCCCTGCCCATGGCAAGGGAATTGGAACTAGAAGATATTTAAGGTCTCTTTGAACCCAAACTGTTGCATGATTCTGTGAACAGTGTTTCGATTCACTCTTCTATACTTTGGTGTGTTTTCAAAGGTCTTCTTATGTTAATATGAGAAAGTATGTCAGAATCACTCATGAAGATAGATCTGTGTAATTCCATTTGTATTAATAAGAGAGGCTATATGAAAATAGATGTCCAAGCATTCTAGGCGATTAGCCCTTACTATGAAAATGTATAATGTTATTTACTCCTGGTCTGCAAAATCTATTTTAAAAGATGGAAAAATACTATGATATGCATTGCAATCCACCAACACCATTCCTTAAAGCAACATCTGACATTTGTCCAGAGTGTACATGTTCTTACTGAACTCGTGTTTATATCATATAAGATAGAAAAACATATTTAAATAAATGTTTTGACTGTGTATTATTTACATCTATCTACCTATATACACATACCCCAAAATGTTTGTGTATCCCATAAATATATCAGTGTAACTTCTTAAATAATTATGTGGCACAGGTATTGTTGAAATAAATCTGAATTTTCTATTATCATATTTAGTTCCTGCTAAAAGGCAGGTTTTGCTCTTTGAGTGGTTTTAAAAATAAGCAAGTAGGATGTTTTATGTTTTGGACTATTCCAAGTTGACTATCCTAGTAGCTTTAGTTTATGTTTTATCAACTCTTCCTCAGATTAACCCCCGCCTACACATACAGCGTTTTCTGACACATTTACTTCATATACTACTTTTATATCAGATGAGAATACACAGGATACTTCTAGTATATTTTATTTTTAGACTACAGATGGTACCAGAGTTTGGAGGATGTAGTTATGGAATAAAATTTCATACACAAAGACACTGGTGTAATTTTTTAAAGTGGAAAGGATGTCTTCCTTTGCTCAATACCTTGGACAAACAGTGGAGTATATTCATGTAATTGAAAAAATACAAAATGACATTTCCATGGAGGATGAACACCCTGAAGGTATAGTTGGTTTGTAGATGTATTTATAGCATTTCTTGTAGACCGTTCCACTGAATTATTTTTGGCTTTTGTAGTATCAGGTTATATTAGGTGTCTGTTTACAGCAGAAGTACTGTAGATACCATTGTGCAACAGAAAGAGGTTTTGAAACTATTTCACTTGTATTAGTTTAATCTTTGCCTTTTAGCTCTGCACCTAATTCTGTAATAATTTTGGTAACTAGTGATATTCAAATGAGTGCAAACACATCTCTGTAATTTGTAAATGCATTTCTGTACTGTGAACTGAAACCATCTAGAATCATATTCAATAAAATAATTTGATTCACTCACTTGCTAGCCCCAGGAAGTCGTAAGAGACTTTAATGATGATCCATTAGTTGAAGACTCTGAAAACGGTTGTGTAGATTTAACTTTGCTGCATTTGATACGTGCACTCATGATCTGTTTTTTATAACAGAACTACTGATGATTTAAACTAGTAGTATGTATCCATCACTTTCAAGATAAGTTGCAGTACTTTGCAATAAAAATGTATCACATGGAACTTTAAAGTGTTGGCTCAAATAAAGAAATGGTGTCTCTTTAGGAGGACTATGAATTTCAAAAAGAACAGAACTGAAAAGCTGTTAAAATATTTCATGCTTATTTACTATTAAGACTAAATTATGTTTAATATCTTGAACAGTTTCCAGTTTCAGTTATTTAGGTACATTTAGGAATCCTGCTCAGTAATGAAATACACTAAATCCTGTGTTAAACAGAAGCTGCTTTATGATACTTTCAGACAGCCCTTGCTGGAAAAGATCTTTTGTGGATGTTTTAGGAACCCTTTCATGGTCCTTTTCCTTAATTATCTGATGTTGTGCCTTAGTGATTCTTTTATTATTTCTCTTTTACAGATTTATCTACTGTGGTAACACCATGAAAGAGCCTTGTCCTATACACAGATTAGGCTCCTAACTCAGGTTCGCTGGGTACTACACATCTTCTCAAGTTAGAGCTCTCAAATTGTTTCAGTATTTATGTAGAATCATTGAATGAATTCTAAATTTTGTAACTATTTTCAAAGGAGACTATAGAAGATATTTTTATTGAGGCTAAACCCAGCACATAATATGAGATTTTACTTGGTTTCAGTATCAGTTTAAGTACTTGCTCCTACTGTCCTGACACATTGTCTTTATGCTTTGATGTTAGGTCTGTAGAGTCACCAAATCTTGAAGTGGTATAAGATAAAAAGTTTATTTTTTCTTTGTTTATTTTAACATGACCAAATTCTGGATTCTGGTAGCCATTCAGACCCACAAATAGTTACGTCAGAAAAGGGGAGATGTGACAGAAGATGACAGCAACTGGCTAGAGGTACAGCATCAGAGCTATGGCCTAATGAAGTTTATAAGTTTGCTACAGAAATTAAATAAGACCAGTAAAAAACTAATGGATATAGTTATTAAGAATATGAAATTGGAAATCTCATTTTACTGTTTAGCAGTGCGGAGAAAAGAAATAGCCTAATAAATTCATCAAAAAACCCAAACAACAAACAAGGACTTTAAAGAGGAAAAAAAGCCAGTGCGTAACTTTTCTTGAATAGAGGAATGATATTTTAAATGTTGAAAGTTGCCTTTTTGACCCATTTTTTAATTTAAATTCCTCATATTTTAAAGCCTGATTATCTTCTGTAAAATTGTAATTGTAAAGAATGTAAAGACATACTCATTAAAAATTCACTGTAATGTGAACTTCTTTTTATGCAAATTTTTTACATTTTTCTGTGCTGTGACAGGTATTGGTAACTGTGACTTGGAACACAGGTGCATACTCAAAAGTGACTGAAATTGTAGATTTATTGCAAGCTGATAACTTCAGAACATCTGTACTTCTGTCTGTATTTCCAAATTACAGGGTTCTCTCTGAGTTCTCTCAATCTGGAGATCAGAAGTGTGTCACAAAAACATGAGTCTAGCAATCTAAAAGAAAGCCTGGAAGAAACATTAAAAGTGAGTTTTTAAGGGACTAGGTCTTCACATTCTTTACATTTATATTTTTACAGAAGATAAATTCTTATGTTTTGGTTTCTCTGTTTTATTTTGCTTTTTTTTTTCCTAACAGCCTCTTGGAGCTTTTAGAGGTTTGGTATATTTGTGGTTGTTAGGTTGTAACAGTGAAATTATCTTTAAATACTTTAAAACTGATGCATTTGAGGTTTGTCTTCAATTTCAGTGTAGTAAGCTCAAAGAGGTTTTCATGGATGGTTTGTCTGAGTTAAGATGTATACAAAAGCTTAACTGACTAAAAAATGAATGTGCTCTATATATTGTTTGCCATATATGGTTTCACTTTTGTGTATTCTTTACAGAAGGTATTTTGTGTGAAGATTCTCATTCTGTTTTATCACAAGTACATTTCCTGGTAATTTTTGTTATTCTAAGCTTCTTCTAAATACAGATATATTTCCGATGTATTAGATACTTTACATGAATGGCCTACTGGATTCTGGTTTAATTGGTTTAAAAAATTTAAAAGCTGAAGTTGATTACAATAAAATGAAGTTCTGAATAAAATACCTTCTTTAACGTAAAAATACATAGTTAAATACAGAAATTAAAGTTCTTCAAGGGACAGAAATAGAATCATAGAATCGTTAGGGTTGGGAAAGGCTTCAAATATCATCAAGTCCAACTGTTAACTGGGACTGCCAAGCCCATCACTGAGCCATGTCCCTAAGTGCCCTCATCTACACATCTTTTAAATGCCTGTAGAGATGATGGCTTAACCACTTCCCTGGGCAGCCTGTTCCAATATTTGAAAACCCTTTCAGGGAAAATTTTTTTCCTAATATCCAATCTAAAACCTCCCTGGTCCAACTTTAAGCCATTGCCTTTTTGTCCTCTCACTTGTTCGTTGGGAGGAAAGACCAACCCTCCATGCAACTACAACCTCCTTTCAGGTAGTTGTAGGGAGTGATAAGGTCCCCTTTGAGCCTCCTTTTCCCCAGGCTAAAGAGCCCCAGCTCCCTCAGCAGCATCTCATTAGATTTGTGTTTCACACTCTCCCCAGCTTCATTGCTATTCTGTGGACTCACTCCAGCACCTCAGTGTCTTTCTTACAGTGAGTGAGGCCCAAAACTGAACATGATATTCGAGGTGTGGCCTCACCAGTGCTAAATCTTATAGCACATTGTTATGAAAGAATTGATGCCTCCAGATCCTGTACTCCTGTGAACACACAGAAGACACACTGGGGTCTGGAGGCATCAGAATAGTCATCTTGGCATGTTAGATAGTAGTGGGAGATTTTTCAGGAAGATGCACTGCTACTGTTACAGGTCTGCAGATGTTTCTTTCCCCTAGTTGCTTAAACTGAAGAACCCAGAAGTCAGTTCTGACACAGCCAGCACATCTATCTAAATTATGATCTAGTGTATTTAGGAAAGGATAATACAATGCATAACTTTTTGCTAGTGATATATTACTATTGTGAGTGTTAAAGTAGTCTTAAGGTGTTATTTTTTCTGCCAAATTAAGTAGGTAGACATTGTGATTCAAAAATAAAAAGCAAAAGTGTTTCACTAAAGTGCTGAAAATGTAAAGGATGTCAGCCAAGTATGCACTTGCATTTCTACTTGTCATAGCAGGTTTGGATATCTTTGTGGAATATTTGAGAGTTTCTTATTATAGTTAGAAGAAATTTGATATAGTTGTCACCCACAGCAGTCTGAGCCCCAAATAACTATGTTCTTTAGTAATTTAAATAAACAGGATTTTTTCTGAATTTTCACAGCATGTCCCCCCACACAAGGGGGACATTTGACTTTGGCTATGTGGAGTTTCTTATTTGCATCTCTTTTTGAGGTACGGGTAACCTATTCTCCTGTAAAGTTTCAAGGAAAAACACAAAATAATGGGAATCTGTCATGACACGGAAAGATGAGAAACTCAATATGAGGATCATCAACTAACAATTTATTAATTATTACATACTCTTTTTATGCAGTTCAGATAATTAGCTCATACATATTATAAAACTAAAGCTGATGACCTTTAGGTGTCTTCGGGTATTGTGTGGTTTATCAAAGCAGAAAATATGAGGCATTCACTTTAAGGGATCTGTCTGCCTAGGGTTATAGACAAGGTGTTTGACGTAATCATTAATATTTAGGTAAACCCTTCAGATAATTAATTTTTTTTTCTCCCTCTGTTATCAAAAATGAAAACGTTGTAAGCAAAGAAGTCAGACTTCCCTTTTAAACTAGAGGAATTAAATTACTCATGGGATACACAAAGCATAGCTGAAGTTTCAGTAAGTGCAAACACAATGCCTAGCTAGTTCTTATTTTCCTATCAGAAGTGAATCAGACCTCTGGGGGAAGGAAAGAGAGTTGGTCTGAAAACTTTTTCCTTAACCTTTTTTCCCTTTTCATTTTACTAGGAGTGAGGAGTGGAAAATTAGATACATGTCAGAATGTACTCAGAAGACTGTGGAATAATGATCATTTACTGTGGTTTCTGTCATGGAGCTCCCATTAAGAGTATTCCTGTGTTACGTTGTGCTAGTCTTTATTTCCTTTTATATTCCCAATAAAAATTATGTTCTGGCTGATGTCAGTTTTTGGGAATGCTAGCTGTAAGTTAACTCACAGAGGAGATGATGGGAAGCTTTTCTTAATTGCTTTTCCAAATTTGATTTGTAAATTAATAGATCCATTAGTTATAATTGAATCAATTTTTTTAATATTAATTGCTTCCTTAGCATGTGAGAAGAACAAATCCATATTCATATATAAAAGAGCAACTTACTTGTCATTTACAATGTGAGTTCTTAGAGAAACAGAAGATGTTAAAAAGCTTTTTATGCTTTTGAAGTGTATTTTGTGACAGTGGTATTTTTCTACTCATTGAAATTTAATTAACATGACATTTCTTATTGTTGTAGCCAGATATATGAACAAATGTAAAGTAGGCATGTAGGCAGATAACCTATTGCAAGCTTACTTTCCTGAATATTGGAAGAAGCTATGTAAAGCTGAACATTATCAAATTGCTGAAGCTAAGATCAGGCCTGCATCTTTAGAAGCTGTTTGTGTGACATTCTAGGAAGTCAGCTGATACATTAGTAAAGAGATTATTTTTGGCAAGCCTTAATAAAGACGTGATTTCCGACCAGGTCTTGCATAAATATATTGCTTATGTCTGGAGTCTTGTCACCTTAGTGAAAGCCTCCACCTATGTTCAATAGCAATGAATTGTGCTGTGCAACTGATGTTTTTACTTCAGTTATGGGGAGGGGGAAGGCCCCTAACTTTCATAATTATGATGATATTTTAGTAAATGTGAATTGGATGAAAAGTCAGATTGATGCCTCTTTCATGCTGAAGACAATAGCTGTGAGAAATACATCAATCTCACAGTGGGATTTTGACATTTGTTATGTTTTTTGTTGTGACCATTGTACTGTTTCAAAGCTGCTTATTTTAGCAGAAATGGAAATAAATGTGTGGTGCTGTCAGTGCAAGTCTGCATGCTCTGGGTGAGCTGAGGTACAGCAGGCACATTTTGTCAGGGATAGCCAGAAGATGCAGTAAAGAAGCTAAGACCATATAACTGAGTTATATACTTAGAGGAAATCAATTGTACTTTTCCTGGAATAAATTTATGCATTTCCGTAGTAGTTGAAGATCAGACATATATATGTCCCTGCATTGTAAGGTAAGTCCAGTTCTTCCCCAGCATGAGGAACTTCAGACTGTGGCTTTGAAAAATGCCCTTATTTCTCATAAAAATTTTCCGGTTTTCTGTTCCAAGTATCAAGTAAAATGGGCTTTAAAAAAGAAAAATGGAATCCATTTCCTTGCTTTCAGAAATATTTAATTTTTTTTAGTCCTTTCAAAGCTGGGAAAATCGCTAATGCACTTTGTAAGTTTACCATTTTTAAAAAACAGGTTAAAAATTAAAAATGTCAGATTGTGTAAAATAGATTGACAAAATATAGTACTATGTACTTTATAGTATAGAGTTGACTACACCATGTGATGCTCTAAGAAAAGAAAGATGCTGTGATGCTCTAAGAAAAGAAAGACTTACACTGCTTTTCACAGTTTCTAGAAACATTTCTTTCTGTGTTTTATCCTCTGTTTTGCTAAGTGTTAGTCCAGGCAGCCATTGACCATTCAGTTAGTTAACTTTTTCACCTTTCAAAAATCTACATTTTTATGTCAGTGATTTACTTGGTCTCTCCCATGCTGTTAGAAGACGGTTTCACCAAAACCATGATTGGAAAGAGGGGTGCCATGTGTCACAGATAAGATGAGGGAAAAGGACTTGTGTGGGGAGTTCATAGCTGACAGAGAACAAGTCCAGAAAGTCATGCAGTGATAATGTGAGTTCGTGTCAATGGCAAGACCATGAGTGTTGAAAATGCCTTTGCATATAAAGATGGTGTTGTGCTTTTGGCACCTCTGGCTCTGCTGGCTTGCTCACCCTGCTTAGACAGTAGCTCCAGACAGTCCCATAGCCCTGCTTGCTGTATAATGAGTATATACCTCATTTGAGGTGATCAGAGTTACAAGCAGGACTACTGAGTCAGCAGATACTAGAAGATTACACTGGTACTGTAAAAACTGATTGTGTGTCCTGGTTTCCCTTTGATACCCACCTTCGTATGTCCTAAAGACAAGATGTGAAAGTACCATCTCTTGCATGCAAAGTTGGGTTCTGGCCATAACATTTTGCTGAAATGTAACATATTGCCGAAACCATATTTTTTTGTTTGCTAAATTTTGATGGAATCATCAAAACACACTGTCAGAGTCCCAAGAACTTGGGAAAAGAAATAACCTTTACAATGGGAATTGTTAAATCACCTCTCCCATTCACCCTTTTTCCTGAAACCTATTTTCTACTTGACACCAAACTCAACATCCTTATGTGATTCCAGATTTTGCTTGCTCATGTTTTTTTATTTCATTGACCTATTCAGTTTTGCAGAACACTTACCTGAAGATAGGCCATATTACAGTATTACAGACCCTAGTGTCTCCATCAGGGAGCGTTCTGAGAAGAGGTACTAGGACCAGTACCTTAAATGATTATCTGTTCATGCTTACTAAGGTCTGGCATTACATTCTGCCTGCCTTTAAGCAGAGAAAGCATTTGGTGTGGAATCTAGAGTGGACTGGAGAAGGATACTCTCGTTAATTTTGACTCCAGCTCTGTTACCCGAGTTCAGTCTTTTTTTTTTTTGCTGTACTTGCTTCCTATTTGTATAGAGTTGTTGTAATCAGATTTATTCTGGTTTACTTGTTGTGGTTTTATGGCTGGCTTGCTGTAGAAGTAAAAAGAAGAATACATTCTTTCATATGTCTTGTGCTGTAATTAACAAAATACTTTTTTCTGTTTTTATTGAAGAATTATTATAATTAGGATTCCATCACTTTCCTGCTTTGTTGATAATATAGTGCATTTGTTTTGCTCAGCTGAATATATTAGGAAGAAGTAAAACAGAAGAAATCACTGCTCAGAGTGTATTTAATCATTCTCAGCACTACAAAGTCATAGGTCAAAACTGCAACTAATGATCAACTTGTGTTATGGATTTGGCTAGGCCTAAATGTTTTTGTTTTCATAGGCCTTAGATTACCAGCAGACTTGAGCTGGGTCAGACCAGCTGGCAGCTGACTGCTACTGACCATTGGTATTCCATACCATATTCTGACATCATCTCAAGTATAAAAGTGAGTTTAGGAGGTGCCTGGGCCAGTTCCTTCATGGCTGTGGTCCTGGTAGGATGCACTGTGCTGTCCGAGGAGGGACAGGAGGACTAGCCCAGTGCCGGCTTACCACCATGTTGTCTTAGGGAAGGAAAATGTTTATTATTAGTTTTCTGTCTGCTTGGGTTTGTTTCTGGGGAGGTTGAGCTCTTTTGGGGTGCTTTATGGATCTGGAGTGATGGGATCTGTTTTCTGAGAGGTAGAAAATTGTTATATTTAACTTTTATAGGTGTGTGTAGTTTATTTTTAATTTTCTCATTTCTGTATAAATATATAAACCTGTTTCCAGGGGTTTTCTCCCTTTTCTCAGCGGAGCGAGGGTGGCACTCTGTGATTAGGTAGTTGGCATTTTGCCAGCTCAACTGAACACGCTTGGTTCTTGTTTTCTGGGTACATGCACAGTTAGGAGTCATATTAATACTATCTGGCATGTCAAATAAAGATGCCATTAAAAGCTTATTTTTGATTATGAAGAAGAGAGAAACAGAAAAATTTCTTTTGGAAAATACATATGCAAATATATGCTCTCAGGCACAGGGTGTGATTCTTGGATTTCAGGATAAGCGTTTGAGTCAATGATCATCCTTCCGACTCATAATATTCTGTGATACTTATAAGCAGATGTAAAAAAAAGGAATTCTCTGAAATATAACTGAATACTGTAGAGTAATATGCTAAAGTGAAAAACACAGGAAAAGGGAATTCTGATTGTTCATACCTTTCTTCCCTGATAAAAAATGGATTCCAAGAGGGATAAAAAGACCAGCTTTGGAATATATAGATGTACCTGAAATACACCATGATGATTGGAGAAGGAAGAAGTTGATTGTTTCTAGTGAGAGCTTAAATCAGCAGTCACTTTTCTATATTATTGTCATGTGGGCATGGCTACTGAAGAAAAATGCAAATTTAGTGATAAGCAACAGGCTTCTCTAGTATGATCAGAAATCACTGTTTGCACCTGAAATTGTACTTCAGATATTAGTATGGATAATGCCTAAAGGACCAGCTACAAAAAAAGTCCCCAAAACGTGTAAAGAACAAGTAGATTCCTGGTAGAAGATACAGTTTATATCTAATGATGGAGTCATATAAATCACTCACTTGCATATTTTAGTTTACTTTTACTAAAATCTCATCTGAGTTAGTAATTTATGACTAAATTCAGTGCTATTGTTCACCACTTGAGTAGGAATAACCCAGTTGTGTCTCAATAAACAGTCAAGGGAAAATGCTTTCCAAGTTGGAAGTACCAGTATTTGGGGTTTACAGTCAGAAAGAGGCAATTGTTAGAAGAATGTAGCAGTGAGTGCTTTGTTCTGTACACAACAGCTGCTTTTCCTGGTGACAATCAGCGACTTTCAGTCTGGCATGCTGTACAAGCAGCCTGCCAACCCCCTCCACGAACTTGGTGGGTTTTATGTGTAATGTTTCATGTCTTAATTGCATGTTCCTAGATAATTGTTAACAACTTTCTTAAACTATCTTTAACTTTAGATCCGGCGAAAGATCCATGTTTGAAGATGAAATGTAGTCGCCATAAAGTTTGTGTTGCACAGGATCAACAAACTGCTGTTTGCATTAGTCACCGAAGGCTCACCCACAGGTAAATACTTCAACAGTTAATCCTGTAGTTGTCTTTATAGTGTTCATGACAGACTTGTAAACCATAAATCATTATAATTAGTTTAGTTACTTAACAACATATGAGCAGAGTAGATGTGAATTTTAGCAGTAATTATGTATGCATAATTTGATAATAATGTTTAATATTTGATATTTTTGATAGGCTGATAAACTAGAAGGTGTGCATATTTAAATATTGAAAGCTGCTGGTACAAATACATTTAGGGCAATACCCACTGTGCCAGTAGGAAAGGAGTAAAATGATTATGATAATGTCCTTCTGCTTTACATTACTTTGCCATCATCACTTCTTAAATGAAGCTCGTGAACTCAAACCTGCCTGTTAAAATGTAGGTAACAGCCTGATACAGGGTAAGTTGTTGGAAGTT
Organism: Hafferia zeledoni; assembly: GCA_035583235.1. Classification (NCBI taxonomy): domain Eukaryota; kingdom Metazoa; phylum Chordata; class Aves; order Passeriformes; family Thamnophilidae; genus Hafferia; species Hafferia zeledoni. The sequence goes on along the minus strand of JAWWEV010000134.1, from coordinate 33,913,725 downwards.
GGTTAGGGTTTTTTTTCCCTTTTTTTCTCTTCTGTGCATTCCAATTTTATTTGCACGCTGGACTGGTTAAATATAGAGGAAAATACATGATGAATTTATAGACTTTTGTGGCTTGATCTGGGGCAGAAATATGAATATGTAGGGTCTGAACCACACACTTAGTTGTGTCACTGTTGTTGTGTGCTGAGGAGACGGAGTCAAGTTGCATTTTGGCTTGAGATTGTTAGTTTTCTACACACTTCATTGTGGGAAATGAGACATAGTAGAATGGCTAAATTTCACTAGCTTGATTTAACTGTCTGTTAAAGTGCTTTGCTCAGTTGGGTCTGAAAAGAGCTAAGGAAGATAAAAGACTTCCTTGTCTTTTGGAAGAGGATCATTTCAAGTACGGTTTCATGAATGATATAAGAAATGTCGTTCTGAGTGTCTAGAAGTTAAATACATCCATCTGGAGCTTTTCAAACAAGCAAGATAGTACATAGTGAAAGGAAAAGTTTAAACTGTTCTTGATCTGCAGCTGCAGTTAATAACAAAAAACTGCAACAGTACGTGCAGAGTTACACTGTTTATGTTAAGCAAACTCAGTGCAGAACTAGATATTTTAGTTTGATAAAGTACTGTATAAGGTGCAAGAATTATCAGACAAAGCTAGGTAGTCTAATTTTAACTGCATGCAAAGTGTCAGGAATATGTCAGTGTTAACTGTCAAAAGAATACAGTGTTTTGAAATTTCTAAGAGGTGTTACACATGGTGGAAAAAAATGACATCTTCAAGTTAAGTATACTTGCAGTAGATAAAGATGGAAAAATTTTTTAGCTTAGATTAGGATGTGTACTATAGTTGAATTAAGAAACTTTTTGACATCATTCTTCATCCCTGTATTATTCCTCCCACGGCCATTGGTACTCTTTTAGAAAAGTAATATTTTAAGTGGTAAAACTCGTCTGAATATAATATAATATAATCAATAATGAGAAACTTTGGAGTGGCAGCGACTTGCTGTAAGTTTAGTCTTGCAAGCTAGATGAAGCCAGGACAGGGGTTTCCCAACTTTAGATCCCTGTTCCTCCAGATTACAACATACAAGGAGAAGTCATTTGCTTTGTGATTTCTTCCTAAAAAGGTTTTCTTCATGCTGTCTCTGACCTTTATGTAATGTGGTGGGCTATGAGTATGAATAGCATGTACACAAGCAGTCATGTCTGCTGGCTCTCTTTACTACTATTAATTTCTTTTGCCCAACATGTTATTCCTTTGCTGATATCTACAATTTGCAGATTAATTTTCAACAGAGTCATTTGGTTTTCAGAATTCCCAAAGGACTAGTCCACTCTTTATAAGTTGTGGTAAAAATTTGATGAGAAAGATTATCATCTGTCAAGTTATATTATCTACTTCTATCCATTTCTATTATATCAGTTTTGTGTAATCTGTTGGGAATAAATATTTGAAAAATTTCATCCCAGTAATATTTTCATTTTGCTTAGTGTTTGTGTGCATGTTGTGTTTTTCAAAGACTGGATAATATGAATAAGTAAGAAAGGGCAGTTGAGATGTTTTCTAGAAAAACAGTTGAGAGCTTTTTCATAAATTACTGGAAACTCTTCGTAAAGAACTCCCCCACAGATTTCAATTTGGACATATTTGCTATATTGATCCGTGGGTGTTCCAGAGATTATTCCCAAAACACAGGAAAACTGGTTTTAAGCATGAGAATTGACACAATGGCAAAGACGATCCTCAAGAGACAGTCAGGGAAGAGGAGACTTTGAATACCTGCAAGATAAATAAAAAGTTTATGGGCATGTTTGCACTACCTCAGGGAAAAAAGCATGAAATACAGTTATAGCTGAATAGATTTTTCTGTACTGTCATCAAGTTGAAATGCTCAGATTTATAGTTAAGTTCTCTATTATTAGAAGCAGCATTCCCAAGCAGCCCTATTGCCTAGTTCATAAACTTCATATAAATTCTGTTGCCTTTTTTTAGGTAATAGCACAAACAGAGAGGCTGATAATCAGTAAACTGATAATTGTATCAAATGGAGGAACTGATGTAGTAATTTCTTTTGTTGTTTGTAAGAAATCAACTTGCAGAAAAACCACATAGGCATGGACACTCTGTTACTCAGTCCATGCTCCCATATGTTCTTACCTGTACAGTACAATTTCCAAACTATTGTAGCCTTATATGCATTACTGAGGGCACCTCAGTACTGTACAATGAAGCATGGGTGGATATCCCAGCCATCTGCAAGGCTGTTAGTGACATGATATGACAAAGTCCCAGCAGGATTAATTAAGATGTACAGCACACTTTAGTGATGATTCCACTTGTGCTATCAGAACTATAAAAATTCTCTTAGCTTGGAGATCTCAGTCCTGTGATCTTGCTGCAGTGTACTTTCCTTTGAATGGTTTCAAAACCAGGTACTGCATCTCACTGCCCTTTTCATGGAATTATATGTCAGACAAGCCTATGGTTTTGCTGTTTCCTCAGTTTCCATGGCAGCTGAGATCATAGTTTTCCTTCTGTCTGATCTCAAGGCCCATTTGCTTTTCTGGTAGTCGGCCAAGATGGCAAGTTCTCTTTGAGCACACTTCTGCTGTGCCACAGCATCCCCAGACAAGAGCTTCCTTTATGTACTGTCCTGGAAAGACTGAATAGTATTTGACAAAAAGGTGAAATAAGTGTTGTAGATCAATGATCATGAGAGTAATTTGGAGTACCAGAGCTTTAGAAATGGTGGGGGACATGCTTAAAGGGACAAATTTTTTGTTGGTAGCAGATAACATTTGCATCTTTGCTGGCTCTAACTGTGGTGGAAGTTGTGTTCTGTGTGCTGCGCTCTTAGCACTCTTCTTTCATCCTGTGAAAGAAAGAGGATGTGCTTGAGGAGGGAAAAACATGCTCTTTCTCTATAGATACTTATATAAATCTATTTATCCAAGTACTTCGTTGTGGATTGCTGTGGGAAGGAAGTAGTTGCCTGCGCTAGAATGTGTCATAAACAGGTAATTCAAAGTATGTGTAAGATAGAATTTTTCATTGATTCTTTCAAATTTTGGAGTTTGTAATTAACTTTTCCTTTTGGTTAAATGGCAGTTTATTTTTATTGGTTAAGTGCTAGGCTTCATGGGAAAAAACAACCCCAAACTCTAAAGACTTCGTACATGAAATAATAAAATGCCTTGAAGTATACTTGTGCAATTACAAATAGAACTTGTAGAGTATCAGAATAAAGTATTATGAATACTGGGATGCATTCATATGAGTGTTAAAGTCACAGGCAAGATATTCATCATACTAAGAGAAGTTGTCTACTCATTTTAGTTTTCAGTCTCTTCACTCTCAAGAGATTTGATTATTTGCATCTCCAGTGCTGAAAATCTCTGGCAACTGTGAGTTCACACGTGTGAGCTTGGGGAGGAGGAAAGAGGTTAGGAGTGTTCAACCAAAAGAGAACTGAACAGGAAATAAAACGGGATGAGTCAAAGGAGGAATGCTGAAGGTGGTAATGGATATTTCATAATACTTGCAGTGGAATGTGTACTTTTTCTATACACAGAGCATATGTACTTCTTGTTGTCATTCTGAGCAAAGAAAGAAAGGATATGTGCTGACACCACAGCGTGTAGGAGCTCATTAAGGTCGTGGAAGCTGGTAGCTAACCAGGCTGAGAAAAGTGGGAAAGTTAGTCCAACAGTGAGCTATCACAGATTTACAGGTCACAGTGAACTGTGTGTCAACTTCCTCTTAGATTTGTAACAGATGATTATAATATTCATTGATGCATAGTGTAATTTTCACTATAACTAATATTCAGTAAATCATAGGCTATACAAAACTAAGCAGTGTAAAGGTGAAGTTCAAAGGAAGCAGTTTAGCTGCAAGTGAAGAGCAGGACTCTAGAAAACTTGAAAAAAAAATGGAGAAGGGTTTGTCACCTATCAGAGAATTTTAATGTAGGCATAGCAGTAAACATGGAACAGTGCCTGTGGTTTCAGTTGAGTTACTTTTACTAGAATTCTTTTTCAGTACTCCATGATTGTCAAAAATATTTAAGCCTAACACTTAAAGGTGAAAGAAAAGAGAAGAGGTGAGAGTTCTTCTGCTTCAAAATTTCTCTTTGCTTTTATCTCAAACCAGCTGAAGGGGACAATTTACACGTGAGAGTAATTCAGTTGCAACTCCAGTTGTTGCACAATGTGTTCCAAGATCTGACTGCTTTTGGCATGAAACTGGTGAAGACTCACTGAGTAACATTTAGAAACTTGGTTTGTGTATAAGTTCTGAAAATGAAGAAATTGAAAAACATGTTTGGAACAAAGATCATCCTCCAAGTCAATCCCAGTGTCTTCGATATATTAGAACCTAGTGACTAATCTGGTACTTACTGAACCTAGTGGAATCTGATAAAACAGCCTATTTTTCTTCTTCAGGAAGTAGAAGAAAAGTACTGTGCAAAATTTATTCGATACATTAAATCAATCAATCCTTAGAGGCATTAAATTATTCAATGCATTAAAGGTGTGTGCAATTTTTCTAGGTCTGCCTCTTTCATGCATTCCCCATCAGACATAATGTCCCCTACCCCATTGTGAAGGTCCTGTTATGCTCTTATGAGTTTACGTAAAATGTGCAGATTAACACAACAGTTCCCTGCTATGGCAGAGATTGCATGTGTCTGCCATGTTATATCCATTGCATGTTAAGATGGAATAGGAATGTTTAAAGATTTGACAGCTCTTACTTGTATAAGGACATTGAACTTCCTTTTTCTTTCTGTTGGATTTTTTACCTTCTCCAGTCATTTATTCTTAAATTTCAGAGTAGAAGCAATTGTAACGCAATTCAGGCATTTCAGATCCAGTTTTTATTTCATGTATTAGGTATAAAAAATCTCTAGGGAATTACTTAGAAACAAAAGATCATTCCTTTTGTAGAATTATCTCTTCAGTTATGATTTATTTTCCTTCTCTTTTCTGATTATACCTTTTATGCCTTAAAGTCATGTATAGTCCCTTCTCTGTCTTGTTTTTGTCCTTTTTTTCTTTATAACAGCTTATACCAATGTACTTTTAATAATATAGGGAAGGTGTTCTTAAGAGGAATATAATTGCCTTGTACAGAATTACACATCTTTTTGTATGTTCTTTACAAGTAACTGATTCCCAGAAGTATTAACAGCAACAGATTCAGATGATCCTAGCAATTCTAAAAATTCCCACCCTATTTTATTCAGGTTGAGGTAGGATAGGTGACTTAATCATGGTAAAAACATTTCAGTTACAGATCAAGATCACCTGGGAAGTGACAAGAATTCACTAGTCATGAATAGAGAGTCATAATATGAAACATTTACCTAGAAAGTAAGAAACAAAATATTATAGTGGATCTTTTCCTGCCGTAGCTCCACAAGGCAGGTTCCAAAGAAGCATGCAGACTGGAGTTCTGTAAGATGCACAGCTGTGTAGAAGGTGAGCAGTAGAGAGAGCCTAATGATACAGAATCCACTCTCTAAGAGTTAGTGACTCCTAAGAGTTCTGTGAAATGAAGTTAGGTTTAGTGACAATCGTTCTCTGCCCCAAGTCTGTGTGGAATAGGACCTGAATTTAGGGATTAATAAAAATTTTCTAATATTTTTGCCTGTGGGCACAGTCTTCAAGTTTCACAGTTTCACTACTAAAGTGTATTAAAGAGAGTTCACTTTATTATAGACTCACAGAAGCTGATAGTGGTAAAGATGTTACATCACCTAATCTGATTTATTAAGGTAGAGGAGTTGGATAGCTTGATAGATTCTGTGTTAGCACTTAATCTTGTTACAATTTCCTTTAGGGTTTTGAGTTAAATGACATTTTGAAGTGCTGATTTTGTCCAAATAATTGGTCCTCTAGACCATTATCTTGCCTGGGACTCAAGCCCTCTACGGTTTCTCTGAAAAATGTGGAAAACTAGTCTAAATACATCTTTATATGTGGTAGATCAACTGAAATTCTTCCCTTGGTGTGTACACCTTGGTATTATAACTTTAGGGAAATGGTCCATCTCAGCTTGGAAGTGATGAGTGTTGGGTTCTGAAGCATGAAGTGGATTAACCCACATGATGTGACAGAAGCTGAGAGTAACACAGATTGCACTGAGAAAGCAAGCCAAAACCTCTTCTGTTTCCATGGATGTGGGTACTGCCTGTATGAGGTTATTCCCCCAAGCATAAAAAGTGGTGAAATCCAAAGATGTGAGAGGACTGTTTGGTAAGAAATGTGTGTACATATGTAATGCACACATGTGCATGCATGGATGTACATACATACATATGAATAAATAAGTACACATGCATATATATCCTTTTTGTTCATATTGTATGGATACACATATCACAGATTCCCAAAACATCGTACTTTGAAATATGAGATGTTTTGTTACCACACTTGCTTTACAATAAAAGAAAGAGGCTTTTCGATTTAGACTTGTTACCATTAAGATTTTGATTAAAAAAAAAGCTGTAATTACAAATCTGTAGTTACATTAAGTAGTCCACGCAGTTTTTGAAAGCTTTATAGCTTTTCTTTAGCTGCTACAATGCTTTCTTATGATTAAAAAAAAAAACAACAAACCAAAAAAACCCCAAACAAAACCAAACAACAAAAACCCTTCTAAAAACTTAAGCAAAACCAAGGACTTCCTTTGGGCAGATTTTGTGGAAGATGCAAATACCACTATTTAGGATGTCATCATTTCACATTATAATGCTGCTGAAGAAGGCCAGCTGGTGCAGTTAAGGTCCTTATTGGAAATTTTAGTCTGATTCATTACTGTGATTTGTAGTTGTACCGAGAAACACTTAATCATTCTTATCCTCCAAGCTCTATTGAATCTACTGAAGGCTTTCTGGTTCTTTGCATAATTTGTGCTGCCAGTCTGCCAGCTTGGCAGGGTTTCAGGCTTGTTGCATTATCTGTGTTTGTTTGCACAGGAAGTGTTGCTGCACGTAGGCTGAATTTATAGTAATTCTTTTGTAATAGGCTAATGAGCAGCATTACTTTATTCACAATACTGACATTATATAGCTTTGATTAGTCCAATTACTGTGTAACTATGCCATTGTGATCATTCTTACACTCTACAAAGCACTGACAAGGAAATTTGCTTAGCTGTAGCTTAATTGAACTTGCTGAGAAAATAATTTGGACCCATACGTGCTTAAGAGAGGTGAAAATTTGAATAATTTGGAGATTTTTATATGTTACACAATTTTTATTTATTAAAGTAAGTAAATGAAGCTTCTTTTTCATGCTCTGTTTTGTTTCATTGGGGAGGAACAAAGGTGACTAACACTATGCATTGTATATTTTGTGTATCTTGTGAAGGTGTGTGTGTTCCTTGGTGAGCATGTGTTTCTTCTATTCATTTTTAGTGGGAGTTTAGTGAGGATACACAGTGAGAGGAAAACAGGATCCTCTCATGGAATTCATTCTCTCTCAATATGGAACTCTTGCTAACAATAGTGGAAAATAAATATGTAGATTGTGTTGTATATTGCAGTACCTGTGTTGTCTGTATCAGCCTTACAATTTATTAAGGTTGTAACTTAGACTCAAAAACGGCTGTCCTTAATAAAAAAAACCCCAACATTATCCAATCGTTGTGCCACCCAGCCTGTGTCTATAGAAACAAAGTATCAATATTTTAATGTTTGGAGTTTGGTTTTTTTCCTTAGTGTGTAATATATATTTTGTAGAAGATCAAAGCAAATATTAAATAAAGGAGACCTAAATGGAGCTTCCCTACTCTATTTATTAACAGAGCAAGTGTTTTCCACTATCCTTTTCCCACTCAAAAGCCATTATATACCCTTTTTCAAGGAAAATATGGAGTCCTGCACTAGACTAATTCACAGGGGCTTCAGGTAATTTAGGAAGTCTTGAGCCTAGTCATGTTTTACCTCCTCCAGTAAGGTTGTTCAGATTGTCAGTTGCCTTAGGAGCGAGAGGGTGCACCAGATAATCAACTGGCATGATGAATTTTAATGTGATCATAAGTGTCCTACTTTCAAATTCTGCAACGAGATTATAAATTAGGATTGAGGGTTTTTTTGTTGTTTTTTTTTTTTAGGAAAATGGATTCCAGGTTGTTATTTCTTTCTCTCTTGCTGACAGTGAGCACTCCCTAAAAAGCAGTGAGTTAGGACACTTCTGCCATAAACTAGATAACATAAAAGAATGCGATGTCTTATCTAGGAAAGCATTGCTGTTGGAGTGTATAATTTCTGACTAATACTGGGGGATGTTAATGTGGTGCCCTGTTAATAAAAAATGATATATGGGCTTTTCTTGTGTTGTTGTTCCTCTAAATTGGTCTTTTCCCTTACAATATTCCTGAGAATCTACTTAAAAAGATTACCTTTTTGTTAAAATAATTAAGAATTAGGAAGACAGTGCTTATAAATGCTTTCTCTGTCCTTAGCTGTAAAGTTGGGGTTGTAGTCCATAGCAATAAGAATCATTGTGTACTACTGTAAACATGGAAATATGAAATTACAATAAAAATTATAATAAAATCTGTGAATATTGTAGACAAGGTGAATCCAGGAGCAGTTCAATGGCCCCATCTTAAAAATACCTGTCAAGCTTTAAATTTGTTTTTGTACTGCTTTAAAAACTAGCTGCCAGTATCAGTTTTCAGTGTACTTTATTAGAATATATTATCAATTCCTAAACAGCTGATGCAAACATTTGTGATCAGTTAGTGCTTAATTTGAAATTTGTTGGTGGGTTGTGTGTTTGCAGGTTTGTGTTTTTTTTAAATTTTATGTCTTAGTGTTAATCCAAAACTGAGTAATACAATAGAATGGAATAGAATAGAACTTGAGGATGCTTGTATGTGGAGAGTTCTTTCACAGGTTTTATAATTTGAATCCAACTATGATTAGGTGCTTTTATTACTACTTAGCATCAATTCTTACGCATTTCATTTTATTTGAAGGTTTTGGTTCATAAGTTGTGTTTATAGACTCAGAATACATCTATTGGTTTGCTTATGTACCAGTGGTGGCAAAACTGTAAAGTGTGTGAAACTGAGTAAGAGTAGTATTTAGGGAAGAGAAGGCATGGTACTGATTTTCATTTGTATAAAAAAAAATACATTTAAGGTTTATAATGTTGAGAAAACACATTAATTGTAGTAGCTGGAGATGTTTGGCAGCATAGAATGAAGTATTTGCATATATTGGTGCTTTAAAGTAAAATGTACTACTGTTTTTGGAAACAAAACTGTACTCAGGGTAGTAAAGGCATGTCAGGAGTCACTAAATGTCTTTGTTACATGGTAAGTTATACAAAGGGGTTTGGTGTCTGGTAATATTTTTATCTTTCATTTAAAATCAAATGCCAAAACCCTTTTCGTGTGTCCAGATTGCCAAAAGTATGGCTTTTTTTCACAGTCTTCTAAAGGTTCTATATCAGATTCTTATTGCCTAAAAAAATGCATCTTTTTTTTTTCTGTTTTCTGTCAAACACTTTATATTGAAACACTTATACCATTCGAATACTTTTTCTAAATCCCTTATGCATTTTCTGCATTAGTAGTAGTAACAATAATAATGAAGATAAATTCTTAAAATAACAATGCCATTAAGGCTGGATTTAAAGCTTCCTAAATTGTTGTATCCACTGCCTTTTAATTCAGGCGGTATGTGTCCCGTGGTTTCAGGGATGCTTTGGGTTTATTGTACATGTGCAGATGAACCACAAGATGTGTGGCACCATGGATTCTGTGTCCAGAAATCTTAGACAAATACTCAAATTTTGTCTAGAAAAACCTTCTGAATGGTGAGCCAAAGAAGAAGTTGTACCTGAGGAAATGTGTACTCACAGTAGCTGTGACTCCACTGTGTTCTGGTTTGATTCCTTTGAGCGAGACTTCTTTCGAATACAGACCTCCAGTGATGTATTTCAACATCCAAGGGCAGGTAAACTTTGGGGGTAAAATTTATATAAGCATTTTATAGTAGTAAAGTGTTGATTTTTATAGGATTGCAAAGGTGCACAAAATTCAGGATATATCATAGTTTTATAGATTGCCTGTTACCTGAAGTTGCAGGTACAATAGCAATGGATTAATACCTACAATATAACACTTTTCTAATGGACACAGACTTGCAGCTCCTAGACTGTTAGAAAAAAGTAATAAAAAGCAAGCAAACATAACAAACAAAAATAGCCCTGAAACAAGCTACATGGAAAAAGAATTCTGTTTTCTCCTGTGTTCAGGACAACTTTTCTTCATTAACTAAAGAAGTAGAACGATTAGTAGACCACTGAACTGATTCATAGCCCCTGGATCAAGCCATACAAAATTATCATCTGGGCATGTGTAATAATAAATATGAAATTTTCACTGTGATTTAAAATGATGTAATTCTTGATGTTTTCAACCATGGTGGTGCAGGAAGACATAATTTTCTTGTTCTGTTTCCCAATTATTATTCCTTCTCCCTTAACTGTAGATTATTTTAATGCAGAGTCTAAAATATAACTGTTGTAAAATACAACCTTTTGAATCTTAGAAATAATGCCTCTGGGAAAGATGTTTCACAGAGGAATATACCTACTTTTTTCTTGCCGGACAGTTTTGTATGTGATTAAATTTTAAATAGTTAACTTTATTGTAAATCAGGGATTACTTCATTTCTTGATCAGCTGAAGGTGTGAGCACCTAAGTATTTCTGAAAATATTTGCACATCTTGAAGAATGCATTCGCCTTGCCTTTACCTTCATCACCTGTCCATTTCCAATGAATGTTTATAATACCAAGATTTGCATACTTATGAAAGCTAATTTTGATCCCAAAATTTAACACTAGTTATGTTCTACGCTTTTGCTATTGGACCTTCTTTTTAAAGAAGGAAGAGGCAAATAAGAGAAAAGATCATTTGAGAGGGAGATTTAAGCTGGGGAGTAGAGCTATAAACATATGACTACAGGAAAGTGATACTCTGAGGATATCAATGGTTGATGTTTCATCTTTGGGGCATGCTAATAGAGTCTCTAAAAGTTATGCAGTTACAGCCTAGACAATCTGGATGATCTTCAATATCATAAAAGAAACTTGCGTGTCTGTGAGGATGGGAGAACTTGCTGTTCCCTGATTCATTATTATAGTTAAAGGTGGAGACCTCTGTTATTCTTTACCTTTCTACCCATAAGATTCCTTCATAGAAAGCCAACAATAGCAACAGTTTTTGGGTAACTTCAGCCCTTTTTCTTTCAGATTTGATGTGTCTGGAAAACTGAATTTATTTCCTACTCTAGAAGTGTACTGACATCTAGAAGTTGTATGACATCATATGTATGACCACACTTCACAGACAAAGATTTGGGAAGGGCTCTCCCCATGTGGATTTTTTCAGATGAGGCACAGCATGCACAGAACTGCCCCCTCCACTCCCCCCCCTTCCTCCCCCGTGTAAGTCCTAAGGCCAACTGCCATGGCCGAGCAAGCTTGGACAGTGACAGTGAATTCCTCAGGACTGTCACAGCACCCAGTACTAACCGGGGCTGACCCTGCTGAGCATCCGAGATCTGACGGGATCGGATGGCAGGGAGGCATTAACTGCCAGGGTCCCTACTGACACTCGAACTCAGGTCCTTGGGATTCAGAGTCCAGTGTGCTCTCCATTACACCATGGGACTGTCATAAAAACTGATAGAAAAAGATTCATAAAATATGTTTAATTGATTTTTTGAAAATGTATAGTTCATGTATAGTATACATAGAACACTGAAAAAAGGAATCTTTGTGTAGAAGAACTTGTACAGATTTCATCACTATTTGTCACTTCAAATGCAAAACTGTATTTTGTATTCTTTGCTTTCAAAGAACAGAGGAAACAGCTTCTGAAACATTTGCCTTAGGATAAAATATAGGTGGACACAAATTGAAAAAAGTTTTCTTGGGGAAAAAAACCTGAAAGTAACCTTTCTGTGAGGAAGCCAAAATCCTCTTATCAAACTCATTAATAAAAAAGAAGGTTCTTTGGAGGAACATGAATAGAGGATACTACTGGATTTTTAAGAAGTAAGAAGATTTGATCAGATACATTATATGAATATGTAAAAAAGTGAAAGGTTTTCTTTGGCTTGTGTGTATGGTTTTTTGTTTTGATTTGTTATTAGTTCATGGGTTTTTTTAATCCAGAGGGGAGTTGCATCGTCTTAACATTTATGTTATGTCATTGCTGAGAAGATGGTTTGTTTTCCAGAATGTTACAAATGCTGTTCTTGAGAATGTACCATCAACTTGCAGTAAGTTTAGCATGGTATATGACTATGAATGTGCCTTTTAGTAGATAAGAGATTACATGGAGTGGATCTTTTTTAAAAAGTAAACAAGTGGATGAGTTTGGGAAAAAATGATCAAGTCCAGAAAAAGTGAAAAGTTTAAAATGGTCAAGCTGTAAATTATTTTAATTCCTACATCCATTAGTTCCCTTGCACAAATAATGTTTCTTTAGTTACCTTCTACACTTACTATTCAGAAGGAAAAGAAAAAGGTGTTGTTTTGAAATTGATCAATAAGTGGTATTTTCTACCTATAAGCCTCTATACTCAACTGTTTGGATAATTTTGAAGGGTACAAATAAGCTTTTTAAGTACTTCAAAGAAATAAAAGATTTAGTCTGCCTACCAGCTCTAAAATTCAAGTGATTGACACAGCAGACATATGATGATAATATTAAAGAGAGAAAATGGAAATCCTTCTTTCAGATATTGATTACTGTGATGCTTATAAATGGATTTTTCTTCCTCCTTTTCTGTCTTCATTTTCAAACAGACACTGTGACTGATCCCACATGAGGAAAGAAAGAACTGTGAGCATGGGTAGCAGCAGTGCAACTTTTTCTTGCCAGGCAATGAGAAAGATAGATTGTGTAAGAATCACTCTTACAGAGTTCTGAATCTGATGAGTGGAAAATCAGGTTACTCTTATAATGTGAAAGAACATTTTTGTAGCAGCCAGTGTTTTGAGCCAATAGGAAAATTAGCTATTTTCTAGTGCAAACTATTCTGTAATGATGTTCAGCATAAAGTAGTGAGTCTTGTAGGAGTGGCCATCCTAATAGTAATATTAATCAAAATATTATCACTATTTGTCTACTTGCGTTGTAGAAGTGATTATTAATTATTTATGCTTTATTTAATATATTATTTAAGTTTTTTTTCTTCATGGATTTTTTTAATGAATCATAGGCATTAAGATGGTTTCTGCTGACACTGGACTATCTAATGCAGGTTAAAAAAGCATCATATTATGCAAAACAGAATCTGAATTAATAACTTGGACTTCTCTCTCAATAATAGATACATAAAATCATTAAAAATTAAAGCAATACTGGACTTTGCAGTTTGGCAAATGGGTAATGTGCTGAGACATAGGACCCACATTTAAGTGACACTAATCAAATTGGGTTATTGCACTTCACTTCTTACAAAGGAATTTTGGATTCCTCTTCAACAAACTGTAAGAATGTAAGACATGAGACAATCCTCTGGTTATTAGAAGTAGTTCTTAAAATTATCTTTGACTGAAGAGAACTGATTTCTATCTTAAAAAAGAAAAAAAATCAGCTTTATTAAATAATGTGTAAATGAAAAAGATTGGAAAATGTTGAAAAATCTCTGCTTTCTTTTGGAACACAAATTAATTTATGTCTTTTTCCAATAAAACTAATACATAGTGAATACATTTATATTCAGAGAAGTAAACTCTGCAAGGATCAGAACATACACAAAATCTATGTAACATTCTGTCTTTGCAGAAATAGAAAATAACAGGTTTTTGTAACTGTTAAGTAATTATTTTTAGCTTTATAAAATGAAAACAGTTCTGAGAAAAGGTAATAACTAAGAAAAATGATTAAAACATTGCATTATGACAAGATCAAGCAGATTAGCATAAAAACCACTTATGAAAACATTTGCATATCTTGGCAAATGGTCAAAGGTTAAATCTTAAGTTCATAAGTTAATATACGCTATTAAAAAATCTTCCCAATATATTACATTCTTTTTTTTACCAAAGTGTAATATGTGCATCTATGAATCTCAGTTTCTTTTTTTAATGCTGCATATGCATTTTATCAACTAAAATATATATCAAATTATTTGAGGCCTCAGTGCTGAAATCACTTGAAAGTGAGTGTCCCATGTAATCACTTGAGCTATTTAAACCTTCTCAACTTTATTACTGTCAGTTTCTGCTGTGAAAGAGTTAACCATTGACTATTAGTGAGAGATGGCATGAAATCTTTAAGATTTCACAGATTAAAATAATAATAAAGCCCTTTTTTTAAAAAAAATAGCACCTAAATATTTGTGTAAGTTAGGAGATTTCTTACCATCTGTTCAGTGAGGAAAAATGCGTATATCCACTGAAAGGAAAGAAGTCATGTTTAGGTCAATACTTTCATGAAGTGGAAAAGTCTTCTAAACAACTTGAATTAGGAAAAACAGTAGGTGACTTGATAAACTTAAAAATTACGAAGTCAATATTGCCAAGGTAATTTTGTGTGATCTATAATACATGAAAACAATATCTAGCAAAGGAAGCATCTTGATCATTTAAATGACAGTATTTTTTATAGTTTCAAAAGAATTTAAAGACCTTTTTCTGGAACTTCCCTGTTCTCCAGCTCATGGATTGAAGGCCAAAATAACTATGCTGAAGAGCCAAATTAGGCATCCTGTGACAGGTGGATTGTTCTGCCATATGGAAACACCTGCTTCATCCAAGTTTTTCTTCCATCCTATGCTTAACTAGTAAAACTACAATTATGATCTTGCTGTCTGAACTGCTTTGTTCAAGCAGTTTTTATAGGTCACAAAGGCTCTGTAAGCAGGATACATGCTACCTAAAAGTATAAAATAATTTATCACCAAATAGATACAATATTTAGCTAGGACTAATCTGCCATCAGACTATATGTAAAAATGCTCTCCACCTCTTGCAAGTTACTTAGTGGGTCCTTGCTGGCCAGAGAATTAAGTACAACATGTGTTGACTTTCACAGCTCATTAAAACAGGCTTATCCTCAGTGTTATTTAAACATCGGACTGTTTTGACACCCTTTTCACTCTGTCTTTGGGCAGTTGGCGTTTTGCCAGCTCGACCCAAGACATATGATTTTACAACTTTTCATACTTGTGGTTTGTTTTCCTGCCACCCCTGACTGACCTTATGTCAACAATCTTCATTCTGTCTGCAGTTTTACCTTATATTCTATGATTCCACTATACATAATTTCTGACAGCTCTTTCTCACAATTTAATAGTTTCCTTAGAAGTCTGTGCCAAGGTTATTAATCCCTGCCATATTTAAACCTCAGTCCTTAGGAAGAAAGCTAGGCAGTTAGCTGTGAGTTAACTGTGAATTATGTGCTATTTGTCCCTATTCTTGTGGTCTGAACTGCAGATATTTGAGAGGTGGTGGTGTATACTGTGGTGCCTCACTGATCAGCACGTCTGGAGTTTTCAGAGGCAATGAGAATACGGTTTCTGCACAACTCTTATCTTTACTGGGCACGTCTAAAATTTTGATAATCTCTGTGGCTCAGGACTTCTAAATGGGATTTGTGGGGTAGGCAGGAATAAAAGGCAAAAAGTTCGCAAAAGTCAAACAGCAAATGACTTATATCTGTGACTTTCTTATTAAAGCAAACAACCCACCCTGTACTGTGCCATTCTCTGACCTGATGATCCACTGAGTAGTTCAGTAGGTATTCTGAAGCCATAAAAATAAGGGTGAGTGATGTTTCCATTATCACTAGGTGAGACTTCACTCTTGCTCTTCTGCAGATTTCAAGGAATTCAATATTTAATGTCTATACTCTGTGGGAAGGTGCACCCTTGTTCCTTGTCATCAGTAGTACTTTATACCAGGTCATAAAAACAGATTTGTTAGTTCTGTTCGAAGTGTAGGGTAGAGTAAAAATGCTAAATACTAATTTGTTTATTTGTCTCATTATCTAGAGATTGTTTATGCTTCAGTGTCTCACTTGTTTCTCTTGAAGCAATGTTATATACCGCCTAGTTTAAACAGATCTTGAGATAGAGCTGTTACAGTTATTGAGTCAACTTGCATCTCGTCTTTAGAAAATCTGTGTGCATCATTTCTGTAAGGGAAAATGAGGTCTGTGATATCCATGAATGCTTTCCACATCTCCAGTATTTGCTAAGCAAAATCTGCTTCAGCTATGTGTATGTGACCATTTCTAGTCAAATATATAGGCAACACATGGAACTATGTCAGGTCATTTCAGACTGAGGTAGTAGGCATATCTTTTGACATTTGAAAGAAACAGCTCAGACAGCTGTTGTTTTCTTCCAGGACACTTCTGCATGAAAAGATAACTTTCCAAGAAATCCAGGCAAAGAAAGCAAATTAGATTTTATGATACAAGTGGTTTCTTCTGATTATGTTAATCTGACACAGCCTGATTGTGTCCCCCAAAGGCTGTAGCAAAACATAATCAGACAGTCTCTCTAGATTGGAATAACTCTAAAATCTCCTAAAGATGCAAATGTAGTTATCAGAGAAAAGTTGGAAGAGTTCTTTCAAAGATTAGTTTTTAGTAAGTGAGATTTTTTTCTACCAGTCTGTATTTGAAGAAATTTATCTGAGGATTATCAAATCTAGCTATACCATTTTTCAAGTGAATTGGGCACTCATGTATTTTATAGATATTATTAAATAAGTCATGTTGCTTGAAGCTAAATTTTAAATAGGTTACATTAAGCATTCTCAAAGTATTTGCACGCACAATCACTGTGTATACAGGAAGGTAAATTTATGTGTGCAAACAGGTACATAGGCTAGAGTAATTGGGCAGATTGGCTAATTATGTTTCTAGGCAGACATGCACAGTTTGGTGTATGCAAATTAATGCAATCACAAGCATTGCTGATAAATTAAGCCCATATATTTAATTTTACCCTTTAGGTGGCAACAATGTCACATAAGGTGGAGCTTGTGTATTCAGTAATAATTATTTTATTACAAGACAAACACCAAAACCCTTTTCTGGAAATTTAGGAGATTTGTCGGTGGAAGAGGTTGACTTTCATGTGGCATCATATATTTATTATGACAACATACTAACAAGTGCAAGAACCTTTGTAGTGATTGCAGTAGAATCACAAAATTAAATGGCAAAATTTTATTGGCTGCAAGTTGCAGTGATCTGGGTTTTCTTCTTGCATATTGAATTATATAAACAAGGAAGAAACAAGTGATTTATTAAAGTGAAGTAAGTGACTTCTTCATTAGCTATTTTTTTCTTGTCTAACATTTTAAAATGTAAAAATGTATTGCTTTATCTACATATTACGCATAAATGATGTGGTTAAACAGTCTTTTTGTACTTACTTCATGATACTGTGGATGTACATCAATAGGCTTAATTCAGGATGATTTATACTGTCACAGTAGTTTCTCAGTTACTTCCATGTCAATAGTTTGCATGTGTGCTCATTGCCAAGCTATAAAAAAAATAACCACAACACCTGTTTACAGAGAAATAGTTGACAGAAACAAATCTGATGCAGTTAAATAATTATGAAGGAAATGTTTATGAACCTACATTACAATTTTTTCATGTATTTTATGAAATGCAGGTATCTACAATAACTAGCTTTAAAAATATTTTTAATTGGCTTTTCATATTTGCTGTCATCTCAGTGACTGACAATCAAAAATAGCTGTTCAGCATCTTTGCTAGTACAGAATCTAGTTTGTCTCATTGTACTAAAGCTTCTGAATAGATGTCCATACAAGCCATTTCCATTACAAGTTTAGAAACATACAAATATATGTTTTTTACAAAAATATTATTAGTTATATAGAAACTCAGTTTTTTACAGCAGTGATCTGCTGAATGTCTCAGGGGAGTTCTGTGTAAAACGGGAAACCTAACCTTCTCAAATGAGTAACGTGAGACAAACAAGCCTAACAAAGCAGAGGTTAGTTGAGAGAAGGTATTCTGACTACTTCAGGTATTTTCTGGTTTTTTCATACCTTTCCACTCATCACAGGCCTGTGGTTTCTCTGTTGTGAACTTTTGTTCTAGATTCCATCCTCCTTGCGATCCTCTCTGAGACAAATCATTCTCTGTTCCTTCAGGTGATTTTACTTATGTCCATCTAGAAGGGATTTTTTCTACCTTTCTCTGCCTTTGCTTGTCTTTATACTTCATGCACAAGGGTGCACATATACTAAAACACTGAAAGCACCACTTGTCCTTCCTTTGGTGTATTTTAGGCATCTACACCAAACCTCTCTCATATTCTGCTTGTCTCTCAAATTCTGCTTCCTGTTTCTGTTTTTTTTTTCTGATATCATCAAGCTTCTCCCTGTTGATGTCTGGAACTTTTGCAATTGATTTGTGCAGTGCTTTAAAGTTACTGTATCTCTGATAAATGGAAATTGCATCAGGTTGATAGTTGGGACACTGGTCCTGTCAGTAGCCTCAGGCTACTGGGGCACTTCTCGTAATTATGAGCTAGAAAAATAATAAGACGTAAGAGAAAGACGCAACCAGCTCTGTAATCTAATGATACTGAAACTCGTGTGAATGATTGGAAAACTCTCAGTCAAGTGAGAGGAGCAGCAATAGTCAGATTATTACTATATATTATGCATAAGTAAAGATACAGTTCAACTGTGCTTTCCTTACTATAATAAAAATGAGACAATATTTACTTAGTCTTCAAATTATGCAGTGCAGCAGTAAGGATTGTTATTTCTTTTTAATTAGGGTGGTATGTTTGAATTGTTTCCTTTTTTAATACATCCTGGTGGGCATAAAAGCTTCCTGTATTGATGTTTTACCACTCACTGTGCTACACGTAACTAAGATGAAGTTATTACAGGCTTTTTCATCAGTAACTGATAGCTTCTGTGTACAGCATTTCAGGTGCCTGTTGATACTGCAAAAAATCTGTTCAATTAAAAATTTTAAAATTTTACCACATAGCATAATCTGAATTACACTTTTATAACTTACGTGTCTTTTTCTTTCTTCTAAAAGACCACATTTATAGCCAAAATTATGCACAGCATAAAGCTGTTAGCGTAGCTTGGAAATGGACTTTTGTTTTTGGTCATCACCAGTTTACTGTTAGGTGTGTGCTTTTAGCCTTTTCTGCTGCTAAATATAAAACCAGAGTATGAGGAGTTTATTTTCTCCCATTTCTTTTTATTACTGCAGACAAGTTTTCTCAAACAGTTATCCACGACTAGCAAAGTAGTTTTAGATTATCTGTAGGTGAACCAACCTGAAAGAGTTCTACTTCATTGAAGAACGTTTGATTTGAGTTTCTTATAGGTTTAAACATGTGTGTGTCCTGGTACGTCATTGCTGTATTCTAAACATAATCAATTTTAGATTCCTCACTAAGATCCTAAGAAGAAAAATACAGTATAAAATTCACACGTGTTTATATTTGTTTTATTTGTATGCAAGAAGTTAATCTGCAAAACATATTTTTAGGTCGATCTATGAACTGGGCAACTCTCATAAAACAGCTGTTTCAGGATACAGTGGCTGCGAAATGCCTTCATAGTTGAAAGAAGCAATTGGAAAAATTAATTCATAAAAAATACAAAGCTACAGAGAAAGCATGTCTGTCTGAAGATGGCCATGTGCCCCAAACTGAATGCTACAGAAGTATTCTGAAGAAGCATCAGTAACTTATTTTAGACTTCTAGTCTGACCCAGTATAGCTAAGTTACAATGATCCATCTAGCTCTGTATATCTGTTTGTGTAAGCATATATATCTATGCTTATGTAGATTGATTCTGTGCCCCGGTGGATTTTACCTTTTTTTTTTTTTGTCCCTTTGAACTTTATATTGAGTGTTGACTGAATTTTACAAATTGTAGTCTGTGAAATGCAATGTTCAAAGTGGAGCAAATAGTACTCTGAAGGATCACCTACCTGTTTCTATAGAAGTATTTACTACATGTTTTTATAAAACTTAAATGTTGCCTCCTTAAACACCAGTATTGATACAACAGTTCTATTAATATTATTCAATAGCAAAGAGTAAGTGCCACATGTCAGACATCTTTTCACTGATCCATAAGTTTAACAGTTGCCAAAGCCTCATCTTAATCATCTTTTTCTACTAATATGTCTTAGAAAGTAAAGTCACTATGAATAATGTACAAAGGTGAGCAAGAGTATACCAAAGACATTGGCAGCACTTTACTTAGAAGAAAACTTTATGGTTTAAAGTACTTATGGCTAACTGTTTGTAAAGGCTCATTAAATACCCTGAAATATGTTCTGTTTTTACTACTACTTATCAGAATTACATACTTTTTGTTTACTTACAGTATGAAAGAGGCTGGTTTAGGCCATAAACAGTGGAGGGGTGGTCCCATTTCATCAAACTGCAAGCAGTGTCCAGTAGTTTATACCAATCCTGTTTGTGGATCAGATGGTCACACATACTCTTCTCAGGTAAGAATTAAAGAAAGAACTAAATTAATCTTTCATTGTTCCAGTCAATTCCAGCTCTTCGAAAACAAAATACTGTATTATAACAGAATTTAATATTTATTTATTTTGGCTGAAATATATATTGCAGACTTCAACCTACAAGAATTCTAGTATATTTTATGATGAAAAAGTGAAACCCTAGCAGATCCTCATCAGCATAATCTCTGGAGCAGCACAGTGTAAGAGTTCTCCCCAGTCTAACAGAGCTCCAGGCTGTCTGTCTACATCAGGCACCATGACAGGGTTTTGAGTAAGCAAAAAGGTGTTACGTATTCCCAGCTGAGGATAGGATAGACAGTATAGACAGTAGTAGTAGTATAGTCAGATTTTCCAGTTGATCATTGAGGGTATACTGCACCATCCAGGCACCTAGACAACTTAGATGTAACATATCCAGAAAGAAATGTAACAATTTAAATAATTTTTGCATACCTTTACTTGCAACAGCATTTTATGAGTTTTCAGATCATAACCAAATCTTCCTTCTGTAGGCCTAAACCTTCCTTTCTTTCCTCTCATGCTTATTTGGAAACAGAATAAGAATTTTAAAATGTTACTGTCAGTTTGCCTAGTCTTTTTTGGACGAGTGATTTTGTGCTGCTCATTCTGAAGTCCAGAAATCGTGGGACTGCATTAGTACAGGGCAGAGGTGAAACTTGTGAGATGGTGAGGCTTCATAATGCTGAAAACAAATTTTGTTTAGCATCCTTTCTTAAAACTTTCAGTAGGAGAATGTTCAGCCCATACTAACAACTGAGTCCTCTCTAGCAGAAAATAATGTGGACTCTTGATGATCCTATTTTCCTCAAAAATGGCATACAGTTCAGTACTGTATTCTTTCTTACTGACACTGCAGCCTTGCACTAACAAATTGTTTCATTACTACATAATATCCAGTGCTTCAAGAGAAATATAATAATAGATTAAGTTGATGGAGATGGACAAACTTTGTTTTTGTTACTTATAAAGCAGAAAATTTCATGTAGCATTTTTAACAAAATATATTTGGTATATTTCCTAGTATTTAAAGATTTTTAGTTACCTTTTGCTGTATTGAATTTTTTGTTGGTTTTTTTCCTACAATCAAAAACTACATCTGAAGTTTACAAAGAAGAATTATTTTTCAGGAGTGACTGGCTGTTGAATTGAGCACCATATAGCCTCTCCATGGATAGTTTCTTCTTGATAAGATAAAAACTATCAGACGTAACTAGTGCTTCCTAAACCCTGACAATTTTATGCTTTTATCCTGAATCTTACATTAGAAAATGTTTTTCTTACTAACTTGAATATTTAATTATAGGGTTTGGTCTAGAATTCTAGTTTTCCTTTAAAGAAAACAAAAGTTTTCTAATGCTTACACCATGATATCTGAGGCCTTGCATGTGAATTTTGGACTCTTTGGCTTAGGAAAAAAATAATTCCTTTCAGTGACAATATGACTTCTTTAGGAATTTGGAAAATATTCTTATTTTGTTTCACAGAAGTCTTCTGGCCATGTTACTTTTTATGAGCTAGAATCGTGCTGACATCTTACTAGATGTTAAATTGTACCTTCTTTTAGTATTTATTTTCCCTTGTCATTTGAAGGTTCAGTCATTTTTTACATTCCAAGCGTAGCCTGCACATAGATATAAAACAAATGATAGTCTTAAATTTTTCAATTTAAGTAGATGAAGTAGATAAGTTGATAATAATACTGGATGAGCATCTTCTTATTTTTTAAATACTGTATCCATTAACATCTCTCTGTATGTTCCTCCTAGTGTATTATAAACATCACGTCCTGTTTTAACCTCATGGCTTATTTCCTGTTTTATTATATAGTAAAGCCATATTCTAAATAGTCCTATAGGTAGAAGTGATCCTTTTGGCCTCTCAGGGTCTGGTCTGGAATAGCTGTACAGAATTCTATAAATATTGAGGAGATGCAGATATTTTTAAATCAGTTGATGTGCTAAAGGTGAGGCTATGCTTATCAAAGGGAGTGATGAGAAATTAGTGGATTAAATAGACACACTGTGTTTCCATTCCAGGGCATTGTCAGTGCTGAAGTCAGTGCAGTTGTACATTATTCAACCCCTTTGTCCCTTACATGTATGCAATGCACAAGTAATGTAGCATCAGAGAGGGTTTTCCTTTTGTTTTCCACTACCTCATAATAGTAGATTTCAAATCCAAGTTTATGGCAGCAAAATGCTAAAAAAAAAAAAAAAAATTAATTGCCACAGTAGATCTGTATTAGCCTATAAATATTTGGTTTTATTTCTTTTCAATGATGTGAGTATTTCATATTATATAGTGCAGTTTCGTCAAAATAGAGCTCCTCTTGTATGGTTATTTTGAGAGCAGTGGTTTTAAAAATTGACATAAAGACAAATATTTGTGTTCTGTTACTCCAGGCAAAGTTTAGTTTCAATGTGTCATCAACTCCAGTTGGAGTTTATATAGCAATTTTCATGTATTTAGAATGCATTCATCAGTGACTCTAAAAATGGTATAGTACAGGGTCATTAAATAGTAACAGTATTGTAGAACACTGCCAGGCAGTTGACAACTATTGGATGGATGCTGGTTTTCAGAGTATACTCTCACTTTCAGGACAAGCCCATGCAAATGCTTGTTTTAAGTTATGTAACTGTAGATATTTCACATGTATGCTTTGCTTTGAAAAACAAACAAACAGAAAGATTATATAATAGGTGGACTACCTAGAAATCAAGATTATCTTCTAAATTGAGCTTTCCCAGAGTTGAGTAAGGATGTTTTGTTTTCCACTTATTTTAGCAGGTTATTTTTACTGAGTTCTCAGCCCACAATTAGTCACATGCAGTCATTATAAAAGTATCAGATGTAAGGTGTTCATTATTAGCATGTTGAAATGAAAATATTACATGCTGAAATATTGAATAATAAAAGTGAACATTAATCACTGTGTGAGAAGAAATTCAGTATAAAGAGATCCTACTCCTTCCTTGCCACGGTGTTACAATTTTAACTTAGTAGCCTTTAAATAATACTGCATGTGTTTGTGCTTGGTCTGTTTTTACCTTCTGCATTCCTCTAAACTGTGGCACTTGAAAGTGCAGTATGCATTATTACACTAGGAATTCTCAAGCAATGCTGTAGAGTAGGACTTTGGTACCCCCACGTACTTGACATTCTCCATGAAAAATGCCTGTACAGCTTTTGCAGCCTGTTTCTACCTTCATCTTTCCTGGGATTGATAGGGAAGGAAAAGAACATGGAATGAACCTCAGATGGGGTGTTTTGTGGCAGCAACCCACCTGCTGCTATTCTTTTACTCCAGGGATGCAAGTCACTGCTCTGTGGATGAGATGATGATACTCAGACTTGGATGCTTCTGTTGGAACAGTTCTCACATATTGTTCTGCATTATAACTGGACCTTCTGAAAAGTGGCCATGAGGAAAAAAAATATGGTGGTGCAGATGAATTGTCTTTTGAGTGGTTTTTGCTTGTTTTGATTAGTTTCCTCTCTTAGATGGACTGTGGTTGACAATTAGTCCCACTATAATAAAATCTAACCTTAAATAAGATCAATGAACAGTGTTTTGAGTATTTTGAAAGGTGAACACCACCAAATAAATTAATCATTAAAATATGCCCATTACCCCATGATTTTATTCCAGAATCACCTTGACAATTCAATTGTTAGCAACAATTTGTCCAAGATAGTTTCACATTCAGAGTGAATTTTTAATGAAATATATTTTCTCCTACTTACGAAAACTTCATGTTATTGATGACATTCCTATATGTATAAATAGCAATAAAAATCATGTTTTGCAAAAGTAGTGAGTATAAACTAGCTTCTTAGACTACGATGGAAAATATACAGAAAAGTAGTCAGAAAACAGGATAGAAATTCTCAAAAGACTATACAGATAGAGGGCTATGTGGACTTAGATTTTTTAATATTGAAATACATTTTTCAGTCTCCCAAATAATGATTTCTTTCTCATTAGAAGTGTTGAAAGAGAGTCAGTGGATCAAATCACACTGTGTGAAGGGGTGAGGTTAATACTGATTGTTTACTCCATCCAAATTTTATCATTTTGCATTAACCTAAATTGCTAGATTTTTATTCCTATGGCATCCCATATTTAACATTTTTTTCCTTTTAAAACCATTGCTACCTTTATTCATTTAACATATTTTTAAGACTGTTACTTAATAATCAATGTTTCTTAGCAGTGTGTTTGATATAAGACATCTAGTTTGGAGGAAGCATAATAATATGTATTGACATCTTTAATCTTTGATGTTATTTTAAAGATCATGATTTTATAAAAGTTAAATTGGTTTAAATGTATTAATTAGCATATTGTGAATTTTCAGTTCAAATGCCTGAGCTATTGACAGATATTTTCTGCTTCAGAGGAGATTGCTAGAAATAGAATTGCCATTACAAAAGAGATGTCTATTTTGTAGTAGTAAATGAAAGTGGTTTTCACAACCCTGATTCAATGTATGTCAGTCTTGCTTCTTAAACTGGCCTAATCCACTATGCCTTTCCATCCTTATCTGCCTTGTTACTAAGCAATCTGCTGTAGATTTAACTGTCCGTTGAAATGTAGCCAAAAATAATAAGGTTAAATCATGGCCTGCCATTTTTAGTAATAAAATAATGTAATCTCTTTGAAATAAATTTTTTGACAGCAGCAGGTCTTTACTTTTGCAGCAGAAACAAGCGGCTTCTTCCAGGTGCTCTGCCAGCATTGATTTGTTTTTCTAGTAAAAGAGGATTTTGTCAAAAGGGGCCTCTCAAAATTAAGATTTGTGTCTCTATCCCAAGAAACACCTAGTCAAAATCATCCTGTTCATAGTGGAAAAATTTAATCAAACAGAGCAAAGTGTTTAGCTTTTAAAAAGATACTCTTACGCATTGTTGATGCACCTCACATTTACACTTAGCAAAAAATTGAAATACTGTGAAGTTTCATGTTTCAGACACCATAACAGAAATTTAGACTAACAGAGCTATAAACTAGTCATATTAGCACAGAGAGGAAGAAAATCTTGAGCCCCAGTAATTTGGCCGATATCAATGATGTAAAATATCTGTAACATTAAGGAATCATCTTCCAAGTCTTACTTTTTAAAAAAAAAAAAAAAATTGTAGTTTTGAAAAGGTCACAATGAACCAAGTACTATGTAGATAAATTTAGACATACCAGGATTGTTTGATTTTTTCGAGTTTTCAGTATTTCTAATGATTAAATGCGAATTTACTGTGTTTTTACATACTTAAATTTCTCTGCTTAGAATATGTCTGTAATTTGGATTTTTAAAATTATTATTGAAGGGAGGATGATGTTTGGGGAGTCTTATGTTATATGCATGTTAATCTTATTTAATGAGCTTTCATGAAACCGACATTGTGATACTAAACAAATACAAGAAAATACTAAAAGAATACAGTTCTTTACCCACAGAAAAGTGTCTGGGATTCAGGTTGTCTGATGAGATTCCCAGGAACCATATTGACTTGTCACACAAAACCATATCACTTTAAAGTATCTAAAACCACATAAGGAAATACACATCTAGAACTTTCTGGGTTGTGTGAATTTTGCAACACTGGGTGTTACCATTCAGTTCCTGTTCAATTCAGGACTCTTTGAAGCATTAATATTCACCTGCCACCCTGATTTTGTGGAGGAAAAACAGCAAAAAAAAGCCTAACCACAAAAAGGCTAACAAACCGACAACAAAACAAAAAAGAAACTGAAGAAAGTGGTAGTTGATATTCGGATATGTTGAAAATATTTTAGCCAACTCTCAAACAAATTCCTTAAGGTTCTCTTGAGAACATGGAGTCCTTCAGGAAGCCTGCCTTCTTTCCAACTGTTTCAGTTGTCTTCTTCAGGGGTGTGGTTCTAATCAATCCTAACTTCAGTCATTTCTAGTGAAGTGAAATAACTGTACAACACGTTTATTCTTAAAATGTCTAATGACTTTAAGCTGTCTGCTTTCTGCCAAATTTTCAAGAAGCAAATAACAATAGACTTCCACAAGTTAAGACATTGCTGCTTGCTCTGCTTGCTCGTCTTTCTGCATTAGCTTCAAGATCAAAGTGAGATTAAGTATTTCTTAACAAACAGGTCTACTGTTGGATGAGATCTATAACTAAAGTCCCCAAAGAACAGATCTGGACATTGATGAGAACTGAGAGACAGACAGGGATCTGAAAAATGTGACTGAGTATCAGAGGTAGGTCCTCTGCATCACAGAATATGTCAACAACAACAAAAGAAAGTAGGTAACATCTTAGATAATCATGGACTTACTGGAAGAGTAAAAGAAGAGCGCAGCAAAATTTGCCACTCTAGCTCTTCATTCAGGACATGATATATGAAGACTTGACTTTGTGTGGTCCTGCTTTTAATCCATTTGTGTTTGACATAGAACAAGGAAAATTTTTGCATCTTTTAGAAGTGAAGTAATAGTAACACAAAGTGGAAAGATTTAGGCACAGCTCTGTGTACTTCTACATACGATACATCTGTTTAAGCTCAAGAAGAGATATGTAACCTGGAATTTCATAAATATTTTTGTCACTGATAGCACATGCAGCCTTGTATTTTGGACTGTTTAATAAATTAATTCTAGTAGTCTGAGTTCAAATAAATTTTAGCATACTTTTTTTCCCATCACAATTGACAAAGAATAATTTAAATGTCTTTGAAACTTGCATGGGATAACCAACCATAGACTAGTCAGGTCTGTGCACATTACTTTTATTACTTTCATTATTTTTCCTGTAATTGAAGACTAATGAGCATGCCCTTTAGGTGCTATTTTAGCTCACATACAACTTTGTAAGTATTTCAACTTAGATATAATTGGATAAATTGAACTTGTTTAATTAGTAATGCAATCAGCCAGCATGGCTTAGGAAGTCATATCATATTAAAAATATAGTGATAATGCATGTTAATAAGGAATAAGCAGATTCTTTTAACAAAAAATTCCATCTTCTACAAGCAATTTGTCTTATTACAAGGTTTTTTTAGCTTTGCTATTGTTTTATTTTGCTATTGCCATTACGCAGGAATTTGCATGTCAGGTGAAAATCAGTGATCCTTTATTAGCTGCCTTTGAACAAATGTAGTCACCTAGTTTTTAGATGATCGTGTAGGAGAATTAAATGGTTTTGTTCACATTTTAATTTTTTCTTTGAATATTAATTTTCAAATTTGAGGTGCAAACTTGAAAATGTAAAGTTAGTTTTATCTGAACAGTATTACTTTTTCTATTTCTCAGTTGCTAAACTCTGAATACCAGAAATAAAATAGACCAAGGATCTCACATACATGTGGCATTGAGTGACTGTACCTTTGGTCTGATAAATATGATGAAGTTTAAAACAAGAAGCCTAACAAAGTGCTGGGAATTGGACTATACAGGAAAGGGTTCTGAATATGAGTCAGAATTTATGGACTTAAGTAAATGCGTATATATGTCAGAAAGAGAATTTTTTTGTATTAAACGTGATTACAAGAAGCTCTTAGTATGTTTTCAAACTGCATCAGTGTTTAAATTTTTGGAATAAGTCAAGATCAGAAGAAGTAATACTTGTTTGGGGTTTTTTCATATTTTTACCCCTCTAGTTAGTGAGTTTTTTAAAACACTATTTTTGTATTTGAAATACCTTTATGAATTTATTGTCTTCAAGGAATATTGAAATATTAATTTGGAAATGAGGTAATATATTACATTGTTTACACAAAAAATGCTAGAAGCATTATTAATACTTAATTTACTGGAAAATAGTGTGTTTCAAGTAGGTTATCACAGAGGTTTGTCATTTTGTATTAATTAAGCTTTGCATTCTCATTTGATGGTATAAAGTATTACCCTGTTTGCAAGATATATAGATTAAAATGGTGAGGTATATATATATATTTAGCAAACTGAGTAGGTGTCTAAAGATTCAGATGGCTGATTATAAAAGCATAGTTCCTAGAAGGATTTGCAGAAGCTCCTAAGTGCCATGGGTCTCTAAGAACCTCTTAAGTAGGAAAGCATAGATAAGTAGGTGCCGAATTTAAATAATCTCAGTAGGCATCTATCGGCATATTGCTATGACTTAATGCTTTCTAGGGTGTCCAAAAAAGGTTGAATATCTAGTTGACCTGATTTTAGGCTTTTCGTTTTATGCCATTGCATTGCAGAGTGCTGAAGAAAACAGCAAGAGCTATAGAGATGAACAGGAAGAGAACTGTGCATGCAGCTTTTCATTTTGTCGTGAAAATTGCTTTCTCTACTTCATAACTTTATAAACAGTGTGTCATCAGGTCCCTTTCAACTACAAAAGATTTTCTTTGCTCAGAGTCTCAGTTGAATAGACAGATTTCCTTTTGTTCTCTAGTCAAAACGCTAGTTTCATGTCTTTATGGTTAATGTTTTTTAAAGAGTTTTCATTTTAAGTAGTAGTACTTGTTTGCTGAAAAGCTTTTTACCCAAACTCCTATTGTCTAGATAAGTAATACACACATTTAGCAAGTGTCTGATGAGACAAAAGAGGCATCTATAGATCTGGATGACACTTCATAGATAGATTTTCACATTATTTTTTTATTTCTAAAGCTTGAATTAGTTGGAAATATGTATAACTGGATTTAGGTTGAAATTCTGTACTTTCGCTGCTTCTTCTGTGTTCTGTATCAGGTAATGGTCTGTGTTGAACTGGACTTGAAACATACCTGATAAACACTCACTCTGCCCAGTCCCTGCTGTGTTTAGTGACAGGAATCACCAACACAATTAAAGCTGCTTTACAGATTTTACTTTAGGAAACTCAAATCTGAGGCCATAATTTCACATAACAATTCGCATCAAATACAGTGGAAGCAAATTTTGAGCAGGGCAATGTATGAAAGCTTTGTGAAACAGGAATAAAGTGTGAAAATGGGGAATGTAGTTAGGCAAAACAGCACAAAGTAAAGTCCCTACTTGATTTTTAAATCCCTAATTGATTTTTAAATGCGTAAAAACATAAGGGACTTCTACAGAGCTGTCACTGAGATAAGGTACAGTTAAAGGTGACAGATAACTTTCAAAGATGAGACACTTTTTGCAGTTGCATAAATATTAGTTATTGGTTGTCTAAAAAGTCATTTACTAAATGCTTAGTATTAAATGTGATGATGTTCTAGAAAGAATTTCTGTAAGCGTCAGCACCTCAGCAGATGAAAATTTCCAGAAGATTTTGATTCACATTCAATTCACACTTCTTCCAATACTACGGTATTGTACTACAGTATAAACATTGAAGAAAATGTTTGTTGAAGTATCTGGCCAAACTTTAGCCGCTTCAAGGGCTTGAAGCAGGTAATGGATACAGTATGAATGAATACTCTGGCAGCTAATTTCTGATGACTTGTGTGCTATATGGGTGTACCAGATCTGCTTCCAGCTGCCTAGGTTATATACAATGGTGGAAAAGAGGAATTGGAGGGGAATATCTGCAGATTGTACCTCAAGGCACTAGTGCATGAGCTTCTGTTTCTTACTTCCCAAAGAAATCACATGTACCCTCATTACTAGCTTGAGTTAGCTTGTTTAAAAGCCACTAGATATTCCTGGCAAAACAGTACTATTGGGAAAAAATATTTTCTTGCAATGAGAGAGTAAAAAGGAAATTGATAAAAGTATAGGAAATACCAAAGTTGTTGTTGCAGAAGCACTTTGTCTTGTTTTTTGGATTGACTCATAATGCAGTCTTAATTCTTGTGCTGTTTATTCTGAGGGGCTCTTCACTCACATAGCACACAGAATGGACATGTCTCTCTTTTATCTAATCAGGAAATTGTTTTCTCTGCACTGTTCAGTACAGTCATGTATTTTATTATATGGTAGCCACACAGTTAAACTAAGTTCTTCAGCTACTTTAATATATCTTTATTCCCCATGCATTTTGAGAAGTCTGCAAAGAGTAACTAATTTACATCTGCCTCACACACAGTCCCTCTGTGTGATATCAATGTCTTTTTTTACAGGTAGAAGATAGAAGTAAAAAGGTTTTTGTGAGATGTGGATATCCAATTAAAAGATTTCTTTTTCATGTTTCATGTTGTAAAACACTTATATATCTAATTCTTTTATTTTCATTTACCTGAAAATTTATAATATGTTCCCAAATCATATATCAGGTTTTCAAGAGCTTAGATACACTCAGCGCCACACAGAATTTGCTGAAGTGAGTTATCTAGATCCATAGGCAAGCATAAGCATTATTTTTCTTTTCTGTCATGCCATCTTCCTAGTTCATTCATTACACATCTTTAAATCTCTCCGATAAATGAAGAACGTTGATAAAAGCAATAGTCTCTTGACACTGGTTCATTCCTGGAGCAGGTCTGTCCTGTACTTCCCAACTGAATAAGCTTGATGCCATCTGATCCACCCATTTTCTCAAAGCAAGATAAACTACACAGGTGTCATTCCTGACAGATTTATCTAATCTTGGTTGTGAAGACGATGATTAGCATTCAATAAACTTCTCCAACGGTTTATTTTAAGACATCACTACCTGTATTAGAAAGTCTGCCTAGTATCTAATCTGACACTTTTCTGCAGCAATTTAAGCCAATTATTTCTTCTAACATTCATTGTGGTATTCTTTTCAGATATCTTTTAGATGTCTTTTAGCTATTTGACAGCTGTTACGGGAATCCTCTTTTCTTAAGACCCGTTCCTCCAGCCTCTTTTTAGTGACTGTTTTCTAGGCCTCTCATTATTCCTGTTACTCTTTTTTCAGTTAATTCCTGTCTTGGTTGAAACCTTGTCACAAAGCTGTACAAGGTTCTCTATTTTAAGTGCTGCAGGAGCTCCGTGAAATTATTTTCCATGTTTTGTAGGTTGCACTCGTGTCTATATATCCTGGTATGGTAATGTTTTTAAATATTGTTCAATTTTTCTTCATGATCACTAGATTTTTATTTTTTCTTTAGAATGGATGTCTAGCCAGTTGCACCATCTTGTATTAACAATGTGATTATTTTGTCTACCTGAGAGCAGAACATACCAGTTTTCTGTATTTAATTACATTTTTGCCTATTTCCATAATACAAGTATTTTTATTATGTCACTATTGTCTAAAGTTACTCCTCTTCCATGTTAATAGGCTATATTTTAGCTCATCTTCCAACCCATTAGGATCATAGAATTGTAGAATAACCTGAGTTGGAAGGGATCCACAAGGAACATTGAGTCCAGCTTCTGACCCTGCACAGATTGACACTAAGAATCACACCATGGTCATTAGAGTATTGTCCCAACACTTCTTGAACTCTCTGTTTTTTTCTGTGACTACTTCTCTGGGGAGCCTGTGCCAGTTTCCAGCCACGCTCTGGGTGAAGAAAACACATTCCTAATACCCAACCTAAACTAGCCCTGACACAACTTCATGCCATTCCCTCAGGTTTTGTCACTGGTCACCAGAGGAAGGAGATCAGTGCCTGATGCTCTGCTGTCCTTTATGAAGAAGTTGTAACTGCAATGAGGTCCCCCCCGTCTCCTCTTTTCCAGGCTGAACAGACCGAGTGACCTCAGCCACTCCTCATACAGCTTCTTTCTGGGCCCTTCACCATCTTTCTCTCTCTTCTTTTGGATGCTTTTTGAGAGCTTTATAACCCTCATATATTTTGGTGCCTAAAACTGTGCACAGTATTCAAGATGGGACCTCACCAGTGCAGAGTAGAGCAGCACAATCACCTTCCTTGACTGGATAGCAATGCTTTGGCTGATGCGCCCCAGCACCTTTTGCTGTTAACATTTTTAAAAGCCCTTTTTATTGTCCCCCCCAATACTGGCCAGCTTCAACTCTAACTGAGTCATATGAGTTTTCTCCCTACAGTGGCGAGCAGCATCTCTGTAGTCCTCCCATGTTACTTGACCTTGCTTTCACTGGCCATTACACTTTCTTTTTTTACCTTACCTCCAGAAGATCCCTGCTCAGCCTTGCTGGCCTTCTGCCTCGCCTTCTGGACTTCTGACATTTGGGAATTGACTGCTCCTATGCCCTTAGGAGGTGTTGTTTTAAAAGTGAGCAGCACTGCTGGACCCCAGCACCTTCAAAAGCATTTTCCCAGGGGAAATTAAACAACGGAATGGTTCCAGGGTTGTGACATAGCCTTACTAAAGTCCACTCAGTGCAGTCTTCCATTTTAATGGTGAGATGCTGAGTGCTACTCTTAGAGGATCACTTACAACTAGTTTGATATTCATACTACAATAGAGGCACACAAATAGCATAACTTCATATGGCTTACCAGGTTGCAATGTAAAAGAGTGTGATGGGGTACTTGCAATCTGGTATTTCTCTGTTTTCTAGAAGTTCTTCCATAGAATGAAACTATATCTATTATGATTTGTCTGATAAAACCTGATAACATGGTCAATCTCCTTTCTTCTTCTAGGTTCCCAGAAATCAAACATAGAAGCTGATCTTTTTCTGTAATTTTTGAGATAATATTTCCCTCTCTTATTTCTTTCTTCATCTTTCGTTCATTTACTACATTTTCTGTGCTTCACAGTGCTGTAAAGTTGCTCAGCCAGTTCAAGCATGTAAGGCTGGAAATAGCAAATTCAACTAATTTAAAAACTTCTAGACCATAAAAGTATTCTCTAAATATTCTTTTTCAGTCAACATAGAGATTTTACCTTTGTATATGTGACACATGTACTGACATATTCCTCCTTTCTCTAGAGGTTTCCTGAAGATTTGAAGTCATAATAAAGTTTTATGTATATAAAAAAAAATCTATGATTTTTACCTGGAACTCTGTTTACAAATGCAAGGGAAGTCAGGATGTTTGAAATGTAGTGTAATAAAAAAGTGTATCCTGTCCTTGCATTCATGACAGTGAAATTCACACAAACCCACAGGGTTTTTTCTTTGTAGTTTCAATTTTTTTTCATTATTTTTCTGTGGAAAAGTAGATGGGGTTTTTTCCATCTCGGAGCAAAACTCTCGGCTCTTCATATGTACAATATACAGAGATCTGTTTGGCAGCCTTTGACAGATATATTGGAATGGAAGGTGGCAGAGCTTGCTTAAAAAAATATATTACTGTCATTTAATCTTTCAAACTATATAATAATATTTCTAAGAGCAGAGCTCATGTATATCAAAATAACATGCACTGTAGTAGTTGTTCCAGAAATACTACTGTTCTCATTTTTACTGTAGTAACACTTAAGCTACATGAGTCATGTGTAAAGATGACACGTACTCTTTGAAGTTTTTCCCACAGATTTTAATTGCTTGTCTCTAGTTCACTAAACATACTTTGTGCAAATGATGAAGGATGTTGAGTCCATTTAAGACAGAATAGATTTTCAAACAGGCAGAATATGAGTGAACAAATTGCATTTTTCTATGGGACACCTGACAGTACAGAAATGAGGAATTTCTCATCTTGAAATATATTACCAATAGACCCTGTGGTACATATTCTTTGTCTGTATTGAAGTGATTTATTTTCTTTGAGCATTGTGCAGCATATTGCTCTGAAGTTAGAAATACTTACTCTTCTGTCTTGAAACAAAACATATGAAAATTCATACAACTGAAGCATCCTTAGAATCAAAGTGCAAATGAGACATAGAGAAACTCCAGTGTAGAAAACTAGTATGCTAAGAGGAAAGGACACTCAAGATTAGAAGATTAAAAGCTGATACATTCAAAAGAAAAATGGATTTTTTTCATGCATATAAGGAACTGTGATGATAAAGTAACATAAGCAGTTTATAAAACCAGTTTAAATAAGAAATATTATGAAATCCAAGAGATGAGTTTCTTGAAAATTTGGTTACATATTTTCCCCACATAGAAAAATTACTAATAAAGCCAAATAAATAGACATTATTTTTTGCTATACATAATAGTTCGTGTATTTTTTTGCTGTTTAAAACATTTAGGTATTTTCCCAGAAAACAAATTATTTCATCACTGTCTTCAACACTACCTCTCCTTTTTACCACTGCTTTTGATTGTGTCCTTATAGTCTGTATGTCACAGATTTCTTTTTCTATGGAGTTTTTCAGGTGTGTTGCTCTTCCACCAGCTTCAGAGTAACATTGAAGCAAGACTGACTCACCTTTATTTAGCTGAGCTATCTTAGCAGTGTCCCGGCGCATTGTTTATTTGGGGAATGGTGACAAGAGGTTTGAACCAGAGTTATGTTCCTTATGTCATTAGCTGCTGATATGAAATTGTCAGAACAGCCTTGATTCATTTTCAACTTCTGCAAGCACCATTATTTTTCTTTGTTTCTGGAAACAGTGAATATATCTGTGCTGCCTGCCTATTCAGAAAATGAGTTCGCTGAGTGTGAAATTTTATCATACTGGTGAGTGGGAGTACTGATGTGGAAGTGTTGTGTGCTGACCTTGCAATCAGAATCTCAGGTATCTGTGCCTGTGGCAGGTGTTTGGCATTAGTTGGAGTTTTTTAACATTTAAAAGGGCAATGTTATTTACAAATAGGACTGAGTAGACAATTTTAAGGAAAAACAAATCATCAGGACTAAACTCACAATTCATTATGTTAGCTAAAGCAGCTGTGAAGTGTTTACTAGTTTCTTCAGCAACATTCAAGTGAATCAAAGTAGGAGCACTAGAATCTGCAAAAAGTAATCTCTCAAAGGCAGGATTAAAGGAATCTTCAGAAAGTAAAAATACATATTCCTTTTTTTTTTGCACTCTTCATAGTCTGATTCTGGGTAAAACAAACCTGGAACACATTTATATGTCAGGTTTTGAGTGATGGTCTCATCAAGTGGAGTAATCAAAGCCTAAAGCACAGCTATCTGTAGGTTTGACTCCTTAAACTACTAATGCTGAGAAATAAAAATTCTGATAGCTCTTTTTAACAGACACACATACTAAATTTGGCCTATAATCGATTCCACAAACTCCAAATACTGTTTTGAGTACTAGAATATGAATTAGGTCATATACTGTCTGGAAAGAGGACTGGTGGGCATTGTAGCTAATGCAAGCACTCTACTGTACAGCTGGGGTAATTGTGCAGAGATAGAGAAAGTATTAAGTTGTTTCAAAATCAACATCGGCAAATGTTTGCTTTGCATCTGTTTTCTGGTCCTTTATGAGATATTACTGCTATGTAGCTTTCAAATGGCGCAGTACTGGTGATTATGGGTGGGGGGTTTTGGTAGAATTAAAAGGTTCTTTTAGTGTTATTGAATTTTAACCATGCCTTTTTAGCAAAAGGTAATGCATTCAAAGTCAAAGAATGATTTTATGTAAATGCACCAAATGTGAGGTATCTTTTCAGTTATCTTTTTGGTACTGGCAGTGGTGCAAAAAGGTATTATTTCAATAAAGTGATGCATCTCAGCTTATGCTAAGTAGAGAACTGCATGAGAGTGTGACAGGGCTAGAAGTCTGATTGCATGAAAAGTTGATAAAGTTCTGTGTTCCCAGTGCTTATATCTAAACTAGTGGAAACGTCACGTTCAGTCTCACAGGAGGCTTCTTCATTCTTACAGGGCTAGAGTGCTTCCACCCTTTACATATTTTTTAGTAGAGAAATAGACTTCAATTCTATGGTTTGCCAGAAATCCTGATAGTTGTATGATGGAACTGCATTAAATTGAAGTTAGATAACCCTAACAAAGGATGAGTTAGAGACTAAAAGATACAAATTCTGATGCGATTGTTCTTCTGAAGTGTTTTGTTGCATAGAAAACACTTCACATTTGTATTTGTTACTTGAACTGATTTTCTGATTCCTATATTTCTATGTCCTTTACCTGACTAATGAAAAATCTTCTGTCTTGTTCAAGGATGAAGTGTTGTCCATAACCATGTTTCTCATTTAGTTTGTTGAAAAAGCTCTTTGTAGATGCTTAGGAGGTTTTGCCCCTTTGGTTTTGGCTTTTTGTTTTTCCTGATATTACATTGACAAAACATCCCAGAGAAAAATCTCTATGTAAAGAACTGTACTTTTGGAATAAAAGTTCAGCTTTTCAGTAAGAATGACAATCTACAATGATGTTAGTTTCTCTGTATTTTGTTTTTAACTACATTAATATATTTGAATCACCAATCCCATTTCTTGGTTAGATATGGTTAATTTTTATATGGTTTCTGGGTTGGAGCTGTAAGTATACAGGTCAGAACCACACCAAGTCGCTATGCAGAATTACATTAGGCACAGCTTTCCATTTTATTCATTAATACT
Organism: Hafferia zeledoni; assembly: GCA_035583235.1. Classification (NCBI taxonomy): domain Eukaryota; kingdom Metazoa; phylum Chordata; class Aves; order Passeriformes; family Thamnophilidae; genus Hafferia; species Hafferia zeledoni. The sequence continues at coordinate 33,876,920 of JAWWEV010000134.1, read as the reverse complement.
TTTTACTAGAATACTGACATGTTAGAGATAGAAATTAAGTGACAAATTCTATAATAATTCACTGCTAAATTCTTCATATTAATAAGATTATTGTTGCTGTGTTTATTTGCCCATATAATATAAGTAAAACCAATACAGTCTACTTCCATTTAGCATGTATAGTCAAATCAGTCTCACACCACAACTGCATTCATGCTTGAATTGAGACTGAAACTGTAACCAGGTTAGGGACCAAAAACTCTGTACCTTTATCTAATCTAATTTTTGGTGTGAAGGTAGCATATACTGCAGAAAGCTTTTCCTACCACCAGTGTCTGCAAAGATTTAAGCACTTCAGGAAAAATTGCTCCAGAATTCTTACAGCTGTAATTTTCTGTTATAAAATGTGTTTATATTAATATTATTCATTCTTTTTCCTTACAGTGCAAATTAGAGTATCAAGCCTGTGTCTCAGGAAAACAAATCTCAGTGAAATGTGAAGGACGTTGCCCTTGCCCTTCCGACAAATCCACAAGCGCAGGCAGAAGTGATAGGAGAGGTGAGTGATGGTAACTCATGTAATATTTTGAACAGCTTATTTCCAGAAGGAAGTAAGATTTTGCTCACAGAAGATTACAGTTACCAGAAACACTGATTATTCTTGAATAAAACCAGCTTTATTTTGTTCAAGGTTGTTTTCTTTGCCGAGGGCTTTGAAATTGTACCTAAAGTGAAAAACCACAGTATTTTTCAAATGAGCTATTGTAGTGTAAGTTACTGCTCTTCTTGTTTTACTCCTTCAATACTTATGGCTGTATTTAAGACAAAGAAAAATTCATTCTTTGCTCCTCAGTGTTTTCATTTGCATATTCAAGAAAACAAAGCGTGATAAAAAGAAAGGAAACTTAAAAGTCCTTGTTACTGGTCATAGGAGCAAGTAGTTTGAACTGTTAGTAAAGGCTGAATTATATGAGTTCATTTGAAAAGTGCATGATAGGAATAAATCAGCTTCCTTTTGGACCATGCATGAGAAAAGATTGCTGGAAAATTAAGTTTCCTTGTACTTTTTTCTTAGCTATTGGTGCAACTGGAACAAACTGGAGAAAAGAAAGTGGTAGCTAAGGATATTTATACTTCAGTGGCTCCCAGGTGATTTTGGAAGGTTGTTGTTCAACAAAACATGATACCATCTTTGGAGCTTCTGAATGAAGAACTGTAATAGCTTGAGATTTTAGGCTACCATGGACCTGAATTTGCCAAGAAAATGACTGGAGGTCTCCATTCATTTATTTCTTTAGACTGATCTCTTTCAGATGCATTTTTTTGTTCTTCTTGTATAGTAACACTTTTGATGACGAAGCTAAAATCTTTATGCAGAAACATCATTGAAAATACTGCAAAATTAGCTTTTAAAGATTGTTTTCTTTTTTCTGTAGCAATCTCATAACAATAAAAAAACCCAGCATTGCATTGCTGCATTGTCTTAACATGGGTATTTCACTGTAGTTTGTTGCACTATTCCAAATGTGCAAGAGAGTCTTACTGTTTCCATTATAGGCTGTAGCTACTACCTAAACTATTTTTTCCTAGTTTAAAAAATGAATTAATGTCCTCTAGCAATGAATGGAAATGACCACTACAAACATTAAGCTCTATACAGACATATAAGTCAATTAAAAAACTGCTCTGAAACGCTCCTTTAGGTTACTTTTTTTGTCTTCAGCAATATAATTCATTGTGTAATTAAATTAATTGAATATATGTGATTAAATATTCCCTGTACTGTAACTCCTCTGCAGAATGATGATCTTGATGTTTTTTAAAGCATTAATTTACAATTTCAATAGTACCTTTAAATAGATAGGTAAATCTGTCATCTGCTCGCCTTGTTATACAGAATGAAAAGCACTGGAAGACACAGCATTGTATGGTTAATGTGGCCCCTTTAGTAAGATATATAGTGTAGTGTAACCCTAATATTGTTGCAGTATTCACTGGCAGTAATTTTCGCATCTCCAGAATGGATATGGATTTGCTTAGAAGTGGGCATGAAATAAAATTAAGATAGAGTTGAAAAGCATCTGTCTGTGAATAGTGGGCATCCGATTCTCCAGTGTTAATCTTTTAATACAGTATTACTGCCCTTAGTTTTTACCAAAACAAGGTTAGCTTTTTCTCTGCTGGAAGTTGTTTCACCTGATGCAGTTATTTTTGTCGTTGGTGTGTGCTCTTTCAAGCACATTCTATTTTTTGCACTCCTGTACTTAAACACTGGAAAAAAAAAATCTAGAGACTAATTTTTTGTGCTTCAGAAAACTGGAATTGTTTTTAATCAGGAATGAACTCTTCTTGAAGATTTGTGCTGCCAGAGGGTTAAGATTACTTGTGCCTAGTTATGTAAAAGAGAAAGAAGAAGGTTCCCATAGGTATGGGAATTACCACAAATCCCATTTTGACAGATTGTCAGTGCAAGCAAAATACAGGGCTTTTCCAAATGCTACATTTTGTTGCAACACTGAAATTTGAATATCATTTCTTTACAAGGCCAAAGGTCAGGAGACTTGAGAAATATGAAAGTGAGCTGAGTATCATTACTGAAATTTCAGCTGTTTTTTTGACAATACAAAATTTCTTACAACGGATGTTCTTTCGTTAAAAGTAAAAAAAGTACTATTTTTTTCTTTAAGTGGAACTTCATAAAGCATTCTAATGGTTGGGCTCTATGACCTTGGTTATCTTTTCCAACCTAAATGATTCTGTGGTTCCATAATTCTAAGCTGTATACACATATGTCAGTTGCTTACAAATTTTATGAAGCCAAACAAAGTACGAATATTGTTCTTGTTTCAGGGATAACTGAAGTAAGGGTTTCCTAAAATATATCACTTATCTAAGACAATTGTTCATCTTTTCCGATTAAAAAAAAAAATCCTCATTTTTTTGATGTATCTAGGGAGCAAAGTATGTCTACAAACTTTCCCAAATTAGTGTTGGTGTGGAAACCCACACTTCTTTGGGAAGGAAAATTAAATCAGTATTCAGAAAAACAGATTTTCTTCTTAAAATTCATATGAACCTAACCATAAAATCATAGGATGCTCTTAGCTGGACATGAACTCTGAAATTTATGTAATGCATCTCTCTTGATGAATGCATGAGGCAGGTAAAGGCATCCAGTGAAAGCTGTCTCGTTTTAATGTTACATTTAGAAACATTGAACCTAATTGGTGTGTAGGTGCTCTTAGGTTTAATCCATAAATGAAAGAGCTAAGAACGTGATCTGGAGCTGGATGTGTAAGTTGTTGAAAACAAAAGTAACAAGCAAAAAAAAGGCACAGTAAAATAAAGATCTTTCTTTGTCATGTCTTTGTTTTGAATTTAGTTAAGAGAAAGTAATGGGTATCATATAAACTACAGTGGGCACTCCAGTAATTTTTAAAAAGAGACAGAAAAGACAAATAAATGAGAGGGGGAAATCTGAAGAGCACTAGATGCAGTACTGGGGGAAGGAATGCACAAAGCTAGAAATAAATGAATATGAGCAGTATGGAAGAGTAGGATGGCTTAGGGAGTTGTGTAAAAGCAGAATGAGGAAAAAAAGGTAAAACAGAATGAATGGGAGGCACCACCACTAGCGACAGAGGTGTTAAATAAGAGACATGTGAGGAAGCATTTTGTTTTCCAGGCACAGTTGTTGCCTCATGTCTTATTTTTACCCCAATATCCTTTTCAAGTACGTGCCAAGGTTTGGGGTATCCAGATGATACTGACTTGCACAGTTGTGAATGCAAGGATTTCATCTGCAAGCGCTTTATTTTCCTCAGCTTTTCTGAGGCTTTTTCTGGTGGTTATATGGAACCAGAAACTAGAAATGATTCTGTGCACTGCACATTTTTACAAGACTAGGGAGACTTTTGTTCTCTTGGCAGTGTTTGGGCCCCATTTTTTGCGCTGTATAATAGTTACGATCCTTTTGCTCTGAGATACACTGAGTCCTTTCCCTTGCTTGTCCTGCTCTTCAGTCTGATGGGTAAGAACAAATATGCATAATACAAAGTGTAGTCTTCCCTACTGTAAGTTTTAAAATCTGATTGAAAGAGTGAAGTTGTTGGAGAATTCTTTCAAGGTTTTAACTGTTTTCAAGGCTTGGAATGGGAATTTTACTATCCTTTTGAAAATATTAAACAATAGTTTTGTAACCTCAGTAGTTAACAATGGGTGGAAAGCAGCACTTGAATGATCTGTAGTCACAGGTGAACTTCTTCCTTCTCAATGCTTTTATTTTTCAAATTAATACATTCAAAATAGCTTTCTCAGGTGCATGAGCTACTTTTGATGTTGATGAATATCATTAATGACTGTTGCAATTCCCTCACACAGTCAGTGATATCTTGGCATGATTCCACAAGCAGGGTCTTGCTTTTTGAATTTTCAACAAAATGTAAATTGTATCTCTATTAACAGTGTACTTGTATTCTCAAATAATTGTTTAGAATCCATTTGTAGAACATGACATTGTTTGGTTCAAGACATTACAAGAAAAAAGGTTGACAGCTGAAAGTGATTTTATACTGTTGTTTAATTGCTATTAATAACTAATGCATATTAATGCTGTTAGTTATTGGTATAGATCAACACCTATGTTGTCTCTCTTTTCTACATAAATACAGTCTGTGGAATATGTCTTAGAAAAAAGGGCATAAAATTTTGACTGTGTTTACTTCTTATGTCATTTAAGGTGCGGTATATAAGGCTTTTGTATATATATATATGGGTTTTGAGTGTAATACCTTACATTTTCTAGCTGACTGAAAGAGCAGTTCTGAAAACTCTTAACTGTGGTCAAAGACTTTCAATGGTATTTAAAAAAGCATCCATTGTCAGTTGTCTTAAATTTGCTGTGGTCTAAAGTACATACACTGGGAAAGTTTAATTATTCTTAAATATAGAAATCTTGACAGAGTGCATATGTTTTATTTCCCTGTTGAGCTACACTAAAACTGTGGTGAAAGTGTGCTGTGGCATGCCCAGGATCCTGGTCTCTCTCAAACAGTCTCTTTGAAAGATTTGGCTGGATTGTGGTGCAGCATCTTTCTGGATTATGTCTTTGGATACCTTCATCATAGAAATACTGTTGAGATTCTGCCCTGACACAGAGTCAAGATTCAGCTGGGACATGCAAAAGCTCAGGATCAGCTCAAGGTCCTGCAGTTTAAATGTCAAAAGCTATAGCACTGTGGGGAAAATACTGAATATCTGGTTTTATTAGCTACTGAAATAGATGAATTTGCTCTCAATCATTTTTGAATTAATTTCTAATAACTCCGGTGGTAAGAACTCACTTGATATTTTCACAAAAAATAACAGAGCATGGCTTATATTTCTGGATGAAAAAAAAAGTTTTCTCCTTATTTCATTATCTGAAGTTAGCTAAATAGGTGATATTGGAAGCTCTTGTATTTGAATCTAAGCTTTTGCTAGGAGGAAGTGAAAAGGCAACATTGCATGCTAAAAGTATTTTCAGTTAGGAGAAAGGCTTTAACCAAAGAATATAGCTGCGCTCTCACCTGCATCCTGTTTTATACTGAATTGTTAATTGCTATAGAGAGATGAGGATAAGTAACAGTAGGATTAAAGACACTGTGGATTCTGTTTCAGTGTGCATCAGTGCTTTAAAAACAGAGGGACAAATAGCAAACAACATTCTTCTAAATCCTCTCATTTAATCTACATAGCAACATCTCTTCAATACATGACCTCTGCCAGTCTTCATATAGTATAGATATAGATGCCAAAAACGAGCTTTTGTTTTGTTTGCATTCAGAGAGAACACTGAGCAGTTCCCAGACTTTACAAATAAAGAGATTGAGGGCCAAAAATGACATTTAGATTAACTCCTTGATCTCTATTTTGTATTTTTGCCTTTCAAGGACAGATAGTCCTGTTTTGTAATACCCTTCTTCTCTTTTGCAAGATGAACTACAGGACATAAATTGAATGAAATCTGTCTTCAACATATACTTGACCAAATAGGTCTGATATTGTCAGTGATCAGTTATGGGGTGGCCAGAAGAAGCCATTTGTATGAGACAATAAGCAAAATTCCCATTTATAAGATGAAGAGGTCCATGCTGTGTAATCAAGGATAACATTTAACTTTCAAACATCAAATAAGACAAAAATAACCCACCAAAGAAAAAGTGTTATGTTATCATACTGTTTGGGGTTTATTTAAAAATATGTTAGATCTTTTAGGATCATGCTTGTTACAGAAAATAAGTGACTAGCCTATAACAAGAAGTGCTAAGGGAAGTATGCTTGTTTTCATCATGGGGAACCTGCTCTCTGTTAACTTTCTCTGAAGAATTTGCACAGTAACTGGAAGGAGGCGGTCTCAGTAGTCTGGGAGTATAGGCAGTAGCAACATCTTAGATATGTGGGTTAAATTGGTATTAGGTAATTATCAGATATCTAGTCTACTGTTCTTAGCCATACATTCATATTCAATACAATATTTTATTATGTAATTGCTGCTGCAGTTCTATAGAATGCAACATCAAAAGAAAATCTTTGTGCTTTTTTAGTTGTTTAATTTTCGTTAGAAAATTTTGCTGATTTTTCTCGAAATAGTCTTTAGATGAAGCCTGAAATACAAGAGCAAAACTCTCGGTGGTATCAGTGGAAGCACTCAAATCCAAGAATTTGTCTCATCTCTTTTGGCACATAATGTTTGAGATTGATATCATTGTGGGCTGACAACAAAAATCGAATCTGGGCTAGTATTTCTGCTCTTGCCTTTAGTACCGGCACCATCATGAATCTTGTTATTGATTTAAATGTAAATAGACTCTAACATTGCAACTCAATTTCCTTGTTAGAAGAAAAGACATTATCCATAGGTAAGCGTGCTTACTCTGCTGATGCTTCCGAACACTACTTTATTAATGTTTCTGAAACCTTTTATGATTTTCAAGATGTTACAAAACTAAAATGTATTACTGTATATCCATTGTAGTTCTTCAGAGGGTATTGACTTAGCAGTAAGTGTCCATTTTACTTTTATTGCTTTTTATACTAGAATACTAGTTTTCACTTGTGAATCTTAAAGCTATTCCTCTTAGACTTATCTTTGCCCAGGCACACAATCTGAAAATACTGGTTTTCACCTTTTTTTAATTCATTATATGCATTTACAGTAATGATGAGCTGTAAGTATACATTTTTATGAAATGAAGCCATTTGAAGATAAAGTGAAAATTGATACATTGTAGATTTTTATGCTTTGAAATTTGGTCAGCCTAATTCAATAAGAATGTCTTTTTTTTTTTTTCTCTGTTGTATTTAAGATGAGTAATAGACCACTTGTTAGTTGATCTTTAATAAGTACCATTGTTATATCAGATTTTAGTGCTTCACTGTATATCTTAGCAACAATTTGTTTATGTCTGTAAATTATTTATATGTCTATGATAGAAAGGGAATTTGCTAGCAGCAAAATATTAGCGCATTTTTAAGACATTTATTTAGGATTCATTACTATGCTTTTGTAATAACAGAAACACAATGAACCTAATTTTATTGGGTTTTCCTTCAATGTTAAGATAAATTTTCTGCATGAAACTTGTTTAGATTTTTAAACTGAGTATCTTTTTTTGCTTGAGTGATACTGAGCCAAGTAGAATTGTCAGCAGTATCTTCTCTCATTAATCAGACTCCATGCTAAGACATTCTAAAAAGGGACTACTCCATCTTAATTAGTAGTAATCTAATGTAGTGTGATTAGTGGCAATCTAATGTGGTGTAGAATGACAGAGATTGTGTTTGGAATGAGAGTGGTCTGACCTATATTCCCACAGTCCCTGTTTCCCTTGTCATCTAGTCTGAGCTTAGCCATCGCCCACCCAGTTATCGGGCTTCTTTCCTCTGGAACCCTGGGAGAAGTTGGAAAGGAGAGGTATAGGCCACTTGCCAGATGTTTTCCATGTGTGATATGGAAGTGATGAAGGGCCTGTGGCTGTGTTTGAAGGACTGGGGAGATGGAGCTGTATCTCTGTAACGTGTTGTTAGGCTGTAGAAGTGGTTCTGTTTGTAAGTTTGGCTTCAGATGCAAGTTTCTCTAGTGATTTCAAACTTCTCCTACATGGAACAGTGTGTGTTCCTTTTGTTTTAAACATCTTTATAGTTCAAAAACAATAACTAGAATTGTTTAGTATATTGGTAGATGATACTTTGACTAAAAAAATTTTCCTTTTGCTTTCAGTTCTTACAGGGATTAAAATATTTTGGAACGAGGTATAGAAATATGTGTCTTGCTGAAAAGAAGTGATATCACAAATGCAAGTAGAACAAGGAGACAGAGATATTCTAGTAAAAAGTATGCTGTTAATTCAAATCAGAGAGCAGCTGGTAGTGTAAAAAAAAAAAAGAAAAAGGGTAGAATGTGCTTGAACAATGTTTTATATTTTTGTAATTCTCTGCAAGGAATTCATAATTGCAGAACAGGTTAAAATTCCATTGAACTTGACTGTTAGAAGGAAGAACTGAAGGATTAATGGGAGAGTGTCCATTTCATAATAATGTAGTTTATATAAAAAAGGCTAGAGTGTATATGCTGTGCTTATGAAAAGTAATCCCCATAACACTGCAGAACATATTCAAGAATGCTTTGAAAAAGAATAATTTATTGTTGTCAGGATTAAGTGTAATCCTTTGAAAGGATTGTTAGCTGAGTGCTTGTTGTCCATATTGCAAAGAGCTATAACACTAAAGGGAAAAGGGCAATATTACATACCTATCACTGGAAACAGCTCTTTGTTCACAGTAAGGGCCTTTGCAGCAGCAATCTTCTCTAGAACCACCTCATCAGTGCTCTTCATTTGGGATGCTTTGTTATTTCCAAATCCTTCCACTTTTTATGGCTGTGTCCTAGTTTAGCAGGAGGGACCAGTTGGCACTGTGTGGGGGTGATTAGGCCGTGTATTCTACCCCCTCTATTCATTTTCCACAAACAATGGACCATCTGCCACAGCTGCCCAGGGAGTCGTTAGCACCTTCATGCCTAGCCTGGGGGGGGCGTGGCTGCTAATGGGCCATCAATAGTTCGGGAGTCCTCTATGACTCACAGAGTTAATCACCCA
>JAWWEV010000134.1:33826803-33867704 GCA_035583235.1 Hafferia zeledoni | reverse complement strand
TATTTACTGTATTATTATTATTATTAAATTGTGGCTCTGATTTATAATCTCTCTCGTGTTGAGTTCATTTCTCCTGCTGGTTTACATTGAAACCAGCACAGGCTGCTTTTGGTAGCCTTGGATGCTGAAATCTATACAGCTTTGTCAAATCCAGGTATGTATATCACATCCACAAATATACTTTTAAATAGAAAAATCCTGAGGTTTCAAGGCTGTGGGAGTTGGTTCTAGCCTACTGTGTTGGGCTGCACTTCAAGAAGTTGCTTCTCATATTTTCTCTGTTACCAGCAAACCACTGCTAACTGTCAGATCTGGCCGTGTGTTAAAGTGTTTGTGTAATAGTTTTTGATTTCTAAAATAATGTGAGTGTCACATCTCTGCTCACTGTGTGAGTACTTTTATCACAGAAAACCAAGGACATGTATGTCCTGTGTCAGTTGTGACTCAGAAAACAGGTGTGCATATTTTAGGAGATGGGCACAGCAGGGATTCCTCAGTGGCCTTATCCATCCTATGTAGAGGAAGCAGTTTCAGGGTGAACTTCCCAAACTTCATCTCAAGTAAAACTACAAATAAGTATGTGAGAGTGAGTTTACATACATGGGAGGGACACTTAGATGTATTGCCTGTTTTGTAATCCTTGATTTCTGTGGGGCTGTTCAGACAATCAGGTCCACATTTAGACTCTCTGGTTCTTTTTAGGTAAAGATGCAACATATAAAATATGAGTAATGAGTCATTCAGAGTTGTTTTTCTACTCCTACATATATACTTTTAGTATATACTCTTTATATACTTTTCACAGACGAGAAGATTTCTCTATAGGAGGTTCGTGACAATTATTTATTATGAAAATTGTGATTAGTTTGGTTGATTTCTCTATTTCCTTTCCCCTTGTGGTTTAGAAGGGGGGAAACCCCAATGAACTCACATAGTGATTATGTCTTTAGAGGCGACAATGTTATCTTCAGTGTATCAGCCTGTGGCTTTGTGTGTGCTGCTGAAATTTTGTGAGAGTTAGACAAGCCATTATGATGAAAGAAAATAATTAATGCTGTTTCTTTTTGTGTTTTATAATCATTAATTTTAACTTAGGTCTTTAAACAATTAATGGACAAATTCAGTCCTTGAGTTCCCAAAACATCCAAATTATTTGGAAATTTTAGTCTCTGTAGCATAACAAACTCTATTAACAAACTTTTATATATTCATGAGAGCATGCTTTTTTAGGATATATTCATTTTTTTTTCTGATGCTCTCTGCCAACCAGTTTTCATGGATTATAAAGCTGGAAGTTTATGTGTAGTCCAGACCATTGAAGTCGTGTTGCATTCAATTATAATGGCTATAATTGCCTTAATCATGTAAATGAAAGGGCCTTGCCAATCTTACGATACATTAAAGACTTTAGAAGGGTGTCACAGTAGTTGTATTGAAATAAGTAACCAAAGAGATGCAGATCATATGCTGACTATCTGGATGAGCATTGTCTTTCTGTTCATGCAATACAAAGTAAGATAACAGGTGCTGCTATGTTTGTCTCAGTTACTGATGTGATGGGAATATTTTTTTACGGATTCTGTTTTTATACCGTCAATGTGCAGTAATATTTAAAAGTCCTTCACTATTCATCAAAGGGACATAATTGCCTTTTTTTTTTATCAGGTAATTATTTCAAACTGGTTTATTCCTTTCTCCTTCTTATTTTTGAAAATTAAAACGTGGGATTCCAATTGTGTAACCTAATTTTGACTTATTTTTTTCCTGTAATTAATTAGAACTTATTAGACAGTGAAGCTACTTGAGATCCTTCGGAAGCTCAGGAGTGGAGTGGTGGTGGCTCAGTAGTGTCCTGAAGGAGTGTTGGATTAGTGAGTTCTCTGAGTTCTCTTCAAGTGGAGTGTAAAACCAGTGATACTTAAAGAACATGTGATATCCTTTTTGCAGTTAGTTCTCAAATCTGTGGTATTTTAATTTACTATTTACTTCTTCAACTGTGCTATCTGTGCTCCCTGTTAAATAGTTGCAAGTATCATTTTTCTCAAGTGGATGTTCTAATAGCTGCTAGAATTTTGATAATTTTGTTTAAAATATCAAAGTCCTTTCAAAGTCCTTTGAAATGGAGGGATTAAAAATTCTGGTTTGGGCAGCTAATGTTTCTATAGTTGCTACGCTGAAAATGCGAGACATAAAATGTGCTAATTAAAGAGTCAATATCCTGGTGATATGGTGGCCCTTTGTAAATTTTTTTTTTAACGTGCATGTTGGATCTCATTTCTTGTTTGAAGCTGACCTCTGTCTTGTTAACTAATTTTTACTTGAGCAAACTTTAAGCAAATATTCCAGTAACTTATTATGCAAGGAAAAAAATGTGCTTGGTATCAGTATGGCCTTTCTCTCAATAATTAAACTATAATCAGTTCTTAACACTTAAAAGTACAAGTTTTCTCTAAAAAAGACTTTCTCACCTTTCCTGAGCATACAGACAGAAGAACAATACTGTTTCAGTTTTACTTTTTTTGCATAAATATTTGAGCAGTCTTTAACAATTGAGAACCATTGTTCTCTTGGTTGGTGTAATGTTTGGAGGCACAACTGGAACAATTTAATGGGGCTAGTTTTTGTTTACTGATGCTCTGGAAATGTCTGTCTGTGTGTTGAATGTATGATGACACCTAGGCCATGTTCACATCATCTGATTATCCTACTTATTTCAAGCTGTGATAATTTCTAAAAGTTCAAAATGATAACACAATGCTAAAAAGAGATTTTGCAGTATACCTCCTCTCCAGGACAATCATTACATACTTCTGTCTTTGAAAATGCATCTTCCTCTTGCTTAAAAAAACCCCCAATCCTTACTTTCTATGCAGAATTGTCATTTTCCAGGTCTTGCTAGCTTTGAGTCTTCATGTAGGTAACTATAGCTTTGCTCAGAGTCTTGGTTAGAAAATTTAAACAAATATGCAGTCATGTCAGCAGGATCTAAATCTGTTTCAGGTCATACATTTTATATCTTAAATGTTTTCACTGCCAAGAAGGCAGATTTTATATTAGTAAAGAAAAAGATTTTTTTTTATGTTCTTGATGAATCAGCATTATGGAAACATTAATAAAGATACTAAATAACTCCTATATGCCTTAAATTGTCATAATTACTCAACTGTGTTGCTTTTTATCTGCATCACAAAATACAATATTAATTTTATTTTTTCTTGATATCTTAATTCCATAACCCTGATGCAGACTACTTTAGATGTCAGAAATCCTCTAAATAAAACATTAAAGTCTTCACGGAAAATGAAAAACCCAACTTCTGCCCTGAAGGCACCATGATCCATGAAATTAGCTTTGGCATCTGTTTTAACTGTTGTTCCTGCTGATACTGCAAGATCAAGTGCTACAGCCACCTCACATCCAGGCATCAGCAGTTGTTCACTTGTGTCAAATTGTAAGCTTTGGCTCATTAGCATGGTGCCACCTTTATAATAGTCTGAATGCTAAATGAAAAATATTCAGCTTTAAAACATAACACCCCCTAAAATTAAATGGTTTTGAAAAACAGGTTTGTATTGTGATTTGCTAGTACTGAAATAAGTTTTTGTAGGAAGAAAAAACAAACAAATCTCTGCTAAGAGTAAAAGGCAAGTCATGAGAAATCTTGTATTGATAGATCTTTAATGATAATTCTTGTCAAAACTATTTGCACTATATTTGTCCTCTTTAAAATGAAGCTTTCGTATAATTTCTGAGAATAGCAGTGGAGCATGAAACATTTAAAAAGTGAGTCCTAAAGCCATATTGGGAGGAAACTAAGTAACTTAAGATGGTTTTGTTATGTTTGCTCTCTTCAGCAGAGCTGTCTTCTGAGTTTAGGTGTAGATGAAAGTTTTAAGCAGATTTATAGCACAGTTTACTGTGTTTCATAGGAATCTGGTTTTTTGGATCTAGTTTTCCTTTAAGGTCAATATTTGAAGTTGATCACCCTGTGTAGTATTTCTGTATACACAGTTTAGGAAGACTAAAACATACCTCTAAGATAGAGGCCACTTATATGCTGGCATTATTTAGTTATGTTCTTTATAAAGGGCTAGCTTTGGAAGAGAAATAAAAAAAAAAAAAAAAAGAACTATAGTTTTAACAAAGCAAAACAGAGTACTGCTGTAGCTCAGAAAAGGCAAACAACGAAATTAGAAATACTCTTTCTGTTTTTTGTTTCACCCTGTTTGAATCTATCAAAGAGAAAAAAAAAATAGTTTGTGCAGGTGTATCCAAGTCAGTTGGGATTTTTCTGCGAGTTTCATTGATCATCAGATCATAACTAGATTTTGTATAAAATAGGATATATAAAATTAGGAAAGCAACTTTAAAAGAAAATTACTACAGGTTGGAAAAATTTAGGAAGCATTGTCCACCAGCTCTAAAGACTATTGATAGTTTAAAAGTATTTTCTTCTGATTCAAAAGTTGAAAATAGCCAACAGTATAAAGTGTGTCAAGGCTAAAGGATGCAGGCAATTATCAGAGATGAGCATCTGTGACAGTTTGCTACTTAGAAAATGAAAGCTGAAGATAATTCAGTTATTCACTAGATTATTGTGTTCATGTGTTCATTTCTTGACATCTTTAGAATTTCATTTTGTATGGTTAAAGGTAGATTTTGTAATACAAGCACTGATTTACCATGCCCATAGTTCATGCAGATAGTCAATTAGTTTTTAGTAAGAGTTCTCACTGACTGTGAGGATTAGCAGCCTGAACCTGTTACAGCAAGCACCTCTGTAGTGTTTTTGGGCAGCGTGAATCTTGTCATGTAAGATGCAGTGGTTGATTCAACCTGTTCAACTGTCCTGTTTTCATGTCCTTCCTCCAGGTGTTTATATACATTGATAAGATCCCCTTGCATTTTCTTCTCCAGGAAAAATGGTCCAAATACTTTCAACATTTCATCATACAACAGTTTGATGATTTGCAAAACATAAAGTGCACATTATAATTAGTTAACCATGGTAGTCTCACTGTCATAATAGAACTTTATGACTGATTTTGTCATATTATTGACAACTAGACAATTTTGGTTAGCTGTGAAGACCTGTGAAAGAGCATAAGCTTCTAGAAGTGGTCTGGGAATTACAGCATATATATCTATACTTAATGAATACTAAAACTTAGTTCACCATGCGTCTGTTTGCGAATGAATGTTTTTTTCTTTAGCCAAAATATAAAGAAATGCATGTTTTTGAGGAACAAGTTGAGAAATGTGTAGCTTAGCATATAGTGGGAAATGCGTCATGAAACTGAAATTTTTAATCCAAAATATATTTATTACAAAAAATTCTATGTAATTTTAAAGTGGTGATGTAAATCCATGAATTTCCTAGAAAACTCCATGCAATTTACAGTTAGCTTATGTCAGAGTTCCTATTTAAGAAAAATGTCTTCAAAAAATACTGTTTGCTTACATGCACACACAAGACAAAAGTCTGTATGTATGAAACACCTAAAACATTGAAACTACTCTGTGAAATTTGAGTGCTGTGATTTGCTTTGAAGGGTAACATACTCATGTACAAGATAGACAAAAAAGTACAGTCAGTAGTAGTAGTCTAGAAAGCAAACATATTTTCCAGAACATAAAGCCTGCAAAACAGCCTTTGCTTTCTATCTGCTTCAGGCACAGTGATGTAACATTCAATTTAATCTGACATAAGCTTTTTAATAGGGTAATGATTTATTCTTGACATTTGGACAAAGGACATGAGGAATCTTGGAAGCAATTTTTAAATTCCTAGCAATATGTATTTATATGTAGAAGCAAGTTGACTATACACAGTGTAAGGATAAAATTATACTGAATTTCATTCCTGCAGAGGTCATTGAATAACTGCACACTCTACTATTCCTTTTTTTATGTTGCTGTACCTCTAAGCAAGATTTCTTCAGACTCTACTGTCTCTTTTGCTGTTTAGGATTTCCATACTGGAAATAGAAATGCATATATCCATTAAGAAGCCATTTGCGAAGAGACTGATGGTATTGTCCTGCATTTAAGCACTAGGCAGACAGCCAGTTGAAGTGTGCAGATCACCTGCACTGCGTATACACAGTGAGCTTGGTGTATCCCAGAGGCTTGCAACTTAAGGACTTAAGACTTGTTTACCCTTCTGGGATTGCTGAACATGAAATGGTATGGTCAGAGCTTCTGCTCTTGTTCTGATATAGTCTGAAATTCCTTTTTATTTCCAGAGTTTTTGGGTCGATAAAGAACAGCATTCTGAAAAGTTGAAATATGGGAACTTTTATTCTATATTGTTGAGCAATTTGTTTCTTTGTATCACGTGGACATGGATCATTGTGTTTTATAAAATGAAAAGTGAATATAAAATCCTTATCAAGCATCACAAATGCTCATCAGTGTTATTCTAAACTATGAAAAATTCCTTTTGCAGTGAAAGCCAACCAGTAACTGTGAAAACAAATTGTGTCTGCCTATTATGATCTTCATAGATGTCCTATTTTTTGCTATCAGTGTCTCAGTGTTAGAATGCATTATTTAAGTTTTTTAAACTTTGAATTTGCTTAACCTATGAAATGCCTGGGCATACAAAAAAGAGACATTTTCCTTAAGATTATTTCCTTGCTTCTTTCAATCCTGTAAGAGAAAAATGTTGTATGTGGACTCAAAAATTACACATAACTGTATTTGTTTTCTTTGTAGTAAGCCTAAATGTCAATTAATTCATTTAGAGTAAAATGTTCAGCATCTTACCTTTCTGTAAAAATATTTTGCATCTCAGTATTTTTCATTAAAAGAATACATATTATTTTGGTCCAGGAAAAAAATCACTCAGTTAACAGTATGATAATGATGAAAGGTATTCTGTTACAGAAACATGTGCTGAGTGACAAACACCTCTTTTCACAAAAACCTTTTCAAGACCAAAGTGATTAAATTGGACACCTGGATTATGTGTTGTACAAGAAAATATAAATAATGTGTGGCTCATTAACTCTTGACACTTCAAAATGTGATGGAGTAAAGAAGGAAACAGCCTAGAAAGTGAAGAAAGGTAAAAAAAGAAAATGTGAATATTAAGAAGAGGATGATTCTTTATTATGCCTTAGGCTTGGGAGTTTTGTGCAGTTTTCTGCCCACTGGGCAGGTGCTCGGCTGCCTTGTCTAAGTGGAAGAGAGGAGAGGAGCTCACTATTTTTTTTATGTCTAGATTGGACTATATGTTTCTATCTTCTGCTGAATAGGTGACCTGTTTTTTTCTTGTTGGAGGGGTTTTTTGTTAGTTGGGGGGGGGGGGGGGGGAGGGCAGTGGTGTGTTTTTGGGTCTTGTGTGTGTTTTTGGGGTTGTGTGTGTGTGTAGTAAATGAGAAACAAATAAAATCTAGATACCTGATGGACCTAGCTGCAGAGAAATTTTGGAGAGTTTAGCTAAATTGTTCCCCTTTGGGACCCTATCACTGCCTATATCCTCAGGAAGTTTTGTCTAATTATCATCGCAGTTGAGTGATTGAATAATCAGAGGAGCTGTTGCCTACATCATCTTCACAGGTGATTGATATCAACGTCTTTTGAAAATGTCAGGGTTTCTGATTCCTTTTTTATTAATTCATTCTAAGATACCTCACTGTCAGACATTTTTGGACTTAAAGCATTTTTGGACTAGACATTCAGTACTCATTTATTTTATTTTGGTAAGCTGTTTGTTTACATCAGATATTTTATACAGCAATGTCTTCGTGGTAGCAGCCGTGATTTTGAGTTCAATGGACCAGGTTTACTCCTTGTCTTATCACTGTAGTTCCTGATGAGGGGTCCCTCTCTGGCTTCTCTGTGGCCCCTCTTCCAATACTGAAAGGTGGCTTTGAGCTCTCCACGCAACCTTCTCTTCTCCAAACTGAACAGCCTCAACTTTCTCAGCCTGTCTTTGTAGAGGAGGTGCTTTCTCTTACCAACTTTTTGGCTCTCCTCTGGACTTGCTCCAACAGTTCCATGTTCTTCTGATGCAGAGAACACCAGAACTGAACTCCATGTTGGGTCTCACAAGGGCAAAGTTAAGGAGAAGACTCACCTCCTTTGACCTGCTGGCCATGCTCCTTTTAATGCAGCTCAGGATTCAAATGTCTCTCTGGGCTGTGAGCACACGCTGTCAGCTTGTGTTGAGCTTTTCACCAGCCATCATCCCCAAACCCTTCTCCACAGGGATTCTCTCAAGCACTTCTCCACCCAACCTGTAGGTGTATCTTGGATGGCCATGAGCCAGCTGTAGGACCTTGCACATCGCTTTGTTGAACTTCATGAGTTTTGCACTGGCTCACCTCTCAGGCATGTCAAGGTTCCTCTGGGCTGGCATCCTTTCCCTCCAGCCTGTCAACTGAACTGCAGAGCTTGGTGGTGTCAGCAAACTTGCTGAGGGCACACTCCATCCCACTGTCCATTTCACTGACAAAGATGTTAAAGAATGTCCACCCCAAAATAAAATTATTCTCTATATTTAATGATGTTTTAAAATTACCTAGTACATCCAGTCCTAGTTAAAACAATAAAACCATAAGGATTGACCTCAAGTTTTAACAAGATTACACTGTGTTGTGTACAGTGTGCTGTAGGATTATATTTATTCTTCATCATAGTTACCAGCTCTTATGAATCCATGAGCAGCCCTAGAAACTTGTTTCTAAAACAAGAATTCAATATAAAATGAGACTAAGCCACTGTTTTTCTCTATAAGGTGATTGCATATTAAGAAATTATAGCAGTCTTGACTTTTAAAGTAGAAACATGTGCTGATGATGTCCATTAATTAATATATTCAGACAGTAGCAACTTGTATAAAATGCCAAGTGCATTCAGGTATTCAAGGAACAGGCACACTATAGCCTTCAAATTACAAATGTGAAACCTGGAGGAAGGGTGGGATTTGTGTGATAGCAATTAGGGCTTTTCATATTTATGGAAGGGAAAACTGGTCTTCCTGAAATCAGTGATAGAACTGACACCAAACGGAACCAGAATTTCTGGTTTTTTTATGAAATAAGAGCCATGGGGAAACTTTTAAACTTGAACTCGCTACTCTGCAAGTTAGTTTTTTTGGTGGTGGTACCTGCTATTGAATTCAGTAATCTCTGCACACATTTGCTGTGCCTCAGCTTCACCTGCTAAACAGGAATCTGCTGTCACCTGCAAGTCATTTAGAAGCAACGTCAATATCTTGAAAGCGAGGCAATGAGCCATCCTGACAGGAAAGCAATGTCATTCTGAGGTTAGGGTAGTGATAGCAAAACATGGGGTTTTGATTGCAGCGGGCTCGCGTGTGACTGTCAGGGCCTGTATCTTTAAAAACTACCTGAATAGCCCAGTGATGCAGCTGGCCCTGTAGAATATAATAGACTTGCAGGATTCTGTAGTGTCATGTTACTTTTAATGGTGACTGTTGCTGAAGGAATGAAAAACCTCCCTACTTTTGTGTGACCACTGAAATTCAGGTATCACTGTGATGTATTTCTGCATGCTTCTGTGTAGTTAAAGATGTCTTTTCAAAAATACAAAATATATCTAAGAGCACGGCCCATAAAGGACAGCAGAGAAACATGTATGAAATTGAATTTAATTAACAAAATTAATAATGGCTAGAAAAATTATGTTAAAAGTCTTTTGACAGAGAACAGAAGAATCTGTGTAAAAAAAGTCGACATAATTTCACATTATGAATATTTCTTACTGCTCTCACTGGGTGTCTTTAAAACTATTATCAATGAGTGTTCAATTTCTTAAAAGAAATACTGGTTTTGTTTTTCACTTTTAAGTCTCACCTACTAATGCATTATTTATAGACTCTTGCAAATGTCACTGACAGTTTAAACACTTTCACAAATTTTGCAAGCAGTCCAGAACAGTGATGCCATTATTAGGGCAAGTAATTTTGAAGTCTCAGTTGCAGTGGTGAAGAGGTTCACAGTTGATGACATTTGGCAGTTCTTTTCAGCTGTAGGCAATGGTGCTGATAATCAGCACATCCAGTTAGTTCAAATACCTTTCTTGGCTTATGATTAACAAGGAAAACTATAACTGAATAGATTACTGCCTGGCATCTCTAATTGCCCATACTCCTTTTGTCTAGACAGGTTCTTAATCACAATATGGAAAAACGATGTACATTTTAATTACACAGATTTTGTCTGAAATACAATCCATTTTCTTGAATAGTTTTTTTTCAAAAAATAATGTAATATTTCTTTAAACAAAAAGGTTGTATTTTTCTTTAATAGACTGTAAAACTGACAAAATGTAATTTTTCATTGTGAAAAATGTCGACAAATTTGTTGAAACAGCCATCACTGTTTTGGTCAGTGTCAGCATTCCCTTGCTCTTCAAAAACCAAGTAGCTGATCTGGACAGCACCAAAGTGGGCTGAAATTCTGGCATTACTGAAGCCAGCAAAAATTTATTACTGATTTCAATATGATAAGGGTTTTAGGGGAGCATTTTTCTGTTGTGTGCATACATGCTGCTGATTTGTGCCCTGCTGTAAGCAGTTCCTTTTGAGAACTTCTGTACTCGCAGAGTAGCCATGCAGAGACTGCATGCAGGTAGACGGCAGGCTCATGTGGAAAGACTGACACTGGAAAAGAAGCTTTTCCTGAAACCTGTCATGACTAGTATATTTTTATACTAAATGTGACAGAGTCTCTCATTTCTGTGCTACAAATTTGGGAGTGAAGGAATACAGTAGGGACATAAGGTTATAATCCCACTTCAAATAATATATCTCATCACTTTGCTCCTTGATTTTGTCCTTGGTTATCCACACTGTTAATTCACTGCTAGATGCTCTACTGAGGTAAAGTAGGTGTTCCCATTTCAGCTGTACTTTTGGGAACAGTTTTCTTTGTGGACTTCTTCCTGCAAACAGATTTATAGTCCTTTATGCAAATAAATGGTATTCTATTGGACACTGTACCCTCCAACATTTTCACACATTCACATGCCTCACTGCATGCTTCCTGTATTACTTATTTATAAAACAGCACTGTGAATGAGTTACCTCTACCTCTCCATAAATAGTAATTGTAATTCAGTAGGATCGCTGTTGGTAATACAGGATTTTTGGATTTAAAATATGTATAAGAAATAACCACATTAAAAATTACTATTGCTAAATAAATTCCTATCTCTATGAATATTCATATAGAACTCATAAAAATTCCCTGATCTCTACATAAGACATTCATGAACAATCCATTTAGTGTTCAGTGCATAGACTAGCAAAACATAATTGCACTTTGCTGACATATTTCATGTATGCATTTGTAAAGATTTTGAATATTTCTGCCCTAATCATGCATTTTTAAACTCATTACTTTCTGCATTTTTCCTTCTAGTTTTGATTAGTGCATTTTTGTGGAGACACAGCTGTAGATTGCATTTACTTAACTAGCGTTCTGATTTCATTGTGGTGGTGGTGGTACAGTGTAGTAGAGTTTGCATCCCACTGCATGTGATTCCTGTGCCAGGGGAGTTGGGTCCTGCTGTTAGATTCTGTATAATGGATTAACTGTCATAAGTTTCTTAAGTAGTGGAGAAAGAGCTTGTTGGCCTCACTTTAGGGTAAACACAAATAATTAGCCAAATTGGCATGATTTTGCCCTCGTAGTTCTCACTGAAAGGTCTACAGGCAACTGTGCTCTTTAATGAACAGTGAAGTGATTAAGAGCAATGTTAGCGATTAAACATTCATGAAGAGCACACAAGCAAATGGTTAGGGTAAGTACAAAGTGCCTTAAACTATCAGATCTCAATCTAAATACAAAAGGAGGTAAATTGCTGCAATGCAGCCTTGGATCTGTTGGACTTAATTGAGATCCAATATGATGCAAAATTCCTTTATGCCAGACATTCGCAGAACCGAGTGTTGTTAATTTGTATTAATCAGTGATTGTTCAGCACAATGTTCCGTTCTGCTGTCCTTCCCTGCCAGAGAAAAGGTGCAAACGAGTGGAGAGTCATATTGAGGCACAGTGATAATTTTCTCTCACAATAGAAAGAAAAGTCTTTCAGTCCCTTCCAGGTTCCGTGCACAGCTACCTGATATGGTAGACTTTAAAGTCTCTTTATTAGCACAGAACATTTCTGATTTCAGAAAATTCCTGTTTTCAAATAATGAAATAATACATACATATTTTTAAATTTTCTCTTTAAAGAGCATTGTTCAGTGATCTTTTTATTGTTGTCTACTATGATTCAAAGGGTTGTATGTCAAATTCAAGAAGTCTTTGCAGGACTCTGTCAGTCATGACCTTGAAGGGAAGAAAATGTCCAGACTGTGTAACACAGCCATGTAGTGCTTTCAGGAATCCTTAAAACTGAATTTGGAAAACTACAACACCTTTGGGATATGGTTGTCTGGAAAGCTTGGATAACTAAGAAGATTGTTGGTCTGTCCCTATTTGATACTTTCCATGTCTTCTATTGTGTGAAATACTGGATTCAATTAAACATCTAGAAATACTTGAAAATGTAAAAATCTTGAATTATAGAATATTACAGTGGAGTGTCTTTGCTATCTTTTTTTTTGCTATCTTCATAACTCTACAATTTACAAGTAATAGCATTATTTTCCTCCTCAGAAATTAATAGTTCAGAATAACAGAGCATGATGAGAAATGGTAACCAACACTAAAGTTTAGCAGCACTTAGCAAAGAAAGCCAGTTATATATTTTGATTATAATCTGGAAAGTAAATTGGCAAATTCCACAATATGTATGTGAGACTTCTAACAGACTAAAGAATTAGTATTGTCGTATTTAATTGCAATGGTTTTTAAAATTTCAAATATTTTAAGTTGAAGGTAGTGTCTTGGTACATAAATGTTGGAGTTACTACTATTTTTCTCTAACTCAGAGATCATCATTATATTTAAATGTGAAGTCTTAAAAACTGTGAGGACACAGAAAGATCAGATTTATTTTATGAAAATGTAATTTAATTGAAATCATTTTGAATTTTATGAAACATTAATCATGAGCAGAATGTCTGTATGGAACATTAATTTGAGGCAGTAAGAATAAGCAGCTGCAGTTCCCTGATATGATATCTACAGCATTTGTATTAATTCTTTCATAGCATAGACTAAGTGAAGTAGAAAATTCATTAGGTTTAGTTAAATAGTAAAGAAATCAGAATGCTTTTATTAGTTAATTTCAAGGTACCTTCCAAAAATCACTGTCCCTAGGGGTAGCAGATTGCTAATAAACTTATAAAAATAGAAAGATACATATGAAAAATTTCAGTTTGCAGCCTTTTTTTAAAAGAAACCCCAACCAACCAACCAAACAGAAAAAACGGACCAACCTGTTCTAACTGTACATACGAGGCAGTAAAAAGATGACTGAAATGACTGTTCCATCCTTAGCTACATATTTGAAGGGATTTTTGTCATTCTGCTGAATTTTGGGGCATTTGCTACTGTGTTTCTTTTTGCTATATGATACTCTTCCCATTTGTGATGGATGATGCAGGGCTAGAAATGGTGCCCTGTATTGCAGGAATTGTAAAGTCACGTATATGCAATTTTGAGACATTTAGAGTTAGCCAAATGGGTACCATACCTTTTTGTGTAGCCATCAATTTTCAGTTCAAACAATCAGTTCCTCAGGGCTAAATTCATAAACCTAGGGAGACTGGGAGCCTCCCAGGGTACTGATGCTGAGTAGGTATGCTTGTTGTAATGTTTGAGTTTACTACAGTAAATACTGTCTTTAAAGGCAGCACTGAATCCTAATGTGGCAGTATTAAGGTTACTGTATTTTCAGAAGTACATTTAAATGCAGGTGCTGAACTTGCAGTTAATCGGTGCATCTCAGATGTTCAGTATTTATTGTGCAGCCATACAATAATACATGAATGGTAGGTAATACATTGGAAGGGTATTGGACTACATAAGCATAAGCTGTGGACTGCTCTAAATGATCCTGCTCACAGTTGATTCAGAATTGATGTTGTAACCAGCTTTCTAGATGTCTGTAAAATCCTGGACAGATGGTTGCAATCCTCAAGTTGTAGCATGAGGAAATGCTCTTACACTTTTCAGGGAGAATATTACAGAGTTACAAGATAGGTGATAGTAGTATATTGTTCCTTTCTAAGAGAGGTAGCCTTTCATACGGTGGGGAACCTTCATGTGAATTGCATGATGGTCACAGAGCATGAATGAGTGGACACTGCCCTGAGCAACTTGAATGTAATTAGACCTGCTTTTAGGAAAGAGTGGGACTGAGCAACTTCTGGAGTTCCCTCTTAGCATGAGCTATTCTGTGATTCTATGGTCATACGAAGTGATTCCAATAAATAGAAAAAGTTTGAATGGTAAGAAGTCTTGCTTTAGCACACACTGATTGCTAAGTTACCCAACCTCCATGGTGTAATTTCTAGTTTACTGTAGAAGGCAGTTGATGTGTTCTTTAAGTTGTCCATATACTCTCTTTATTTTTACTTCTTGGTTATTTTATTATATATGAATTTGTATAGTTATATATGAATATATATATATAGTTATATATGAATGTGTATAGTTCTGCCTGATTGAATGTGATTGTATGTGCTGGGCGTGGTCTTCTGCAGTTCTGGTTGCAGGGGCTGTGTATCTTGAAATATGGGATAGAGTTGTGTGACAAGCACAACCACATGACGCAGTAGTGGAGCACCACATTGTGTCTTGGAAATGTGCCTTGTGGCAGGGCAGGGTGCTTCATGTCTCATGCTGAAACAAAGCCTTTGTCTTTCTCTTACAACTTAATCCCAGTGGACATATTATCAGTAAATCAGTTTTCAGACAAACTGGCCATTAGTGGATTCAGGAATGGAAGTGTCATATTATGTTAGGTTATATGAAAACTTCATGAATATTCTGGCAGCAGGTCACAAAAAAAGACAGATCAATGGCTCAGTTTTACACTGTTACTGCTTTTAGCTGATAATTTCTTCAGGTTTATATAGCTTCCTTCCCAATTTTTAGATCCCCTACTCTTAAAATGGAATATCAAACTGAGATCTACTGCTGAAAAAGTAGCTGAAAGTATCTCTGCTCAGTAAACAGAGGCACAGGTTCTGTCTACAACCTTGCTATCCCATGTAGTATCATAAGTGATGCTACATAGTGTCAGATGTGTTTATTGCTTCTTTTTTTCCTAAATCACTTTTTTGACTCTTCACTTAGCAAAATCTACTCCTCAATACAACATGTGCTGATATGAGTGTCCATTCAACACTTATTAATCTACAGATAATTTTATATATGTCTCTCTGTTTACATAAAAAGTAAACACTGTTAAAATAACTTACTTTCTGTTATTTCAGGAAGCTAAGACTGGTTTTAAATATGTTAAGGAATTCAATCCGTTATGGTAATCCTAAAATATGTTCTGCATGTCTTCACTGCTTTCCGTAACACTATTTTTACTTCATTAATTAGCCTGAGTTGAAAGACGCTAAAAAAACACAGACTGATACAAGAATTTTCAAATAGTTTACTTTCAATCAGTAAATTATATTCAAATGCCAACACAAATCATAACATTTACTGTATGTGAAAACAGATTGATCAGTTGGTTCCACCTAACATTTAAATAATATTTATCATAAAGATATTTCTTGATTAAGTACCTGTAAGTTTTCAGATGCCTTCAATTTTTGCATAGCCGTGGATACTGGTTTTAGAAAACAGTCTGATTGCTTGAAATGACAGGAGACTCCAGTAATCTTTGAGCTTCTGACTTAATACTACCGTGTACTAATTCTCTTAGTGGCTACTAGAATTGATTGTAATAGCAAGACTGCCTTGCATTGGCATTATACAAAAGCAAAAGTACTTCTCAGCAGATTCCTGAGTGCATTCATGTGATTTAATATGTATTTTTTGATTACTGTCTAACCTTCTACAACCTTTACTGTCTGAGTTTCGCCATTAAAGATTCATCTGCCAGTCTACCAAGTGAAATAATAGTCTGAATAGATCTGAATTAGCTCATCTTGACCTATGTTAAATCAGTGCAGACCAAGTCATACTATAATTTCAGCACCATGTATCTTTACAAGCTCATCACTGGGCTGAAAAGTCCCTAAACATATTCTAGAATGTATCAGCCCATTAATTCATATAATTTTTCATCATACAGCATAACCCTGAGCAAGCGTGTTTCAACAGCAAATAGCATCCTAGTGAATGGATTGTTAGGTTGATCATCTCAGGTACGGAATAGGAGGCTTAGTCACATAAATCTGTGTGAGTTAAGGTGGAGTCGATAGGCAGGTACTGTACTGAGATGGGATTGAAACAAAGCCAAATGTATACATAATCAGTAAATATACCTGACATTTTTCGTGTCTTAAAGACTTTACTTAAGCGTAACTTACAGTTATATTCTGCAGCTCAGCTTTTCTGAAAAACAGTTGAGTTTGTAACTGTGATAGTGTCTGGATGCTGTTCTTCACTTCTTACAGCTTTCTGAAAGCTGCTTTTTAGACAGCAGTCTTTTGCATCTATTACATGTTCTAAATGTTCTTGAAAAGTTGAACGAAACTTACTGATAACTTTCTGTGTGAGAGGAAATGAAATTATTTTACTATTTTAAAGGCTATTTTGCTTCTTTCCTATTTACATGTGAAAACAGGAATAAAAATCTGAAGCATGATAAATGCTTTTAGAAGAAAGAAACTGATATAGATGTTAAAGATGTTAGAAAGAATTTTAAAACTTTCTAATAACTTGTAAGACTTCAGTTTTTCTGTGTATGCGTGCCTGATTTGATAGATGGAACTTTAAACGAGATTCTTTCTCTAGTCTGAGGCCCTCAGTTTACTCAGAATGTGCATGTGCCTTAGTCATTTTGACCACAGTATAGAAGTACAACTTTTGTTACGAAACAAAAAGGAAGAGAAAAGTCCATAGTAACATCATCATCATTATTATTATTACTATTCTTGTCACTGTTATGATGTTAAGAAGTAATATGGAATTTGTGTACTAATTTGGTATAAAAGTGCTCATAAAGCTGATAATAAAAGAAAGTTAGTATTTCAGCATTACCATATCTTACTCTCTGAGTTATCAAAAAAAAATTTATTTTCCAGAAATTATAGTCATATATGTTAATGGGCAGTGATATATGTGGCAAAAATCAGTGCACTTTTTAATATTACTTCTGTATATATGGAATTCTTTTTTTGCTGGACTAAATGTGTGAGTATTTAGTCTATGCTTATATTTCTGTGGGCAGAAAAAATTGCCTGTCCTTTAGGGACTTGGGTGCAATGAAGTAATTGCTGACTATCTTCTAAGTATGTATTCTTTTCATAAATTAATTTACTAACTAAAAACCTATGAACAAAAAGGAATTGGGTTTCTTGTGGTCAATACTGCTTCTTAAATAAGGCAGTACTGGTAAATTAACTGAACTTTGTATGAAAGTTAAATGCTTCCTACCTTTTAAAGGTACCTTTTATGTGCTGTCTGGTTCACTGAAGCTATAAGATATTTTATCAGGTAAATAACCTTACCCTAGGCTGATGCACAGTGTCACACCATTGTGCTCTGATCAGTCACCTACCGTATCAGGTCAGTTCAAGGTAGGGGTGAAAGAAGGAAGAGGTGGGGGCAGCAGGCTGCACTGGGAGCAGGATCCTAGCTCACATAGCCTAGCCAACAGTTTCTATGAAGGAGTCTCTGCTGCTCCCATGTAAGGGATAAGGTAGCAGACCAGTAGTAGTGCCAGTGACAGCTACTTTTGTGAAACAGTAATTTGTGTATACCTGAGACAGGGCTGGGAATAGCAACAGAAAGCTGTTACATCCTGCCCCACACCTACTTCTTGCAGTGGCTGTGTGTTATCCAGGGGAGTGGAGTCTTACGGTCGATGCATCACAGGTTGTTTCTGCCGCTTTCCGCTGCTCCAGCATGGGGTTCCTTCAACAGGATAGAGCCCTCCACAAACTTTTCCAACATTAGTCCTTCCCACAGGCAGTAGATCTGCACAAAGCTCTTCACGAACTGTTGCACAGTGGGTCACTCTTCCATGGGGTGCAGTCCTTCAAGCACAGGCTGCTCCAGCATGGGTACCCACAGCATCACAAGTCCAGGAAACCTGCTCCAGTGTGGGCTTCTCTCTCCATGGGTCTGCAGGTCCCCGCCAGGAGCCTGGCCCAGCACAGAGAGGGAAAATTACAGAGGAGTAGGGTGTCCCAAGTTAATAGCTGACCTGTCATCTGATTGCAAGGGTTCGTAAAGGAAGGTGTAATTGTGGCAAACATAGAAATCCCACAAGTTTCCTCTCAACAGAAAAGAATTTTTTCCGTTACATGAGAGAAAAGCACAAATACAACTTTTATAAAACTTGCAGTTCACAATATATGCAAATGTATGTATAGATTACACCTGAGTCTTTCATTGATAGAATCAAGGTGTCAAAAGAGACTTCAGCAAAGACTAAATAATCAAATGCTTAGATGCTTGCAGTTGTACAGACATTGATAGTTGTTGACAGAATGACATTTCAATCTTACCCTAAATACAAATAGATGTTTCACAGTGTTGTACAATTCAATATATTGGATTGTTGCATAATAAAGGAAAAGTAAGCTGAACTGGAAATGTATTTTCAAGAGTGTCACTGTGAAGCTTTGCCAACTTAGGTATGAACTCTTCAGATTGTGCCTTAGTTACTGGAAGTGATGGTTGTTGACAATGGCAGTGGAAGGTATTTTGTTACCTTGGGAGGGATATATTCAGTGTGTTTTCTGCTCTTGTCATCTTCCAGATACTATTATTGCTCTTGTCTTCTAGCCTTTCTCAAGCACAGGAGAAAATGGGGGTCTAGGAGGGATATCTTCCATTACCAAGCAGCTGTGCAATTACCAGTTTGCAGTTCAGTGCTCCTGTATTTGGCTTATGGCAGTTGATTCAATCAAATAAGCTTCCAGCACACTCTTTGAGCACTTTTGTTGTCAACCTATTTCCTCTTTTGGTGCTTCAGTACAGGGGAAAACAAACTGGGTATTCCTGAATTATCTGCATAAATTACATCTCCAACCTGTTCTGGTAGGGCTTTCATTAGTATTATCTTAATGAACATGGAAATGAAATGCCA
The DNA here is from genome assembly GCA_035583235.1 of Hafferia zeledoni. Classification (NCBI taxonomy): domain Eukaryota; kingdom Metazoa; phylum Chordata; class Aves; order Passeriformes; family Thamnophilidae; genus Hafferia; species Hafferia zeledoni. Next base: position 33,848,552 of record JAWWEV010000134.1, on the reverse strand, counting down.
AAAAACTGTCATGGGTGTCTCTAACGTACCACCTTATCTAGTGTAAGATGTGAAAATATCTGTACTAGAGCTGTTTATAGTAGTTTGCAAAGGAAGTTTTTAATTTCTGTGTATATATAATTTCATAATACTTTTATACATCAGTAATTTATTTCTGAGAACCTTAATTGGGTTTTGAAGGCATACCTAAGAAATGCAATTGCATTTTATTAATTAAGATATCTGTGGAACATATATGTTTGTATTATTTTGTGTGGTTTGGTTTTTGGGGGGGAGGGAGGGTTCCCCCCTCCTTTTTTGTTGTTGTTGTTTTTTAGCATTGTTTGTAAAGTTCTATTTAGTAGCTTGAAGAATAACATTAAACAGCTCTACATTTTGTTTTTTAGTGTGCAGTGACCTGGAATTCAGGGAAGTTGCAAACAGATTGAGAGACTGGTTTAAGGCACTTCATGAAAGTGGAATTCAGAATAAGAAGACTGGGATTATTCAAAGGCCTGAAAGAACCAGTAAGAAATTTCTGCTTGTCTTACTTGATGTTGTCTTTGATTCTTTTCTGTACTTTTGTATTTCCACTGCTAAGACTTGCCTTAAGTACTTTAAATAGTCATGTGTACAAAAATCATAACTTTGAGCTTTTCTAAAGTTAATTTTTTTACTTATGGCTTAGTAGTAACAGACAATATTCACTTTAAACTTCCAACTTTGTTTGGCAGGACAGCTTCCATTCACAATGCTTTCATTTGTGAATCCTATCAAAGAGAAAGAAATAATATAAAGGAGCTATAATTTTGTGTGACCCATTGTTGTTGTTTGATGCCATTGTAGGTGCTGGTAGAGAAAAACATATGAAAAAGAAGCATGTAAGTAAAAAGGATTTTTCAAGGATAAACCTGACAGTGGGAAAGATCCAGGATTACTAATGAAGTGAAACAGTAGGGGGGCATAATTTGTTTTTAACCCTCTCAAATATTTAAATGGGGTTTTTTTGTTGTGGAAAACAGTGAACTTTAATTATCAAAGAGCTTATTTAAAATAGCAGAGGAAATGCGCATAAATAGTTTGAAGAGTGATATTGTATTGTGAAGGAGAGGCAAATTAGATTTCATAAGCTATAAAACTGTACCTTTGGTTAATATGAAGAGCAAACTATGACTCTTCCAGACTGTGTTTCAGAGAACTTGGCCACCACTGCCTTCTTACCTTACTTATTATTTTGAGTATTTTATTTTTTTTCAGGTTTTGTTTGATTGCAATTTGTAACATTACTTTTTCTTTTTTTCAAGAAATCCTTTAATTTAATTGGAAATGTCATTTTATTGTGCAATTTGTTCATGTTAAGGAAATATTAGTAATTCTGTTAAACAATTAAAGGTGATTCTGTGTTATCTGGGAATACTTTTCTTAACATTGAGAAAAAAATGTTTCTGAGGTAAGGTGGTTATACAGTAATGTCACTTTTATTGATATTTTTCAAAAAAACCCCCACATTTAAAAGCATGTATTTCCAATGTACATTCTGGTTGGTGCCCATAACTGGCATGTGATCTGCTTCTCATGTACTAGCAAAACCAGTAGAAATACAAAGTTTGTAGCCTTTAACCACATTTGAACAATAGGTGTTTAGAGACTGGTGTTTTAGTACTGTGGTCAGTTACTCAAATTGCACATAGCTAATTGTGAAAAAATACTGCTTTCAGATATGAAAGATTATATTTATGCAGTATTTACTTGATTTTATAAATAGGAAATATTTTCAGGATTGTATGAGTTTGACAGGCTACTGCGGAAAGGCAAGTCCATCTATGGACAGAATGCAAGCAAAGGAATATATGTTCAGTAGTAATTTTTTTTTCATTTGGGATTTGGGGATGCACAAATTATTTCAAAACCGGTTCCATTATTGCAACTCTGTATTTTTTCTGATGTGTACATTTCCATACTTCAAAATTTGTCATTTGAGGCAGCGAAATATACTGCATCTTTTGAGAAATCATTATGTGCTTTAGAAGAAAATACTATGTCACTATGTACCTGTAAACACATAAAGAAACAAAAAATAAGGATAACCATTCAACATGGTAATGTCATTTCTAATAGCATGAAGCAATTCTTAAAATTGTTCTTGAATAGCTAAGCTCTCGAGTAATATCCCTCAAAGTCTCTCTCCAAAGTCATAGCAGGTTGAAGATTTAGGCATATTGATACCTAAATATAGCAGGGCCATCCAGCCCCTGTTTTGGGACATCAGAAAGCTACACCTGCAAATAAATCTTGCAAAGAACTTATCATGTATAATGAATTTATACTTAGCACATGAGACTCAATGGTCCGTGCAGAATAAATATGACAAAAACCCACCTGAACGCAGCTTCCTCTTTCAGAGTCGTAGTTGTTTTAGCAAATCCCTGGAGCTGTTTGTAACCCTTGGGGAGCAAAACATCTATTTGGGCACCCTTTCCCCCAGGCTGTCCTTTATTCTTGTCATAAAGTTCCTTCCTTACTGATAAAACGATTCTGCATTTAAGAAAGCAATTTGTGACATACTTTCTGGTTGTCTGTTTGTATTTAGGATTTTTCTCTTTCAGTCTCTCTGGTGACACTTGGGACAGGATTTATTAAAAGACTTGGGCACAGTCCTTCTGACCAAGGCAGATGTGGTGCAAATTTGCAGTGCCTTGCTGGTGTTTCTCAGAGTTGTTCCAGCTATTAAATAGTCCACATTGATCCACAAAATTATCAATATTACTTCTGAGCAAACCAAGCAATAGTGTTTAAGTTGTTCTGCTAGAGCCATCAATATGCTGATAAAAAGTTATGAATGTAAAATGCCTACATTGTTGTGTTTTTAGAAGAATAAGGTGATTCTGGCTTACCAATACTTAGTTTTTTCCAAAGCTGAACCTTATTAGTAATTTAGACTAGAATATTTCCAAAAAATATAGGGTTTTATTTCCAAAATCCCTTTTGTGCCCATATGTGATCAAATGGAATATATCTAGAAGTATCATTATTATTAATGCTGTATAAACACTTAAATGTTTTCCTCAGGCCATTTAAGGTCTAAATAGATGACACTAAGGGGAAAAGGATACTTTACCCCCATACTGCAATAATGCTCCCATTATTTTTCCTATGTGTGTAGGAAAATATGGAGTTGAAAAATAAAGTGACATGTTATGTACCTATTTAAAATCTATTGAAGTATTGGTCTATTTCTATATTAATTTTGTGTGATAAAACCCAAAATTAATGCATTGTATGCAAAGCACAAAAAATACCATAGTCCCACAAATATTTCTGCTAACAGGCAGTCTATTTTTGAATTTATGAATTCAGAAGTCTGTTTACTTATATGCCTTGTCATGTTAGAACATGAAAGACCAGAGGCCAAAGGTAAAACAATATCTTCTTATGGCTTTGGAATAATATGATTATTTGGAGTCTAATACACTAATAATTTTGAAAATTGCATAAAAATACAAGAAGTCTGAAAGAAAATCACTTATAATTGCCTTGTCTAGAACTGCCATAGAAGTGCCGTAATGAGGTATTATTGCTCTAAAATTGGCAGATTCCCATACAATCTTGCAGCAGGAAACGACCATTTTTGTAACGAAAAGTAAACAAAATAAGCAAGTCCGGATCTTTATTTGGAGGTTTTTGGTTTTTTTCCTGACTATTCTAAGTTCCTTACTGACAAAGAGGCAAGCTGACATGCAGTGATAAATTACATTTCCCTCATTTTCATTGCTGAAGCATATTTGGAAACCCTGAGGAACAGACAGAATTTGTAAGCAGAACAATAAGATTTTCCTTACTCTTGTCAGTACTTTTCCATATAATCATTTTATAGTTAGAAGAGCTAGAAAGAATTGTGGTTTTAAACAGCATTTTTGATATCTTCAAAAGGCTGACTGCCTGAGAATTTGTCTAATACCTGAGATTATCTCAGAAAATGTCACATAACCTGTACTGCAAATCTTTACAGTCTGGAAACCTGAACTGTAATTCTAGTTTGCTAGAAAGAAAAGGTTCTATTGATGAATTTCTGCATCTGTCAGGTTAGCTTATGTAAAGGTATCCTTAATGCAAGAGTCTGGAAGAAGAAATCCAGCATAAAAGTAATTCTGGTCAAGGATTGTAATTAATTTTCTCTACTTAAAAGTTAGACTCTGAATGAACTAAATCAGTGTTATTGACTGAAGTTGGTTTTGACATTCTTTTTTACAGAATTATTCTTATGCATAATGAAGTATATGTAGATGTGTATTATAACATTTGATTTTATTTCTTGCTCCTCCGATAACTTCTACTTTTCTTTAGCAGTCACATCTGTTAATAAAATGGTCAATCTGGTGCCCCAAATAATACATTTCATCTTAACTTTTAAGGTATTAGGAAACCAACAGCCTCCAGCAATAGGATTCATCTTGCTCTCCACCCCCCATAAAATTGTTTAAAACTTTCTGGAAAAGGAGAGACTTCAGGATGCAGATTGTCAAAGGTGTTGAGACATTGCAGCTGTGCTTTATTTCTCTCTCTTGTACCTTTTGTTGTGAAATGAGAGTCAGTTTTCCTAGGTCTGTTTATTGTTTTGTGCCTTCCCCAGGTACCATGTTCCCCAGGGCTGGGAGTTGGTCTCCGATGATCCTTGTGGGTCCCTCCCAGCTCAGAATATTCTATGATTCTCTTGCCCTAACCCAGGCTCTGCTCCTGTTTGTGTAATCATAGTGAGCAGGATTACATTACAGCTTGAGACAGGTGACAGAGAGTGTTAATGCTGTCTCCTTCTTGGGCTAGTGCGGAGCTAGATGAAGCTCACCTAGATCAGCACTTCTGTGATCAGTTATGACAGAAGGCATTCACATCTGCTTAGTCCTCTTTATTTTAGTCTTTCCTGCTGGGGTCAGTCCCAATTACATTAAGAAGGAAAACATTTTCCCAGCTTGTAGTAGGCTTAAGCTGTTCTGCTAGCGAAAATATATAAAAAATCCATTACAACTAAAAACCTTCTAGCTATGCAGCTTGCACACTGAACAGGTAAAATCCATGGTCCAGATGTCAGTCAGAACTCTGGCAGAGAGCCCGTGTTAACTCACAGGTCTATTATGTCAATGTCTTTTATTGTTTCAGAGTGTGTACTGGTATTGGAAGGAATTGTGTGGGTTTGGGGTGTTTTGGATAAACAATTCCTATATAATGCAATATGTGAGCCCTATGTATGTATGTAAGCTGTTTTCAGTTTCCACATAATGTCAAAATCTGTCTTCCTCAGTGTACACAAGGGTTTATTACTTATGTGCTTAATAAGCAGGTAAACAATAGTTTTACCTTGGAAAGCAGATTATATTTACTAAGAGTTGAAATTCTCCCCTGAGAAATAACTAGAAACAGGCACATTTCTCTTAGTTCCTTTTGAGCAAATGTTTTGAATGCCTACTGTGTAAGCCATGGCAGAGGGCTATATTTCTTAATAACTTTTCCCTTGGGATTGTTTTGGCCGAGGAAAAGAGCTTAAGCTGGAACTTCAAATTTTTCTAGTCAGTGTTCAGAAATAGCTGCATAAAAGCTCATTTCATTATCCTACATGGAAATAGATTTTATATAAGTGGTTAAAATGAGAGAAAATCGTTCATGATTTAGTCATCTGAGCAGCAGTTTTTGCTCTCCTCAGTATAATGTCCTGTTACTTGATCATCAAGAATAAATTACTCTCATTCAATTCTTCACCCTTAGCTTCTGCTTGTTGTATTGTGTCACAACTCTGAAAAATGTCTAAAACCAGCATTCTAGTTGATGCTTAAAGTAATAATATATGTAATGTGTGATTTGGGCAACTAATGTCCTAGTTTTGTCACCTAGTGGTTTTTTGATTCTTAGTTCTGTATCACCTGAGCCCTTCATGTATCAAACATGTTAGTGGATGTTAAATTCTAGGTATGTACTTCAGTGCTTTTCTGTCTCTTTTTCTCAAGTATATAATCTTCCAGATGTATTTTTTTATCAATATTGCAATAGGGGAAGAAGGTCCTTGCCAAGAGAAAGTACTTCTGATAATCTTAAATTTGGACAGTTCCTTCAGAGTTCTTATAAGATCAACCAATTATTTGACGTTACCACAGTAATCTCTACAAGAGTTGATAATGTGCACTTGGAACTGAGGGTGATGATCTTTTTGTGGTATATCAGCTCTAGAAGAGGTGGACTGCTCCCTTTTATTTCAAACAAAGCTGCTTCTATCTCTGTCAACACCTGCCTGGCTTACCTCTGAAATACTTGAGCCATTTTTATTTATTTCACCAAAACTAATATTTGACCTAGACTTCAGACATTTCCATACTGCAGTGACTGATGGTTGTGAAATATTTTGGCTTTATGAAACAAGACAAATGAGAACTAAGAAGATATGTGATTTTCCTGTATTTAAAACACTGAAATTGTATAGACTAAAGGAAAAGGAACAACAACAAAAAATAGTAAAACCAACAACAAATATACCTGGGCTATAAATGAAATTACAAACTACTTCATAATGAAACTGAAAAAAGAAACATAAAATACTTTCAAGGTAAAGCACGGTCAGTTTTACAAATTGTTGAATCAAACAGTTATTTAATAGAAAGCTAGACCCCATGACCCACAGTGTTTTTTCTCCAGCATATGATGGTGTTTAATAGATATGACAGCTTTAATAAATGTTAGCTTTATTTTCCAAGCTTGGAAATAGCAAAAACAATTTCTTAACATGAAATGTTATTGTTTGAAGTAGGTTTAGTAGTTCTGATGTACCAGTTATAACATATTCCTGTTTTCTGGGAAGAGAATGTCTTGAATATCAAACTTCAAACTATATTTAAATATTAAACTATACTTATGTTGAACTGGAGTTATTGTAAACATTAGAACATAGTGACATTTTTCTGGTGCTATCCTGTTAATATCAGTGATCTGTAATAAAATCACCTGTTGTTCAGTGATATTGCTGACTCCGATGTAATTTTTATAATTTCAAGCTCTGTCCTTAACTATGACAAAATGTAATCAGTGATGTTGCACCAGCCTTTTCTCTATCAGGCACACTTTTTAAAAATCTAAAAGCTGTAAAGGAAGAAGTGTGAAAAAAAATTGAGGCTAGGAACAGAGAATGAACTCAGTCACAGACTAATGCATGTTATGGGAATCAAGGAAAAAAATAGGGATAAAAGTTGTATAATATTGTTCCAAACTTAATTTACTGATTCATGTGACCTTTGAAATGTTCAGTGTTCTTTCACTGTTCTTGAGATAAATTTATTTCTTTTTAGAGTACAATTTGAAACTGACTGAGAGGTAAAATAAGCAGTTGTTTGGGGGTTTTTCTGCTTTTACTTAGTGTAGTTTATTAAGTACATAAAACTATCTTCTATTGCCTTAAAATGCAAAGTACTTTATTATGTGAGCTTTGCCAGCTTGGACCACAAACACTAATTTAAAAATACTTTGTCCTAGACTTGACAGTGATGCCTCTTTCAATAAACTTATGCTTAAAATTCCACATGCAGATGTATTATGTACAATTAGTTACTTTGGCCCACAGGATACACCTGGATACACCTTTAAAGTGGCTTTTATCTTATATTCCCTTCTAGCTAACATCTTACTAATTAGAATCTGTCTCCTCATTAAAATCTTCTGGCCTTTCTCTTACAGTTTGGTGAGCTGGCCTGAGTGCTAAATTCAGAAAAATTTTGTGAGCACAAGAATCATTTCTCCTGTCATGCAGATATCGAAAAGGCAGGATAGATGACAGTATGTTTCATGTCAGCTGTTTCTGAATCCAAGGTCATGGTGAGGATATCTAGCTAAAAGCAGGACTAGGAGAGAAGGTGTAAAGAGGCCTTCAGGAAAAGAGCTTTATACATAAATAATCACTGCATATTTATCCTTAAATAAAATGTTTTAAGATTAAGGAACCTTCCAGAATTTTTCTAATCAGAAACAACTCTTGAATATTTTTTATATCTTTTACAGATAAAGTTGAATAGCACATCTACTATATATCCCTGTTAATTTTGTTGAGTCCTGTATCTCATTGCTCTTCATAATCCACAGGAAGTAAGTTCGTTTTGATGTGTTATCAGGAGCTGGAGAGGAAGGAAGATACAGATCATGGGCTGAATGTTTGGCTGTGTGTTTAAATTGTGTTAAACACATGAACAATATCATAAATATAAAAGGACTGGCTTTCTTTTTTGGTTTTTTTTCTTTTTTTTTTTCTTTTTCTCTCAAACAGAAATAATAATTCATGCAACAGATCAAGGAAAAAGAAAAAGTGAGATCACCCTGATTAAAAAAAAATCATACTTAATTGAGGATTTTGGGGGAAATGTCTGACTTCCACAAGGAGTTTTTCATACTATCAGCTTTCTTCTTTTCCTTTCTGAAACAGTTGTTCTGCCATAGTGTGGACACCTACATATGCAGATATATATATCTAAAAGAAAATCTGCTGACTTCTAAATACAATTACTGGGTTATCCAAGTTATCTAAGCTGACATGTTTAGCAGTATAGAAGTGCTTTTCAGATTTCTCTAGTGTTATTAGAACAACAACAAAGGAAGGCAGGCTTGATTTTTAACAGCAATAGAAATTGGGAATTCTTGTGTGCTTTCATGTCAACTTTTCTGAACCCGTGTCTACCACTTTCCGTTTTAACTTGAAAGTTCTCAGAAGAGTAATATTTAGTAACACTAAATTTCATTCTGTACTAGCATGTATACTTGAATGTCTGGCCGCATTCACGACCCCGTAGGACATGAACAAGCTAAAAACTGCATGTATATGGTATGCAGCTCGTGTCTTTGATACAGGCAAGAGGCCTGCCAGTTTCTGAATTTCCCATTCATGTCCATATGCAAGTCTGCATGTACTTTAAAGTTCATGCAGGAAATAGAAACATGAAGTCTGAGCTCAGGCCACAGGAATAGTTATCTTGGCCTGTGCCAGATGACCTTTTTCCAAGCAATGATTTAGGAAGAGATGCAAGGTGTATTGACAGGTCTGATACTGGCAGCTGGCTGCTCTTAGCAATTATCTTGTCTATGGCTTCCTCAAAGACAGAAGGTACACCAGCTAAAGATGAAATACAACTTTTAAGGCATTGCTGAGGCTGACTATCTTGTTACTTTTTCACAGATTTAAATTTACATTAACAGAATAAAAAAACCCATGGACTCCAACAAGTTAACTAGAATTTATTCTCTTCTTAGTTCTGTAAACTTTGGAAACCATTAAAGTTTTATTCTCCTGATTTATAATATCACTTAAATTCCTCAACATACTTATTTTCCAGGAAATCACTGTGTATCATTTATTGGTGTATGCAACATGTGTGCAGTAGGTATAACATTTGACAAGAAAACTTGTATTTCTAAATACTTGGAGACTGATAGTGAGATTAATTTTTTTAACGGGGTGATTTAGTGACTTTTAAATTGAATCTGACATATAATTTTTATGTTGTATTTCAAGAATACATACTGTTTATGTACTGTGTCTGTGTACCACCAGAGCTGTTTTCCATGATGCAGCATTCTTTGGTGGTGGCTGAGCTCAGCAGCTGCTCTATTGTTCCTGCTATATAATTTTTATTATTTTTGTTTTGCCTCTTAGGATTTGATACCAGCATTTTGCCAATTTGCAAAGACTCCCTTGGCTGGATGTTTAATAGGCTTGATACGAACTATGACCTGTTGTTGGACCAGTCAGAACTTGGAAGCATTTACCTTGACAAGAATGAGCCATGCACCAGGGCATTCTTCAATTCGTGTGACACGTACAGAGACAGTTTGATATCTAACAATGAGTGGTGCTACTGCTTCCAAAGACAGCAAGGTAAAAGATGAGAACAACCTGCATATGTGTGTGACTAACCTTTTTGTTAGGCTTTATTTTTTTTTTACATATTAAGATTACAATGAACTGCAAGCTCTTTAAATGCTATACAATAAATTTGTGTTAACGTTTTTGACCTGTGGTGAATGCCTAAAATGAAGTAAAAAAATTACAAGCAAACAAAAAAAACCCAAACCAAGCTAAATGGAAAGCTTTGCTAAAATCTCAAGGATTCTAAATAAATGGCAAACAAAAAAAAGCTTTTACAGCGATATTATTCCTCATGCCAATATCCAGTACATATGAAGAAGAAAAAGATCTAAATAAAGAACACAATTAGTTAAATTATTTCTTTCCTGGTCTACTTTGCCTACATTATAAAATAATTTTTTTTTTATTGCTAATGTAGAGTATCTTAATGTTCTGTGAACCTAATAAAATAGCTGAGTGAACATTATGGATGAAGTTATTTCCAGTCATTTGGACAAAAGACCAGTTGATTTTTATTGCCTAGTTGAGTATCTTGTTAATGTTCTGCTGTGATTTGGTTAGACAAATAAACACAACCTATAAGCATTATTTTCCTGAGGAGTATATAATTAATAGGTGAGGCATCACATAAATTATATAATCAAACTGGTTATAATGTATCAAGGAATTTGCTTATTAAGCAGTGTCTGAAACTGGTAGAGTTGCCACTTCATTTTCCTTACTAACATGAAACAGTTTTTCTAAAGGATAAATAGCAATCAGAATTCGAATTTATACTGCCAGTAGAAAAGATAAAACTGATTTGATGGAAAGTTTGCAGAGTCAATTCAGCCTTTCTGAAAGTTTTAGTAGCAAATTTAAATCTCACTTGTGCCTTTAGGACTCTCATGATAAATGACAGTCCAATTTAGCACTCAACAGGATTCTGATTTTTGTGGAAATAAAGGTTTTTATCCTGTCCCATCTACCAGTTTTTAATCTAAATAACAATAAAACTGTACTTCTGTAGATAAGTACAAAATGGCAGATTTCTTTTCTTTGGTAACTTTCTACTTAAAAAGTTAGCATATAAACTTTCAAAACACTTTGTTTTATAGTAGAACAATAATTTTTTCCTTTATTTTTATAAGCATGTTTCTACTCCTAACATAATGAGAAAATTAAAACTAACCCATCCTAGAACTAAAGTAGATTTTAAAGTAAACATAGCATTTTTTGTTCAGTTCTCTTTAAAACAAATAAAAAACCCACCACCACAATAATTTCAGCTTAATATATAAGCACCCTTACTCTTTGGAGGACAGCATAATTCTTTTCAGTTGCCAGAGGAAGTACAGCATGTAACATTTGGCCTAGTATGGTCCAAAGTTTTTCAACCAGTTTTATATAATGCGTGTCCAGCATAGCCAGGGCATTAAGAAAACAGTTCCACAGGTTATTTTCAAGTAGTTCTGTGTTCTCTAGCCTATGAACACATTTTGTCAAAAAATTTGCACAGCGTACTGCTACAACATAAGGGTGGTGTCTTAATGACTCATCTAAACGCTACAGAATTTTATTAATGGTACCCCAACAGACCTGGCTTTCAGTGGCACTGATTCTCCACAGGGCAGAGTCCAACATTATCAAGATTTTCTTCCCTTTTTTACCAGTTTCCTCACTGTCTTGATAATGGTGTTGAGATCAGGCACTGATTTTAAACAGATTAGGTAGCCTTTGATACCACAGTGTGTTTGAGCATATAATAAAAAATGTGTCCTCAACATTGTAAATTAAGTGAAATCTCAATTTTAGCAGTCCTTGCAGATTAGACATTCACTTTATCCTTCCAAAATAGCACAGTCATCAAAATTTGTATTCTTTTTTGGTGTAAGATAAAAAAAGAAGCTTATAGTTTTCTTTGGTCATGTCTTCTTATTGGCTCTGGCACAACTATCTGAGTCCTCACTCCTAGTATGAGAGTCCCACTGAATTCTCTATTTGTAATTTGCAGCATTACACTGAACCTTGAAATATGCTCATGACTGGTTATGCTTCACTTGATTGGGCAATCTAAATAAGGCCTTTAACTAAGCCTTTGTTATTAATAGCAAAGAGATGGCAAAGTAGAAAACTTCAGTGGCTTCTTTCTGATGCTTAGTAAAATAAGTTGATATTAACAGAACGCTTCAAGCTGTGTGGAGCAGCTCCCTGTATTCATTGAGCTTAATAGCTGCTTTCTGGGCAGACCAATGTTTTTACAGCACTGTTCTTGATTAATGATGTTCAAAAGTGAAAACAAAATTTAGTCAACCATATGTTTCACACTGGGATAGCAATTTCATTGTACTTTTTTAAAGCTCATGGTATTTTCTTGAGTCATTATCTGAGAAGCCCTCATGGTTTTTGATCTTAACTTCATGATGCAAGACTGTCAGGATCAGAGAAGTACTTGCAACTCTTCTCCATTCTTTCTCCTTGAGATCTGTCATGATGCATTACACTACACTTGGCCCATTATTGCACATTGCTCACAACTTCTAGTCAATATAAGCAACTTCTTAGGAGTACTGAAGTCAGATCTTTCTTGTGGAGAAGGTGATCTTCCTGTAGTACCTGTCCTGCCTTGACTAATGCTTTAACACTTACATAAAGCTCAGTGATGCTTATTGTGATTTTTCTTGCCTTATTCTGCTTTAAATGTAGCTTAGTATTTCTGAGATACATCCAAGACAACCATAATGCATTTCTGCAACACTTCAAAATCTGCACTTTGCCCAGTATGCTTTGATTGCTATTTCCCTTGAGTTTCAACAATAATTCATGTAAGTGCTTCAGTGTCCTTCTTGAGAACTTGCTTTCTTAGTTATTTGATGTGAACTTGGCACTTTCCGTGGTTGCCTAAAGGCTGAGCCCTTTGCAATGTTAGCCTTTTTATAGGTTGAATTTTTTTCTGCCAGTGACTCATCATTATTGCAACCTTGTTTTCTTGCATCACTGATTCAGAGTAGTAGACTACCCAATTTTGCTGGGAATAATAATGCTTAACACCTAAGTATTTCTTTACTGCAGGCCTCTGCATGGATCTTAGTCCAGCACTTCTCTAGATGCATTTTCTTACAGGCTCTTCTGTCTGTCATGCCTGGAAGACATCATGACTTTAAAAACAGTCAGTCTTACACAAGAATAATTTCCATGATTCGTATTTTTCAGTCTTCAGATTGCAAGGACTTTTAAATATATATATATGTAGATGGTTATACAGGAAGGTGTATCAAGATACATGATGATCACAAATCAGGTCCCCTGAAAGAATTCTTGAAGTGTAGTGTTGATGTTTCAGATCCCTAAAGTAAAAGCTGGGGATGTCCAAGAGCAATTTACAATGCTTGACCTGAAGCACAGGCAAGACATAACAAGGCAGCCTAATCTACAGTGGTCCATTTTCCAGAACCTAAGGGCTCCATAGATGGAAAATCGCTCTTTTGTATATGAGTAAGATGGAATAGACATTCCTTATCAAATCTACCTGTTTTGCTCCAGTTGCTCTGTTAATGTGCCATTTTGGTAAATCAAAGCCTTGAAGCATCTCTTGACACAACGATATTGGTGTCAATATGGTTAACAGCATGGGATACTCCGGTGTGCATGAGTACTTGGAGCACTGGTGGATGGTGTTATGTGGTTCTCGAATCACTAATAACAGTGCAGTGATATTGTCAGAAAGATGATTTCTGACACATCTGTGGAAGTAGATTAAGGATCAAGATGATGAGGTAAATTATTTGTATTCAGGTTATCAGAAAGACTGATGTCAAGTTAATTGCTATTTCAAAAGAAGCCACCACACTGATTTTTGTAAAGGAGTTTTTTCTCTTTGGCTCAGGACTGCCAGCAGTGGTCCAGTGACTCTTCTTTTTTATTGAAGTAAGTTCAGAAATCTAAAAGAAATCTTTTCACACTTCGGAACTAACTGGAAGATAAAGAGGGAAGCATTTTGATTAGGGGAGAGAGGAAAATGGATAAGCTGTGGACCAAAGGAAATGGTTCAACTTCTAGCCTGCCGTTCTTTGTGACAGTTTTTAGCACCAGAGTGATTTAGTATTGTTAAGAGTTTTTGCTGCTTTTATCCTGAGAAGCAAAGCTTAAATATGAATCTTGAAGACCTAGCTTCTGAGAAGAAGAGAGTTTTGGGTAAGTAACTTTTTCATGTTGCCTTGTTACCTCTTGGTTAGTGGTATTCCTTTTTGTAATTATGTCTCCAAAGATTTATAGGTATAAATGAAGAGTTTTGTTCTTTAGGCATAGTCCATAATTTTTACTTTTCCAGAGATTAGTGCTCGTGTGTTTAGAACTGTATTTCTGATTTAGAATTTTTTTTCTGTGGAACAAAATACTTGTGTTTTTCTCCTTTGACTACTTCTTCAGCATATTTCCCATTGCTTTTGGAGAATAGAGTAAGATAAACTAGACCAGGTGGGAAAGGTTCTGTAACATAATCCAACTGTTAATCTAACACTGCCAAATCCACCCCAGTCCTAGATCCTTCTAGCCTTGTGTGATAAATGACTGGCATTTATTAGATTAATGATTCATTGAAATAAGTGATCCTCAGAATGTTGTAGAATTAAGAGTTTAACTCTTGAAATATCAGGAAAGACAGAAACCTTAGTTTTGAAAAGTAGTGAACATCTCTGATGAACAGAGAGCATGATCATCATCAAAGCACTTCTTACAACAAAAGTAAAACTATATACCCTCAGCAAATACTCAAAGACTAAATTCTTAAAACCCAAACCTCACAAAATTTTGTCAAATTCCAATGACTTTTCAAGAGCACACACAGAAAATTGTTTGATTGTCTAGAAATACAAGTCCTGAAAATTTGTTCTGGCACTGAGTCTCCTGTGAACAGTATTTTGAAAGTGGAGCCTCCTTTTAAGGCCGTTGCTAAAAGGAATCATTATAGATTTAGTGTGATAAAACTGGCCCACCAGAGTTGTGTCCAGTGGAAGTGTTTATAAGCTTCTTTAAATGTACTGGATATGTAAATTGTATTTAAAATGTAAAGCCAAGAGGAATTAACAGCCTGCTGTCAGTAAGGGTTTAGTATTGTCTTCCACTTTTTATTTACTCTCTTAGATAAAAGCTCATGATTAATACCAAAGGCCTATTGGTATATCTAGGCTGTGCCAGCCAAGAGGCTCTGTGTTTACCAGAAATTTATTTCTGATCCCCAGTTCATCTATGTATTTGTCACCAGAGTGCCCTATAGTGACTTGCTTCTGGTCTTACTTGTGTTCTTCATCAATAAGCTAGGCCAGTCTCGCTCATCTTTAAACTAGCTCAGAAGACTTTAACCTACAAGGCAAAGTTGTCTGAGAAAATGGAAAATGTATTTGATATTCGTGGTATGTAAGATTTTGTCTGGAAACAGTATAAGGGAAAGACATGTGTGAGTAAACTCATTAATATTAGTGCGGATTCAGAATGGGAAATGCTGTTGTACTAATGGTCTGATGTAGTATGCAATGAAGTAATCTATATCTGAAGAATGGAAAACTGAATTTTAATACCTATTCTGCCTCTTAGAACCATCCAAAGTTTGGCCAACATTTTTAAGTTAGCGTGCTGAATTTGAGGCTTTGTATCCTTGGGATTCAGTTGTAAATTGTTGCCACAGAATCACAATCTTGCAGACTTCAGGGAAAAAAAAGTCTTATTTTTGTAGTGTAGTGTGTGAATTACAAACCTCGAGCAAGACTTGTAACAAGGACAAAAGCGAAGAAATTAAAAGGGCTATCCTGTTTCTAACCAATACATGAGGCAAGCTTCATAGTTGCATTGTGGTATTTGTATACTGATAAAATAGCATGTGGTGGTGGAGTTACTATTGTGGTCTAGCGTCCTTCAGACTAGTGACTAGAAGCTCATTTAGAGATTAGTTAATTAGGAGTGGCCTTCTGCACAAATCCATGGTGGTGTGCAGATTCATAATTCTGGAGCTGTAGCAAGGTGAAGTAATTCTTTCATTTCAGGTGTGTTTCTTAAGATCAGTAATTAGAGTGACCTTAAAATGTAGCAAACTGTGAAAACTTAGTCTTATGTTCTGTCCTAGATACAGTGTAACCTGTGTAACATTTTTTTTTTAATGTCATTTTAGACCCACCTTGCCAGACAGAACTCAGCACCATTCAGAAGCAGCAACGAGGAAAGAAGCTCCTAGGTGAGCCATAGATCATTCTTTTGAAGGTTTTATTGCTTACATAAATAACCCTAGTGAAACAGCAACATAAAATCAATATTAATCCAACGAAGATAGACCGCAGTAAATTTCAGCAACAAAATTTATGAAATTTTTGAAAGCTATTAAACTTAGTTTTATTGCCTTCCCTACCAAAAGATCTTACATCTGTTTCATTACCCTGATAGACAGTACATTTTTACAGTTATAGAGGGGAGAGTCTAAGACATTCCTAGATTAGTATTTCTGCTGATCCTTTGACTGTAATATTCTTTAAGTAATTGAAGTCCTTGTTGTGAATCAGTTTACATTGTATCAATATTACTGATGTGTAAGATCTTCCTTTTACTGTTACCCACTGTGTAAAAGCTGCAATAAAAGACTTGGCCCAAAGTAGTCAAAACTATTTCTGCTGAGAATGGTTTCTAACAGGAACTATACACTTCAAATACAAATACAAATATGAATGTTTTGGTCTCTGGTCCACATGAAAAACAGTGGATTATTCAGCCTTAAGCAGGTCACTGCCTCACAAAATACGTCCCTTTTGTACATATAAATGCAAATTTAACATTCATTTTTTACGGTTAGTGGTGGTGTGTTGCACTGCATTTGTCTTCTGTGGTGAAATAATTAAACATTAGTATATAACTAAATAGTTTGTAAAATATATATTAAATACAATTAACTCCTTGTAGCAGATAGTTTGTTAGTCCAGGAAGCCTGGCCCTTACTATTCAGCAGACTTGTTTGTACTCTGCAGATTATAGAACTTCTCATTCAGGAGTGGTTACTACATTTGAGCCTTTTCCTGAGAATACAGTGAAGATCTTGACCGAGACATTCAGGAAGAAAGGGATGTGTATCACCGGATCAACAAAAAATTTAAAGGAAGATTGCTCACTTAATTTCTTGAAATCAGTCCAAGACTGATATGTGTTATTTTCCCTTCCACATTTGATTTATTGAGTCACTTTCTGCTAACTGAATTTAGTAATAGTAAACCAGTCAGTGCAGACTCTGGAATGATGAAACAGCAAAAGGTAGTCACTTCTACTGTAATTGTTACATTGGCCAAAGGCAGATTTCAATATACTTACTCACTATGTATATGTATTGCAGGGCAGTACATCCCCTTCTGTGATGAAGATGGGTATTACAAACCAAGTCAGTGCCACGGAAGCATAGGGCAGTGCTGGTGTGTTGACAGATATGGTAATGAGGTAACTGGATCCAGAACAAATGGTGCAGCAGAGTGTGGTAAGTTAAAAACCCTTTGTGGTATTTGGTTTAGAGATGTCACTCCCTTTGATTGCCAACCATGTTAAAATTCTTTAAGTAAGAACAGATGAGGGACCCAGCTACAAGGATTTTGATACAAAAAAACAACAATTATAATTTGTTATTGTTATTACTTCATTATTTTTTAGAACTCCTGTCACTGTGTCAGCTGTTAGTAGTCCCCTTATATATGCTTGACATAGTGTATATAAACCCAGAAAAAATTAATTTTCTAGAGCAGCATTAGATAAGCCCCAGAACATTTGATGGAATTCCTTTGGGTAATCAGCATGCTAGTGAATTCAATTTGACATTTTTTTCAGTTCATATTTGAGGGAATTGCCAAAGGTTTTTAGCACACTAAATCTTCCCTTATTTTTCCCTTCCCTACAGCACTGTGCAGCTTTGTCCAAGAATTCCCATGTCACCTTTATTTGCTGTTTATTTGATTAAAAGATGAAAAAAAGTTTTGGTTTTTTTCAAATAGTCATATATGACTCCTTTTCACTTCTCCAACAAAAGAACATTGCCTGAAGCAGAAGGTAAATTAAACGCAGTATTTGAGATACAAGCTCAGGCCTATTGTCCTTCTGATCCAGGATCCTTTCTAGATAAATGGACAGTTTGAGGTAGTTCAAATAATACGTAAGAGCTGAACAACAGTCAGTGTATATTATCAGTACTCTTGATGGTCATCTTTAAGTTGAATCTAAATTTTTTCAGATGTTCCTAGCACTGATTATAGTTCTACAAACCCATAAAATTTGTCTCCTTTTGTTAACATTGACAAATTAATTCACTACTGAAATGGATTTTTTTAATGACAAAAAAATCTTCATATTATTTATATTTTATTTTTATGTCACACACTGTAGTTGTCCTGAAAGTAAATATTCTGGTGTGCCTTTTGTATGCTTATGTAAAATATACTATAAATATCTATCATATCTTGTGAGTCTTTTCTATAACTATCATAACCTTTTTAGCTATCGATTTAGAGACTTCAGGTGATTTTGCTTCTGGTGATTTCCATGAATGGACAGATGATGAAGATGATGAGGATGAAATAATGAATGATGAAGATGAAATTGAAGATGATGATGAAGATGAAGGAGATGATGATGTTGATGATGACGATGATCATGATGGATATATTTGATTATATTAGGAGGTCCATGTATTGTACCTTTCTAAGTTTCACAAGATGACATTTCATAAAATCCCTTTGCTCTCCATGATCAAAAGGGTTCTAACAAATATGTATGTATATTTTGTATGATTATTTTAAACATTGCAGCGGGAGTCATAGACTTTTTTGTCTAAATAAGAATAATTATATTATGTGCTTTTGAGTTTTAAATGCCGTTGTGCTGAAGAAAACACTTTGGAAGGCTAGCCTGAAGAAAAAATTGTTATGTGCTACTGAAAACATAAATGTGCAAAACACAGTATGAAGGCAACCAGTCTCTTTAAAACTCTGGTGAAAAGATATTTGCCCTTACTTGGAACTGCGCATGTCCTCTTCAGAACACATACTGTAACTCAACTTCAGTTCTGTCAGTGTTTTAGGCCTTGCAGTCTTTGCAAGTTGTCCATTTCATAGATCAGAAGTGTATTGCAGTAGAAAAACATTGATGCACAAGTAGCATCTCACCAGCCTTTAATTAACCAAAGGTATGGAGAAACATTATCAGGAGGAAAAACTAAAGCAAAGTCCTCCTTTGAGTTTGCATTTGTAGTTACATTTTTCTTAGAAAATGGCTAGATTACTGAAAGGATTGTTCAGAAGCAGTAGCATGGACAAGCACCAATTCTGTGATTCTAAAATTTTCTTGTCCTTCCTTATATTTTTTTCTTTCTTTTCAGGGCAGTATAAGCTTTATAATTTTTTACTCAAACGCTGCTTTACCCTTTGTTCTTTCTCTGTATTTCTCTCTAATCAGATTAGTGTAAAATATTTACATGAGGAAAAATATTTACTGAAAAATTGTATTACCTTTATACGTGACTGTATTTCAGAGTATTGTCACTTGGCCCAAGGTAGTTTTTAATAAATGTATAATGATACTTTTTATTTTCTTAATTCAGGAAATAGTTTTGCTCTTTTATCTTAATTCATGTCATTTTCTGTTACTCGTGCAGAAACTTAGAGAACGTATTGTAAAGGTGCCTTGCAAAATAGAAATAGAGAGGTTTTAGCATGCATACCAGTATAGGATGTTAGGCAATAGCTAAGCACACCCACTTACCAAATGAATACCAGTATAGGTACTGCTGCTGGAATGAAGAAAATGGATTATTTTAATTTTTTCCCTATTATTATGTAATTACCATGTGGACTAGATTATACTTATTGTGTAGAGTAGCACTTAAGATTTGACTGTAGAGAAAATTACTTTAATCACTGTATTTATGTTAGCATGTTATTTAATTGTGTAGACATTTTAGGACTCCATCATCTTCATTCATACCCTGTCTGTTGCTTTCTGCCCACAATAAAATTGACATGACCTGTACAATGTATTACTACAGGCTGTAAAATTTCAAAAATGGATCTCTGGTTTCCTGTTGTTAATTAAAAAGATCAGTTTCTTATTTGAGTTAATTTCTAGGCATCACATCTAAATCTAATGTTTATTCTATGTAATATTGAGAAATATAACATATTTTCTTTTTTACTGTTTCTGTATAGTTTGCAAAATAAAGACTCTTGTAACCAACCCAGTATAGCCCATCATTCTGACTTTTTATGTAGTCTGAAATTTTGAATCAGGAATAATTCATGTTTCAGATTCATTTTACCTATTAAAATATGTATTTATTTGAATAAAGCCATTTGTTAATGTTTATTTCCATTAAAGAATATCTGAATAGGGTAAAACCCACAGCAAGCTTCTGGTTTTCAGTAATTTTCCTGATTTTTCTATAGCTTTGTTACTTGTATGACATTGTGTTCATTACATAGTAAGAAAGAGAGAGATATTCCTTTTCAAGCTCTGTCATAATTTGTGGGGCACAGTTGTACTATTTTCTTAAACAAAAATAGTTAAGAGTTTATGATTCTGATAGTGAGATTATGTCAGAGAACAGTTTCTTATGACTGAAATTAACTGATATTAAAGTTGATTTTAAATAAAGAAACTAAAGAAAAAGTCTTGTCATTATTGGCTGATCCAGTAAGTACTGTTGTGGAGGGATTTTTATACGACAAATGGTCATTAGATGACAAACTGAAAATGCATTTCATTAAAACTTGTGATATTAGGAGAATTAAAGTATAGAAAGAGAATTCATAATGTGTTTAGTCTAAAAGAATTACACTATGATGATCTTTCTGAAAACTGTCATGCAGAAGAGCATGAAAGAAGTTTATGTTCTTTCTTGCCTAAAAATTTCCCACTGAACTGGAAGAGGAGGGAATATGCATTCATTTTAGCCCCTGAGCATCAACGCTACCTATCATAAATTCAGAAGTTAAGATAGCTAAAATTACTAAAGAACAGTGACAATGGCGATTTGGGATAATTTTGGGTCATTTTTGTGGTCCAGAACTAAAACAGCAACAAGAGATACCTGAGTTGTTACTCAGCCATGAGGAAAAGCCAGAGAAGAGGTTGATGATGTAAGTCTTCCCTTGAAAACATCCTTTCTTTTTTAAAAAAATAAGTAACTGTCTATGGATTAATGCTGTGGTGTTGCTTATCTTTCATGTTACCAGATGAACTGGAAACCCCTGAAGTATTAGAGAAATGCAGGAAATCAGTAGCAGGTAGAACAAATAAAGTCAAAGGCTGGTGACACAAACTTACTAAATACCTAAACCATTCAGAAGCCTTTTTCTTTTTTCAATAAAATGGAAAAATTT
The DNA here is from genome assembly GCA_035583235.1 of Hafferia zeledoni. Taxonomy (NCBI): domain Eukaryota; kingdom Metazoa; phylum Chordata; class Aves; order Passeriformes; family Thamnophilidae; genus Hafferia; species Hafferia zeledoni. The sequence continues at coordinate 33,827,318 of JAWWEV010000134.1, read as the reverse complement.
GCACAGACATCTGTCCTCATGACTACTGTCATGCAGAAAGCAGCAGGGAGCCCTTGACTATTTTTACAGTGTTGCTGTCATTTGTTGGGTTTTTTCCTTGATCTTGTAGTTCTACTCATGTATTTATAGATATGCAAAGATAGATACATAGATTAGGAGATTTTTCAGATGCAGTGATTAATCCTTGTGCTCTTCTGAGAATGTGTGGAATTATAATTCTGCTTCATTGAAAGGTAAGGAATACCAAGCTCACTGCAATAAACCACTACATAGTCTTTGAAGGGAACATTTCAGGTCAAGCCACAGATACGCTTAGTTTAAAAGTAAATTAATTGGCTTCATTAGTTCTCCTATACAGAAATTGGATTGTCATACAAGACTGAGGAAGATGGACCATCATGATAGTTGGAAAATTTTTACATTTTTTTATGATACATTTATATCAGGAATTTGGAAGGAATAAAACCTATACAACTTTTCCTTGTTTAGGATCACAATTAATTTATTGAGAGCTT
>JAWWEV010000134.1:33800004-33826793 GCA_035583235.1 Hafferia zeledoni | reverse complement strand
CCCCCCCCCCCCCCCAAAAAAAAGCCTGTGCCCAGATGGATTAATAAGCATTTTTCAGGAACTGGATTAATTTTATGCTTCATAGGAAATTAAAAAATACCTGTATTTACAGATTCTTCATTAAAGTCGTGCATGTATTTCTAATTATGAAAAGCTCTTAAAAATTGGATTAAAATAAAGCTGTGGCAGCACAAATTTATTTGAAATACAGTAATCCTTTCTACTGGATTTCCACTAAATATATTAGTCACAAATCATTCACAATTTCATTTCAGCTAGTGCAGTGGATGTTAAAGTACTTTGTCAACAAGTTGTGTGAAGAAAGAGATTGGAATTAACATGAAGAAGAATATAACTGATTGGAAGAATCTTTACCTTAACCAGTTACCACTTGGTGAGTAAAATATCAAGTTTAAAAAAACTCAGCCACCTGCTGAAGGCAAGTCCAATACTGGACATGCTGAAGTGGTAGAGTAACCCTTTGTCATGACTAGATCACTGCTAACACAGTGTCACTGTACTCGCTGTACAGAATGGGTGCATTTTGCTAATTTCATAATTCATCCATTTAAATGCCAGTGGAAATTACTTTTTGAACAAAGAACCAGAGCAAGAATGGGAAAAGAAACAGAGTTGCGTAGCCTAAGAGATGAGACCCCTGCTGGAATGTTTTGTTGCATTTCAGATGCTAATTGAACCAAATCCTGAAAAAGTCTTCTGAACGGTATCTGTCCTCGTGAAGGTGAGTTTTACAAGTGAAATGTGCGTGCCTGTTTTTGAAAAGAATCTCCATGCTATAATCTTAGCAAAAATGCAAGGCTTTCTACATCTTTTCACCAGTGTTCCACACCACTCCGTAGAAAAATTTGAATAAAACTTCAGACAGGGGTATGCGCAAAGCTCGTGCTCATGTCTGTAACCATGTTCAACCAAGATAGTTGAAATTGTATCAGTTAAAATCAAAATGGACAGGGAGGTTGCCTGTTCTCCTTCTCTGCCCATCACATTCACAGCTGCTTTCTAAACACATGAAGCATTCGCAGTCTATTGAATTAAAAAAAATAAAATATTACACATCCTTCCAGCTTGAGGAGTCATATCATTATACTGCTCATTAGGCAAATGCAGTTTTGAAAAAGCCAGCTGTACCATGCACAAGGCTCTGCGGGTCTGCTCTATAGGTTTTGCTATTGGCATCAGATCCCCATTTTTAGAAAGACTCACATTCCTTTCAGTTCTCAGTTTATTTATTTCACAGACTTACTGACATGTTTTGATGAGACTAAGTTGTCTGCTGGACTTTGGTCTCTGAAGAAGAGGAGGTTGGATCTTCTGATGTAAATGTAATGCTTCTGATTGATTTCCATGTGCCTTAGGGGGTGGAGGGCATAAGATTTATGAAGTTTGGGTTGTTAGAAGAGTAGTGGTTATCAAAAAACTTTGTTGATTTTATTTGAAAGCTAGCAAAGATTACTGAGCTTTTCTCTTCTTTCAAAAAACACCCTGCAGTAGCAATATATAGTAAGAGTCCAATTTTGCAGCCATAATGCCATGATTCTTTTTTCTCATTTCTTAACAATGATACAGTTCTTTGAAAGTATACTGTAATTCAGAATTGATTGGTTTTGTGTATTATGCAAAACTTCTTTAGGGCTTGTTCAGTTTTATTAGACTTCTATAATAAATTCCATTAATGCATATTAATTCCATTGTGGTGCATTGCTGCTAAGGAACTTAAATATGCTTTAATTCAAAATCTGTTGGGTGGAATTGTTTATTTGTTTTCTAGTATAAGCATTCATTATTAAAGGAAATGAAACCTAGAGATAATTTTAGAGATGCCACCAGTATAAATCCCAAGCCAAATCCCCCAAGGTAAAAAATTGCTATAAAAACCATGCTTGGTTCCTAGGAGACATGCATTTTAAAATTGAGGTTGAAATGGTTAAAATTGCATTAAAAATTCTTATTGCTCTAACATCTGTGGCAGCTACGTGAGAAATACAGTTGTATCCGTAGGGAAGATTATGTATTACTTTGTGTTGGAAAGTTTTCATGTTAGCTTAGTGTGATCAAGATTTGTGCAAAGGTAATATCTCTGGGCTGTGTCGTTGTCATTAATTGTCACCAAGTGGATGTCACAAATTTCTAGGTTACTTAAATAAGAGTGTGCACAGTGTGAAATGACACTGTTACAGCACAAGTCTGTGGTACCAGTCTGAGTTTCTTCATGTGCAAGTGAACTTGCTTCCCTGAATTCCCCCATGTGGCTGGAAACATTGACTGGTTTCCAGTGAAAGAAGGAAATCAAATGTTGAGTAGGACTGCTAACTTGAGTAGTAAGAGCTCTATAATCTGTCCCTAGAAATCTTGCCAGAGTATAGGAAGGAGGCTCCTTTAAAGGCATAGCAGCTTATAATGCATAGTTTAGATGAGACTGATAAGTCACTAATTTTGTAAGGAGTTTTAATTTATACCTTGAAAATGTACCTGAATATAGTCTTTGTTCACAGAAGGCAATTGTTAGTTAAAAAAAAATAAATAAACTTGCCCCATGTAGTAATGCTGTAAGCAAGGCAAGTTAAAAGGAAAGGAAGGCAGTAGAAAAATCAGAATGTGGCAACATCAGGGTAGCATCTATCTGTTTAAGTAGCTGACTGATGCTATTATTGATTTTAAAAGTGTGAGGATTCTGTTCATTGTTCATGTTGCTCTTTCACCTTATAATTTCACCATACATGTTTTTATTAGGCTGTGCAACCTTATAGCATATCATTCACATCAGAAATCACACATGAGTGCTGAGATGAGTTCAGTTCCCAGTTCCTATAGTGGCGTCGAGGCACAGCACATCTGTAGAAGTTGCACCATTGATAGCCCAGAAGGTGGGGGCACGTTACCGGAACAGTAAATAATTCTTCAGAAGTAGTTTTATAGCAGGTGTTTGTCCAGTTGTAATCTAGTACATCCATTACAAATCCTTGCCTTACTCAGTCCAGGGAATTGGGCAGTTGTTTATAAAAATGGTAATTTACTTAGATTCCGGTGTAAAACTGGAAAAGTGCCATTAACAGTTGTGTATCTTGTCCACTAAGATAACTTGATTTTTATTTAGTAGAAATGGAGTTAATGTTTTTCTCTCTGTGTAGTAACTTTCATTTGAATCAGGCAGAAAAAGTAGTGCCATCTAAGTATCATCCCTGTATCAGTTTTATAAAGATAAAAAATGTCAGTGCTGATATAAAGTTTGTCTTAAGGCCAAAGAGGTAGTGAGTAGATCCCCTAATTTACAATTCACTGCTATGATTCATAGTTCTGACTTTCACCATAAGCACTAGCTGCCTGGGTAACTGTTGTCTGGCCATTTAGATTTCAATTATGAGCAAGCAAGTAAAAAAAGCTGTCTTTTTTCCCCTTCCAAGTCTGTAACACACCTGCTGCTGTTAATTAGAGGTTAGTTTGTTTTAAATTCTCTCCCACACCACTGCTTCTTGAATACCATTACATAACAATGGGGGAAAAGGGCCTAATAATCTTCAATAGCAGGAATAGAATTGCACAAAATTCCTATTATTTGCTCCTGTACAGGTATAGGTCTGTCCTTTCTACGTGGAGACAGGAACCTTGCTGTGCAGCCCTCATCTCCTTTGCCACGACAGAGGGAATGGTGCTGTCATGGGCAGCGCAGGGTTTGGAAGCCGCTGCTGGCAGGCACGGCTCCTCTCTGTGCTCCCTGCTCTGCTCCTGTGCAGCCAATGTGGTTATGTTGAGACCTGACCACAAAGGGTTCAGCTGCAGCATACACTGAGTATTTGCGGAAGGGGAATTGCATATGCCTGACGGCTTTATGGTAGTGCTTCTGCTGATGCCGAGTGTGATGGATTTAAGGGAAATATTTTTCTCTTTTTGCATAGCAAGGTTAAGCAAACTGTATAGTCCCATAACAGTGGCCTCTCTAGGCTCTATACTTCATAAAAGACATTTGCTCTCTCAGATGTGTCAACTTTCCATTTCTCTTGGCTGGAATATAAGCCCAGAATAGCTAGCTGCTTTTCCCCTTACCATTTTGTCTATCTAAAAAAGAAAGAAATACTGTGCTTGTGAGGTTCATTTCTAATTTTTCTTCTTAATTTCACTTTTTAAGTGTTCTTGGTCCAGCTTATGTTAAAAAAAAAAAAAAAAAAAAAAAAAAGAAAGAAAGAAACTATTGAATAAAACAAGGCACAAGTGTAAAAAATAGAAAACTGCCAAGGGAGAATTACCAAAAATAGTAATCTAGTGAGGGAGAGAAAGCCCCACACTGCTCTTGTTCCACCTTGCTTTGTCCAAAGGCTCTGTTAGTTTTGTGATCTTCATTTGTATCTATCTGTAGCCAACATTTTATACCATTCTTCTGGGATTATACCTGCTCAAACATCTATAAATTACCAAAGTTACATTTTTCTCATGGGAAGAAATTCCAGTCACTCTCCCTCTTAAGACAGTAATTGCAATGCATAACTCTCAATATATGAATTATTTTTAAGTGTTTAATTTTTGTGTTAATATGCTGCAGTATCATTTCTTCCATTAGTTCTGTAGGACCAATTTCACATGCCACAAAAGATAATCATCAACTCAGTATAAGAACGCCAAAGCAGCTAAGATGAGATACATTGAACCAAAGCTACTGATGTCCACTGAGCTTTGCATTTACCCTGTAGAAGATTATAATAGCTGAAATTTAGTAAAAGAGATTATGCCTAAGCTGTGCTATCCTGCAGACACTATCTGGCAAAAACTTAAAAGGGAAACAAATGTAAATGATTAATGGTTAAATATTAACTACTGGGGTTTTTTTGTCCAGTACAACAACATATTCTTCAGTGTATGGTCTATTTGTAGTGGTAATCTGAGCTCTTCTCTCTGAATCTTACCAAATGAGATACTGTTATTAGACAAGGTATGGTCATTGCTTCCCTAAAATAAATTCAGAGGGTCAACACATGGTTTAAACACACACAAGAAAACCCCAATAGCCATTAACAACTATAAGACTGACCTTTTTTTCCTATTAATTCCTATAGCTATGCTCCTGGACATTGCTCAGGTGTCATGATCCAGAAAGTGACTTCCAGTCTTCTTTGAACTATGAAAGTATGTAGCAGATCCTGACTTTTCATATTGATACTGTTGAAAAGAACCAAAACAGAACTTTTTTACACACCCTTCCTGTCCTACAACCCATCCTTCATGTGGCATCTTCTTAGGAGGCTCATGAGCGTTCAACACATCCTCTGAAGAATTGGTCTTGACCACAAAGTGAGCAGGTATCACTTTCAATTGTATATCTTCTTAGCTAAACTGTAATATTTTGTTCCCTTTTTTAAATGCAATTTAGCAGCAAGTCTTTTTTTCATTTTGATGAGGCTGATCATTGTTGTTCTAGGCTATTATCTATTGGAAATCATCACAACTAATAGCTAATCGTCTGCACAAATCAATTCTTCATGCATCTGGATCTATACTACACCTTCATTTTATCTGTTTTGCCACTAAATAATTCCACTCTTCTAAGAATTACTACAGCACTCAGGAGGCTCCAAGGTTGCTCTTGGTCTCAGTACTTCATATGTTTAACAGATCTCTTTCAGCAGAAGGCCCTTCACATATGATTTGTGCAGCAGCAGATGAGCAACTTCATACTCCTTGGAAATTAACAATTTACTCAGAAAAGCTCACACTCCTGTTTTCCCTCTTACACTACCTTTTTTTTTTGCTCTCACACTTGTTTCTCTGGCTTATTTCTCGAAAGCAGACTTATCTAGTGAAAATTTATCAAATGCTTTATAAAAGTCCAAATAATCAGGCCATATGTCTTGCCATTGTTGACCTCCATTGTAAATTCTTCAAAGGGAAAGTCAGCAGAAGGCAAGAGCTCCTGGGGGACTTATTTCCCTTTCCTTTTACTTGTTGAATATAAGGACTGGCAAAGCCACATCTAGATCCTTAGGGAAAAAAGTACTGCATGACCTATTGGCTGGAATTGCTATTCTGTGTAACAGAATCACAAAATATGCCAGGTTGGAAGGGACCACAGTGGGTCATCCGGTCCAACCTCCCTGCTCAAGCAGGGTCATCCTAGAACACATGGCACAGGATTGTGTCCAAACAGTTCTTGCATATCTCTGGTAAGGGAGACTCCACAAACTCTCTGGGCAATCTGCTCCTGTGCTTGGTCACCCTCACAGTAAAGAAGTTCTTCCTCATATTCAGATGGAACTTTCTGTGCATCAGTTTCTGCCCATTGCCTCATGTCCTGTTGCTTGGCTCATTCTACTTAAAGATCTCATCCAACAGTGTTTAAAAAACTGAATGTAAAAATTTAAAGAGATTTTATTATCTTTTTCCCCCATAAAGGGCAATATATATATATTCAGATGTGCTCTTTTGTATCCATTTTTAAGAAGTTATTTGATACAGGACTGTATCCATGAAATAATTTTAAAATTTCCTTTAAACATGGTTTGTTGTTTGTTTTTTTTTTTTCCCTGATCACATTTGCTTGTTAGCTTGGAGTGGAGTGACTAAAGGTGTTTCATGTGATTTACATGAGTTTGTTCTTAGGATTTGTTCTTTATCATAGTCCACCAGAAAATACTGATTTGGCATGTGTACATATATAGAGAAATGTTTCTAAAATGTCATTCCACAAGTGTCACTAAATGTTTTCCTGCCTTTGGAGATTTAGGTATTTTGATTATGCTCCCTCTGGGACACCAAAATTTATCATCTTCATTTTTGAGGATAAAGTCTTGAACTTTTCAGTGTGATTAAAAGATTTTAATTTTGTTTGATACTACAAGGTTAGAACCAGGATTATGATTAATGCTATTTGTGAAGGCAATGTCTAATGAAATTTTTCAGTAGACAATGGTATTTTCATGGTTACTGCTTCAAAATGGGATTAATTTTGTGGAGAGTTGATTCCAGAGAGGCTGTGGTAGTCACTACTCTTGGATGAACACTAGATGATGGAATAAACAGAATATTGCATGCCTCTGTATGCTACACAAAAGATAAATTTTCTTTTCCTTAAAAAAGAGTGATCACATATTCTCCATTGCAGTGCACAAACAAGAAGGCCTTGTTTCTAAACAAAGAATTAAATAAAAATTAATAACTACGGTAATTAAAGCTTTTATTATGTAGCATATGTTCCAGATTTTGGTAAAATTAAATTGCTTTAAATTGCTTTTAAAATGTGCAAAATACTGCATAAATGTTATTGTATTAAATATTAAATGTGTGCTGTGCAATAACTTAGAAAAACTTTTCAGCATTCTATTTGTATTTGAGTTCTACTCCTGATCATATAGACCACTAATCTTGTTAAAATCTTGACCATCAGCAAGTGCCATAACAACAATTTAAAAAACATAAGAAAATTATTTGGGAAAAAAATTAGGCTTATATTTCATTAGAAATTTTAAAACCTCCACAATTTATTTTATTTTTTGCATTATTTTAAAGGGAATTTCATAATTTGCCTGGTGAACAGAACTCTGAAATGAACTCAGAGTAATGGTAGAATCTCCATCCCTGAGGACATTCAAGAGCCAGCTGGACATGATCCTGGGCAACCTGTTCCAGGTGGTCCTTCTTGAACAGGTTGGACAAGATGATGTCCAGAGGTCCCTTCCAACCTCAGCCATTCTGTGATTCTGAGAAATGGAAAAAAGAAAACCGTTTTCTATTCACTGTTCATCATTGATCTTGGATGGGAATTAGCACATGTCAACCCTTCTTTCTCATCTAGAGTTAGAGAGTGCTAGAAAACAGCATGCATTATTTCGAGCTCACATGATTTAGGTACCACTTACTACGTGTTGCTGTGATACAAATCAGAGTAACCAACTGTTGTTTTTTTTCTGTAAACCAGACACACGATCCTATTTGATGTGAATTTCTACTCACAAGACTCCCCTCTCCCAAAAATAGGACTGTTCTGTATAACACATGCCATTGATTATTTTCAACTCAAGAATACAAGCAAACCATTGTACTTATCAAGGATTACTACAGGCCATGCATTATACTGTCCAACAAAACTTTATTCTAAATTGTGATTGATACTATATTGATACTTCTTGTTGATCTGGCCTTTTCTTGTTTTAAATAAAAAGCTATGGTTTTTTTCCATTTCCATATTTGTGAAAATTACTGCAAAATTTTCTTTATCATTATGTTTTTATCTATGCATCCTATCTGCTAATGACTTTAGTAATTGGTTTCTTTCTACTACCTCTTGTTTTGTTTCACTACCAAACTTACCTTAAAATAAATCTGGGATTAAATGCTTCATTTTACTTCACCATTCAGAAACAGATGGCCATAGGTTTGTTGGACTACTTGCAAAAGTAATTTGGATTTTACCCAGAAATATTGAAGCAAATGTCCCTAGGAAGCCCCGGGACAGGAGAGAGCAATCCTCTCCCTGTTTCTTTGACACCAAGACTCTCAGTTTTTTAGCCAGTAAAAATGAAAGTACTAGAGAAATCTTAGAATGATTTTTTTTTCTTTTGCTGTCTGGCTTTATGAGGTACCTTAAATATTTATTGTATGTTAGCTCTGGAAAGAAAGGTTATTGTGTCTAAACAATAGAGTCAGAATTTGAGTAACTCCACACTCATGACAGAAAAAAACCATGTTTTCTGGTGACAGCAGGGACTGGGATGGACTGACAGCCTGCTGCGAGGTCTTTGAGTAAGTGAGTAGTTGCAATGTCATATGGCAGCTTAAGGATAAAAGAAGAAACTCTTTCGCTATTATTTCCATGGAAAAGGGTAATTGGTGGGATGCCAGATTTTTTTTGCCTATTCTCTAAGAAATTTTTGTGATTCGGAAGCAGAATGTAGAAGCCTTTACAAAATTTACAAGTAATTGCTCATTATCTGGCAAATAGTACTTTGAGAAGGAACAGAAAAATCTGTCCTGAATAGACATTAGTCTTGCCTTATTGTCTAAATATTGCAGGATGTATTGAATAAATTCCTTGTTATGGAAGTGCTGCAGGTCATGTTTGCTCTAAGGTCGTCTTCTTTCACCTTAGATGTTTTTAATGCCAATCTTGAAACCTCAATCTTCCCCAAAGTTGCTTCATGAGTTACAATTGGACTAGTAGAGCAAATTTCTAAATTCTTCTACCATCCTTAAAAAAAAAAGGTTCTAATGGGTCTAAAAAACTTTCACTTGCTTAGCAGTCAAAAAAAAAAGACAAATTAATGACAACACACAGAGGAACATTTTATCACTGAAGATTTCACAGCCTTGCAGAGCTGATTTGCCTGTCAAATATAAGAAACAGAAGTCTAACTAATCCCCTAAACACATAATAATTAGCAAGTTCTCACATTTTTACATCTGAATTGCTGTAAAAATTATGGGAAGTGGCCTAAAAAAAGCTTTTAAAAAAATCACTTTTTTCTCTGTTCATTTGGAAATGCCCTGTCATGACATTACTGGCAAATGAGTCTGTAAGGTGTCTAGAACATATATATATAGAGAAGCAATGAATATCCATTACAGGGGGATTTATGTTCATTCTTGCAGGGACAAGGTTGTTCTACTGTAAAATCAAATTAAAAATGGACATTTAAATGTGTGATCCACATTTGGTATCACATACCACTGCTGGAGTCCATGGGCAGCATGTGTCCCTTCAGCTATAGATCAACACTACAGTCGTTCTCAGCTGTCAACCCCTAGCAGGGTTCAGTGGTCCTTTTATCCCCCAGGCTGCTCTGCTGCAGGGTGATGGAGTTGCACTGAATGGGAAGTTTGATCTTTCTCCTCTTTGGAGACAGTAGAAGGTTTAGAAAATATTTTTCATTCCAGATTTCCAACGTATGCTTGTGAAAATATACTATGGATGGCAAGGGAACTACAGATTTGTTCTTTGAGGACTGCACAGTGATATGCCAGGACAGAAATGCAGGACAAGGGTGTAATGGCATTTTTGTTTGTCTAGTGAAAAGTTTCAGATAGATTGGTCTAATTATAGTTAAATACCAAATGTGAGTGGGAAGTAATTTGAATTCCCTAAGCCAGATGGTCTAATTCTTCTCTCATTTAAAGCACTTTGATTTGAAAATTTTGACAGGGTCTATTGCTCAATTTTATCACATTTAATTCTATGGAAAGGTGGGAGAGCAATGTATTGCCATGTAGGTTTTTATAGTCTGGGTATATTAAATGAGAACCTTACCACAAAGAACAGCCAGCATCTTGCTGTTATAGTAATAATGCAGACATGCTTTCCTACTTGTGCATTTCTAGCTCTAGATGAAAACCATTAGGGATGCAAAAACTCCTTAGCCACTCTCTTTCTAAGATGTGCAGATTTGCACCTTTTTTCCTCCCTGCAACCTGAAGCAGGTGGGGGTACTGCAGTGTCCTGACCAGTTTGGTTTTCTCTTTTTAAAACAAACAGAGAAGAAAGCCTCAGTAAGTCCCACAATGCATACCTGAACTCTTGAGACTGATTTACTGATTTTATCTAATGACTATGGGAGATCTGAAATGGATTATCTCTGAACATCTACCAGACATGTACTTGCCAGGGAGCTGGACATTCTCCCCTTGCTGACTGGCCTTTCCTCCAATTGTTTTGTATTGAATGAAGTTTGAAGCCCATGGGGACTAAGGGATTAAATCTATTGTTTGAGGCTTGTTTTACACAAATATGTGTCATGTACAAATGCATTTATCTGGAAGAAATACCATCAGAGTAAAAGGATTTTGTATTCTCTATAGTTATGAGGATTTTGAAAGGTTTACTGAGGTCATAAGAAAAAAGATTGCTTGTAAAGAGATTTCTGTGATTGTTTATTTGTACTAGTATAACATGAAACATTTAACAGTGTTGTGGTTTAGGAATGGTATTCTCCAATTTAGTACTCCCACTAAAAAACCTCACATGTGCTTCTCCCCCTCCCCCCTCTAACTGGAGGCACAAAAGGCAAAGATCACAGGTTGAGATGAGAACAATTTTCTGCAAACTACAGTGAGATAAGAAAACAAACTGTAATGGCAACAGTATTAATAACAAAAGTACTAAAGAGAGAGTGATTTATATACCACTGTGGAGCCTGCAACAGTAAACAATAGTGGGTCTCAACTAGGTCTCAACTAGAAGGAATTCCTTCTCCGCAGAAAAGGATCCCCGTTCCCCACCTCTAGCCATGATGTGAGGTGGTATCAAATAACTTCAATGTTCTAGACATGCCCCCTCCCAGCTACTGTAAAAATTTACCACTGTCCTGGCCAGAACAAGGAAAAACAGGTAATAAACCCACAATAAAAAATGATCATTAGTTACTCTGACCTACTCTGTTTCCAATAAGAAGTAATGTATTATGTGAAAGAGATCATGTACTCGTACGTGTCCTGAGGAAAAAAAATATCCTGGATGTTCTATGGATTCTTGTTCAGCTATTCATGCTCAGTCTTTGGTACTGAATATTTCCATGAGCCCCAAGCCCTGGCTTCTCAGACAGTTTTCTAAGTGGAGTCACTGTGCAACTTTAAAATTTTTGCGATTTCAGCAAATTTATAAAGGTGCAGGGAGAATTTTACTGGAAGTTTTTTCATAATAATTACCTGACTTTGATATTTTTCAGCTTACCATGTAATAATTTCTCAATTGGTCTCAATAAAAAGTTTCTAAACTTTTCTCCTAGTGGAAAGTCAATACTCCATACTCAGATTTACTGTGGAGTTCAAGACAAGTGCTGCTTTTTGCTTAACTTTCTCTTGTGACTGACTTGCTGGGTAGCTGCATTCATAACACTCTGCTGTCTCAGCCTGACAGGCTTAGTGCCTTTTTCTCTTCCTCTGAACTTCCTTAACTGCCATTCTAGCATATTTCAGGCTTAGATACTTATAACTCATTTTAAAAGCAAACTTATAATGATGTACTGGGAAAGGTAGTTCTCAGCAGAATTGTCAGAGCTGGTGATCAGAATAATGTATGAATCCTTTTAGTAACAGGAAAGATGGCATCTATCTGAATGGAGTTGACAGGGATAAAATGAATTTTGTGAAGTGGGTTTTGTCCTAGTATCAAAAAGCTGTTTCCCCTGAATCCATATTTTAAGTAATTGATTTGTTACTTATAATTATCACTTACTATTGATGGCCCTGATCCTTGAGGGCTTTTCCTTGGCTCAAATTATACTTTGTCCTGGTGCATGTGAGCAGTACTTACCTGTGAGGCCTGAAGGAAAACGTGGAGGAATACGTGAGTATGTCAAACTAAACTCTAGTGTTTTGTGTTCTCTGCCATTGCAGATTATTGCCATGCTGATGCAAATTCTGTAAAACTATGTTGTAGAGAAATGAACCATCAAAGTAATTGCCAAGCTGACATTAAGATTGTGATCTACCATGGATGCCAACTGAGGGGTATATGATGAAAACAGAACCTCTACCAAACGGGTTTTTTCACCAGTTTATTGTCTTATTTAAGACAGTAAGACAGTGACTGTCTGTTTTGTCACTATCATGTTACCTTATAGATTAAAATCTATCCATAGCATAAAAGATACATTAACCCTTCAAGCCTGATCTGTATCTCCATCTGTGGCTGGTGATTAAATTACAGGGTGCTCATCTCATCAAGCTCTTGCTAAACGGTGTTGCTGAGCCTCCTTGTAAACATGCTGTAGGATAGGGACACACATGCTCCTTCTCCAATACTAATGGCAAAATCAGATAATAATGACTGTCACTCTTCTGCCAAGTCAGAACATTCCTACCTGAACCTGTACACAGCAGAAGGTTTCATCTGCTGCTTCTAGCTTGGTAGTGTTTTTATATGGTACAGGCTTTTGGGTTTATATGGGAAGAAAAAGGTAGATTCTTATCAAAGCCTAGGTACATCTTTCAATTTTTTTGTTTTTTGAGACGAGCAAGTGTAGTGCATGAGTGATTTTTCACATGTAAGTTTGAGTGTAATCAGGAAAAAAAAAACTATACTCAGCTGAAGGCTGTTTCTCTGAATTTGGTAGCTATGTCAGGTGCAGATTTCCTAACATTAAAGTATAAATTGCTGTATGCATTCACAAAAACATAAAGTTCTGCTTTTGTGGCCCAGAACAGACCCTGCCTTTGAGCACAGGTCAGTAACTGAGGGTCACCAGCAATGTCCTCCAGAAATACTCCAGGTCTGAACATAAACCCACTTCATCTCTTGTTTACATTATTCTGTTGTCTGACAAAGTGCTTCAAAGTAGTTTCTGAGGTGTCTGTGTGCACAGGAAGTTTGTATTTTCTTCCCAAAATGTCGGTGAACTATTTATAATAGTTACTGGACTGTGCTATTCATACCCCATCTGTCTTCCCAAAATGAGATCTCAGATGAAGGAAAAACAAACAAGAAGGTTTTTTATGTGAGAGAGTGTCTGAAGAAGGAGAATGTTTTTCCTTTGGTTATTTTTTTTTTAATATTTATTAGCACTAGCACACAAGCTGTAAAGAATTCACAGTAGTGACAGCAGAATAGGGTGTCTGTTGAAGTTACTGATGCTGAAGGTACAGTCTTCTTCTGAAGTTCAATAACACTTCTTAAATAGGGCCTGTTTGAAAATCTTTCACTGCAGAAAATGATTTATCTGTGAGCAGTCTGAATTGCAACAGGTTAGAGTTTATATTTAACCCAGAATGAAAAACAAATTATTATATATTTGGGCTCATGCAAGTAAGTAGACATTTTAAAAGTCAGAGATGTGATCAAAAGTGACAATTATTAGGAATTTCTGGAAAGTGCTCCCCTTTTTTGGCATATCAAATATGTGTTCTGTGGTCAGCAGCTGACATCTGTTTCTGAGTCCTGGTATATCCTAAGTAGCTTTTCCTGCTTTCACCTAAAGATTAGAAGATAATGCTCTAGGGTCAAAGCTTATTCTAACTTAAACCACTGAAGTTGATGAGAAAACTCTCCTGTGCCACATTAGTACACCTGCTGTCCTGGAGTGTGTTTCAGTGATGGAACATACAAAACCGTTGAACGTATTACTGCTTTATTGGTCTTTTTTTCTCTGAGCAGCATGAATGTAGCTTTAGAAAAATCAGTGAAGATGATCCATGAGGTCATACAGGGTATAAATTCAGCAGACAGTTTTTCTCTGAAGTTGTCATAACACTTTTGAACTAGCTTACAGACAACTCACCTTCTTATTGTACTTTTTTAATATAATGTAGCAGGCATAAGAAAAGTCCAAAGCAGAAACTGTTTCACATGGAAACAGACAGACACAGAGAAAGACATCTTTAGAAAAGACACTAAATATTTGGTTTTCCTTTAACACTGAGAGACATTTTTAAAAGATTCTGTGCTCAAAAAGAATTATAGCAATATCTGTGTGAGTTATTAATAAGTTGTTTGCAGAAGTTGAAGAAAACAGACTTGTAAACTTTAGGCAACTAATAACATCTTACTAAAAGAAAGGAATTTTGAACCTGTATTTCAGAAGAATGTTGTAACCTGATTATAGACAGGTCAGTCAAATATTGACTTCTGTGGAGGTGAATGTCAGGAATTGTGTGACTGGTGTGTCTCTCTTCATAAAGGATCCATAATTTCTAATGAGTTTAGAAATTAGTTGATAGGGATTATCAAAGTATATTTGGTGGAGACTCAAACTGTTGAACATCTATTATTTTACCTTCCATTAATTCTATGCTAGTGGGAACCTCTATCAACTATTTGGAGGGGAGGGGTGTGTGTGTCTAATTTGTTGTGATTTCTTGCCAAAAGCACTGAAGTTCTGCAAATGCCACAAAGACTAGTGGAGTCTTAAATAGTGAAGAAGGGAGGAAAGAGGAATTTTAATGTAGGCAAAGATTCAGCCATGTACCTGTGAAACAAATAAGAAAGGCTCTGATATACAGTGTGAGCTCTTGTCTCTGAGGCAGAAGTGTTTCTGAAAAGGACGTGTGAAGAATAATTATCACAGTCACAGAGTGACGTTTTGGTCAAACACCACGGGGATGTAAATGTATTGTACAAAGAGTGGAATTATGATAACTATGGCAACGTGTCTAGGTTGTCTAGCCAGGAACTTTAGGCCATTGTGGGACCTTGCTGTACTGTCAGCCTAAGCCTACAGTGATCTGTAGGAAGAATGAATCTGGACTCCATAATAGATGCGATCAGTACTTTGCAGAGACTCATGGCTTGAGAAAGACCATACTTACTTCACGAGTTTGCTCCTTGAGAACACCAGTGTTAAGTTTTGAAATAATTACTTAAAACTCTATGGATCAATGATCAGAAGCTCAAGCAATACAAACTCCATCTTGCATGACGTTGATAGTGAGAAGAGACAGCTGCTGAAACAGGTTGCCATGGGCCATGGAGTCTCTTCATATAGCTGTTGCAGCTGAATGAGGCTGCTGCCTGCTTGAGCAGTTCAGATCACCTAGGTTTGGACTCAAGGCAGAAATCTAAGGAAGCTTCAGCTTCTGTTTTATTCAGGTCAGACTACAGGCTGATATAGACACCTTTGGACTTAAAAATTTATTAACCTGAGTTCTGCTCTGTTTTATTCTAATAGCCATCATCACCTTGGAAATTTGGGAAATATGAACATGCAGAAATTATAATATTCAATATTTTTGCTACAAAAGATAAGCTCAAATACTTTTATACAATCATCACATTTCAATTTGCTGATAACTTACAAAATGTGTGATCATGAGACCTGATAAACATAAGCTTGATGAGTCAGGCAAAATTTCTTTGGCTACCACTAAATACATGATGAGAGTTTCGGTGAGAGTAAAATGCCTGTGAGAGTTTTCTGTGTGATGACTTATATCCAGTACTTACAGAGCACCAGATAGAAACTAGCATATGGATGCCGAGGACCAAAGCCGCAATAATGAGCAGAGTTTTCATGGTGCTCACACTATGAGGATGCCATAAATCCAAAGTTAGATACAGTGCGCTTTCCAGATTACTATTGTATCCTGTTATCAAATGACATAAAAAACTGACCTTATCATGATTCAACTTTGGGAAGTGAATTACATGGTCTGTTCACAGCCACATCTGCCTGGTCAGCTGCTCTGCCTCAGGATTGTTGCCTTTGAAGTTAGAAGTAGACTAGTGGCTCTTGGGTTGGTTTTCTTGGGGAATGTTGTTATTCCTAATTAAAACTGAAGAGAATAGTAGAAGAAGGAAGGAGGAGAAGAAGCCCACAAAAAATACCCAGTACTATCCCGTAAGCAGAGTGCTAAAACCTTCTCTTAGTGCTCATCATAACATCACATAGACAGAACACAAGGTACCACAGAAGCTTGGATACATTTCTGTATACCTCAGAGATGTTAAGGTTCTCCACCCTGACAGCTCTGAAGAGGCTATGATGGGATTGTGCCAATATGAGGCATAAATAATTCCTGTGCTTTCTTGGAGATTGTATTGTTACTTCTACTTCAACCAATTCAATAGGGAACGCTTTGTCTTTTGCCATTTGATTTACTAGAGAAAGGTAGTCTCAAATGAATTCTGGAAGCATAAATTAATCTGGTTTGTGCTCTGATGATACCGATTCTTGTTTAATATCAGCAGGCGTTTTTTACTGCATCTGAATAAGAAAAGGCAGGTTGATATAGAAAAATGAGGCGTATTTGCTTACCTGCTCTTTGGTATGAAAGAGGGGAGATAAGAAAGAAGGGAGGACAGGAAAATTCGTGTGCTTAGAATCCTGGTTTACTATTATTTTTAAATGATCTGTCCAATATGTGTCTTTTCTAAAATACTTACTATTCACCTTATGGATTTCAAAATGATACATCTAATGCAGTAGTTATGGAAAGGGCTGACTACTAACAGTATTACCTTCTGTGTGGTAGTAGTGAATGAAGAAACTAAGGCAACAAACCTAAATCCAGAGAAACAAAGTAAACTAAAACCTATGGAGCACAGAATAGTGAACATCTGGGAGAAAGGCAATTGACTCTGAGAAGCTGAAATGGATTCAGAAGACAACTATTTTCCTTAGAAGCAGAGCACTCAAACAGTCTGGTAACACACTAGTGAGTAAATGTAAACATAAACAGCAAAAGAGCAATCATTTTAGCCAGATATTCACATACGCACCCTAAAATTATTTGCAATCTGCAATATAGTACATGCTTTGAGTAAGAAGTGATGGGGAGAGAAGGAAGAAAATAATTGTTAAACATCTTAAATTTGCATTGCAGTGAATAATATGCCTTCTGTATTTTACATGTAGAATCAATTGTCCCTGCAGGCTGAAGTCAGCTGCTGCACTTCTCTAGCAAAGTCAGCTTCCCTTTCTTCAACTAGATGAGGCATGTAATTGGTGGTGGGTTATATTGCCAGCCATGGAACTTAGTCATTTGAGAATAGACCCTGAATTTTATTTACATTGCAGGCTCAAGGCAGAATAGTTTCTCGATGTCAAATCAAGGAGTTTCCTATGTTATTTTCATGTCTTTAACCTTTTGTATACAGGTAGTAAAAGAAAGGGGACTCAGGAGGCTCACATCTCTTGGAATGTTTAGTACTTCAAAGGAAGGCAAGAGAAAGCTGTGCTTTCAGTGCCTGAAATGTGAACAATCTGGTTAAGGATTTACTCATCCAATATAAATCCAGCTGCATGATAAACTCAACTCCCTTTACAGGGGGTTTTTCATACCACTGTGTTTGCTGCAACCCTTTGGGATTTGTATTGTTCAAATGTTTACAGTATAATATTATACATATTGAGAGCATTGCCAAGTCCAGACATGGTAATCTGGGTGCCAGTTTCTTTCCAGTTTCATCATTATTACTCTTACTTGATCATGCAAATTACACTTCTCTTCCACTTACTCAATGTTTGCCATGTATTTACATATGTGGTAATGAAGCACAGTATTCCTGTTATTCATATGGCTGAGGCACCCTTGTTTCTTTTTTCTAATGTGAGGGGGACTTTTG
This sequence comes from Hafferia zeledoni, assembly GCA_035583235.1. Lineage (NCBI taxonomy): Eukaryota > Metazoa > Chordata > Aves > Passeriformes > Thamnophilidae > Hafferia > Hafferia zeledoni. Next base: position 33,808,801 of record JAWWEV010000134.1, on the reverse strand, counting down.
CATCTTCAGACTAAACATTTGCATTTAGTATCTATGTGTCTATCATGGAGTACGTTTTCTTGCATATAAGTCTATCAGGTAAAAGACTTGCTTCAATGAAAATCTTTTATTCCCAAGTCAGTCTTCTAACTATGGAAAGGAAATAGCTAAAGATGTTGAAAGAGAAAAGGGAAAAGAAAACATACTCTCAGCTACTTAACACTTCCTATAGGATAGGTTACATGGGTTTTCTTCTATAGCTCAATTCCATAATGTTTTGTTTTGACAGTCCAATAAAATGACAAGGATGATGGTGTGTCAACCAGGTGTGTCTTTTGATTAGTACCTAATGTATTGGTGACTCAAGCATGATGAAAAACTGACTGGAGGACTACACAAGTAGAAAGTTCTTCTGTTTTCACTGATTCATATACTAAATTGTGGTCTCTTGCTAACACAATTTCACTAACCGTAGATTATGTTATTTCCTCAGGAGCACATAAGGTTTTTGCAGACAGCCTTTGAAATTTGCCATTCTTTTGGACTTCCACTGACCTTCAATGCCACACTACCCAATCATTTCATAAAGTGTTGGAAAGCAGCCACAATGCTGATGGAGAATTGAGGCACAGAAAAGAGAATATATAAGGTCATAACCTGTTCGTAATAAAATGAAAGGAAACCATCTCTATTCATCCTTAGCTAAAGGTTATCCTACTTTCCCTAGGAAAATGTATTGTGTCAAAATTTCTGTGAAACTTAGGAAAGATTCCCTGTGGTGTTTCTGACACCACATTTCTGACAAAGCAGTGCAAGCTACAGCAAGTACTCTGACACACAATGTCTGTTTTCTGCTATTTCACTATCGCTCTGTCTTTCCTCCAGTTTTACAGGTTAGACTGGTAAAAATACAGTTTCCTTTCCTTTACTTTCCTAACATGGTGGAAGCAACAGTGATGCCCACTTGTCACTGTACTTTTGGTCTGAATGTTTCTTTACTGCAAACAATGTGCTTTTGTTTTTAAACAAGGAAGCCAGTTTCTTAGTTTAACTTTGTTCTTCCTTGGTTAAGGAATGCAGTTTTAGTAAAACAAATACAGTTGTAGCTATGAAACATTCACTAAAATGCCCTGAAGAATGCACCATTTTTATTTTTTAAATGTCCCATTGTGAGAGAATGTGATAATCTCTAACAGATTATTTTATTTTCTTGGCACAGTTGTAATTTGTCCTAGAAGAATTTGAAGGGAAAAAAAAAGCAAAAACATATATCTGCACTCAAGTGTATTTTTGTGTGTGTATCTATGATGAAGACAAAAGGAGTTTTGTCTTGTCACCTACAGAAATTACTCAAGACCATAAAAACCTAGTATGCCCTTAGGGATCTTGTAACATATCACACCAATCCATCATGACTGAATCCATGTTAGGAGGCTGATCTGCATAAGCACATTAATGTGTTTTGAAGATATGTTTTTGACTTGGTCAAGTTGTAAATTCTGTAGTGGAGTTGGAAATAATCTCCTGCTGTTACCTGTTTTACCAATGAGTGATCTGAATCTCTGTATGCTTTAGCTTTTCAAGTATTTGTAGAAATACTCCTGCCTTTTTTTTTTCTTCCTCTATTCTTGTCTTGCTGGTTTTAGTGTTTAAAGCTGGTAAGCAAGAGAGGTGACTTTTAACCTATTGGATGGTTGACCTTTCTTGCAAAGAAATAGATGGTTTATAATAGATTTTATGTGTATGCTTTTGAACTCTGGTAATATAGCTCAAAATAATGTACGATAGATACACTGTACTGTAAAGGGTAAGATTATGTTTCAGTGTATACTAGCAAAACTGATAATTACATTAGCCTCTGTAAATTTGTATTTCTGTTGACATTTTGCCATTTGAAACTTTATTCATTTCCCTATGGTGTTTTGCATTTCCTTTATAAATGGCAAATGCACATAGCTATGTCATGGTCTAGAAGAAAGGAGGAAAAAAAATCTAATATTAAGGCCTAAAGGCATCTCAGTAACCTGTATCTGAGGGTCAGGCAACCATGCTGCCATCTGGTATATTTTCTGTTTGATGGCTATTGCCCTCATTGTAGGTTATTGCAGGTCTCAAAGGGCTATACTCACTTTGCCTTTGAGCCATTTTTCTAGAAAATAAAACGTATTTTACATTTTCTCCTGTCACTGCACAAACCATATTGAAAAGATTGCTTCAATTACTAGATCGTTTATGTTATTTTTAAGCAGAATTGATTTTGTTTTCATGTAGTATATATGAAAGTGAACATTCTAAAAGGTTTTTAAAGTGTGATGTTGTTGCCTTGCATGAGTTTGCATAATGGCATGACATTATTTTCTATTTATTTCAGATATTTAGTCAGAAGAAAACTCTGAGAAACTCTGTGTCATCTGCAGACAAGACAAGGAAGGCATTCTTTAGAGCTGAATGTTACAAAACAAAAAGATGAAACAACATGTATAGCAGGTTTGTTTTTTTCAGTCTCATTCCAGCCACTTATCTGTCACGATCTTTGTCAGAGTGAGTCAGATGTTTTATGAAGAAAAAAATTGCTCTCTCCTGTCACTATATTCATGGCTCTGCTAAGTGTTAAAGGTGCAATACACTGCTGTGATCCTTCTCAGGTAGTAATTTCATTTCTTTGCCAAGACTAACAACCAGGAAAGTAAAAACCCCACCTTTTCACCTGCCAATACTTGCATTTAAACTGCAGCAGAATTTTCCTCACTTTTCTGGGTGAAAACAAAATAACATTACTCTGGGAGGATGAAACACTTTATTTTTGAGGAGAGAAAGAGTCTGGAATTTTCAGAGCCCTTTTATGACCCTTATTTCACAAAATGGGAAATAAATCGCAAAAATGTCCTCCCCCACCTTCCATTCCTTATTTATTTAATTTTTAATATAACAAATTAGTCTCTCCAACATGAATGGCTTATTAAAGCTAGAAAATATTTTGGGGGAAAAGTATTCCTAGATTAAATAATAGCATTTAAAGAGACGGTAGGGATCTGTATAGTCACTTAATAAAATTCCTTCCAGGAAAGTTTGTTCTATTGTCACCTGAGTGCTTTGGAAGGTGCCACTGTAGATTCAGGACTTACAACTCAATGTTTTTGAGAGAATAGGAGCAATGAGGAACAACAGACCTTTTCATTCAGACGTACTACAATGACAATGTCCTGAGCCTGCCCTGTTGTTCACCACCAAATGAATTCCTATAGCAATGGCAGTAATTTAAAGTATAATATTATGAACGTCTTCAGTGCATCATTTGGCATACTTTTATATACATGTAGTGAGAGGACAAGGGGGAATGGCTTTAAACTGAAAGGCAGTAAGTATAGATTGGATATTAGGAAGAAATTCTTTACTTGTGAGGCTGGTGAGGCACTTCAACAGGTTACCAAGAGAAGTTGTGGATGCCCCATGCCTTGAAGTTGTCAAGGCCATGTTGGGTGGGACTTTAACCTACATGATCTGGTGGAAGGTGTCCCTGCACATGGCAGGGGGCTTAGAACTAGATGATCTTTAAGGTCCCTTCCAACTCAAACCATTCTATGATTCTGATATCATTTAGTAGCTGTAAACAAAGATGACAATCAGCATCCTATAAGGCAGTGTTTGGCAAACTAACTTTAGGAATGAAATTAGCAAATACAGTTTGAGTTGCAGTTTACCAACAAGTAATATAGGCTGTCTCCCTGCATATTGTACCATATGGTCTCTTACATGAAGAAATGAGTTGTAAATATGTAAGATATTTCCTATTTCTTTTGTATGTTAAAAGGAAGTGATTGCAGCAGTCTCTGGTAACCAAGATATGCAGTTCTTGTGAGGTAAGCAATAGATTTGGCTAACCAATATTTCATTTCAGGTAGAAGTGTTATCTCTCTCCATTTCATCTGTTGTGAATGCTTTCCTGTAATTTAAAATGATATTCCAGGTTCAGCTTAATGATTTGTGTATCCAGAAGAGTGAAGGAGAAGACAAGTTTGGAGGGTAAGAAGAAGGCACATGATCTCGCAGCCGGGCCTAGAAAAGGGAAATGGAGGTGAAAGCACCTGTTTGAGGTGGACCAGGCACTTATTTATTATGTGTTTAGCCCCTGTGAACCTACTAGATGAGAAATATCAAGTGTTGGGTATTTAATTAGCTGTAGCATTGAGTTAGAGTGCATTTAGAGGCTGAGCTCTTCTGAGCCAAACTGAGCCAAAGTCATGCTAATGTAGATTGTTGAAAAAAAAATAGATAAAGTCTAAATCACTTGATATGAAGTATAGACTCAGTTTCTGAGATAATTCACTCTATTGTCCCACAAACAATAGTACATTTGGATTACAGGTCCACTTTATCAAATGGTTCAAATGAATCTTAGTATATCCAACTTTTCTTTATAGCATCTGTAAATTTTTAGACTTTGGTGGGAAGATGAAAGGCTATAAACAGAGATAACAATTTCTCCCTGTGGTGGTGCAATATGCCTATTTTAAACTTTAACCACTTTCAGCTGCAGGAAGGATTACTGGGTAACCATTTCTCCTTCAGACATACAGGGTGAGGACAGCACCGGTTCAGAAAACAGCAGCCTGTTCCATTTCTGATTGTCTTTTCTTTTTATCCTTCATGGCAATAGAGTCTTAATATGAGGTGGATGAATATAAAAAGAACCTGCAATGGGAGTGGGGGCAGTTATTCTTTTCTTGACTTCATTAGTACTGATAGGTAACTTAGGTGACGTTTTTCAAGACTAAGAAATGTGTTATTACATAAAACTGGGATTTTTTTTTCAAGATTTAATGAAAAACCCAGTTTAGAAGTGATAAAAATCACCCCTTAAATAACCCAATCCATCTCCTCAAAGTGGGCACTTTGCAGAAAGCTGTCATAAGAAAAGGAGGCAGCAGACACCTAAAGAAGGCTATTGTGTTACTCAGAGTAGTCTTATTCATATTCCATAAGCAAAGATAAGGGAAGCTGACATAAAAATCCCGCACCTCAATCACTTTATCAATGCACAGGTTTACAAAATGGAGTTGAAAGTAAGAGGTGGTAGTGGGTGAAAGAGAAAGAGCTGCTTTTAGACAGTGGTACTTATTCAGGTTTTTTGGTGTTTGTTTTTTTTTTTCATTACCCAAATGTCTTGTTATCTTGTTCTGTCTTGTTATCACCTAAGGAATCTAGACTCATGTGGCAGTCTTTGGAAAGATGAATGGACATGCAATGGTGTGATGGTGTAGTAAGTTTCTGTTTTCAAAAGGGCTTTTGCAGTCTTTTTGCCTATTGGTCATTGAGGCTTTGGCTTTATTTAAAAGAAAAGGGAAAGAGAAAGAGGAAGGGAAAGGAAAGTTGAAGGGAAGGGAAAAGGGAAGTGGAACTGTTCATTTTTAAAACTGGTCAGTTGGTTCAGAGAGTCTACTATTGAAATACTTAAAGCATTCTAAGGTCTCTGGTACTTTTATTTACTGCTCCACAGCTCAGCTCCTAGTCTATGAAATTCCTTTTTTGCTCATCTTCCCTCCTTTCAATGTGACAGGAACAGAGACCATGTCCATAGTATATTTGAAAAAGTACGTATAAAATGCCCTTTAAAATTGTTGCCTGCATTTGTTCATGGATGTGGTGTCTTGCTAACTGGTTCATGCTATCTAACTGTGTGCACAGTATGTCCCATTTTATATGTAAAAAATATGAAGTTAAAAAGTCGTGAGTCTCAAAAGGTGAAATTTGTGCTAAATACCACCATGCAAGATATAGAGCTGTTTATTACTTTTTTTTTTTTTAACAGAAGAAGAAACAAAGCTTTTCTAAAAGCAGTCCCTTCAAATTTGACTTTAAGAAAGTAGAATAGAAAGCCTTTTTTTCCTTCATTACAGGCACATTTTACCTTCTATTAAGAAAAATCTATTTAAAAGGAAGTTTTGAAAATTATTAAGGAGAACTCTAATCTGTTATGTGGTGTCTTCCAGCTGCATGACAGGTAATTAATTCATTGTAATTACCCATCTGTTTATCCCTAAACTTATCTTTTGACACATTCAATCTTCTTTAGCGTTTTACAATTTATTTCTTAATGTTTTCCACTAAACCTAGGCTGCTTGGGAATCACTTCTTGCCATTTTCCTCTCTTTATCTACTTCCTGTGCTTTCCTAATCATGTGGACATATCCAAGGAAGAAGATGCTAATTTGAGGATATGGCATGGCATTGAGAGTGACAAAGGCATTCGCAAGGAATGGCAAAGGAGACCCTGAAGAGTTATTATAGTTGTACTAGGGGAAAGAGGGACAGAGCTAGGTGCTTCTGAATTCTACTCTTCCTCCAAGGTTATAAAAGAAGCCTTCTTGGTAAGTCACTGTTCCTTCTGTTCTCTGTTACTGAGGAGAAGGAAACTTTGCTCTTACGAGGGAGACTTTACAAACCATGGGCATTTGAAGTGGACTGTGGCAAGCTGTTCTCTTAGCAACTCAGAAAGAATGAAGAAGATGTGATTGTAGATAAATGGATGTAAAACAGTGCCTTGACTCAGGCAACACTGCTGTTAGAGTGTCCCGGAATACCAGCTGCCAGGACTATGACACCATTAGAGCTGTTGCCACATTTATTAACCAAACCATCTGTCACTGTAAGATAAACCTGGGGATTTTTTTCCTGAGACAACAGACAGCTTCCAAAAATCAACAAGACCTGATTACTCAGTGTGGCAAAGCCAACACAGGTGCCCTTGGGATAGCATCCTATTTGATATATTTAAGGTATCACATACAGAGTTCAAAACACAAAATGAAAAAAATATTATGGATCTGCCCACAGAAGTTTTTGCTGAGTTAAAAGCTTTTCGAGCTGTTGCAGGTAGGGAAATAAAATCTTTTTCAAAGGAAGATATTGTCTGCCCCAACATTATCAAAATTTGAGATCAAGCGAGTTCAGATCTCAGGAGCTGAAAATACTGAAAGACAGTATCTGATACATCAGTTGATGCGACCAATAGTGGATAGCATGTGTCTTTACTGAAGAAAAATTACTTTTCTGTAAAGCTGTTCCAGGGCTCTCAGCAGGCTAATTCCTATTTCAGATATTTTAGAAGGAAATCAAATATATCCATTTACAGTGAATAGAGCGTTCAGTGATCTGACCAAATAGTGACAAGTCAGTGACAGGAAAGAATAACAGCATGGTCCTTCAAAAACATTACAAAATTCCTTATGGATTCTCCACCTTAACATCATCTACTTTTGGATGCCAAGAAAATACCTAAAAATCAGTATCAGGTTCCCTCTGCTGAATGCCCTGAGAGTTTAGAGTTACTTTGTGACTCTACATGTTCTTGAGACGTTCTTGATTGCACTTGTTTGTGGTAATTGAAACAGTTAGATCAAGACCAGAGGTGTGATATTTCCTAATAAGCCAGTTATCTGACCTTGATAATGTCTTCAATGATTGAGTGTTGTAACATATTTGAGCTGTTTTGCTGACCCATTCGTCAGCTAACTGAATGGCAGTGTTCACTTAATGACTGAAATATGTGTGTCAGGGTAGAAGACTTAGTAAACGGCCTTCTTCAGATCAAAGGAAGACTGCAGTAAGTTCTCACCTCTGACTCTACTAGAGAAACTGCTAAACTCTTCAGGAAGTTGCAATTAGGCCATGAAAAAACAATCTTCTGATATATAGGACTATTTCCCCTGTAATCCATGAAAACCATCGCTAGACAGAAAATCTCTGATCAGCAAGAGCTTCATCTCTGCTTAATTTTAATGACCAAATGTTATCCCTGATAAGGCAAAGAGTAAAAAAATATTTTGTTATATATTTGCTGTTAAAAGTTTAGGAGAAAAATGTGAAAGAAGACAGTTTTCTAGCATAGGAAAAGTAGTTACTAGTTTAGACAACCAGCAAAATTAGGCCTTGGACATAACCTTTGTACAACAAATGAAGGCACATCACTGGCACCTGAGAGTCCAAAGGGGCAACCTTTTATCTTGGCGCAAAGCTGAATAGTACCCTGGCACCAGTGGGTCTGGGAAAGTGCCATTTTTCAGCAAAGAATTGAAGATGGACGAAAAGGTGCCAGGACACAAAGGGATTGCTGCTTTTAGAGTGTGCTTTTGGACATAACCTTTGTACAACAAGACATTGCCAGAATTATTTTTTTTCAAAGAAGGAGGTTTGCGTGCAACTGTTTTTCAAGAACTGTGATTTTACATGTGGAAAATGACAGATGGTGAAGGTTCAATGAAATATTACATTCATCTACATATTGAGCAAATACCTCATTAAAACAAGAACGACAGCGCTACTGAAAAGATTGTGCTCCTATTTGCTCTATTTTACTATTGAGGTTTTTCTAAGTACTTCCTCATCTCTCTTTCCCATATGTCTCCCTTTTGCAACATTTAAGTCATACATGCCTTCAGAACAATGATGGAGAAAAATCTCCCTCAAAGGAGAGCTGATGCTCAATACAAATACTTTGAAATGTGAAGATTGTTTGAGGCTAGGAAAGTACTTGCTACATCTATTTACAGCTTCTCTGTGTAATATCTACACAGAACATATAATAAACAGGTCTTTAGTCATGAGCAACTGTTTGATACTAACTAATAAGCAAATTTTGTGGTTATCGCTAGTGATATTTTTGTGTAGAATGTCTTTTAAAATAATGCATCCTAGCATGCATGTTATAAATATAATACAATATAAACATTGTGTCCTAGTTGAGCAGGTGAGACCAGTTGGCACTGTGTGGGGGTGATCAAGGCTGTGTATTCTACCCCCTCTATTCATTTCCAAACAA
>JAWWEV010000134.1:33760534-33792667 GCA_035583235.1 Hafferia zeledoni | reverse complement strand
TTTTAATTTTGCTCAAGAGAATATTTCGAACTTGTAGTTCAATCTGCACCAAAATTAAGCAGATCTGAACACTACAGCATGACTGGACTTTTTCTTCATGGGAAGAAATACGTGGGAGGAAGGTTGTATGGCTAGTTCTCACTCTGTTATTGAGCATGGAGACAGCTGGGATATGGACAGTAGTAGACCTGGAAATGAGGTGTATTATTGTCAAAAGGGATCAGATATAGGATAGATATAGTTCTCTATGCTCCTTTTTAAATTTGTCATAAAATTAGTACGTATGGAATTAAAAGCTATTTGGACAATCTTGAGGACATGAAAACAGAGAAACTTCATCCAAATTAAATTTAAATGGGAAGAGTGAGATTCTTAAGAAAATTATGCTGTCATAGATCCCAAGAAACTCATGGAGAAAGTGTCAGATGTAAACCTTCATTAAAGGTAAGATAGATAAAAGTTTAAAATGTTAGTTGCTTGAATAAAAAGCATTTGTTTATATTGATTTTACTTAATAAAATAAATCTAATTTGCTGTAAAGATTATTATATATTTTGAATTTTCTTTTGCAGAAAGCAATTGTGAGATCAATTTTTCTAAAGTCATTGGAGGTTTTAAAACTATTGAGAACTCAGAAATAGTGGATATTTCAAAGTTTATGAAATTCTGAATAGTCAGAACCTGCAAAGTGAGTGCACTATTGCTCATGTTATAAAGTTGCTTCCACCTGAAGTCTGACAATAACTCTTCCAATAGAACGATCCTTTGCTGTCAGTGAAAAGATTTCCTTCAATCCACATACCTTTGTGAATGCTTGCTTTCCCATAAAAATATTGGGTTTATTTTTTTTTCCTGTTTTTTTTTTAGTATTAGAGCTTGGAGATAAGATTATCTTCTGCTGCGTCACAGGATGTTGTTCTCCTGCATTGAAGGTGGCATGAGGCATACATGAAGTAGGGCAGAATGTAAAGGTTTGTGCTCTGTCTTCCCTTGATGTAGACGAACGTAGACTTTTGTGTTGTTAGTGTTGTTGAGCCAGAACATTTCTCAACTGTCGAAATCCCACAAAAAGTCAAAATTCACAACTGGCATAACACTACATATGACATAAAAACTAATATTTTCACACCATGCCATCAATTTTAAAGTCTTATCTTTCTGAATAAGTCTTGCACAGGGCAGGCTTTCTTGAATTAGAAATCACCAGCAATGTGAGATTATTTATGGGATTAGTCATACACCATGTGCTATGGAAATAAACATATTATTCATATTAGTGTATACATTATAATTGTTAATATTGTACGTAATTTTAAACTTCCAGAGTAGGGTCCAGAAACACATATCCTCTCTCAGTTTTTCGAATCTAAAGTTTTATAAACTTCATATTTACTTCTTAAATGTAAGCTTCCACCTAGCTTTAAAAGAGGGAAGTGTATTTACATTTCATCTTGTTCTTAAAAGAAATACATTACATTTATTCTGGCAGTTTGTATACCTGACTTGTCTGAATAATTCTTCACAAAGAAGAATGTATGGCAAGTTTGTAAGTAGAATATTTATTCAAGAATAAATGTTTTCTTCAGTCCCTTAAGCAATTTTATAATGGAAACATGTAACTAAATCCTACTTTTAAAAGTTTGGGTTGTAGAAAACCCAGGGAATGTTACAGTAGAAATGGCAAAATACTTTTCATGTGCTAACATTTTTTTTGAAGGGGAGACTGTTATAGAGGCTGTTATAGGAAATGAGGATTATTGTGTGTAGTTTATTACAGGACATACTTTTCCAGTAGGAGATATTTCAGGAGATAGAATTTTTATGAGGTACCTGTACACTTAATCCAGAAGCTTGAAATTCCCCTGTGTAGCAGAACTCAGAAAGGATGACTCTTATGGTATGATAACAAGCTAAGAAACATGTGCTTATTTTATCTATGCACCGTGTAAACTATGAATTTTCATAAGTTACCATCAATATTCATCAACCAGTTTAAGTCTACTGTATTTGCATGCAATAAAATATATTCTTGTCTATATAGGGCTAAAATTGGCACTGCTTGTTTTCCTAGAAGATAGTCCACAATATATAATAAATTTTTTTTTGGTACAACTTTTAATTGATATTTAAATATACATGGAGATTATTTATTTTGAAAGGAATACAGAGTGGCATCTCTGGGTGCACAGTACTGTGAGTCAGGGTGTCAGGACAGGTTTTTCAGTGGTCTAGTGCAGCAGTTCGTGACCAAGCAATGCTGTGCTGAGTTGTGAGCGATTCCAGTCTCTGTCTCTGCTTTTGCCATATGTTTGCTTTTCTCTCCAAGGGTATATCCGTCAAAGCTGCTGACAAGCAGTACTAATCAATCAGAAAGGCCTTGGTTATGGTTCTACTATGATGGTTATGATGCTTGGAGTATCTGTGTCATGGGAGATGCTTGAGTAATTAGAGCTGAATTGGTACATCCAGGGAGGAAGAATATGAGATCTGCACTAGCTGTCTCTTGGGGCATTAAGATTTTCTTTTTTCTCCCCACCTTATTATTTTTTTTTTCTTTCTTTTTTTTCCCCCCAAACTGTCTGTGCCAGTGAATGGGATTCAGTTTCATGATTTTTCATTACTTCATTTTCTAGACTGCAGAAAAATATAGCAAGGTATTTGAATAGCAAATGATGTAGTGATAGAAAGCTCCTGATCATTCATTACTCCTCAGCACAACAGGAAGCTAGCAAGGTGACATTTGGACTTAATGACTTGTGCAGAATCCATAGCACTGTGAAGTACTAACAACTTCAAGTTCCATTTTTCTATCTAGAAAATGTAATGATCAAAGAGAGATACAAATACTGCTTGAAGTAAATTTTTTTACATCTTCTTCCTAAAACCCACAACATCCTTTAAAGACAGTAATTCAAAAACCTTATTTATTTGTTCTTCTGGTTTTTTGTGCTTAAAATTGACATACCCTAAGCAATCTAAAAGCAGGCTTCTGTAGTTGGAATTTATCACAGACCTGCCTGTTCAATCCTTTTAAAGAGAAAAATCTGAACTTTAAACATGCTGCTAAACATATTTTATTATTTTGTGTTGGGGTTTTATGTGTTTTTATTTGTTTTCCAGCAAATTATAGAGGTTGTGAATGTTTATTCATGGTATCAGTCTTGTATATCCTGTTTAAATTTTTGATTTATGGATTTTGCATATTATTTTGTAAAAGATAGATTTTAAGATCAGACTTCTAATTTTTATTTTTTTATAGGCATAATAAATTCCGTGTCACATTTTCATGACTGTTGTGATAAGAAATGTATAATTACATTTGGCTTGTCGTATTTGGAATCTTTATCTCTTGATGTCCCTCTTCAAGATAAAGGAACAATTAGCAGCATGAATCATAAAATGTACATTTCTTTCCAACATTTTTACCTGCTTTAGTATAACATGTATTTATTTCCATTTGCCATTATCTCATCCTTGTATCATAGCCTGTATGTACAAAACCTCCATATAACTGGATAATCTGAGATTATTCTCTGTGTTCAGAGATTGAAGAAAGTAGTTGCCCACAAGATCACTGAAAACCAACTGTATTTGCCTTTAAGATCCATTAAAGTTCAGAGTTTTCATATGAGGAAATAGAGCCAGAATTAAAGCTGAGGAGCTTCTGTTCCTTTTTCTGCTCCATCGCTGTCTGTGTGAGACCTTGGCAGTGATGTCATGACTCAAAGCATTTCTGCTCCTACGTAGTGCTGTAACCAGCTCTGCCCTGGACAGAGTCCACAGCTGTGCACACATATGTGTTCAAAACGATGACAACTCACTCTGGTTCGTCTCTTGCACAGTTTTCATTTTACTTATATTTCTGAACAAAAAGTTTAGTGGGTGTGCTGGTATTTGGACAAAGGTTGGGCTCAGAGATCTTGGAGGTCTTTCCAACCTTGATGATTCTATGATTCTTTTTTCATATGGTAGTTTTTAATGACATGTTGCAGTGTTCAGTGCTGAGGTGAAAGATATGCCAGGCCTTTCCCTTAGTATCTTCTTGTCCTGTTTATAATTTACATATTTTTACTCAAATATGCTCCACAGCTAGCACTGAACTAATCTTTTCCTTGGAAATAATCCTTAAAAAATGAAGCATTTACATGTTTCATACAACAACAGCATATGATAGAATTTTCCTTCACTCATAATAATTTTCTGGACATGCTGTTTGCCAGTGTGAATGTTCACAGGTAGTTTAGAAGGGTGTTAAAATTTTCGTAGCAGAAAGAGAAAAATACTTAAGTGGATGTGGTTTTTTACAGTGTGGATAATTACTGATGTCAGTCTTGTGGCTGAAAAGATTAATTCTATTTGTGTGGAGACTCTGCTTCATACACTTGACAATTTTAAAGAATTCAGTGAAGCTGTGGCAAAACTGATAAATGAAGAGTCCTTCCATTGCATCATGGAACCAATAGATGTGCTGTTTGATATCAAATAAAGATAACAAATAAAATACTTGACCAATTATATTGGAATACTAGAGTATCAAGCTAGCCTGAAACTCAAAATCTTTTCACTGTAACAGTTCCTACATCATTAGTAGATTCCCTTAGATTTAGGATCTGATTTAGTATCTCTTCAAGTAAATGGATAACCTTTCACTGAATTTAGTCCTCTGATACAAACCCATGGACACAAGTAGTAAGAAAAATAAAACTAATTGTAAAAAATGCATAGGCCTTTGTGAAACTTACAGTAATGCTTAGTTAGAAAAAAATAATTAAGAGTACTAAAAATACCCCCAACAAAGCCCTTCAAGTAAAACTGCATAAAGGTGTAGGTGTCAAGACAGTATTGTTACTCATTTGTATTGGCACTGGGATTGGAGGAAAGATGTGGTTGTAGGTTCTTTACAGCCAATAAGCAAGTCTTGTACCTGTGATTTGCACTTCAACCATGATGTTCAAGTAACAGTGCAAAACAGCAGACAAAGAGGGGTTGTTTTTGATTTTGCAGGGTAGACACAGTGATTACACAGTCGGTATGCAAAAATATCAATAATGTGTTCTAAGGAATTTATGTTTTTGCATGTTCTTTATCTGTTTTCAAACGAAAGTGTTCTAAAAGAAAAACTTTAAATAAGAAATTGAGGTTTGTCTACAACTTGAAAATGTTAAACTGAATGTTTCAAGTGTCTAGGGGTTCTAGAAAAATGTTTGATAAAACAACTGCACTCAAGCTGGCCTTTTCTTGCAGAGACTTTAAGTACTGATGAGTCAGCATTTTCTAACAGAAAATTCTTTGAATTTTTAGAGTCTTATTAAAAATATTTGCTTCTGAAATTGCTGTTTTAAGTAAATCACAAAGATGTAGGGTTTTACACCTAAACTCTTCATCCTGGGCTTCCTCATTTCAATGGAAATAGGACAATTATTCCTATAAAATGTTACCTTAGAAAAACACCCAAGGCTGTAGTCACTGAGGCAAGGTAAATTTGCATCTACTGATTTCAATGTAACTGTGACTACCCTGCCACCAGTCTGTCAACTGGCCACCCTGTCTATGCATATACATGTGTGTGTATATATATATTCATGTATATATATATATTACTCAGATTTGGTATAAAGTGTGAAATGGATAGACTATTCTCAGTAACAATTGCAAGAGTTCCTAAAATATAGTCTTAAGGTTGAGACTTGTCTTCAGGCTTGGAGTTGAAGACTTTTACCAAGGTTTTGAGAAAAGGGACAATTGGGGTTAGGGTTAGGGTTTGGTAATGAGTTTTTCAACTCTGACATCTATATGAAAAGGAAGGGATGATTTATTTCCCTCTCACTGAATTTCATGACTACTTCTGACTTAAGTGGTAAACCTTTAAAGTGATGCAAACAGGTTTAGTAATACAGATTCCACTTTACACTAATAGGACTTTTAAGGATAATTTCCCGTGCATCAACTGGAAAATATGCCACTTAATATAGCCTAAACATGTATTTATAGCTTAATTATTCTCTACCATTAGACAAAGTACACCATTACATAGTTCCATAACTTATTTTAATGACATTCTGTAATATGCCCTTGTTGAAGGAAACACATTCAAAATGCTTTGATTTTGAATTGATACAGCTAAGATATATCTTATCATCATGTGTGTACATAGTTTGTAAAAAAATCCCAAAACCCCGAAGTGCAGTGAAAACTTATCTGTCATGCTGGAGAATTTTGTTTTGGAAATTGTGATAAAAACAAAATGAGAAACACTTCTGAAAAATAATCTTATTTTGAGCCTACTAGAAACATACAGGAATAAAGAACTGTTATTTTCTTGCTGCAAGTAGCAGAAGAAAACAGACTTTATATCTAAAAAAGTGGACATCCCTGCTGCTTAGAAAATCTACCCAGCTGATGAAAGCACACTGTTTTTTTAACAATGTTCAATGTATCTATACTGAGTGATCATTGCCTAGTGTTTGAATTCTGAAAAGTATAAAGTTTGACAGTTGCAGTAAAAAAAAAGGACAGTTAAGTTGGTGGGTTTTTTGTTTTTGGTTTTTTGGTGTTTTTTTTTTTTAGTTCTGTCATCCCCAGGGTATATTTGATCAACCAAAGTCAATTTGAGAGAAAAAAGCAAACTTCCTTGAAGTGGCCTTCAGAATAAAAAAAAAAAAAAAAAAAAAAAAAAAAAAAAAAAAAGTAAAACATTAACCTGCTGGGAGTATGTAAGACTATAAAGTCCTGTAAATTACCTAGTGAAAAAGCAGTATGCAGGAATTAACCAGTTATTGCACAGTGGTCATACTTGCTATAATATTGACTTTCAGAATTTGATTACACCAGAGAAAAAATATCTGATATTTCTGCAAGACTCAGGTTAAAAATGACATTCCAAATGGCCTGTAGTGTGACTACTGGTGTTATGAATACCAGGTAAATTTGGTATCTCTCTAGTACATAGACTAGAACACATATGCTAAAACAACCTGGGATACAACAATGAAAAACACATTTCATAAGACTTGAAGATCCACTACTATTCAATGAATACAATTCACACAGTTGATTAAATTACTTTTTCTGTGCTTAAACATATTGTACTATAGCTACATATTATGTTAGCAAGAAAGGAGATTATTAAGATGAACAGTTGTTCTTGGTATTTTTAATAAATATAATATTGCAGCAATAACATAAATGATCTGCAGTGCTCTAAAATAATTGCAGTACAATAACGGGAAAAGGTATCAAGCATTTCTAATGTCATATGCCAATGCTTAAGAGTAAGAGCCTAGTGGTCATCCTGTATGTTTTTATGCCTTCATTTATGCTTGCTGAGAATCTGGCCTTTAAATGAAATTATTTAATTTCAAATTTGATCAAATACCTTTTAAATTTAAGATTAGTTACTTATCTGAGACTAGGTCATTATATATAGACACTTCAGAAGTCTCATAGGAGAGTGTGACATTGTGTAAATAATCACACAATATTAGATGAAGAAGTTTACATTCTTAGCTAAAAAACTGCTCTGTGCTTCAGGGGCTACAAGGAAGTTAATTAGCCATTTTCTGTTTTCTAGAGAGTAAATCTGATTAAAAGCTGTGTCATAAATTAGAAAGGGTTATGGAACTTCTTTGTGGTTTAGCACATAAGTGGCAGGAGTTTGCATGAGGAAGATCAATGTGGCATGCACATCCTTCTTTTTGGTGTTGGAGGATAGGAATTAAAGACATTTACTATGATCAGTAGCTGTGGGCTAACACTAATCATTACTTGGTTTCATGGATTTTTTTTACAAAAACTTGCACACTGACAAACCTGTTTGTATTGGCACTCTCATAGCAGTTTAGACCAACTCAAAGACCTCCTCACCTCTGTAGGCTGTTTTTGTGGTGAATTTGCACAAGCTGATGCATTAGGTGGGGTAATTTTCTTCACAATCACAGACATTTTCAAATGCATTTTTTTAGATTTAATTTTTAATGTATTGATTAAAAAATTCCAAAAGAAAAATTTTTATTAATATTCCCTGTCCCTAAGGAAATGGGTATCTCCTACCTCTTATAAATCAATTCCACCTGGAAAAAGGAGATTGTGTATAAGAATAACTTATACACACATGTTGTCCCAGTGTGGCACAGGCTCCTCGTTCCTTTTTATCTTATTTCTTACACAAAAGTCTTGATTCATCAGCACTTGTAATCTCTAACAGAAAATGTCACTGGAACCAGATGTTGTTTGCCTTGGTTCAGTTGACCTGTTTCAACCCCAATCCTGCATTTCAGTTTTCTGCATCATTACTTTTGCAGTGAAAGATTTACACATATCACCATGTCTCAGAAACTAATTTTGCGATGCGAAAACATAACCACGAGAGTTCTCAAAAACTGTGGTTTTGGTGTCCATGAGAAACCAACACGTAGAGTATTACAGGATGTATTCAAAAAACTTGCAATCAGAAGTCAGTATTGCTTTCCTTAAGTGTATTTGCAGATGCAAATTCAGGTTTGAATTCAGTGCTCCTGAATCAAAAATATTATCTGCTACTGCCCCTTAAGACCTGTGTACATTTAGGATGCTAAAGATATGAGTTTAAAACAGATCTCAAATCTGATGACTGGATATTTTCTAAGACACATATCCCAATTAAGACATTTTGAGTTACAGTATCTTCCTTCTTTTTTTTTTGTTCTAAATCTAATTGTTTCTGAGAGAGACTGTGGTTTGTGCAGATGGATGTATCTGTCTGAAGCTTAATGAAAACACAGATGATGATATAATGAGGAAACAGTATGCCATAAAAAGCGATCTAAAGAATTTCCACAAGGATACAGGTAGAGGGACTGAGAAGTCCTCCACAGTCAGCTCACCAACTGTGAAGGCAATTTTAAAATTTTGCTTTCATGCTTAAAATTTATCTCACATTAGTTTTCTTTGAAGTGGGGGAAAAGTCTATTACAAATATGAGTAATTGGAGTGCCATCTGCTTGAGGGACAACTTAGAATATAGCACAGACAGTTACTATGAATTAAAACACTGTCAAAGTTGTATGCCAACAAAAGAAGTAGGAAGTGGTTTTTTTCCTGGCAGAACACTGACTCCTGGTAATTTATCTTAATTTTCTATTTATATGAGAGCTGTAAGTGTAAGCGTACAAGATTAATGAAGGTTGATTCAACTGTCCTCTTTGCTTCCTGTGCCTTGCACAGCATTATAAAGGTGGCAGATTGCTAATCAAGAATCCTTGACATTTTGTCCAAGCTCAGGAGTGAGTTTCTCAGAAATAATAATTACCTGTACTTCCAGCCATGATCTCTTTGACTATGAGTCACCATTAACTATTCATCTTTTCCACACACCTTCCTTACAAAATGAGACCACACTTATAAATAACATTTCATTATTCAGAGAACTGTTTCCTGTTTCATAGTTTTATCTCTGACACTGCATCAGAACTTGTCATGAAACTACAGATGGCAATAGTTCACAGGGACAGTCTTATGAACTAAATAGGACATTAGTTTGTTTTCTTAATTCTTAAAGGTGTTTTCATCTACTGTACTGAAGGATTATATTGCAGTACACCGTAAACTATATACAGTGCACACTATGTACACTTGCAGCTCAAGGTTATAGATTGCTACCATATCCACTGAGCCTTACAAGGGTCATATTACTAGAAAATCATATTTCTTAAATGCTAACTATTCTGAACCAGCATAGTTGCTGCTGTTTTGTAAACTCTGGTATGTAAACAACCCACTAAATAGATAAGCAGTTATAACATCTGATATGTCTGAATTGATGTAAAAGCAAGTATATAAATTTCTCACATTTCTTTCATGGACTTTGGTCACTTCAGTGGAGGAAGGGGCTAGTGGTTTGTCAAGCACAAGAATACTGGCACCCAGTCAGTACCTCGTCTATGGGTACACTGGGTCTGGCTGGGTTGGAGTTAATTTTCCTTAAAGCAGACTTAATTATCCTGTGCTTTGGATTTGTGGACTAAAACTGTGTTGATAATAGATCCCTATTGTAGCTATTGCTGAACAGCATCTGCATGGTAGTGTTATTTTCTCTTTTTTTCCCCCCACTGAAGGGATATTTTGTGCTATACAGTGTTGTGCTCTGCAATAAAAGCTGAGGGAAAAAAAGGAGGAAGGTGTATCTTCATGGTGATGGGGTTTTCCTTCCAAAGTAATCAATGATATATGCTGAGGCCATACTTTCCATGAGGCAGTTGAACATGTGCCTGACTGTGGGACACAATGAAAGAGTTCTTTCATTTGTTTTGCTTTTATGTACTGCTTTGCTTTACCAAATAATCTATTTTTGTCTCAATTGACCAGTTTTGAGATTTGCTCTTCTGATTCTCTGCCTCATCCCCCGGTGGGGAGAGTGAGCAAGAGACTGGGCAGAAGCACAGCTGCTGGCTGGGGCCAACCCAGCACAATGGACATTAGTATTTGTTGTTGTCTAATAAATAGCCTAAATCTTGTATAGCCTGGGATATTTTGGGACAGGGTCCTGACAATTTGTATTTGCCTTAGAAATACATTTCTTCTTGTGGCTAGATAGATGAATTAGATGTATTTATTGCCTCACAATGACATTACTGTTTAATTTTTCTTATTTACCATGGTATTTTCATTTATTAAAAGTCTTTCTCTATTGTTTTTCATAGTTTCTTGCATTTCTCTGGATTATAAGTCAGTTGTTGCTCTCATCCTTCCCATGTTGGTCCCTCTGATATTATAAAGAGATGTGGATCAAATGACCCTTAAACTTCAGTGTTTCACTTTATTTTGTGCAACTTTATATTAAGTGCAAAGAGCTTGTCCATCAGTGCAGGACAACAAAGAAATTTTAAGAAATCTTAATGCTTGAAAATGATACATGAAGAATGCTTCTGTTCACAGTTCTTCAATAATAATGTACCTTTGGGCAGTCACATCTCTAAACTATTTTTCCATCTGGTATACAGTCCTAAAAACTCTGGGGTTTTAGCACTTTAAGGGCTACAGTGACTGCACAGAATGTATTGTAATAATTATACTTCTGCATCAAGTTTTGTTCTTTTATCATTGTAAAACAGAGCTGTGCATGAGCAGAAGGCAGACAACATGCAACTCAGTTAAGTCATACCAAGTAAAACTTTATACACATGCTATTAATTATTGATGTGTTAGATTTTTCAGAAATATAGACTGCAAAATAAAACTGATCTAAAAACTGATGCAAATTGATACATTATCAATAAAACAATAAATATTGCTACATAGGATTTAATTTATATTGATTATGTGCAATCAGTTGTGTGAATTAAGGACATTTAATCGATTTCAGTAAGTGCTGCTTTACAATGATCATAAATTAAGATCCTGTTATTGTAAAAATAGTTTTTCTTGTTTTACAGAAAACCAAAGTGTTATGACTGCATAATAGACTCGTCCAAGACTACATTATGCCATGGCTTAATTTATTTACTGAAAACCTTGAAGCACTGGGTGAAAAGGAAAATTATAAATTGTTTTTTCAGATGTCACCCAATTATTTAAATTTGTTTAAACTTGAGAGGACTTTTAGGGACTTTGAAAGTACTTAACAAACCCAGTCAACTTCACATAGAAAAGTAAAATCCATGCAGATTAGGTACACATTTGAAGTAAAAACTTTTAGCGGTAACTAACAAGGAAAGGACACTTTCATCACTATGAGTAGTTCCATGAAAACCTTTGCTTTATGCATGAAAAATACATTCTCACTCTACCTATTTCTTTTTGCTTCTGACTTCATGAGAATTTCTTCCATTAAAACAGGAATATCCTAATCTTTTCGTTTCCACAAAAGTAGAGTGAAAAGCTGGGAAGCATTTGTTTTCTATAGTAGTTTTAATGCCTTTGCCATTATCTACAATGTCCAAGATGCCTTCCAGAAATTGAGTAAAGATCAGCATGAGTAGGAGACATTCAGAATCTAAGGACAAGTAGGCAGAGGTTACAGGAAATGGATGGTGGTAAAAAGGGATTAATATACAGTGAGAAGATTTGTCTCCATAAATATAAACATTCAATTAGCTATAGATGGGATGGAATAAAAAAAAAATTACATTTCTGTTTCTTTGTTTTAAATGTCAATATCTCTATAGTGGCTACAATGGTATTTCAGATTTTTGTTCAGAAAAAATATTTTACTATTACCTTCCTTTCTCCTTGCTATCCTGTTCTTTTTAAACCATCTTGCCTGATACCCTGGCACCTAACACTCTGATTAAATGTGCTATGAAAAGAGCTACTGTCTATATTTAGATTTTAGAAAAAAATTTAACAGCAGGGGAATTAAAAAAAAGAAAGGTAAAAAATTGATGGGTCAATAATAATTACAAAATGTTTATTACACTGAAAACTCTGAATGTCAGGATGGAATAACTTCAGACCATTTCTACCTAACATCCTGTCCTAATCTGTAATTACTTCAGGTTGTTTAATGCCATACCTTTGCTTCTCCCCGGTGATCTCTGCTTGCACAGGTTATTATGACTCTTGTCTCACAATAGAAAAACTTTCTACTAAATACTTTCTATTCATGTTTACTGCATGCAAAACAAGCAGTAACAATAGTAAATGGGGCCAGACAACTGCTACAAAGAATTGTTTAAGACAAAATGATCCTGTAAGTGCAGACTTTGGGATGATTCTAAGGACACTGAATTAGCCAATTCACTGAGTTACCTTTCGTCTCCAGGCTTCTTTGTACCAGACAATTTTTTACTTCTTTCCAAGACTTTTTGCTCTCCCTACAGCAGACTTTGGTCTTCTGCCCTTTAGTCTGTGTGCTGGAATTAGATGTACAGCAGCCTGACTTCCTTCTCCATGCACAAGTAGCAGTAGTTTATTTTTTGTCTGACTTTAGAGGACAGTAATGAAGGTTCAAGGTTAAACCTTCAAGATTAAACCTCAGGATTAGAGTACATATGCCTGAATTAATTCCTATAAATTAATTTTTAAAAGCCAAATATATGTCCATGCACTCATATGTGCACTCAGCAAAAAATCTGCTATAGACAGCTTACACACACAGGCACTCTATGTATTTAATCAAAATGTTGAATACAGGATTAGCCTAATCAATGTCTTGTAGTAATATAAGAATAAAGAAAAAATATCCCAATCCCGTATACTGATTTATCATCAAAAATTTTTTGGAGGGTATGAGATTCATTTGCTCTAGGCAGATTAAATCTTTTTTTTTTCCTCATTGTCCCTCATGCACTGTGAATTTCCCTGTAAGATGCCCTTTTCCATAAAGATTTCAGCACAACTCATTCTCCAAGGAATAACTAACTAACTTTCACACCACTGTGCTGCATGTGCATGTGCAGAGTGTCTGTGAAACAGTCATCAGAATAACAGCTATGAATAGTGGGGAGAAAAGCTCCTTCCCACAGTACATTAAATACATGTTTGGTGGCACATACTGAGTTCTGACAACAGCCAAGTAAAACCTGTCTAGAATTTGTACCCTGTAATACCCTCTTTCTTCTAAGTGCTTGTGCCACTGTTTTGGAGTGAGTTTGTGGTTGCAGCAATTGCTGCTGTCCTTAGTTTCCATTTCACATGTGAATCACCATCTCTGCAAAGACATTGTTTCCTATATGCCTTTCATGGCTAGTCTCAACTTCAGTTCATGCCTTCCTGCTATACATCCTGCATTATTTCACTGAGTAACCCATGAGCATCAATCTTTCTAGGACTCCTTTTTCTGTACTTTGCAAGGCAGCCAAACTGTGATCTTCTGTTAGTCTCAAATTTAATAAAAAATCAAAAATTATGTAAAAATTAATTTTCTTAATCAATGCCCTTGATATTAACATCTCAGTTTTACAGTTTCTTCCACATCTCATACTTCATGTAAGTCTGAGTCTGTGTGTTAGGCTAAGTTAAGAACAGCTGCTTCAATATATTTTACTTTCTTCCCTTATCTACTGTTTCGTGTTTCTGATTGAATTTGATAAACCTCAATATTTTTAAGTACCTCAGTGCTGAAGTACTGCCAGAGCACAGGTAACATTTCTGGACCACCTCATAGCACCATCTTTTTTTATTTAGTGGGATTTCTTGTTGGTTTTGGGTTTGTTGTTTGGTTTGCGGGTTTTTGGGGGTTTTATGTGTTTTTTTTGAATTTGATTTGATTTTTCATTTTACAGAGTATTTTACATGAAAGCGGAGATTCTACCATTAAATTTTAACTGAAGATATAGTAAAGTCTCTTAATATGAGGCCTAAATTACAATTTTCCTTGTAAGCAAGTAACATTTACAAAGTTAAACAGCTGACCTATTTCCAATTTGTATCCTCGTTTTTCTCCTTACAGCACATTTCATTATAAAGCTCTTCCTATCACTTCTTTGTGCTCTTCACACTGTTTAATCTTTACCTTTTTACTCTGCTTATTCACCTCTCCATTCTTCATTTCCTTTCACATATTTCTACTTTGCTGTCTCTTATTTAACTTATTTAAGATCTTTTTTAAGATTTAAGATCTTATTTAAGATCTCTGTCTCATTTTCCATATTGCCATTGTCAATCAATTTAAACACATCTTCACACATACATTCATTTCCTACTGGTCATACATTACATACCAGAAAAACATTTCTGATTTCTCCAGCTATTCTGTGAAATTGTTTAACATTTTGGAGGTGTGTGTGTGAGGGCAGTTCTCCAACAAGATTATTGATATTTCAATGTTTAACATATGAGAGTCAGTTGATTGATTTTGTCCAGTCTCTTCTATGTATGGATCCAGGTGAATGTTATTGCTACCAATTTTTTTTCAGATTTAGGAATGTAATGGTCAGGAAAAGACCATCTTCAGCAATCGTGAACAGTAGATGCTTGATTAAGAGCATTGGTGCCATTAATATGTATTGTTAAAAAACAATCTACTTTCCGTAAGCTACTGAAAGCTACAAGAAGAGGGCAGGAAAGGCAGGAGTTCTTTTTATTCCAAAAGCCTTTCAAAAGCAGGCAATATTACATAAACACACTGGAATTTTTTGGATACTGGTCCGTACCTCAACTGAAAAAGGAAAACAAAACACCAGACATGCTCCCCCGCCACAAACTCCACAAAAATAGTGCTCCATTTCTGTCAGAGCTTAGAAAAAGTTATTTTCTGACTGCAGATTTACTGATCATTTTATTACTGATTGTTAATGACTGCAAAGCTCTTCTGTGATACATCACTTTTCAAAATTCATGTTAATAGAACCCAGGACAAATGGGGGTATAAGCCAATCTCTCATTTCTTCAGTTAAGAAATGTTTCTTCAGTTAAGGAAAATTTGCTGTATAATATTTACTTGTGTTTATCTTACTCAATTACTCCTGAGTCACCACTGAAAAATACCACCATCATTTGAGTTTTCTGTATCAGAATCTGTTCTTATAATTTTTCAAGGAGGCAAAGGCAATTTTTAAGCTCATTCTTGAATTGCGAATTTGAGTTGCAACTAGATAACTTATTTTTTTCCTGACACTATAAAAAGACTTTTTTTATTAAGAAAATATTACCTTGTTTATAACTTTTAAAATGTAAGACATCTATAAATATATGACAAGTGCCACCAAAGGTCCTTGAGGAACATAAAGCAAATTGGACTTACTGTACTGGAGTGACTTTATTCTTGTTTAGCTTTATATGAACTGCAGCTACTAAGTGTTCCTCTGCAATTAACTTCAGGTTTCTCCAAAGGTCAAGAATAATCTTGCTTTTAAATGGAAGAAAAGAGAATGACATTTCATTGGCTGTAAATTAAAAATTTATTTATTTACTTTTACTTTTTTATAAAAAGTGTTGACATACTATTCATGCAATGAGCACTTACAGTTTGAAATCACCACTAAGGCTTCCTGTCCTTGACTTGTTTTTAGTGGGGGTGTATGGTTTTCTTTTTAATTTCTTTTTTCCACATAAAATGACAACTGTGCTATGCTTATCAGGATGAAGGTTTTTAATTCAGTAAGAAACACAATTTCTGATGAATACGTGAATGATCTGTCACTTACCAGTAGTCTAAATTTTCCAGTCATACAATACTACAAACAATGTATTAAAAAATAGGTAAGTCCATCATCTATATGCAGTAGTTAATTTATATTGAAATTAATAACTTGCCATTAAAAAAAGAATTAGAGAGGGATAGACATCTTAAGATTAACTTAATGGCTAGGCTGATTGTGAATGTGAGGAGCCCAGATTCATGGTTACCTGAATAGAAAGGATTTTCAACATGCCTTGGAGGAGAACAGTGAAAGATGCAATAGTTGCAATTTCTGCATGTTTTAACAAAGGAAATTGAGATTAGACATAAGAAAAAATACTTCGCAATGAGAGTAGATAAAGTGGTACAACTTGCCCAAAGATATACAGAATCTGCATCACTACAGGTTTTCAAAACTTGACTGCCTGAAGTCCTGACAAACCTCTGAAATTAGTCCTGCTAAGCAGAAGCTGGGACTGGATGACCTCAAGGGTTCCCTACCAGCCTAACCTATTATATGAATCTTGCACTAACATTCAGAGCTCTCAGACAGACTATAGGAAATCCAAGTTCAACTTAATATTCTTTCCAAGTTAAAGGAAAGAACAGAATCAGGGCATCCCATTTCCCACTGAATCCCAAGTCCACAATGTGCTTGAAGTCAGTTTCTTTGTTTCTTGACTCTACTGAAGTTATTATCAGTTGAATAGCTGGAACAGAAAAGTTTGTTTGGAACAGCCCTTAATTAGCTTCTTTCTGCACTTAATTCCTTTTCAGTCAGTTGCTTTTTGCAGATTCTTTCTTGAGATACTTCATTTTCTTGTATTGTTGATCAAGTCAGAGCACCTAAGTTGATGCAACAAAGGCTACTGTGATTCCAGCCCCTGCTGACAACCAGTAGTTTCATGAAATTCCTGGGGAGCATCTGTATGTGGTGTATGTTTGGTACAGAAGGTTCTCATTTCTCAGAAATTCTTCTCCCTGTTTTATCTGTTTGTTTTCACTTGCAGCTCTCAGCCAGGGGATATAAAAAAAACCCTTAAGACACTATTAAATTTCCGTCTGTGATCCTGGTGAGTTTGTTCCACCATTACTTGGGAAAGATGAGAACTGCTGTCCATTTGTACAATCAAAAAATTTATTTCATTCTGTGTGATGTGCCTGGCTGTGATATTGAGGGCAGCCTCATGCTTTTTATTTTCTGGGATTGAGGTTGCTTGAAGAATCAGAGGCAAAGTTCCAGGTGGCCTTTTGTTAATATGTAGGACTACTGCTGTTACTTTCACTCTGAAAGTAATTGTGTTCAGTGCATCTTTCCAGATGGTGAAAACAGGCAGAATAACTATCTTTACCTGGACTCTTAGATGTCTGGACCCAACACTACTCTACTCTAGAAGAAAGTGCCCCCCACTTACTGTGTTTCCCTAGTTTCAGCAGGGCTCATAAACCCGAGCACAGGTCACTCAAATACTTTCTGACAGCTTCAAGGCCAGAGCTGACTTGCAGATAACCAGTTCCACTGGTGTACATAGCCCACCTGCCTGTCTGCCTGTGAGCAGTCACGTCTCCACTCCCCCTCAGCATGCATGTGTATGGACTGCTGAAACACAGACAGCAGGCTGCTCTTCCAAAAGGTAAGGGTGGCTTTTTTCCCCACAGCTGAAAGAAATGAAGATCTCAGTAACCAACTGTTGATCTTTTCTGTAGAATTAAATCATTCATTACCAATAGAATATGCCAGACAGTCTAGATGAACTCAGTGATCAGGCACATCTAGCCATGCATTGCGTCAGTGCCACCCTTATTAGCAGAGATACTAGTATAATTTGGAAATTACAGGGATGTGTGAGAGAATGTCAGTGCAGAAAGGTGCAGAAATAGGAGTTCTAACAATTTATCGTTGCTCTGCCATGTGAGACTACCCTCTCCTCCAGCTGTTGGCTGAAGAGTCAGTAGGTGGGGATAGGAAATAGACTGCCTGCTTTTCTCTATGGTGATTTATGTCAGTTCACTGCAAACAAGACATGATATATAATGGATGTGGACTCTAATTAGACTGTTGTAGAATATGCAATTACAGCTACTAAGATCACTTTTATGTCTGAATACGTAAATGATTTCAGGATTGTCAGTGCAACTTTATAAGAGAGTCAGTTGGTTTCCAAAATCTGCATTTATGTGTTTGGTTTTTTCATAATAAGGAATGCCTTCAAAGTTACATACTGTCTCTAAAAAATTAGCTTATTAGAACTGGACAATGCAGGGGATGATTTTATTTCCTTTTTAGGCTTTTAAAAACAATTTATAATTTCAGAGAAGCAATAAAAAATCACAAAATTTTCTCATACTTTCATTTGTAAAATGATTTAGGCATTTTTTCTTCAGTGCAAGGCCTGCTGAATTACATGATATGCTAGGGATAACATTCAAATTATAAGAACAATTAACTCATACTATGTGCAACCATGTAGCTGACTTGCTTTTGATAACCAGAGCAAAAACATTTCCTATGTCTGAGATCCTTGAGCGAACTGTGTTCTTTGTGGTGTGAAACTTAAGTGTCTTTGTGTTCTTATTAGTCTTTGAACTCATGTTTCACCATCAATAGCCAAAGTAGATGTTTTGCTTATAGGAAAGATGATTAAAAATTATTGCTGTAAGCCAAGAAGAAAATTGACTTGTTCTACTCAAAACTAGGTAAATTAGCTTTTTCTCTTAACTGTTATTTATTATCAATTTTCTTCATTTCTTTCATTTTATGAAAGCCAGTGCAGAAATTCAGAGCAGAGTTAAAGATAGTGGCAGATTTCGTGAATAGCCCTTGTACAGATATGATGGAGGAGTACAACTCAGGGAGACTTCTGACTTTCTCTCCAACACACAGAACTAAGGCTTGCTCTGTTTGCAGCTGTAACATGAGGCTATCTCAGAGGCACCCAGCCTCAGCTGTAAAGCCTGGAGTGCTCTGCTCTGTGGCATCAACTGTTGTACTTCATGAATTTGACTATGTCACTTAATGAGGGGAAAGTACAAAAGCTAACACTGAATTTCTAAGTTATGTGATCCACAACAATTATAGCCAGTATTTCATTAATCAGAGACCAAGGTCTTCTGTCTTTTTTGGACAGCTGCTCTGAGCTAAGAGCACAGTGAAGTACAGTGCAGAAGCATCTGAGTGGAGACTAATAAATCCAAGAGCACCCAAGTTAACAGCATGCCACCACTCATGTCTCTGCATCATATTTTTCAATACCTTCATTTCATGGGGCTCGAGGTAACTACTTTCCAGGGAATATGACTAACTTGGGCCTTTGGGTGTGATCTGCTGTTTCTGTACAATGCAGAAGTGATTAACCTTTTTATAGTACATGAGATGGTCAGGAAACAGAGTAGTACCTTTTTTGCACCCCACCTGCCCTAAGAAGCCCAGACGACCTGAACTGGCTCTGCACAGAGCCAGCTCTGTCTTCCTATCCAGGGCATGATTAATCCACCTGAAATTGATTATAAATGGTTAATCCTCTTGGATAAACTATGGTTGATGGGGACTGACTAAGCCCCTGCTGCATAAGAAACATCATTATTCATTGACTCTAATAGCAGCTCATGTGATCTAAAATAGAATAGTCTGTTTTACCAGAAAAATAAACAACTGCAAAAAATAAAATGGAATTGGGTTTTTATCTTGACCAAGGATTACATCTAGAAGGATTTTAAAAAGTGGATTTTAAAAGATTAATTTAAAATAATCTCTACAGTTTGATGGGATTTTAAATTGTATTAATTTATTTTTTAAAATGCATCTAAAGTCCTTTTAGGAAGTCATTTTCTTTCTTTTTCTGTTGTATAAAAATGTACCTTCCAATTTGTATCCTTCCATTATCCTAATGTTATTTGATAGGTATTTAATTTTCTCTTTAATTAATATTGATTCATAATGCTGTGCCATTAATTTGAATCCTATATATAAATATACATGAATTATGAGAAAACCATGAAAATACCAGATTCTAACCTGAGCCTTTCTATTTTCTGTCTGATGCAGTTAGAAACCCATCCTCCAAAATACTGCTTTTATATTACTTTTTACACAGACAGAGCTAAACAATAAATACTTAAAATAAGTAAAACACTGGGGCAAAGAACATTTCTATTGTTACTCAAGAAAAGGTAGTGAAAATGTTTTTATGATATTACTTGGTGATTACCCTCCTTGTGATCAACAAATGTTACATTAATTCTGTGTCCACCATATGGCAAGGAGGTCACCTCAGTTCCAAAATGTTTAGCTTTCTTTCTCGTTTGCTTGATATTAGGAAAAATGAAAGTCCTTTTCTGTGAAGGGTCAAAAATATAATTGGAGAGCAAGCTATTCAACAGGAAATTACATGTAATTTTTCTGGATGAACTCTTCCATAGTGAGAAGAATCAGAAAGCAGCTTTCTTCAAACAGATTTTTGTTCACAAAATAAAGAAATATGTGGATAACTCTTTATGAAAACACGCTTGGATGATCCTGAATATTAAACCTGGCAGAATAATGAGATATCATGTTTTATTCCGCTTACATTTTTTCCTGAAGCCTTTTCCAGGTGAGAAGATTAACAATACTATACAAAAGTAACTTCTTAATCAGTCCAGATGAGGTTTTATTTTTACCAAAGAGCAAGAGAATTTTTTTTGTCTTGATATTTACAACAACTTAAAGACCAATGAGATTGCTCAGTAGTTTAGATTCAACTCGTGTAGGCAGCAAGCAGTCTATCCAATTTCAAGGTATTTTAAATACGGTATCCAGTCTCACGTATTTGTAATATGAATATATAATTTTCTAATGCCATCTCTGTAAGCAGACATCTCCATGCCATTAATATGATTTTCTGCTCAAGCAGTTGTATTCCAACACAGACCCATTGGTTTTAGTGAGCTATTTCAATATTTATGTAAACATCTTAAAATGAGAATATTGCCTAAGTTTTTTTCTCTGTTATACAATTACACCAGAAACACAATGAACCTAAAAACCATTCACCACAAAGCAACCCCTCATTTTCTTTCCAGCACGCAATTGTTTCCTTATTTTCCAGCCATGGAAAGAGGATTGTGGAGGGGGAAAACCATATCTGACTATGCTCCCAACTCCTCCAGGCCTTTTGATTTTGCATGGTGATAGGAACCCTATGTTTGGACACTGGATTGTACCTCTTGTGCTGCAGGGAAGAGTGAGGAGGTCTGGCACTCCTAGCTTGGGGCCATGGGGGAGTATTTCATAGTACAAGACTTGGTTGGGAAATCTGACATGGTTTTCAACTGTCATCTAATTTCTTGAAATTTAGACACTTGATATTATTTATTATACACTCTGTCATTATTAGCACCTTGCCACCTCCTGCCAAAAATTCCGAGTCACCACTGAGGTTTCTTTGGTTCTCAGTGCTTTTTAAGGCTTCCTTTTATCCCTTTTTTAACATGCATTCTCAATTTTTCTATGTTTTAGGATATTTAATTGCTTTTAGTTTTAATTTTTTTTCTTTTTAATTCACAACAAATGATTACTGTAATTCTAACTGCTGTTCATTACTTTGTTAATGAACCAGAAGAGCTTCAGCTACACTTACACGCATTTGGTTGGGGAACTATGACTGATTAGATCAGGCCCTTAAATATCCCAAGCTAAGTAGATTGTATTGAGATTCACATATATTTTTCTATTCACTTTTTTTTTTTCCAATTGTTTTTGCTCTCAGCCTTCCCTAGTCTTGAGGAAGTAAATGTTTTTTCCATAAATATGTGAAAGTATTGTCTGTTTCTCTGAAATGGTTGCAATCAATTCATGATTTCTGGTGTCTTGGCAAATATTAAACCTTGGATTAGAAGGGCAGTGAAATAGAAATATCCTATGCTGTTGGACATTGTCTATATCTCATAGAAGCTCTAAGGATATTTTACTTTAGCCTGTGTGAGGTGCCCATTAACTTCTCATAGGTCTCCTCACGTTTGAAGTTTTCCACGTGTTTTGTTTGTCTTTAAGTCTTTCTCTCCAGGTCAAATCTGGTTAATTCAAAGAGACAGAGCCATGCTAGTTCTCCTCCTGCTGATTACTAGTTAGCACACTGATTGTATGGATTAGAGATTGCAATTAAGTGTTTAGATTTCACAGAACCTGCAATTAACAGATGTCCTTCTCTCTCCTGCCTTCCTCCTGCACCATGTAGGTGTTCACCACTTTTGCCCACTCTCCATGCAGTGATTTTAGCTAATCACACTATTCAACCTATGGACTCTTTATGGGGCTTCATTGTACCAAGGGGAATTTTGAGGTAGTAACTCATCACAAAGTCATATAATCAGCTTGCTTTCTAAAAATTCTTCATTGTTTGAAAGGGTTGAGTTGATGCATCTCTGATGTGCTAGACTTAGATCATCCTTCTGTGCTCTATGTACAACAAATGTCTGCCAGAGACATTAGGATTTTAGTCACTTATGATGTAATTGCATTTGTGGACTAATTTGTGGACATCTCTGCCATTTATTCAGAGACAGCTCATTGGAGCAGAGAGTAGTATGTAGTAGGCAAATGTATTTTGGTGGTTTATACCCTTCCTTCAGAAATGGCATTTAACAGAGGCACTTGTATCACATAATGTAACCTTGGTCCTGTAGTCTTCTCTATGTAAACAGCTCTATGCCTGACCTTGAAGGCCCTGGTACACCATATTTAGAGATTTTTAGAACCAAGTGTCCATATTAGAACTTCAAAAGTCCTCTGGGAACACAGGTAATCTGAAGCCCAGAGCTAGCAGTTTATTAGCAATGTTATTTCCATTTCAATTAAAACAATTAGAGCAAAGTAAAATTGAAGTAACTAAATAAAGAAGTAGCTACCCAAAGGACATGCAGTATGCAGTGAAAATTGATTGCTTATGAGAGATTGAATCTTTTCCATCTAATCCTCCTAAAACCTTAGCTGTTTTGGCAGAGTTTGTCTGAAAAATTTGTGTTTGTCATGTGTGCTCCTGAAGCCTACGTTACTGCATGTTTCAGTGTGGCTCAACAGAGCTTTTTAGGATTTTATAGGGATGTTCATAGTTTGAAATGTTAATATTAGTAGAATATAGTCCAAACCAACATGTAAGCATAATTTTGCCAATTGCTTTGGGGTTTTAATCGGAGATTTTATACAACCTATTCTCAACTTTCTTTCAATTCCTTTATTATAAGCAATTTAATTCTGTATTTTTATAAGAAAGCACTAATTGAGTTGTCAAAGCTTTTTATTTGAATTTAAATATTACTATGAAAATGAAAGAGCAGCTTTAGTAATCATTGTTACCAATTTATGACAATGCTTGCTGAGTTTCTTGTGTTTTTTGTTTCAGATCACATCAAATACACACACGAAAGCCATTGCACAAGAAAACTAAATGTCCTTAACGTAGTGTTTTATTGTTTCCTGACCTATGAAATGAGGAATGGTAAATATGGTGGATACATTAAACCATGATGGCAGTAGTTTTTTGAGAAATTTTGCCCAAGGAGTTAATTTTAGTTTTACCTGATAGATATATATAGAAATCATACAGCACTATAAATAAGATTCAATTTCAAGACGATTTGCCTTGAAACTGCTTTTCACCTACAGACTGTGATTCAGAAGGCGTGACATAAACTGTGAGAAATAATACAAAAAGTGGTATGTTCATGAAGGTAGGTAGATGTTTGGATATACACCATTCAATGAAGAGCTGTTTGTTATCATCACCGAATAAAGAATCTCATTCATTACTAGGTCTATCTGTCTGTCTGTCTGTCTGTCTATCTATCTATCTATCTATCTATCTATCTATCTATCTATCTGTCTATCTGTCTATCTGTCTATCTATGTATCTCAAACCGTATTATATGAATCTCAACCTAACAGCAAAAATTGAAAGTCCTGATCTTTTTTATAGTTAGCTTTAATAATATCCTTATTGCAAAACAGGCAAATGAAGTCAGTAACTTTCTTATTAAACTTACTTTGAGAGATTCAAGCCACAGCAAATCATAAACCAATCTTCATTTGGTTTAAATTATTCAAAAGGAAATGAGACCCAGCAGAGTGCTCCTGTCTTCTGAGTCTGGCATAAAGACAATGAAAAAGCACTGTTTAGTTCAAAATTGTATTGAAACTGATTTACATTATCAAATAAACTTTGCTTCACATTTAGTGTTACTTAGATATTAATGTATATCATGAACACAGCTCAGTTTGTATCTACATGGATCATTCCAGCAAAAGAGGCTTTTCTGTAAAACTATCAGGAAAACATACTTGTTACCACATAAAAATACATGTGGCACTCTGAATGCTTTACTTTAATTAATTTATTGTGCTGTGCTTATCCCAGGATGTGAGGCAGAGGACAGTGATTTATAACTTATAGAGCCATGTCCCTGATAGGATGATGAAGGACCATTTCTCCTCATTATGCCAGCTGAGCTTCTTTTCATCTCTTCCCTTATTCTCTGTTTATTGTTTGCCCTTGGCATCATCAGTCACAAGACAGTACAGTTTACAAACACTGTTGTAGCTGGCAGAAAATAAATTGTTCAGCCAATGGTGTGAAATCTATAAATTCCTACTCTGTTGCAGCTTGAAACCCCTATTCAAGCTGATCCATAGTTTAGGTAATGTTTTACTTTTAAGAGATAGATTCTTCCCTTCTCACTTGTTACTCAGAGCAAGATGCATTTCCTTTTATCTTTCAGCAGGCAAAGGCTGACCAACTTCCAAGAGCTATAAAGACTAAAACATTTTTCTCTGAACATTTTTTGCTTTTGTTGCAAGCCCCACATAGATAACTTTATAAGATATAGTTGAGCAGTATTTGACATTGTGGGTAACCAAATATGAAAAACATCCAACATGGTAAAAGCAGCTAAACCTCAATGTTGAAAAGAAAACATATAAATGAGAAAGATGACAGGGACAGGTCTAAAACCAGAACCAACAAATGTGTCATGTTTATCCACTTAGTAATATCCACATAAAGTCATTTAAATTATAAAACCCTGTTTGTTTGAGTGGCTTGGTGTACTCCACAAGTAAATCATTTGGCTGCAAATGACTGAAGCTACTGAATGGGGAATTAGGTACTTGTATATTATATTTTAAAAAATAAATAAATCCAAATTACAAATCTAAGCAAAAGTAGACACACTGGTGTGGCTTTTGTTAAATAATCCAGCTATCTGACAGAGCTGTTGGGAGCATAATGTGACTATATACACACTAGAATGGAGGAGGAAAGAAGATTTGCAGAGTATTAAGGCTGAAACGGAGGTTGAGTCTTTCAGTGCCATATATACATGGACTTTAAACTGTTAGGACAAATTACTGAAAAATATCCAGTAATCATCATTATTGTTAATTATGGGATCACAGACTGTGAGTAATGAAAAAATAATTTACTCTGCTATTCCACTACATCGGTGTCATGATATGTGTGTCTGAGTTTGGCGGTAAGTATGAAAAAACCCCACTTTTTAAGCATTCTGACCTCTTCTATCCTCCTGTCAACTGGATTTACTCTTTATAGCCCATGTGGTGGTGATAGCAATGTTTAAAGTCTTCCACAATGAAGCTAAGGAATGGAATAAGTATTTTTCAAGAGTTTTGCTCTGAACAAATTTCTCCTAGATGTCAGTAATTATTTGCCATTCATAACTGGAAATAAAACATCCAGGAGTAATAACTTAAATGTTCTGAGTAATATTTCTTAAATTTGTACTAGAATATAAGTGTGTTTCCCACAGTCCTTTGTCTTACTGGTCTACACTGGGATGCTGGGATTGTGAGACACCCTAAAGACAAGGGTCATAGGCACCACAGACCATTTTCATATGTATCATACAGCTCAGTCTCCACCTGTGTGACATGCCTTGCATCACCACTGTAAAGAAATTAATATCTTAAGGTGATCTAAAATATTTTAGTCTGCAGAAGACTGAGCTGTGAAGTGCTGCAGGCTCAGCACAGGAGGCTGCAGTGCTGCCAGTGCTAGAGTCTTAGAAAGACAGGTCAGGAAGAAGATCTCTTTCATCCTAATGTGAGTCCCATGGTTCCTACCTGTTTGAAGTGGGGCAAAAGCAAAATAAACTCCCTGATCCCAAATCTGTCATTTGTATTGATTCCCAATTTTGTGGTCAAGTCACAATAGCCAAGTGTCTAAGAAAATATGAGTGTCTCAGGAGCAGTGAAGAGTTTAACTGTCCTCCCAGTCTGGGCTGTTGAGAAGTTTCAGACCTGCTGTTGATTCAGAAGAGGAGGAGTACAGCCACCTCCACCCCAACTACATCAGCTCATTAGCTTTTCTAAAATGCATCAGCAATCAACAATTTTGTTCTGGACTTTCTGGCACAACAAACATTTGCAGAAAGAAAGACTTCACAGAAAGTAAGTCTCTCAGAATGACAAATATGTTTGCTGTAGAAAAACTGGGGGGTTCTGTAGCCCTTTTAAATTAGCAAAGTAGGGAAGTGTGTTTTACTCTTGATAAGTTTGATTAAGTGCCATATAATATCTTTCTTGTTCCTTTTTATTTTAGTCATTGAACTGTCACAGCTGCAACAGATCTGGCTATCAAAATGTCTAAAGTATTTGTTTTAACAAATGAATTTGTGCTTTGGCAGCCTCCTGAGGCAGTGACATTGGTGGATTTTTACATTACTGTTTGGATACATATGAGATGACTGTGGATGTCCATTCAGTTTTCTTTTTATCTTTCTGTGAGCACAGCAAGTTTTACTGGGATTTTTTTTATCATTTTTGAGGAATTTATGCTGCTACTTTTTGGTTTTCTGTATATTTCTAACCGTTTCTAAAATCAGCAACTCTGCTGATTATTTTCTTTCTGGAAATGTTTGAAATTTATCCTGTGAATACAGCACTGGAAGAGAGCTCCCATGTCACTGAGTTCAGCTTTCAGCCAAACCAATATTGACACTGAGTTCAGCACGTGCATTCTATTACATATCAGAGAAAGCTCCTAAAGCAAGTTATACTGCAGCTACTAAAATCAGATGTAAATCTGCAGTTTGCATAATTTGTTTTCCACAGTTTGTAAAAACAAATAGCCAAAGATTGAAAAGAACTTATGTTAATTTTTAATAAGAAAAAATGTACCAGGTAGAAATAATTCTAGCATTTGCTATCAGTGAACGCTTAATTGAAATTTCCAAAGTATTTAAAATATTTCTATGCATAATTGAGTTTGTAGACTCCTTCTTTATTTTAAATTGTGTATTCTTCTTAAAACAACATTTTAAAAGGGTTTCTGCCCTGCTCCTTGATTACCTGTGCACAGCAGACAGATATAGATACTGCTGATGAAATGCTAGAAAATTTACTTTATTTGTCTTAGATTATGGAGTAATATTTTTCACAAACAGCTCCAATGCTGAGGAAATAACTGATTTTTACAGGGCTTTTCCTGTTTCCTTTTTAGGCAGAAGGCAGTGTGGTAGTCCTGCAGAAGACACAGGTGCATGCAACCATCAAAAAGGTGTCCCTGAACACCCTTTTGCCTGTTTATCGCCAGAAACTGCTGTGGCCAGCATTCGTGGTGACTTTTGGTGGAGCAGTTGTTGTACTGCTGAATTCCTTTGAACTGAAGGTAGAGTCAGAGCCAACATCATCCCTTTGATGAAGGATTTTTTGTGGATTCCTTTGTCAAATTAATGAGCTTCTGTATTAAGGGATGTCTTAAAAGTAATTAACATTTCATTGGAACTCGTACTTAAGTCTTGACACACTTATGACTTCCATATTTAGCTCTTATAGAGGTATGAAGAAAGACCTTTTTTTCTCTTTATATGAGTAAGGATTGGGTGGGGAAAAAAATTAGCTTCAGGATCTTAGTTACTAGATGCTGATTCTCAGAAGCATACTAAGTCCTTTACAAATAAATAACTGCAGTCTGACTTCTGCAAAGATTTTATTCTGCTTGAGATATAAGAATGATATTTAGATCTAAAGAGATTGCAACATCCATGATGTTGAATTGCCATGTTTCAGTCATACTCTTCCCAGTGAATATTGAATGTCATCCTTAATTTAAACATGAAAGTGTTTGGCAGCAGTCTACACAGTGCTAGTGGTTGTAGAAGTTGCAAAGTCATAGAGTACAGTATCTGTAATTTTTCAGGGGACCACATTTTAGTCTCCTGGCATGGAAACAGCTGAAACTTCTTTGGATTCTGTATGTGATAGTACTTCTTGCCTTACTGTTTAGCATCTGTTTTTCATGCAATATATCCCTGTGTCTGCAGTGAGAAACCATATTAAAACTTCGGATACAACTTTATGGCTAAAGTTACACAAAATATCCTTATTCACTCTTACTTCTAACACTTACTAAATGCATAAATTTTAGCAATATTGAAAATATTACATGTAATAGAATGTAACTAGTATTAGTAAGCATACTGAGCTTCAGAACGGAATCCTAGACGACTAGGAAGGCCTCCAGATTCCTGAGTCACCTCAGTGGTTTCACTTGCAATATGAGAATGATAAGAAACTGCTAATTATTTTCAGACACCAGGCAGAACTACTCAAGGAAATAGTAATTGCTAATGTAGAATTGCATGTATAGCTGTTTTCCTCTAATGATACTATTTCTAAGTAATGTTGTTAATAATTTACAGCCAAATATATACTTTTTGACCATCTTATGCCAGAAATCCTCTTGTAAACTTATATTTAGAGTTTCATGAGTACATCTAAATGTACAGCATCAACATATAAAGCCTTTTTAACATATTGTACCTTTTAACAGACTCAAATTTTTATTTTTCTAATCATGATTAACATTTAGATTTTATTCGGTTTCTAATCACCACTAGAATCACTGGTAAAATTAAGGACTCTTCGTGTATGTTGAATCTTTGAACATGACATTGGAAACAGTAGTTTCAAATCCACAGAAGCTTTGGAGGTTTCTCCCTTTTTTATTCCTTTCTCATATGAAAGAGGTACATCTCAAAGATTCATGCTTTCAAGGAAATTAGTATTCTTCTCATCTTCCTATCACTGTCTGAAAACCATGCAGCTCTTCGTCTTCGGAAGTCATGGTAGATTATCTGATGCAGCTCATTATTAAATAAGGCACAACATGGAAGGGATATCACTGTGCTTTTATGATGCTTGTGTCTTTTTATGAGTGCCTCCTCATGGTCTTTTGTACTTCTGGCCAATTTAAGCTGCACTGAAATGCCCTCTGTTTTTTTCATTTGCCCTCTTTCGTCAAGGTGCTTTTATTCTACTTCCAGTGTTCTATCACCAGTCTAGTTTCTTGTTATGTTCTTACAGTATGATGAAGGACAGCCGTAGATCTGAGTTCATAACCCTAATACCTTACCAAGTAACAGGTAAAAAATCAAAAGGTATGGAAAAGACCAGGTGAAGAGAGGTGAAAGTTCCTTAGTGTTAGCCTGCCCATCAGTAACTGCTCAGTCTGCTCTTACCTCACTTGTTCCTGTTTGATATAATTGTAAAATTAGGTGAGTTTCCATTTATTAAATCAACATAGGTCAAAAAATTAGAAGACTGCAAATGAAAACCTGTAAATTTCCTTCACAAAAACTCTAGTCCTAATTAAAAAAAAAAAAAAAATTAAAAATAGAAAAAAAAAAAGGAAAATTCGGTGGTTTATCCATTTCTCAAATAAGCTCTTCTATTTGCATTTCAGTCATTTTGTCTTATTGTGCTTTTTTTAGCAAAGCTATATTTTTATGTGTGGGAAGATAAACATTTCAATATAAAAACTATCAACAGAGTCTTCTTTGGATCTGCTTTAATCTCTTCTCTTAGGGGTTTGAACTCTCAGCAAGGTTTTTTAAATTTTTTGTTAGACTTTTTTTCCAAATTCAATAGGAAACATTTTGTAAAAATGCATTTGATGTAAATTTTATGCTATTTTACCACTTAAAAGCTGTATTAGGTTGGGCAAAAAGATATCTTAAATTACTGGAAGTAATAATTCCTCTCATAAATCATACGGGCTATTTACTTAAGAGTTGGACTTGATGATCTTTGTGGGTCCTCTCTAACTCAGAATATCCTGTGATTCTGTGACGCAGCTCGAAACTCAGTAAATAAACTAAAATAAAAAAATTGCAATAAAGGCAGTTTCAAATATAACTGATACACCTCGGGGTGTATCATTTCATTATCTTTCCTAAGCAAGGAAATTAATATGCTCATGTAATCATTTCACTAATATTTGCCTATCTCTTCTCTGAGTGCTTGACCATTTCCTTGCTAACTGTTGTCTCTCTGTGGCAGCCAGGGTCACACAGGTGGAAAACATCCCTACTAGACCTGTGCAGACTGTTAACACAAAGTAGGCTTTTCTGGTGGAAAACCTGACACCTGTTCTCTAGTCAATTTTCTATATCCTTCCCTTTTAAATTGAACTGTCAGCAGGCACTATACTTAACAAGTCTACTTTATATGCTATTCATTAAATGTCTGCTAATAAATGACTGACAAGGCAAATCTGAAAGATTTCATCAGTAATCTGTCAAAATGCAGCATGATTAACTCTCAAAACTTGGAAGTTACTGTCATGAGGGTTGTCAGTTTGAGTTCATTTGTTTGCTTCACTTGGTTTGGCTGGCGAAACCTATCTTTGTTTAAAATCATGCCCCTGGGACTATCTGCCTGGTTCATTTTGTCTTCAGAATGGCTTTCAATGCTGGAATCACATACTTCACACTGAATTGGTATTGGAGCAGATAGACAAGTCTTCTGGGAAAGCCATCAGTTTCCCACTTTATGACTGTACCCCCTCCTAGTCTGTACAAGTGTATAATTTATCCTTTAGTTTATACTATTCACATAGATCCATTTCAGAAGCTAAAAAGGCTTAGATAATGACACAAGATTGCCTTCTGGTTTCAAAGATTATTGGAATCTAAGATTTTACACTGATTCAAGTTACTTTGAATTAAGCCTTTGCCCGTGCTGTTTTGTGAAGGTGGTTTTTAGAGTTTAAGATGTTCTATTGTATGAGGTAGAAATTGTTATAATTGTTATGCACTAGAGAGGGATTCAAAACTCATGCTGTGACATCTCTATAACCTTTTTTGAAGAGATGAACTGCTCTGCAGAGATCCATGTGTAGAGTCCAAACAGAAGCCAGAGAGCAAACCCACAGTTAGGCAGTAGGGTTGATTTTGATTCTAGTAGTCAAGATCATTCCCTAATCTTCCTTTACTATGGATGTATCTGTTACAGACACATACAGCCATATCTACTATAGTCTCAGTGTATTGATACACCATATTGCCAAAGTATGGATGTATCTTATACAACCAATGCTGCACTTAACCTGCTCTTCGATGGAACAAGGAGGCAAAAATGGAATTAAACACTGATGGACTTTCCATTCTACTTTTGGATGGCAAAAATACATCAGTGGGAGACTAAGTCCAAAGTATTGACTGTTCAGCAGGAGCACTTAAAATCCCTTTAAATCAATAAAGACTTAATAATCTTGTTTCTTTGTAGGCTTACTGGATTCTGTTCCAGTGTGTACTAATTATTCTGATAGAGATTCTGCACGTGGAATGAAAAAGAGAAGGTCCTATATGTGTTTCCAAAGCTGTAGTTATAGTTGATTATTTCACATCAACAAAGAATTTCAACACATACTTTCCCTACAATGTTTAGATCCACATGCAAATTTCTGTTACATGTTTTTCTCTTGCTTCAAACAGTTGCTGCTATATAGGACTAAGTCTTGAAGCTATTATTTATTCTATTAAAAGTTCATTTATTTCTGAAATAACTTTACATTATGTTTTCATGACAGTTGGAATTTATGGATATGTTCTAGCACCATTATTTTATCACAGGTCCTCTCGTAGGATGACTGGCCTGCATTACTTGACTGTAGGTAGTTTCACATTTGTTTGGGATTCCTTCTGTAATCATTTAACTTTTGGGTTATCATGTAGAATTGCTTATCTTTCTTGTCGCAGTCTTGGTCTCTGGGATAGGGACCAGACCAGCGACGAGGGTTCGTGGACTGCCTGCCGAGCCGGGTGGA
>JAWWEV010000134.1:33716648-33760434 GCA_035583235.1 Hafferia zeledoni | reverse complement strand
CTGAGCCTGCCAGTGCCACCGGCATAGCAACAGGGGGTAGAACTTTTATTTTCAACTTTAAATAAAGAACAGGGGCAGCAACTAGTGGAGTTCTTGGTAGCTTGTCACAGTCCGGCCTGGGAAGGGTCCTCCTGGACCTCCCATACGTCGAAGTCCGTTTTCTTGTCTCTTTCATTTCTCCATTCGTCCATGTTCATGTAGACCCCATCTCCAACACTTTCTCTCATAACTTAGAGGGAATTTAGGATGACAAGGCTCCTAATTTAGCCCCTGAAGACAGGAGATTGAAAAGCTAATTAAGCCCATGTGAAAACTTAGCTTGAAACATAGTGGGAGGAAGGCAAATCTGTAATTGTAAAAAGAGTGTGTTTTACTCTCATTTAATCCAGAAATTATTTCTCTTAGCTCAAGGTGTTATTCTAGAAGAATTGTTCACATGGAAACTTATGAAGAAATTAAAAAATAATTCCCCCTCCCCCCCCAAAAAAAAAAGTCTATAGCGTTAGGAAGTAGGTAACTTACAGACCAAATGTCAAAGAGTGTAGGCTTGTCTTTCTCAGGATTTTGGTGTAACACTAGTGACATGTTTACTGAGTTAAAGTGGTATGTTATGTCAAAGTTATGCAAAGCTTAATTTATGTTTTCAAGTGCTATAGATATATATTTACTTTTTATTTTCAGGTTTCCAAGATTAGTAGTTGGGAACAGATGTTTTCAATTTTTACAGAATTCCCCAAATGTCCTGGCCTGCCTTTTCATCTGTAAATTTTTTAATTTATAATGTAGTTTTCACTCTTGAAATAAGATACTGCTAAAATCTTGTAAATAGGGGATAAAATACTAAAATTTTTGTGTGGCTTATCATCTAGCCTTCAACCTTCTAAAACATTAAAGTATTTCAGCATCTTTCCAAACACTCAGTAATTCAGCAGGATTACTTGTGTTGAAATGAAGTATGCATATAGCTGTTTTCAGAGATTAGATTGACCTCTCATAGATTTAAAATCCAAGCCTTTGTAGTAATATCCAAGCCTGTGTTGAGGAGAACAGGTGTCCAGGTGCCTCAGAGGAGCTGTTGGGAGCACATTGGCTCTTATTCAGTAAAGGAATATGTTGGTTGTTTTGTTTTGTTTTGTTTTTAACTTCATAGAATGGGTTGGAAGGGACCTTAAAGATCATCTGGTTCCAACTCTGCTGCCATGAACAGAGACACCTTCCACTAGATCAGGTTCCTTAGGACACCATCCAACCTAGCCTTAAACACTTCCTGGTAGAGGGCGTCCACAACTTCCATGGGCAAGCTGTGAGTGTCTCACTACCCTCAAAGAATTTTTTGCTAACATCTAATCTAAACCTTCTCTCTTTCAATTTGAAGCCATTCCTCCTTGTCCTATCACTCCATGTCCTTATAAAATATTTTTCTCCATGTTTCTTGTAGGATCCCTGAAAATTTGCTGAGGGTGCACTCAATTCCTTCGTCTATGTCAATAAAGATAACATCAAATGACATGGGTCCCAGTACGGACCTCTGAGGTACATCACTTGTCACTGATGTCCACTGGAACTCTGGATTGTTGATCACTATCTTCTGACCGCCAAACCACTTTCTTAGCCATCTAACAGTGTACCCATCAAACCCATCTCTCTCCAATTTAGACAGAAGGATGTTGCAGAGGCTTTACAGAAAATCTTTACAGAAGTCCAGATAAATGACATCTGTGGCCCTTTCCCAGTCCACTGATGTAGTGTCTCCATCATAGAAGGTCATTAGGTTGGGTCAGGCAGGACTTGCCCTTGGTGCAGCTGTGCTGGCTGTCTTGGATCGCCTCCATGTCCTCCATTTGCCTCGGCACAGCTTCTAGGATGATCTGTTCCATGATCTTCCCAGATGCAGAGGTGAGAGGCTGACAGGTCGATAGTTACCAGGATCCTCTTTTCTACTCTTTTTAAAGATGAGTAATGTTTCACTTTTTCCAGTCACCTGGGAGTTCACCTGACAGCCATGACTTTTCAAATATCATAGAAAATTACTTGGCAACTATATCAGCTAATTCCCTTGGAGCTCTGGGATGCATTTCATTGAGTCCCATAGACTTATGTACATTATGGTCATGAACCTGATTTTTATTTACAGTGGGAAGCACTTTGCTCCCCCAGTCCCCATCC
This sequence comes from Hafferia zeledoni, assembly GCA_035583235.1. NCBI lineage: Eukaryota > Metazoa > Chordata > Aves > Passeriformes > Thamnophilidae > Hafferia > Hafferia zeledoni. The sequence goes on along the minus strand of JAWWEV010000134.1, from coordinate 33,758,268 downwards.
TGCTCTCCATCCTCTTGAGAGGTGTGGGAAGATAGTCTGCCATTCAAGATTGAGGCAAAATATTGTTAGGTAACTCAGCCTTCTCTTCATCCATTTCTACCAGTTTACCAGTGTGGTTTATCAGGGTGGGGTACACCCTCTTTGACCTTCCTTTTCTGGTTTGCATACCTGGTGAAGCCATTCCTGTTATTCTTTGTGACCCTTACCAGGTTAAGTTTCAGCTTCACCTTGGCCTTCCCCACTCCATCACTACACAACCAAATTTCATCTCTATACTCTTCCAGGTTATCTGTCCTTTTTTCCACTGCTTGTGCATTTACTTCATTCCCTTTAGTATTACCAGCAGTTCCCTACCCAGCCATGCCAGTCTCTTGCCTTCCTTGCCTGATTTCTTGCTCCTGGGAATTACTAACTGCTGCACTCTGTGGAAGACTTCCAAAAAGATCCACCAGCTCTTTTTTTACCCCCTTGTCCCTGAGGGCAGTGTCCTACGGGATCCTATTGACTATCTCATTGAAGAGCTGGAATTTTGCTTTTCTAAAGTTCAGGAGCCTAACTTTACTCCTTACCTGACCCATATCCCTCAGGACTGCAAACTCCACCAACTCACAGTCACCTCAAGCCCAGGCTTGAGGTCCAATCTTGATGTCCCTGATTAGTGACTATCAGATCCAGTATCACATCCCCTTTGGTAGGACTGTCTATTACCTGGCTCAAGAAGTTATCCTCCATGCATTCCAGAAGTCTGCTATATTGCCTGAGGGTCTCTGTGCTGCTTCCAAGCAGATATTGACGGTGGTTGAACTCCTTCAGCATGACAAGTGTAACTTTGATTACCTCGAGACTTAGCCTCAGTTTGTGTTTCTCTTCTCAGTAATGGTGCCTGATAAGTCCTAAATATATTTGAACATGCTAAAATGCCACATATCATTAGAGAACAGAGAAACATAAAATCATCTTTGCTTCCTCTAAGCAAATCTGGACATTAAATCAGCCAGACCCCCGACTACTTTACATTTGTAACTTAAGAAATAGAAATGTGATACATGCTGAGAAGCTCTGACTGCAGGAAGCTGTTAAAATAATGAGCAATTTATTTTGAGGGATAATAAGGGTTTAGGTCTGACTGTCTACAATGAGGAAAAACAAAAGTAATACAATTAATGTATCTGAAATTAAATTGATGTGAAATCAGTGTGAAGGAGGTCAGAAATAAAGGGTTCTAAATATATTTTCTGGTTCAACTGCATTGATAAAATAAAAATTTTCAGGTAATATAAAAAGCTTTTATATTCATGTATACTAGGAAGACAAAATTATTCTACAGTATTTCTTCTATTTGTGTACCTCAGCTTTATTGTATATGTCTGAGACCTGGGTCCTTTAACCCCTGTTCATATTAAAATGCTCACCTTATCCAAATGATCCCATTAAAACCTGGAGGTTCACTGAAGTGGATAATGTCTGAAGGGCTCAGCCTTCAACTGATATGAGTTGGTTTTGAAAAAGGCCCACATTAGATTAAAATACACTTAAAGCTTTATGATTTAAAACAAAATCACTTCTTTTCCTACTTGCAGTCAGTTTACATAAAAATTGAAATATAAATGCTTCTACTTTACAATGCATTTAAATCCTGGTATAGGTGTCTTGCACATCAAAATACCCACAAAGTATGCTTTTATATCTTTGTCTGTTGGGGTTATGGTAAACTTCTAGAGAGTAATTTTGTCATCTTATTCTCTGGATAGCAGCAAATGAAAATGCTGGATCAAAGTATTCTACTTTTATCTAGAAGGATACTAAAAGTCAGAAAAATCTATAATATAAAAGCTCAAGTGTTCTTTTTAGGTTTCATCAGGTCACAATGGTGGTAACTTCTGCTTCACTGTGTAATGTACTGTCATGTCGCCTCAAAGAGAACGGGAAAAGACTTGGCATGGTGTCACCTGAAATCATTATGGCCAGGACTTACTCTCTCTAGCTTAGAAAAAAAACCAAAAAAGACAGTTGTAGGAAGACATTGGGGAAAAAAACTTCAGGTTTTGGTAGTTCTCATTTAAGAGCATTTTAAAATATATTATGGTTAAATTAAGCCAGTATGTGCCACAGTGGTCTAAGTTCCACTCTTCTTTAGGAACTGTTACACTTTTTTATGGAAAAAAGCTTGCTTAAACCAGAAAAGATTTTGTTCTAATCACTAGAACATGTTACCTAGAGGCAAGACACTGTGTATCTCTTTCCCAATATTCTTGTAAGAAATTAAAATTGGAATTTTATTCTTGTTGCTCATGATTTTGCGATATTGTTTGTTCTTTCAGATAGTTCTGAATTGAGTATTCCAGTATAAGACTGTTATGATGATTTTATTCTTATTTTCCCACCTCCCCCAAATCTTCTTCAACCTGACAATTTTTGGAAGGTGTTGAAATCAAAATCACATTAAAAAAATCCCCAGGAGATCATTCTTGCTGTATTCTAGCCTGACATGGAATGCAACAAAAATCTCAGATATCTGCATTTACATGATTATCAAGCTGATTTCATATAATAATTTTGCTTGAACGCTTTTGAACAAGTATTGTAAAAGGGCCACATGTAGACCCGCAGAAGTCATCTTGTGAGTTTATGTAATTAATGTAATGTAATGTAAAGTAGAAATATAATAAGAAAATGTGACTCAATATACACAGAATGACCAAATCTAGCCCCAGATCTCCAGTTTGGAATGGCCTTTATATTTTTTCCTTACAAGGAATCATTTAATTTGTATGATTTCTGAAATTATCACAATATATATACAGCTCAGTTAAATTTCTATATCTTAGCTGTATTTTAAAATTTTGGCATTGATTGTAGCTAATAAAAGTCTGCATCTTTTTTATTCTGCTTAGTATTCTATGCCAGTCATATTATGTAAAGATCTACATGTCAGGTAACATAAAATTTTGGCATTGGTTTTAGCTACTAAAAATCTGTATCTTTTTTATTCTGCTTAGTATTCTATACCAGTCATATTATGTAAAGTTCTACATGTCAGGTAATATGAATTCAAAAACAAAACCTGGTTTTGTCTAGGCAGCTAATTTTAAGCTAATTGCAAATGAAATTACTTGGCTCAAGCAACCCCTTCTGCTGTTGTGGGTCATTCTTAACAAATCAAACTAAACTTCAAAATCATCTGTTCACAGGACAAAAAAGAACTGGAATTTTTTCAGGCTAATTTGGCATTGTTCTGGCTTCTTTTCAACTTTCTGGTTTCTGGTGAGAAAAGGTAAAAGCCCACTAGTAGAGGAAATGAGGGCTGCGATTTTGTTGTTTTCTTTTTTTTAACTTATCTATTTATACTGATACCAAAGAAATAACTTCTGGAATACCAGCTAATCTCAGAGTCTTGAGGACAAAGTGACAACAAGTCATTTTTTGCTGCACAGATGGTTTGTGACAAACACAGCAGGAGCAACAGCAAAGCATTAATTTGTTCAGTTCAAGAGATCTGCTAGTCTGCTGATACTGTGACCAGAAATATTTACAGCTGAACAGGTAGAAGCAGAGATCTTCATGTTCAATTGCTTTTTCTATCTTAACAAAACTTACTCTCTAAGTTCTGTATCATTGCAGCCGTAATTCATAAATATGTTTAAATTTTAAAGATGCTTCTAAATTAATGTTTAATAAGATTCTACTGCTTCATGAAGGAAAAATGTTCTGTGCAGTGAAATCAAAAGCAATCTCAATGCCACACAGATTCGTGGACAGACTAACAGATAAATGCAAGATGATTACTGTGCATGGATTTGTTCTTAACAGAACTCAGTTATCAGAGAGAGTTTAAATTACATAAATTCCTTTTCTGTATTATTTCATCTAATATTTGACATTCATCAGGTATATCTGCAATGCTGTGTAGCACAACCATTACCAAAATATCAACTTAGGAAAAAACTAATTAAATGTGCATTTTTGATCCTCAGATTTTAGAGACTGCATTTAATCATTATTGAGTCATGAAATACATTGATCCTTGGTGTTGCAGATATAGGAGTGGAATAAATAATCTACTGGGACCCAATCCATGTTCCACAAAGGGATTATTGATATCGGGTACAAGAAGAAAGGGCACTGTTAATGGCCACCATGTTCAGCTCTAGGCTTCCACACCATTAAAAGCTGATTTTTCCAGTTTACATTTTCAGAAACATTACATGAAAAAAGAACATAAATACAGATATCAGACTCCTTCAATGTATAATCTAAACAAAAGACATGGTTGAAAACCCAAGTATTGCCAAGGTTAGTATTAGGGTGCATTATTTTATTACTTTCCAGGAGGCATCAGCTTTATTTAAGAACTTGTATTTAACATACCTATGTTTTTGTATTTATGCATTTATATACACGCAATAAATGGTACCATACCACTATTTGAATAGAATTGGCAGGACATGAAATTCATATGATCAAAGCAGATAGGTAAAAGTAATTGTTTTTCCCTCCAGATACTTAAAAAATCATGTTTAGGCAGAGGTAATGGATCCTTCAGTCATGTAGCTACTGAAGAATAAAAACAACACAGGAGTTTTCATATGTCCTCCCCTACCCTCTGAGCTTGCTACTAGCTGACACCAGACCATTACTATTAATCCACCCTCTGAATCTGGATCTATCAAACACAATTGTGGATTCTGTTTGAAAGAAAAGGAAAGTGAAGTTCAGCTCATATACTATTATATTTTTTTTATAACTCCAATTTCATTCCTGAATTCATTCTTGAACCAGTCTGGACAGACAGATGCAAATTAAATCTGGGGAGAATTTAATGAATGGTTTACCTTGTATGTATGTATGTATTTATTTATTTATTTACTTGCTTACTTACTTACTTACTTATTTTAAGACATATACAAAACATAAATTTAACACTTTTTTTTTTTTTTTTTTTTTTTTTTTAACTAAAGGAGACATGAAACTGTCTTTTGTCAGTTATTACTGGCAGTATTATTACTGCCCAGAGTTGGTTTCATTTTATTTATAGAATGGTGAAAAATCCTGTCTTTCGGGAAAGTTTTTCTGTCAAAGTTATGACTTTTCTTGCTACCCTTTCACCTTTATGATGTACCTTCAAACAGCCTATCTGCCAAAGTTGTTGACTTAACAGAACAAATGTAATGGCTACTAATACATTACTTATCCAAGGAATTATCCTGTAAGTCACCAGCTTGATTGATGAGTGCAGTCTGTATCCTAAAGGAGATATGACTAAAGGAGAATCAAGGCTTAGATCTGTGGTGAGTTTGCTGGTCTCCAGGGCAGAGTGTAGATGTCAACTTAATGTGTGAAATTACAAGTGAATACATGCTAACACCAACAAGGAACTTGTGTTTAGAGAGGCAGAGATGTTCCTTTAGCAATGTATACATAAAAGTTTTGTAAATATAGAAAAAGGCAAATCAGGAGGGAGACTGTTCAATAAGGAGACAATTCAATAATGAAGGGAAATACAAGAAAATTCTAGCCTTTTTTCTAACAAATGCTTGTAACAAGTGATATATGTGACAAAAGATATAGAACTAAGGGTGCTAGTCCTCTTACAGGGAAATCAAGGACACTAAAACTGGCAACAGTAGTTAGTGTCAAACCTTTTTGGGTGAAGTAATAGTTTCAGATTCAAGAAAAAAAAAAAAGGATTGAGTAAAAAGCTGTAGTCTCTGAAAAGAAAATGGATGTATAACATGAACACTGTGAAGTCAGAGAATAAATATTTATGTTTTTACATTATTTTGATAATTCAAATGAGTCTAATATTGCCACTGATTGTTAATATCCAGATCTTATAGAAAGGGGAGAGATATGACTGAACAAATGGAGTTTCTTTTTGGATATTCACAGAAAACTATAAATTCATGCACACACACAAAAGCAAGAAAGGTATGTCTCCTTACAGAGACAAGAAAGAATGCTCCTGGATATTTCATTCTTTTCAGGTTGAAATAATGAGAAAGTATTAAAAATAAAATATGACCAATGAGTTACCAGGAGTGTTTGATTTAAAAACAAATAAACAAACAAACAAAAAAGCAGCAGGTTTTGTTGGTTTTTCTTTTATATTATGATTTTTAGTGTGGTTGTATAATTACTAACTGGGCTATATCCAGAGTGTATGTAGAACACGGGGACTTCAGTAAATTACTTCATATTGTTTCACAGCATCTGATTTGACAAAATAACTAATCAAAGACAGTCAAGAGAACAGCTCAATTCACTCAAGTAAATACTGGGGGGTTGTTTTTTGTTTTATGGTTTTGGTGTTTTTTTGTTTTGTTTTGGGGGGGGGGGTTTGTTTGTTTTCTGGTTTTTTTACTAGTGGTGTGCTGAGTAGGTCTTCATTGTAATTGGAGTTTCAACACTGCACATATTGTCATTTGTGTTTATTTATCATCCTTGGTGAACTGAGCCCCAGCCTCTTTTTCTTAGATGATGTTGTGCAACAAACAAACAAAAATGCTTGGCAGAATTATTTCAGTCTGACAAATATGCACCATTTATAAATTGGGACTTGGCTGTACTTCCCTGAACCTGGGCTGGGAGAGCCATATTCACAGCTTATGTGATTAAAGTGCAGACCTTAATATTGACAGCATTGCAGACAATATTTCAGAGCTTTGGGAGTCCCTGCTCTGAAGCTGAGAGCCTCTCATTTCCATCCTTTACGTGTCTGTCATGGAAACTGAGATACCATGTATCCAAATGCATCACTGAAACATTTGTGACTTAGAAATAACTGTAGAGTCATCTGTAGCTCACGGTTGCTAATGTCCAGAGACATCCTATTCCCCAAATCAGGGCCAAATGAGTACTAGGATTTGGTTTCAAGTCTGATGTACAGTCAGAATAATCCTACCACTAGAAATGAAAAATGTGATTTACAGGATTAGACTGTTTTCTACTCTTTGCCAGAATGAATGGCAACAGCACATGTTGCAGAACTCTTTTGCATAAATAACACTGATCAGCCACCAAAACTAAACACTGACTGCTCATAAGTGTGAGGGAACCATGAAATCATTACATATTGACCTAGGTGCAAAATAAGCACCTATTTTATCACTCCTCTTGTCTCCTCTTCAATTTACTACTAGTTTAAAAATCTTGAAAACTATCTGTCAAAACTTTTGAAACTAATCAGTCTTATTTCTGGCAATAAATGACAAACTTTGCTATTTCAAATTAGAAAAAAATTGATCAGGAAACAGATTTCTTCACTTAATTCTGAAGAAACTAGTAGAAGAAGCCAAAAGTCTTTCAGCTCTGGTCCCATCTCAGGCTTTTAGTTCCCAAGTAGTAGGCATCCAGTTTGAACAGCACAACAGAGACATGGACCTGTTAGAGCAGGTTCAGAGGAGGGCCACAAAGGTCAGCAGAGGCTGGAACAGCTCTCCTACAAAGACCGGCTGAGAGGGCTGGCGTTGTTTAGCCGGGAGAAGAGAAAGCTACAGGAAGATCTCAATGCAACATTCAGGTACCTAAAGGGGGCTTATCAAAAGGAGGTAGGGGGCATTTTTATATGGGAAGATAGTGACAGCACAAAGGGCAATGGTTTTAAATGGAAAGGCAGCAGGTTTAGATTGGATAGTAGGAAGAAATTCTTTACTCAGAGATTGGTGAAGCACTGCAACAGGTTGCCCAGGGAAGGCACAGACACCCAATCCATGGAAGTGTTCAAGGCCAGGCTGGATAGGGCCCTGAGCAACCTGACCTAGGGAATTGCATCCCTGCCCAAGGCAAGGGTTTTGGAACTAGATGATCTTTAAGGTTGCTTCTAGCCCTAACTTTTCTATGATTCTATGATTTCTCATCTTTGACTTCTTCACTATATGTTTGGGGGTTTTTACCTCCCTGATATAAGTACTAATGTCTGCTTCTAAGCCTGATTTGGGGTAGTTTTGTTTAATTTTATTCATCATGACAAAATTGTACTTAAAATACTTATTAACTGAAATTTCAGAATTTCTGAGGAAAATCACAAGTGCCTATGATCCTTAGGTTAATGATAAGTAGTAAATCAAATTTTTGAAGTCTCTGCTGCATCCTGGATTAAGAAGCTACTGTTTTTGTGATAAAATAAAAATTATATGTCATGGATCTGTTCTATCCTATGAAAGGCACAACTATCAATCAGGAAATATCAAATCCCATATCAATAACCTTTCCTTATTTAAGGAAGATACCAGACATAAAAATTAAAAAATGGGAAGATACAGATATAGGCTTATTGAAAAAGAATATACCATTATGACGAACGTGTTCTGTCAATAGACTGCATTCAGATACTTCAGATAAAACTTCAGTATAATCATAAGCAAAAAACCCCTATGCAGTAATTATGTAAAACCAAACATCCATTTCTGAAGGTCAATGGTACAATAAACAGCAAAATGTACCCAGAATTATTTTGTGTGTGATGCTATTTGTCCCTTTTGGAGGAGAAGACTAAAGCAAATTTTCTCTGAAAACAAATTAGATATATCTGAGGTTTTGTTATCATGGGATTCAGTAGTATTACTTTGCAACCTTTTATCAATGTAGGTGTGAGAGACTTCTGGAAGTAAAAAAACCAAAAACCAAAACCACAAATAGGATAAGTCACATTTGCTTGATTCCAATTAGGACAGCAAGTGAACCAGAATTGCACAGCTATCAAAAATAAAACACAGCGTGTAATGCTAAATGGCACCTTACTTAAAGGAAGCCTCTAAACAAGTTTTGCTACAAGTAGTTGTTGAGGTAGACACATTAGACAAATCTCTCATGTACTTATTATACCAAATCATTAAAAGTTCAATTTTTTCCTTTACTTGTAGTGTTGAGCAGCTCTGGCATATAGCATTAAAATTTTTTTAATCAGTTTTGCGTGAGTGAGTAGCAGTAACTATGTTTTGTGTCTTTTTGTAGTTGCTTTGTGTGTCTTAGCTGTGGTGACTTCTAGAGTTTGAGTGGTCTGAAGTAAAAAGTAGATATCAAATCAGTTAGAAAAGGGCCATTTTAGAAGAGGGTGGATTTTTCACACCTTGGAAAATGTAAAGTTAAAATGTCACTTGGAAAGCTCCAGAGTGAGATTTTCTTAAAGCCTAGCAAGATTAGGGGTTTCTTTCAAAATTTTCATTTAACATTTCAGTTCTACCACCTTAAACCTTCTTCAGGTGCAGGTTTCAGTTTTGAAATATTTCCAAATAGTACCAGGAGTCTATTTTTTTTTTTTTTTTTACTAGTTGTATATAAAGTATGAGAAAAAAATTCTTGTTCTGTGAGAGTTTCCTCACTGACAGATGTTTTTGAGGGCTGTCAGTTGGCCATTCCTTAATCCACTCAGTGTGGGTTGTACTTATATTTCGTAGTGGTCATTATTAAATCAGCTCAGCTTTCTTATGGTAAATTATGGATTGGTCTCTGAACCATCTGTGACTGTGTATCTGAAAGTATAAGCTGATGGCTGCCTATTTAGAAACAAGGCAGTGAATTGATGGCAGTTCAGAAAGGAAGGGGAGTTTGAAAAAGAGTCTGGCTTCAAAACATTGGAAAAGAAATGGTTGCTTTTTTGTGTGGTGCATCTTGGCCAGGCTGCACCTCATGCTATGCCAGCACTGCAATCGAGCAGCAATGCTGCAACATCTTCAGCAAGCTTCCAAAGTTTCAAATTTTATATATTCTTCTAATTATAATGATATATACCTGAAAGACATTTGTTTCAAAGGGATAAATTAATGAATTTTCTGTAATGAGGAACGTGCAAAAGACTCCTTAAAGGAATATAGGCATCAAATTTGGAGTTATGTATTATGGGTTTTAATGGGGAATAACTTTTGAGATAATGAGCTAAGAGAAAATTATATAAAAGCAGTATAACAGTGACTTACACCAATGACATAAAAGATCTTTTTGTATTTACATGTTATTTATTAAATAAAATGAAAGATGATACGGCACATGGAATTACAGAACTAGTCAAAAGCATTTTATTTCCTCAGTTTTTACTGTTTAATTATGTTGGTTCATGGGTTTTATAACAGTTGGATATTTCTCTTTCCTTGCTAAAGTTTATTTACTCTACTGACCGTACTAATTCCATGAGATTTCTGTTTGTCATGTATATTTTTAACCTACAAGGAGCAAGACTTTTCAAGCTTCAAAGGGATCAGATTAGTGAAGACAGAAAGAGTATAGATTTAAATGATTTCTAGTGTGATCTGAATCCTTCTGAAACTGAAGGCTCTTATTCTGAATCACAATCCACCCTGCCTAATGTCAACTACATTAAGCACAAAGTGGAACACCATGCCCATCTCAGCTGCATGGCCTTCCCTTCCTTCAGAATTGAGCCAGATGTTGCCAGATAGATGCCTCTGGGCATTTTAGTTCAGTAAATTTAAATTCTCATTCATTGTATCTCTCAGCACTCTTTTTCTGAAATAAATTCATAAGGCTTTTCTAGCCCAGCAGAAATTTCCCCACAATTGCTAAAACTTCCTTCTTTCACAGATTCTCAACATCTTACCGAATTCCTGCATGAATTTATGCACTCAGCCAGTGCTTCATCTGCTGGCTTCATCCTGTGAATCAGATTGGCTATTTCCTGAAAAACGAATTGATTGTGCTTTCCACTATCCACTGTTTAACATCCAGAGCCAGAGTACCTGCTGAAATTCAAACGTCCTTTTAACTCTCAGCTCATGTCTTATGTTTGTAATCCTGAGGTGTGCTCTCCGTGGGTGGACAGTGTGATTTCTGCTTCCCTACCTCTGCCACAGAGCACACAGTATCTTCCCGATCTTCCAATAAGATGAAATAGTCTCTGTGTCCTTAAAATTTTGGCCCAGTTTTGTTTCTCGACAGATTGTGAGCAGCTTGTTTCCACATTTTCAATATATAATGATATCAAATGAACTATCTCTGAGTACAGGTCTCTGGTAACTGAAAGCAGGATACTTATTTCTGTATTCTCCAGCACTGATACTCTAAATTGGAGGGAAACTGTATTGCCTGAATCGTAAAATAATTGAGACAGAGTAGAAGGAGGTGGGGGGTTTTAATTATTGTTTTCTCCTTTTGAAGTTTATGATGCTTTTCAGGAATCATGGTTCTTTAATTTTCTTAGGAGGACAAAGTCTACCTCCTTTAATCACTAGTTATCAGTAATTTGAAATTTAAATGTGATGGGATGGGATTATGTAAATTCAGTTAACTGTTCTTTGTTTAAATGGACCTCAGAATAAAAGATTAAAACATGGAAAAAGAAAACTAGAGCAGAGAGTTACAAATGTAAAGAATATGATAATTATTAGAAACTGACAGGTGTTTTGATCATAGGTTAATGCAGTGAAGTTATTAAGAAACTGCTACATTAGGGAACAACTATCTGACTCTGTAACTTTTACTAGGCAGGCATGTACTACATCTCCACTAGGCCAAGGGCAATGAACATCATAAATCCTAACAGCTGTGTCCTGGCCAAAGCAAGCAAGAGAGAAGAAATATCTCTTATATTTCTGTACAGATACCATAACATAATAGAATCTATGTCTCTGAATATTTGCTACCCAGGAGATATGGACATTTTCATTTCTCTTCCCAAAATGAAAATCTAAAAAAGGTCAGAGGTTATAGAAGAGAAGATTTGACTCTGTCAATATTCTGTTAGCACTTGATTCAATAAGGTGAATGACACTTAAACCTGATTTCACTTTGACTGTCTTCTATTCCACACTCCAGTGACAAGACATTTTAGCTTCTTCAGAAGTAACTGATCTGTTGCAATCTGGTCTGCTGAAGACATCATAATGCTTCGAAGTATGCTGAATGAAAGCAAAGATAAAAAGAAGGACTATTTACTTACTGGAGAAAAAAAGTTTTTACAATTTTAATGGTAATAAGTAGGAGCCTGAAATCCTTTTTGTACTCTTTCTTCCTTTCATGTAGATAATTTTTCATTACCAGAGGGTGTAGGAAATTTTATTTTAGTATCATCAGATTGTCAGCACTACAAAATCAGTTTTTAATTGACATTGATTGCAGGGAAGAGACCTGTCTGCTCAGTCACGAGGCATGGATCAGCTCAAGACCTTCATGTACCACATGATGTAAACAGGAAGGCATTTACTTGACAGCTCCTTTTCCAAGGGAAAAATTGCTGATAGCTGTAGAGCTCTGTAGAGCTCTGCAGTAGAGTTTGAGAGTTTGGGAGTCTCTTTTGTTCACAAACACACACACACACACTTACACACACTTACTTCATCTTCCTCTCTCTCTCGTGCTTTTGTTCAAAACTGGTCATTCTTCCTGTGAGAAAAAAGGAAAAATTGGCTGTAACTTTAGCTTGCATTAGTGGCTCCAGCATCCCTGGGCTGATAACATTTGTGGTCTACATTTACAGAACTGAACGTTAAATATGTTATGTGTCTGCCAAGTCAGCTTACCTTCCTGTGAGCTATGTGATGGTGATTTTGTTAAGACTCCTGATCTGAGGTATAGAGCACAAGCACTACATACAGAAAAGCTGCATATCTTTGTGAGAGTTAGAAGTGGAGATAAAAAGTTACCATTTAGTAACTTCTTGGGAATTTTATGTTGTGCCTCAGTGAAAAGTCCAATAAAGTATCTTTTACATAAACCAGTAGTCTGTGTAAGGCAGTATTTTGATGTCTGTCTCTTCAATCCACTTATGTTTCTCAGCCTTCCCAAATACCAGAGGAGCTGACAGAGACTTTGGCCAGCCTAAATCATCCAGCTCTAGGCTCAGCAAGAGTGGAATGAGTGTTCCTTGCTGAGATCCCAAAAGCAAAAGAGCCACATCAACAAATGGTAATGAACTCAACCTCTCCTGACTCTAACACCTACAGTTGGGAGCCAGCTCTGCTAGTGATAAGGGAAGGATCTCTGCCTGATTCTTTCCTCATTGTAAAAATGACCTGAGGCCAATTATGATTTTTAACCTTCATCTTCTAATGGTTCTTCTTGCTAAAAGCATAGTAATACATCCCTCTCTTCTTGTATAGAGGTCTGAAAACCCTTCATGAGAGAGATACTACTACAGATGTTTTCTACAGCCCCTAACAGAATGGAGCTCTAATATGGAATGTAGCAGGTCTGCACTAGCATGCCTTGAACACTACTGACACTTAACCCTCTCATTCTTCTCCAGGGTTGTGCCACAACCACACAGACAACAAATATCTAATGTGACTGAATAGGGCCCAAAACACCAAAAGATATTTCTTTCTTTCAGGGATGGAGGTATATTCTCAGCTCATATTTTCTTTCCAAACACAGTTTATAAGACAGTCATATCAGCTACTGGACTTTTCTGCATTCATCATGAAAGGCAAATAGGTGAAGCTGTATTGCAAACAGAGGGGTACCAAAATAAACTCTTAAGAGTAGTGTTATTGATTAGTCATCATTAGAAAAAAAAACTAAACTAAACTCATTCTTAATGTAACACTGTTAAAGAAATCTAGGGAAGCCAAATGTTTGTAAGCATAATAAAATAACCTAAATAATCCGTTCAACACAAGAAACAATACAAGCGAATGAACAGTGTTTACCAGCATTCTTTATAGAGAGATTAAAAAAATTGTGAGTGGGAATGAGGCAACAAGCTCTGTCAGATGACTTGTTGGTGCTGCCCTTCTAATAACTCTCCTCATATTAATGTGCAGTAACCGTTGATCTTTGGAGTCTGGATAGCAAAATAAAAACCTAAACACTGGATTTTAGCCCCCGTCTAGTTTCTTAACATGAGTTTCAGTGTGTGATAGCTGAGGATTATTGATCATGAATTTCAGTCAGATTTCTATTCTGGGTTCCAAAGCAAAAGAACCTGTGGGATTGAGTTACTTTCTGCCAGATAAGCTTTCTGAATTTTGTTTTTTAACTATATATTTTCATTGTTTTACTCTTACAAGGTACCCTGCTTTAGTATAGCTTTTCTTGAGAAATACGATTTGTAATTTTTTCTAGGCATCATGTTACTTTCTCTATCATGACTGTTTCTTCTGGGTACTAATAAAAAAATGGCAAACCTTGAAATATCCACACAATCATCCCTCATTCACCATCTGAACTACCTTGTTTGTTGATAAGGTCATCGAGTAATAAGACAGTCCAGCTTCCAGGAAAGGAACATACATATACAATCTGTCTTACCTTGAAAGACAATCATTAACTTGATATTCTGTGTATGTACTGTTCTGTATATATACCTAACTTAGAAGTGTATCTGATGTTGAAGAAGCTTTTTTTTCTCCTCTAAACTGATCACAAACAATAAACACTGCCCAGTGAGTTACCTGTTGACTGATGCAGCTCTGACTGGCCTTACTGCCTTAGCTCCTGTAAACAGATACAAAATATGTCTCAGATGGACATGGACATTGCATCCTAGTGGGCCTGATTTTGTCATAACATGTGGACAAAATCATTTTATTTCTGATGCTAAGAAAGTGGGAATAGTATCTGTTCCTTCCAAGAAGATGCAAATAACTGGATTAAAGCATTCACCCTTAACAACTCGTTTGCAGACCCTCAGTCAGACCATATGACTACTTAACAAATATGTTCTCAGTAAGGCCATGTAAGAGAAGCATAGACCTCAAAATGTGGATAGGATGGTACACTCTTGTCTAACAGAATTGCATTTCACTTCAGTCTTAGCGGCTTCAGTTGGGATGTCATTTTGGGGCAGTATTGCTTGTAGAGGCCCAGAGGGAACACTGGTACCAACATTCAGAACTTATTGAACAATTTTCTTGGTCCACTTTGACCTCACATTTAGGACATTTAGAATACTCCTGTGCATATTTGCTACACAGTGTAAGAAAAAGGATTCAGAATGAGTTCACCAAAACATACTCTTACTCTTGAGATTTAAAAGGGTATCAGACTTTATATATGCACAGCCACTTAACAGTCTCAAACTGTTAGTCTACATTCACCTAGTTTTCATTAATCAAGTACATTCCATCAGCGCAGTCTACATTTTTTTTCACACTCATAATATTCAGTATCTTATAACCTTATTTTAATGACAACTGTGATTTCAAAGAAAGAGGTATTTTAAAATTGTGCTAAGATGATTCATGCTACCGTATGTGTAGTTTCTGAACCTTTAGTTATTTAAACCTTTAAATGACTTTCAATAGAAAAGAATCACTGCACACTGCACTACTCTCCAGATTAACTGAGGTGAGTAACACCTGAGAAAAACCTAGCTATTTCTCTTTGAAATTACATGATTATTAATATTTAGTACTTTCTTCGTTTCACAAGTGTCAGAAACACTAAAGAAGCTCCTTAAAATAGGATTTTTTACTTGCTTTTATGTTGTCCTATTAGTCTCTGCAAACACAGACGTACTGATCAAAGACTGGTGAAGCAAATGGGATGTTATCCATTCAGCAGAGATCAGAGAACTCAAGTTTCCAATTAGTCTTACAATTACCTGTGTCTTGTTTTGAGTAATACAATATTATCAACCATTACACCTCTTCTGAAGGCGCTAAGGGAGCTTCTGAAGTACATATGTCAACCATTACTGAATGCAAGCTCCGTTTATTGTTAAATCAACTAATATTTGTTTTACCTATCTTGTTCTTCATCTGTAAGAAAGCAGACATTTTCAATAAACATGTAAACTAGGTCCACATACCAGCTTTTCTTAAACAAGATAGACTTCATGTTCTTCTGCTGTTAACATATTCAACCTCATGTTAAAAGGCCAGAAAACTTAATTGTTAATGACTTTGTGAGAGTGGCAGAGAAAGAAAAGGAACATCCATTCCTTTGTATACCTTCACATTTTTTTGGCATTTTTAAATATATTAATCCTACCATGGAACTGGTGAAATAAATTTTTCTAGTTTGCCATGGCTTAAAGGCTGTTTAACTCAGGAACACAGAATGGTATTTAAAGTCAAAAGATTTTACATAGTAGCTAGAGCTGAGACCTTTAAGGAAAAATTCCCTTAGAAAATCACCAGCTTGTAGCTATGGTATAGCACGAACAGGTGTAATTTGGATGGTAGTAGGAAGTATTTAAAACTTACTGTTGCAGACACTGCTGCCTGGCATTAGATCCAATTTGCAGTCTGCCAAACAGATATTTCAAGAAGAAGGAGTGGGTGTTAGAAGCTACACGCCTCCATCATGCCAACTGTGGGGAGAGTTCAACACATGGTACTCTTAGTCTTGAATAGGAAGAGGTGCCTGCAGGGACATAGAGGAGATTGAATTTCAGTTGAGAAAAGTTACTTTATTAGCAGTTCCTCAGTATAACAGAAAAGTAAAATTAATGAATTAAGAGGAAAAGGCACTGATAGTGCCTTAAGCGGTACAGATGCTTGTGTGAATGAGTCATATCACTTAGGGGAGTAGGAGTCTGGATGTACATACATTCTCTTTATCTTTGCCCAAAGAAGGGATAAAATACAAAAGGGACATGATTCTGCAGAGGTAAAAAGAATCAGAATCCAGAGGACTGTATATATTTTTTCAGAAAGGCCAATTCAGAGGAAAAATTGCTACCATCTAGTTGTTCTTTTATTATGCTCCTTTATGGAAATGTAAGTGAGCAGCATGGCCTGCAAATTTAGCATCATAAATAGTGTGAAGATTCAGAGTTGGAGATAACCTTGTTATCTTGCTCTGTCTTCCTATGCTCATTTCAAATCTCATTAAAACGTGTCATGACTAAAGAAGAAAAAAGTCTTGTTTATACCTAGTTCTCTCCTTATATTTTTTTTCCCCTGGAGAAATCCATCCAGAATGCTTAAAAACCTATTTGCATCTTTTTATGCTTCTCTTTCATTTGCCTGCTCTCTATTTATCACAGTTCTGTATCTTTAGCCCATTAGAGTTCTGATGAGAGGGAGAGCAGGCAAACTGCATTGCTGTGGAGCTACAGCTTCCAGGCCACTCAGTGTCCAGAGCTTCAGGGAATCTCCTGCCATGTAGCAGAGTAGTACACATTGTCTCTGCTTTTGACCTAGATTTGCCTTTTATGTTGACTTACCCATGGGTTGTTCTGTAAAAAGCAGTTGTTTCACCCTTGTTTGAGCCTGCTATATAATGAGAATTCACATCCATTGCAGGTACTGCTGGGAACCAGGTCAGGCAGAGATGGGACTACTGTAGTCCTGGCTGCAGCTGAATTGCATTTTTTGGAGATGACAGTGAAAAAAATGTCAGTCATGGATACAACAGCAGATAGAGCTGTAAAAGCTCCTGTAGCAGGGCTGTGTTGTGTTGGCCACTAACTACAGGGTTTTTGTGTGCAATGAGGCAATGAGAGAGGGAAGAAAAGAATAGTGCCTTCAGCTTGTATATTAATGGAAAGGTGTTTTACATTTCAAATGTTCTTCAGAAAATTCTAAGGGAGTGATACTATATTTTGCATTTGCTGATTTGTGTTTTATGCTTGAAGTCCTACAAGTGTTAGATTGCTTGCATCTTTAATCCATGCAGTACTGTGCTCATTACAAGAATATAAAGAGGAAAAGGTATTCTCTTGTAGACATACATACTAATCTTTAATTCACAGAATTATTTGAAAACTGTGTTCCTTCCTAGAATGGACTTTCAGAGGTAAAAAGAACCATTGTTTTCTTTCAACAGCAGGATACTGCAAACCAACCACAGATTTTACTTTTTTTTTCTCTTCAGAATTTCTGTGAGACTTATTGCTATGAATTGCTTCAAGCCCTTTGACTTTAGTAGCAAGACACATTGAAGTCTGTGAATTGCTTTCCTGACTGGCTAGGTAATTCTCTTCTAATTGCAGCCCTTGTCCTTAAATACAATATACTCCAGAAGTACTGATATCTATTTTATTTTTAGTATACGTGAAGCCTATGTCATATGGGCAAGGCCATCTAATTCCACAATCACTCTCCACTTTGGTGATACTTGGTTTGGATCTGCAAGGATTTGACTGATTTTGGAGAAAACTTTGTTCTGCTACTGCCTGCAGCTACACTGCTAGAATACGCTCACTCAAAAATGAGGAGACACTCAAGTAAAGTGAGCAAATGTCACTCGAAGTCTCTCTTCACCAAAGTCAGAGAAACAGACAGAAGACAACAGAGCAGGCAAGAGTGAGACACGAAAATTCTTTGCAGTGTGGAAGAGGCAGGGAAAGAGCAAGTGACCTCTAACTGCTTAGCATTCTCTGATCTTAACAAGTCAAAACCCATCCCAAGAAGTGCCACTCAGATACTCATTTCTATTTCTGTTCTCAGCTTCACCAGTCAAACAGCCCTATGGCACTCTGTTCACTGCCAAATATTTCTGTCCCTTTCACTTTCATCTTCCTCTGGAAATGTTTAATGTGGCACTGCAAAATGACTGGCAAAAAAAATCCAACAGCATTATTTACTATGGTACTTTGATGTTTTATTGAATGAAACCATCTGTTCAGGAATGTTTTCCAGTGTTGTGGGCAAGATCTAGAATTTACTGCTGCAATATGGCCTGTCTGGGGGAGTTTCACAGCAGCAATGCCACCCAATATATGACAGATATGTGACACTCTGGGTAAGAGGAATATCGATAAAGGTCCTATTTCTTCCCATAAAACAGAGTCAACTGACTTCTTGATGGTAAATATTCAAAAGAGTTTCAATTTTTTTTCCTTTACAGTCTTATAGCTATATTCTAAGTGTGCTGTAAACTTGTGATTCAGGGTATTTCCTAAATGACTTCAATGGCTCACAGGACATATACTTGTGGCTGATGGCAGAACGCACTATAGACAGATTTATGGGCATTGTACAAAGATATCGGTAGCAGACAGAACATATAACAAAATGGCATTGCATTAACTTTTTCTTTTATACTGTTAGAAATAAGAATTTTATATTGGGAAAAATAAGTTTTGGCCTTTTCTTCACCCTCTGAATCTCTTGTTACTTTGAGATGAAACAAGAGTCAGCTGCTGATAGAAGTCAGGGGTTTTTGTTTATTCTGAGTGTTTGGAAATTTAAGGGTGTATTCCAGAATATCTCATATATTAATATAATAAGCTAAATAATGTGAATAATCAAAGCCTGGGCCTTCCTCACCAAAGTGTTAAATACATCATTGATATTTGCTTGTTCTTCCAAATGTAAGGAGAAACTGTGAGTCTGAGAGCTGAAAGGATGCTTTAGCTATTCTCTTTATCTCCAAACAAAGCCTTTTGTGAGCACTAGTCTGAAAATATGCCTATATTTGTATAGATTTTTTTTCTAAATATGCTCAAGTTAAACTGAAGTATTCTGCAATATGTGCAATGGGATGGACATAGTCTCAAAGACTTCTATTCTTCAGAAATGCCTGTGTACTTGAGACAAAAGTTTATAGGTTTATACATTCTTATACAGAAAATGAGAAAATTCCTTTGACCCAAGTCTTCTGCCTGCCATCTCAACCATGAATCCCTTAGCCACAAAATGCATTTCTTGCTGAGTCACAGTACCTCAGTAGTTAGTAAAAATAAATGCCATGCTGTGTGAGTTACAGAATTTAGCCAACAGATAACAGACACATACTGTAGCTACAAAGCTAACTAGATAAATCTGGTTTGGAATAAGAGATGGTGAGTGTTTTCCCTTGAAAACAATCTATAAAAGAAGAGGCCAAAGTACAGTGGTGCATGGGCACTGCCTTTACCTGCTATTCAAACACCCAAATAACTGAGGAGGGGACCAAACATCTTTCCAGTGTGTCTTTTCTGCAAATTGGCCCATGTATGCATTAGCAGGGATTGTGCAGCGCAAAGGAAAAGCTGACTCACAATTTTTTCTACCAAGTTACTATTCAGAGAATGCTGCTCATTCTAACTTTTGTCTTTTTAACAGAAACTCCTTGTTCCTCTGCTTTTGCTGTTTACAACTTACTTATATCAGAAAATTTAAATCATGGTAGAATGTGATAATATTAATCCAGGCCTTCCTTAGTAACCAGTTGTAACTAAGGAAATGCCCATTTCCCAGGTATTCCACACTGTTTTTTCACATAACATGGGAGTATACATAAGAAGTTTTTTTCTTCTTCTTCCAGCAAGGTTTGGGAGCAACTGGTCTCTGCGTTGGTCTCACCTGTGGCCTGTTGCAGTGACTACCGTTATCTGCCACGGGAGAGCACAAAGAGTGCTAGCTTTCTTTTGAAAGAAGTTAGTGAGATTGTATTTTGCTAGTTCTTGAGTTTTTAATTATTCTTGTCTGTTCTGGTTTTTTGTCCCTCCTTTGTCCCTGTTTCTCCCTCCTTTTTTTCTTTTTTCCCTCAGGAACTCCCTATTGTATGCACAAATTGTATATAAACTTGTAAATATTTGAAATATATATATATTCTGATACAATTCAAGCTTCTTTCAAGCTTTTCGGTAGTTCAGGGGTTTTTTCCTCTCACTTAAGAGAGAGAAAGAGAGAAAGAAGGAGGTAGCTTGGCCTCGGCAAAGGACTCAGGCCAAAGCAATACATAGAGAGATTAGAGAATGCATTCTAAGAATGGGAGAAACATATCTCACTGCATTATAACACCCCTGCATGAATAATTTACCTCCCTTGACTAAACGGCCATCACAGCTGTCCTGAGCTTCATTTTGCCATGACTAGACCGTTACTTTCACACAAGCAACTACTCTAAAGCTAGTTCAGATATGGCTACACGGTGCTGGAGGGCACAAAGACTTACCACGCACTGGGTTCAGTGCTAGTGTCTCAGCAGCTGGAGACATGATCACAGCCAAGGCAGCTGTGGTCTTACAGGTAACAACATTGCTGGGAGGATGATAACAACTGTCCTTTCTCATGAAATCTGCATATAGGCTGGGTAGGAAACAGCAGGATGGTACGGCTGTAGCTTAGCTCAACTCAAAATGTGTTTTTTAATGTTAGATCTATCTAAGTATATATCTTAAAGAGCAATTTTAATATTCTAAAGTGTTCATCTAGCTCTTCATCTCAGTAATACTCTACATGGTTTTTCCCTTTATTGATTGTTTGGCTCTGTGATGCACAAAGATTCCACAGTTATATGTCATTGCAAATAGTGATCATTGTAAAGGAAGGCATTCTGATAATCTGAGAAAATCTGACTTTTTCCCCCTCCTTTTTTACCTTCAAGTCCATTCACAAAACATTATTGTGATTCTCTAATGTAGTTAAGATCCAAATAGAACTGACAAAACTGAAGACACTGTATGGGACTAGCAAATGTAGTAGTGCAATCACTATGTAATAATGAGGCAATGTAATCACGTGATGACTTAAGAAATCTATGTGCTTAGAGTGTGAATCAATGGAGATATGTACAGGCTAGGCAAGTGGATTGGTATTCAGGATAATTCTTCATCTATACATGGGTTAACCTTTGTTATAAATTATCTCTGCTTATATTTGATATTTTGTTGATATATCTAATTTGTTTCAAAGAAGACATATGTCAACCTTTGTTATTATTTCTATTAAAAACTGTACTTAATACTTTCAACATTGTTAATGTTGTAGTCATTGCCTATAACCTGCTTTAGAGCATGAATATTGAATTGTTTTCTTTTATGAGCATATTATTTTCTGCTACATCTTAGAACAATGTTGTGCATGACTTTGGTGAAGATCGCTTGAAAAAGATGTTTTGGAAAAGACCATAGTTCCTTTCTGCATCATGACAGGCTTTGGCTGTCAAGGTAAAGATTCATGACAATTATTTCATAGTTCTTGAAATATGAAAGTATGTAATCATACAGACTCCCTCAGCTGTGAAATAAATGTTGCGAGAGATGGAATCAGAATTTAAGGAGTGGTGGTAAAAAAATAGAACTTCATCTGAGAAAATTACTCAAAGGTACTCAACAGGACCATATAAAATACTGACTGCACTGAGATTGTGACCATTTAAAAATGATAGGGTTATTTTATCTCTAACCATTTCTTCTCTACCTCTGTGCTAGAAGACAAGACTTGAAAGAATCTGCAGTTTTACAAAGCTTTACACAACCTGGTTATATTGCTGTCTTTAATTTACTGGCAACCCATCCTCCAGGTCATTCTCTAATACCCACTAAGCTGCTTTGCATTTCAGCTTATTGCATTTGAATTTAGTGTACACACAAGTGCAGAGCTTAGTTTCCTACCTATAACACCATGAAACCACAGTAATATTTTCTTTAAAAATGCTCTCCCGACTATACTCATTGATAACAAATTATTGTGGTATTTCAAACAAAAGACAGAAAGGTTGACAAATCATTACTTTTTGAGAATCTGTCAGCTATAAATTCTTTGGCTTACTCACCTGTAACTCAATTCCTACTTGTCTGTAACTACCATGCTACTAAAGTTTAGGTGCCTATTAACCACAGTGCCATGTTCTGGCCTACAGTTTTGACAGGGTTTGTGCCAGCTGTGTTCTTACAGTGTCACAGGGAACCAAGAGCCACATGAACTGAAACAGCCAGATACACTGAATTATTTGTGGTTATTACAATGCATTGTTTAAATATGAAGAAGCAAGAGTGCATCTGGAGGTGGAAATCTCTATCTGTATGCAGCTGAGTCATCGGATTCTTTAACTCAGAAGATCACAATACAAAGACAGGAAACAGCTTTCTTACTAATCAACATCTTCAAAAGTTAAAGTCTTTGGTACAATTTTGAAATTTTGAAAAATATATCAGTTTTTTAAAAAGTTGTATTTTACCTTTGAGATATGAGCTATTCCATGCTTGTTCTCCAGAGCTTTGCATCTACAAGCTAGGATATGGCTCCAAGGCAGGGATGATTCACAGACTCTGCAGAACAAGAGGAATACCTGAGAATTAGATTCTATACAGTTACATGCATATGATCGCACATAAGCCAGATAACACACAATCAAGAAATGATTGTGCATCAAATGCTACATCTTTTTATAATATGAAGATCCCAAATGAGGCACTTGGGTTTGCCTTATGGGAACACCTGTATAAGTGTATGCACTAAAGCAGTGACTGCCATTGTAATCAGTGATCACAATGTTTGCTTTAGCAACAGAGTTGATAGCTACTTTAAACTGCAGGCAACATTTCACTTCTTACAAATAGGAAATGAATATAAAATTTAAATATGAGCATGCTTTCATTTTTGGACAACCTTTGAACTAAGAGGATAGAAAAGACAGACAAGGCAAAATATGCTGGTGCTTTTGAAAAGTGTGCAAATCACTTCAGTAGAATTTGTTGTCTAGATTTACACACTTTTGGGAAATATTCTTCCAAAAGCCTACTTCACATTGAAGATTGCCAGTGACACCTAGGAAAGTAGGAATCATTCATCAGTGTACAAAAGTCTCCATTAATAAAGTCATTTAAAACAGTAGGATGATTACAGTGAGGGCCAGTTTTCTTGAAGCAAAGCTGAATGTGACATGCTGAAGTGTCATACTGTTTCATTTAAAGAAGGGCATTAGTGTGATTTGTACAGTGGATGCTAGTTTTTGCTCTCAACAATGCTATAAACATATGCTGAAACTCCATCAGCTAAATAAATACCTTTTGAATTAATTTTCTGTCAACTGTTAGATTATCTATGGCCTCAAGGAATAAAGGACCTATGTCTACCCAGAAGTGATTTAGTCAAAGCTTTACTCATAGTCAGTGAGCTTTTATGATCCTTTTTTGGTTGTGTTCTTCTTTTTTCTCTTCCCAGAAACAATGGTCTTTCCCCCAGACTGGACTTCATATGTGCTCTTAGAGGTGGAATAAAAAGAAGAAATAAGGACATCTACAGATTCTAGCAAAGAGAAGCCCTGAATGGGTTACAGTAACTAAACATCTTTCTTGGAACAATGTTAAATAGGTCTCAGAGCAACCTGTTTTAGTGTTTCACCACCTTCATGGTAAAAAATTTCTTCCTCATATCTAGTCTGAATCTACCATCTTTTACTTTAAAACAAATAACCCTTGTCCTTATTGCTACAGGCATAACTAAAATGTCTGTTCCCATCTTTGTTAGAAGTCCTGTCAAAGTATTGAAAAGCCATGAAAAGGTCTCCCTGAAGTCTTCTCTTCTCCAAGCTGAACCACTTCAACTCTTGCAGCCTTTCCTCATATGAGAGGTGTTGCAGTCCTCTCATAATTTCTGTGGTTTGAAACTGCAACCCTGCGCAGAGTGTAAATGATGATTCCAACATTGAGACTGCAACGAATAACTGAAAACATAGCCATCTAAATGAATTTTGTGCTTTGGTAAAACTAGAGATGTTCTGCTAAATCATCTATGAAGTTCTGAATAATATAAACACGAAGAATAGATCCAGTATTAACAGTTAGTTTCATGTGGTATCTGCAAACTGAGGCTCAGTCATAGAGGAGCATGCATATATTTTCCTTACGAGTACACTTTGGAATTGAAGAGTGACTCAGAAATCTTAAGAAAGACCTCTTGTTCTTAAAAAGATCATAAAGCGGGGAGACTGCAGGGCTCTGAAGTCATCAGTCAAAAAGCACAAGATTGCTGTCCCATCTGTTACTGCTTTTTGTGCCTTCAATCTCAAATACCTATATGGAGAACCAAGTACAAGTACTCTGGCTTATTTCAGGGTAAAAAGTACCAGCCATGCAGATTAAGGACATTTCATCACTTCAGCAAATATTAGAAACTGCTGGCCTATTTACATACAATAGATGTGATTTCATCCATCTTTCAGTTTTCTTTTTGTTGGAATGATTTTTAATCACAGCAAATATGTTACTAGAAAATCTATCTGAGTGCCTGGCTTCCTACTGGATGTAATAGTCATGATAGAAAGCATAATTATTTGGGCTATGGCAAAGGCTTTTATTCTTTTCTAAGGATCATTAGGTTTTATCAATGTTATTTTTTCAGAGACAATAATTCCTGAAACAGAAAACCTGGCCAAATGGGACACTGAGCTTTCCTTTCTTTTGCACCTGTCAAGGACAAAGAACATTTACATAAGGAAGGGTTCCTTTGAATGTGAAACATGAAATGTAGCTAGAAGTGGGATATTATCTTGTGGTCCCCCACATCATTTCCTCTCTGTATTGAGGCATTAGAGAAATGTTGTGGGCAGTCTGGTGTCCATGCATTAGTTGTTAACACCCACTGCATTGCTCATACACACCATTATTGCTCATGTTTGCAGAAATTATTAAAGCACTAGTGCTAGACAGACCAGTATTTTTACAGGAAATATGTAGTGGTAACTATTTGGACCCTTGTACCAGACTTCTACTGTCGTGCATGTAACTACCATTACAGGTAAGGATTCTTTCTTGTAATATTTTGCATCAACTCTAGTTTTCAATGTGAATTTTTTTACTACTTTTTATTGTAAAAAATATTTTCCTAGACAGGTTACGTGGACAATTGCAAAATATTATTAAATTACTCTATAAACACACCATCTATTTTAAACAAATGGCATCTATTTTAAATATGTATTTTTCATTTCAGAAGCTCAAAGTGATTGTAGAGTTAAGTTCTGTAAAATCAAAGCTATTCAAATAAAATATGTTAGATTAATGTAAACACTGTCTTTCACAGAAAGGAAATTTGTCCAATTTGATAGTGGATAATATGATTTATGTTTCTAAAATTCTCAATTAAACACATAGTTATATGCCAACATACTGCAATTATTTCACATGATGACAATTTGTTCCAGAGAAAAACTAATTGGAGATAGATTGAAATTAATTATTTGAAGCATGTAGTTCTTTTTCTTAACAATTTCTCCTAAGACAGAGATTAACTTTGAAACCTACTCCAAAATATGGGATATTATGTACACTATCACATATTAAGAAAAAGAAATCTCAAACTGTACTCCATTTGGTACAAAAATTAAAACATAATGCATTTCAGCACTAACGTTGCTCTATTGTAGTTTACTTCATTTGGGTCAACTAGTTCAAATGTTCCATACACATGTATTCATGGGCACTTGAGAGTCAATTGCATATATTCCATGTTGGAAGCTATTAAAAATTTCCCTCTTTATCTCTAGCTGCCATATAGCATAGAAAACATTAAAAATGTAGCTTTTTAACCTTCAAAAATGAAAATAGCTTAGAAATTTCCTGCACTCTCAATTCTCTTTTCGGTTATAGAATCATAGAATCACAGAATGGTTTGCGCTGGAATGAACCTTTAGAGGTCATCTAGTTCAACCACCCTGCAAAGAGTAAGGACAGCAGCAACTAGACTGGGTTGTTCAAAGCCAGATCCAATCTGGCCTGAAATGTTTTCAGGGTTGGAAGGTCTACCACTTCTCTGGGCAACTTGTTCCATCATTGCTTCTCTGAACTAATGCTGTTCATTATATTGCTGTGTATGTTGTACTAATACAACTGTTCAGGGGTTGTGCTATAAAGTGTAATTCAGATGATCCCTGCCTAAAAACAACAACAAGATCCAAAGACATTTATTTAGATCAGCTGAGTGCTCTGTTTTGCAGTGCCCCAAAATAACACAGTTTTGTGAGAATGACATAGGGAAGAGGGGAAGGTCTGAGTATGGCTCAGAACAAGGAGAATGGGAGAAAATAAAGGGCAATATTTCTTGGGACATCTCTTTCTGAACAAAATTTACCCAACACCTATATGCTCAGTTTCCTCACTGAACATACTGTCAGGCAAGTTTGTGGTGATGGAGGACTCTGTCTCTCTGCCATTACCTCACAGGTTTTAGATGCTATTTCTTCCCATACACTGGGAAACCCTGGTATTATAACTTCAAAAAAATGCCTGAGAACCCTCAAAGTGATAGCCTGGCCAGACTGCAGTGCCTGCCTCCAGTTATGTCAGACACTTAAATGTGACATACATGTCCTTGGCTTCTCATTTTGTGATATCTGTGGTCCTACTTCACAATAAGCATTTAGTTTTGTTTAAAATGGCATTTTAGATGGATACTTATGCATGTAAATATGTCTCTTTTTGGCCCTTTTTCAGAATTTAATGATTTGGCCATTCTCTTGGATTGCTCAGTTGTTCTAAGGCTAGAGTAAGGGTACGTCTTTCATGCTAACCCAAAACAGAAGGATGACCAAGAAGGTGTTTCAGTACAGAAACAGTAGTGGGATAACCATGTTGGCTACTCAGTCCTTCGGACCGACAGTTCCCTGGTTAATTTGTCTTTAGCTGCACATTCTGCCTGTATTTTCCCATCACATTATCTGTATTTCAGCTGCTGCTGTACTTCTTGTTCCTTATTGAGTCCTCCTGCCTGAAAAGGATGAAAAGTCATCCATGGTAAGGAATTTACTTCAATATTTACTAGTGTCTAATTAGGAGGAATGAACTTGGAAGATTTTGGAGAAACTTTCTCTTGTGTCATTTTTGCTGTCTTAAATCTCTAGCCAAATCTTGCCATTCTCATTTCAGTTCCGTGAATGAAATTTGCAACTTTTCTTGCTATTGTGCTGCACAGAATCACACTAACAAATTATTTAGTTCCTTTGATAAAAGCAATCCAAAAGCAGTGTGTTCCCAGTAACATGTTGATGCTCAATGTTCTTCCAGAAATGATGACTAGGAACCATAAATCAAAGTAGATAAGAATAAGGGAAATGGCTGTCAAATCTGTTCTCTGCAAAGAGATCTACCAGGTATAGTTATGGATTATTTTTTAGAAAATGAACATTAGGGGGTTTTGTATACCTCCAATCTTAAAATGGAACGTTGTTAAGGTGATTATCCTGCCATAGTGAGCACCTTTCAAAAAGCAATGTCTTTCATAAAAAGTACACTTACCTAGTTAGAGAGCCTGCTAGAAGTAGGAAGTCTTTTTTCTTGCAAAGGTGAAGCAGGTGATCACTCACTTTTCCTATATTTCCTGTTGATACTACTTTTGTTACTTTGTTTTCTTTTTAAAGTGCCATTTCATCCTCTGAATTAATAATATGGTCTCCACACCTGTAGATTGAAGAAAACAGAATTTAGCTTAAATTAAAAAGAAAAAGCATTAATGCAGTTTTCAATACACATATTGAGAAAGTTTTTAAAAGAAAGAAGTTTCCTACCTAACATACATTCCCAAATCTCAGAATCTTGGAAACCAGGTGATCCTATTCTTTACCTCAATGATTTTTGTAGAATGTCATGTATTTATCTTGAAACATTTGCTGGCAAAAGTCTCAGGGAATAGTAGCATTAGGTGTGAATTTCCTACTACTTGACATTTAAATTATACTATTTGGACATTATTCAAAATCTCTTGACATTGCTACAGCAGGTCCCATCCACTGAAATTAGATAGCTGAAAATTCAATGATGGAAGAAAACGAGACCTAAAACGTTAGACTACAGTAGTGTGTAGCTGCTTCACTCATTACAATGTCACAGCAAGGTTATGAGACATTTCCATTTTTAACAATCTTAATGGATTTAGGTCCCGAAGTCCTTATTAGATTACAGACAATTTGATTTGTCAGTCTTGGCTTAGCCTATATATCTGACATAGAGAAATAAATGGTAATGTGATCTCTCTTGAGAATTAAGCTAGAGGCTGTGAGTAGTATCAGTATTACCATAATAATGCCAGTTTTATAACACATATGTATGTTCGCTCTGCAGAGTTGTTATGTGCAATACTGTCACTGGCTGAAAGTTTCTGAAGCAGTTAAACTGCTTAGTTGTCATTTCCCCTTAACAATAAGCTGTGAATAAGTGTCAAGTTAAAACTTACATGAAGAATCTGAAAAAAAAATCATTTCATAAGAGAGAAATTGGTCTAAGTTTAAGGAAAATATAGAAAGAATTAATTTTTTACTCCTACAGTGTTTTCCAAAATCTAACCACCTCTAAACTTTTATAAGTAGTCATGGGTTATTTTCTTCTTGCTTATGTATGTGCCTACATTTACTACCAAGTAACCAAGTAACCCTGATTTTGCTTCTTTAAAGGAAACAACCTACAGAAAATAACAGAAGCAAAAGCAAGAACTTACTGGTTTTGTCCTGCTTATTTCAAGTAAGCATTCCCATGTTTTTGCAGGTGCTGGGGTCCATCAGTGCTGGTCAGTCTTCAAATATCACCTTCTAAGGACACAGAAGCAGGCAGTTCCCAAACATCAGAAGTCAAGCAGGGAAGGCAGAAGGCCAGCTGAGCTGAACAGTAACATTCTTTTGGAAATAAGGCAAAAAAAAGAAGGTATATGCCCACTAAAAGCAAAGTCAAGTGACGGGAAGAATTCAGAGATGCTGTTTGTGTTGTGAGGAGAAAGATTGTGTGACCAAAGCTCAACTGGAGTTGAAGCTGCTAGAAACATGGGAGACAATAAAAAGAGGTTTTCTAAATATATTTCTATATATATATTTTCTAAATATATTAATGTATAGACAGTATAGAAATAACATCATCCCATTGCAGGATGAGAATAGTCACCTCAAAAACAGGGACAGAGGCAAGGCAGAGGTGTGTACCACTTTCATTGTCTCTGTCTTAAACAGAGATTATGGACCAAAGGGGTCTCAGTGCCCTGAGCTGGAGGACCATGACTGCAAGAACAGTCAGCTCCCAGTTGACTGAAATTGTGTGGGATCTTCTGCTCTGGTGGGATCCCTACAAATCTATGGGGCCTGATGGGATTCATGCTGGAATCCTCAAAGAGTTAGCTGATGTCATCACAAAGTGTCTTTTGTTGATTTTTAAGCACTCTTGGGAATCTAGAGAGAGTTTCCAGCTGACTGGAAGCTGGTGAAAAATGTCCACATTTTCAAGAAGGGCAAGAAGAAGGACCACAGAAACTACAGCCTGTCAGTCTCATTTCTGTGCCTGGTAAAGTTATTGAGAAAGTTATTCTGGGAGGTATTGAAAAACACCTGAAAGACAACACTGTCCTTGGTCACAGCCCACACAGCTTCATGAGACAAAAGCCCTGCTTATCAAACCTTATTTCCTTCTATGACAAGGTAACCCACCTAGTTGATCAAGGGAAGCCAGCTGATGTAATCTTTTTGGATTTCAGTAAAGCTTTCAATACTGTCTCTCACAGGATCCTTCTGGACAAAATGTCCAGCACACAGCTGGATAAACACATCACGTGATGGGTGGGCAACTGGCTCACGGGTCAAGCACAGAGGGTAATAGTGAATGGGGTAACATCAGACTGGTGACCTGTCCCTAGTGGGGTTCCACAGGGCTCCATCTTAGGCTCTGTGCTCTTCAGCATCTTCAAAAATGACCTGGACTTTGGACTGGAGGGGACAGTAAGCAAGTTTGCAGATGACACAGAACTGGGAGGAGCTGTTGGCTCCCTCAAAGGCATAGAGGCCCTGCAAAGAGACCTGGGCAAATCAGAGGGCTGGGAAATCACCAACCATATGAATTTCAACAAGGGAAAGTGATGGATTCTGCACCTGGAATGGGACCACCCCGGATGTTCGCAGAGGCTGGGGAATGAGGTGCTGAAAAGCAGCCATGAAAAAGGACCTGGGGGTCCTGGTCAAAGGCAAGTTGAATATGAGTCAACAGTGCCCTGGCAGCCAGGAGGGCCATTTGTATCCTGGGGGGCATCAGGCACAGCATCGCCAGCCAGCAAAGGGAGGGGATTCACTGGGGCAGCCTCACCTTGAATATCGGGTGCAGTTTTGGGCACAACAATAAAAGATAGATATTAAGCTCTTATAGAGTGCCCAAAGGAGGGCAACAAACATGGTAAAGGGCCTTGAGGGGAAGCCATATGAGAAGTGGCTGAGGTCTCTTGGTCTGTTCAGCCTGGAGGAGACTCAGGGGAGACCTCGCTGCAGTTACAATTTCCTCATGAGGGGAACAGGAGGGGCAGGCACTGACCTCTTTTCTGTCATGACCAGTGACAGGACACTAGGGAATGGCCTGAAGTTGTGTCAGGAGAGGTTTAGGTTGGATATTAAAAAATTGTTTCTTGACCCAGAGGGTGGCTGGGCACTGGAACAGGCTCCCCAGGGAAGTGGTCACAACACCAAGCCTGACAGTGCTAAAAAGCATTTGGACAATATTCTCAGGCACATAGAGTGACTCTTGGAAATGGCCCTGTGCAAGGCTAAGAGTTGGACTCAATGACCTTCGTCATACAACTCAGCATATTCTGTGATCTCGCACTGATTTAACAAAAAAGAAAAAAAATGTTCCTAAAATTTGTAAAACAATACCAGAATGTTAAATGAATATACATTGTGTTTAAATACATTTAAGTCTGTATACACAGAGTTTCAAGTCAACTTATCAAATCTATATTAAAATATTTAAATTATATCAGTTCAATATCTGAAAGCAAACTTATGTGCAATTTATATGGTATTCTCCCTTGTAAATCTATATTGTCTTCTAACTTTCAAATATTAGAATTGCTGAACTTAACATGACCTAATTCTGTGCATATAATACATTTCCTTAAATAGAAAAAATGGAAGGCAATAATTTTTGGGCTTGGAGGATTGAGCTATTCCATTATTTTAAGTTTTACTTCACATTTCTTACTATGAATGTGTAAAACTGGATAAATTAAAAAACCACAATTCTCACTCTAAGACTAATTTAGGACATTGACAAATTACTTCCAAATGCGAAAGTAGTTCCTACTGTGATTATTACCTATAATCTTGAACAACCTGCAAATCCTTTCAAATGTCCATTAACCAAATGTTCTTTGAAACTAGTGTTCTGAGAAAGTACTAAACTCTCTTATGTTTCATAGAACTGACTGTTGGTAATTTCTACAGGTGTAGTTTCATTTTTAGAATGTCTGATTTTTGCTTTTGTTGTGTATTTTTATACAGCTGTGGGGTTTTGTTGTGGTTTTTTGTTGTTTTTTTTTAATGTACTTTCCTTGTCTTTATGAAGACTATCAGAGCAAAACTATTGTGTGCCTTAAAAATACAATAACTAGCATGATAAAAGGTGAAGCAGTTTCTTACTACAACTATGCTTTTAATGTCTATTTAAAGTACTGTGAGACTATTAGTGAAGCTACAGTGTGTCTTTGACACCCCATAAAAGTAAATCTCTTCAGCTCAGAGTTCCACTCTGTAAGGTACATCAGGAGAAAAAAAAAAAATCCCCTCTTTATTTTAGTTTAGGAAAAGACTGTCACCTTAAGAGTAGAGAATTGAACCATAAATTACCATGGTTTTTAGGTTTCTTTTTTCCACTTTTGAAACCTATATACCTACTTAGAGGATTCCTTTTAAGAAAAAAAATGGGAAAGCTAAGCTAACCTATCTACACAGTCACTTAGATTTTTTGAAGATGAAATTTATATATATATATAAAATATATATTTATGCCTGTATCTTTTCTTCATGATTATTTTCATTAGCTTTGTGAACTAACAAATTAAGCTAGAAAAGTGAGAAGCATGTGTTAGAGTCACCAGTGGAATTTAGACATGTCAATATTGGCCCCTGTCATATCAAATCGTGGGCATAGGAATGTCAATGAGCAATTCACAAACTGTTTTTTGGCATTTGACGACCTCATAATGCAGAAAAATGAAGAGGTTTACAGGAGCCAATGGGCTGAAGGGAAAGATACCCTGAAGGAAGAGCTGATGAAGAGGGAATCTGCTTTACCTCTCTATGCCTGGAGAACCTAGATGTCTAATGCTGCACTGGACATGGATGCTTATTTTAATTTGGGTTTTACAAGCCTTAACTTCTCCTAAATTAGAACTATAAATCTTCCAGTGACAACTTTATTTCTGCCACTGCACCATTTCTACACTACTTCATAACTCTTTCTTGTATCATAACCTTTCTACACTGGTTTTTGGAACAAAGTTTCTGGTTCAGCAATGATCTGATCATATGTCAACGACAAACTTACTGAAGAAAAGAAACTTGGAAAATATAAAACTCTAGTGTTAATTTTTCCCTGCAGGTATCATATAAATTCCTATGCTGTTATTGCACTCTGGTTTTTCAACAGATATCTTCAAATTTCTGTAGTTGTAAACCAAAACCTAATTTTTATTTTCAGAATTCTTATAGCTTGTTGCATTGTTGTCTAAAATCATGGAAATAAACTTTTCAAGGCAATATTATCTGGGTGAGGTAGAGAACATCTCTTTACTAAAAAGCTTTTCATGTTTCCTAAGTTTATAGATGCATGCCACTATAGGGATGCTTACTAATTTATAACGCTACTTAATTATCATAACTAAAGGCTACATTCAACCCAGGAACTATCCACACTTGAACCATCTTGGTGCCACCCCCAGAACCTCCTTCAGATCTGCCCCTTGGCATGCCTCCTTAGAGTTGAGTTGGCAGTCTCATGACCCTTTCTTCATCCGCCATCACCATCTTCATGCCACTTTCCCCCACTGGAACTTCTCCAAGGTGCCCGAGTCGCCTATCTTGTTTTGATTAAATGGTATCCTACTAGTCCTAGTACATGGGTCCCAAACATGATGTTCTAGCAGATATTTTGCCCTTAAAACAGAAATTCAGAAATGCAGCACAGAGGTAGAAGCTGCTAGTTGCTAAATGGAAGAAACTTGTACAGCTACATCAAAATCTACAAATCTACAAATATATAAAAATATATACATATATATACAAATATGTAAAGTCCTAAGGCATCAGCATGGCACCAAGATACTGATTCTGTAAAAGAGGAATATATGAGCAAGGTCAAATGCAGATTTTTGTCTTTCATATGACTTTTAATCTAGATTTCAGAACATTTACTATTCTGAGGTTAAAAAAGTGTATTTTTGCATTTCTCTAAATTATATAGCTAACTATCTCTGATTATAATTCTATTTTTTGTTGGGCTATACTTAGTTAAATGCCATGTTATTTTAGGGAATTATGGAGGGATTTCTGTACTAATGAATAACTTATGATTTAGTTTAGTTTCCTTGCAGCTTTGAGAACTATGTTGATACCTGAATATACGTAGGTTTCACACACCTATGCAGAATATTTGGCTTTAAAAGCTGCATAGTAAAGAGAGGTTGGATTTACAATACTGAGCATTACTGGTAAGTAGCTAAAAACAGAACTGGCCCAGTGTCCAAACAACCTATTTTCAAAAAAATTGCAATATATATTGCAGAATTGTTATACTGAAAAGACATTTCAATAATTGACCATTAAAAACTTTGTAGATACTAAAGCCATAGTCATTATTATAAAAGACTGAGCAGTTGTTAGACTAAAAGTCCCAAAGGTCCCTGACATCTTGGCAAATATTCACTGAATAGTATCTGGTTATCTCAATGACTCTGCCCATGGAAAATTTGCTAATCGGAGATATACATAAAGCTGGATATGTGAAAATCATAGAATCATAGGATATGTCTATACAATTATTTAGTTAACAAGGGATAATTTGTATCCTGATGATCTTTCTTCTAAAGACTGTTTTCACATCAGCATTTTATTGCTTTTCTTCATTGTTTTTTTACTTTTGTCTATGAGCTTTGCCACTTCTTGCAGCTCAAGATGTTACAGATGCCCAGAAGTACATGGATAGTAGGACTAAGGGTGGATAGGAATGATCATATCAGGGCCTTCATTTCAAGAGAAAATAAAATGTGGAGTTGAAAAATTATATTCCAGTTCTTTCAGACACAAAACCTCTTTGCATAACACCACCTCTACTATAGTAGAGGCTTCAATAATTTCACCATTTTGAATTATGGGAATATATGTCTAGCAAAATAAATGAGTTGTACAAGCCAAAATTGATGGCTTTTTAAAATGTGTGTTTTAAATGGCTTCTGCAAGAAGGGCTAAGCATTTATTTTCATTTACAAATAGCAAGCACTTTGGGTTCTTATTTTTCACCATTATTATAAAGACCTTCTAAAATAAGACATAATAGTTTAAAATAGCAGTTTAAAGAGCTGCTTTGTACATTGAAATGAAAAGTGAGAGTATGAAAAATACAATTCATTACCTCCAGCTGCCTCAGTGTCTTGGTCTACTATGTTTACTGGAAAAAATATTACAAATGAAGTTACCTGCAGAGCAATTTTATGATGGACTTTTCCCCTTAGTGAATATAGCCATTTGACAACTTTTCCCATATAAACGCATGCTGTATTGCACTATATTTGAAAATCATTTAGTGAAGGAAATGAATAAGTACAAGAATAGGTTGAGTCTCAACAGATGTTAGAGAATCAGAGTGCAAAAGAGGAAGCAATTATTTACTCCCAATAAGTGGAGAATGCTATCTGCAGTGGATAGATTGGATTCCTGCAGTCACGGGCAACCAATATGATCTCTCTCATATGACATTGCCACAGTTATAACTCCATAATGAGGTTGCAGACTGAATAGCTTAAAATGTACAAAAAACTTGGGTCTTTGGGCATCCAGCATTCTCCCAAACATTGTGGGGGAATACACCAAAAGAAAAATTGCTGTGTCTGCATTTTTTGGGTCCCACAATTGTTTCCTCAGCTGCAGGGCATTACTTATGGCCTTTAAAGCCAAAGACTTAACTTCCACAAAGAATTGCTGTTCTTTCCCTACAGAACAACTGCTGTTCTTTCCCCACTACAACCACTGCTGCATTTGCCAGATGGCAATCATAGCAGTTCTTAGATGGGAAATTTCCTCAGCATATTGTCTTGAATTACACCACTGAATTACGACCTTTTTCTAAGTACATTTCATGACAATACCAGAAACCTGGGAGTCCCATAAGTAGGTGATGTATTTTAATACTACCATGATGTTGTAGTTCTAGCTATTCTGCTATACCAACTAACCCTAGTGACACCAGGACTTTGTGAGTAGCAGCAGAAGACCAAGGGAAAGCAGCTCAACTTTTATTTTGAACTGATACATTCAATGAGGAGCTATTTTTGTACACTATAAAGAGAATCTTAACCCTGGCAAAGAAATATAAATATTGTTCTGATTTTACCGTTTTCTCCTATTGTATTGGTGACTTTCTGTCAGGTGCTTTCCAGTATAGACACTGCTGCTTAAAGACATCATAAGGCAAATGTTGTTTTATTTACTATCCATTCATAAAATGTATATCCCCAGCTGAAACATTTGACACCAAATTGTCACCCTGGTGCGAAAATGCTTGCTTATATAATGAAAGACCATTTTTTAGATATTTCCTACTCTCAGATCAATGACAGAAAAGAAGCAAAACCAAAACGCAACACTGGAAGGAAAGTAATTGATAGAAATTGTGTTTCTGGCAACTTGGAGTGAATGAGAATGAAAAATTATTTCTGCTGCTAGAGGAAGTCACTTTGGGCTTACAGCTTGGAACTTCTTTTAAGAAAGAAGACTTACAAACTTAGAAGGAATCTTGGGAGTATGATCAAGGTTCCAGGTGTACCTGGAACAATAAAAATACAGCACAACAAAAGCATCAAACAGAATAGATGTAAGAACAACATTATTTATTTGAAAAGAAACTTTTAGAAATCAACTACACAGCAATGGGAACGATATGAATAATGGCTGTTTCCAAGCCTAATTGATTTTTAAAAGCTAAAACTTGGCACCAGATTTGAGTACAGGAGGGAGAAAACATCAATTCTAAGAACATTTTATTACACAATTTTCTGACCCATAAATTCTGTAAAATTTTGTATCTGAACCATGGAAATAATACGGCTAATATGTTTTATCATCTTTGATAAAGAGTAACAAAGCACAATCATTAACAATCAATCATTTGCTCCTTTTTTCACTGTTCTTACGGACTAGAAATGTGATAATTGAAACAACTTCTATTTTATTATGAAGAATCATGTTTTACTCAGGACAGTGCTATTTCTTATATTTCCAGTTATTTCTTGATGATTTCCAATTCTTCAACTTCATTTGCATGTTTAGTGATGTCACTGAAACTATCATTTAACAGCCTCTGAGAAATGTCATTAAAAATTCATGTCAGAAATGGGTAAAGTGACCAATATAAGATAAAAAATAGTAAATTGTACCCTAGCTTTTAATTTTCATATTTATAGGTTTTTAAAAGCAATCTTTTTTATCTGTTTATAGATTTTTAAAAGCAATTTTTTTTAATCTGTTTATGCCTGTGAATGAGCAGAGGCACAATGAAGAAAGCTAACTCTGCATAATTTTTGATGTATCTGGAACTGGAATTTTATGAAGCTGTGCTTTCAGTCTAATCTAATTAATCAGACTTCCTTAGTTTATGGATTTTGGCAACTTTGGTATATGTTGTTAAATGAAATGCAACATGGATTGGTGTTTGTAGGTCTTGCTTCATATATTTACGAGACTAAAGTGCTGGCAGAAGATTTAACAATAATGTCTCAAAAACTTTTTCATTTTTGTTTGCTCCACTTAAGACTCACATTTACCTAAACAGCTATTGTATATGATTCTTATGCACTTATTGTAAGTAACTGCGTACAGCAAAACTCAGCACTGAAATGAATTAATTTCTCAGTAGGATCTGCACCAGAGAAACAGTGCAGATAAGCACAGTGTAAAACTGTTCAGTCTCCTTCTGTCTGGGATACCCTTCCAACAGTAAATTCAGTATTAACACATCGTCACAGCTTCCCCTACTACTACACACTCACATGTAAAAGCAAAGCACCTACTTGTGCACTCAGGCTATACAAGCACCATGGTTAGGGCTGTGACACTGTCTTATCATTTTCTGGTGAACTCTGACCTTAAACCCCCACACAACCTCCACTCAGAAAGCACAGTGCTCAAGAACCAGAAAGATCCTGCAGAAGTCCTAGACCAAGAATTTTGAAATCTAGCTGGTTCCAGGCTGCTTTCATAGAAAAGTGTGAGCACAAGCTAGCTGGCCCAAGTATTACCATTCTCTCTCAAATGCATTATCAAAGGACAATCAGAATGTTGCAATTCACCTTGAAAATTAATTACAGTAACTCAGGGCAGTGTTTATCAGTTTGTGGTCTCTGACAATGGATTGTAGATATCTGGCTGCTTAAACTACATGGCCATTCCTCTATTCTTATTGATATTAAATCAGATTAAGAAGCAGAAAGAATTACATCAAATATTTTTCTAAAGCTATATGACAGGGCAAGTATTTTGAATGGATGCTATGAACTCACGATAGGGAGAAACTATGTGACTGAAATGGGAACACTGTTCATTTGCCATTTAGAACTAAAGTGCTGTCTAACAAATGCACTTTTATCTTAATAAAGTTGAAGTACATTTGACGATTCCCTGTTTAAATGCCAGCACAGTTAAGTCTGTAGATGCTAAACCACCAAGCAGAATGCATCCAACATATATACTTTTTTACTGTGAATGGATGCAACACAGCTTGGTGTACCACTGCAGACATTCCCTCAGACACTGCTCCTGGGAGACACATGTACATTCAGGCAAGGGCAGTCAACCACTACCATCATGCTCCAAAAGACCGAGCACATCTGGACAGAATGTTTTCTCTTGCAAAAGAAAACACATTGAAGATTGCTGGCATAATTTCAGAAAATGCCAGGTGAAGTACTGTCTGAGATTTTTTGCTTTTGACATAAAGAGATGTAGTACTAAAGCGGACATGAAATTTCTCAGTTGGTACTAAATAAATAGCCTTCTCCTGCTAGGCAAATTTCTGCAGAAGATTGAATATGTTGGTTCTCTATACATTTTGATAGAAGATTTGAAAAACTAGAACAGTTCATCCAGAACACAAACATCGTTGAAGTATTATTCTCACATGGAAGAGTAAACAATAGAAATATGACATCTTTGGATGACCGAATGCCAGAAAGGGCTGTATGAAAGAAGTGTGAGTAAATAATAATGAAACTAGTCAATAATAGTGTAACTAGTAGAAAATTTTAATCTCTTGTATGCATACATTCCTCTCACAGTTACAAAGGACACCTATTTAATTTAGCACACTCATTGTAAAGAGACTTTATGCAGCTGAAGCACATATAACTATATAGATTAAGAAACAG
This sequence comes from Hafferia zeledoni, assembly GCA_035583235.1. NCBI lineage: Eukaryota > Metazoa > Chordata > Aves > Passeriformes > Thamnophilidae > Hafferia > Hafferia zeledoni. The sequence continues at coordinate 33,719,347 of JAWWEV010000134.1, read as the reverse complement.
CCATTTTTACAGTAACGCCTTTTTTTTTTTTAATTTTCAGTTTTAGAACTGTGTAACTTCCTGTTTTGATATAAAAGGAAGCAGTTTCCATAAAACAATTTTGCTAATGTTTTGCATGGAGCAATTTTTAACACATACTGCTGAGTGTGTGTGCTGTTCAATTTAAGATGAGAAAATGTATTTTTCATATTAGACAACCTAAGTGTTTTACTCTGCAGTAGCAGTGGACTAATTGTAAAAACAATGAGTCATAGACTCAGCCAGGCTCTTACACAAGTATAGTTCATTTATCAAACAGCAACCAACTACAAAATAAAGGTGAGGGAAGCCTTTGTTGGAATAACACACCTCTCAACAACAACAACAACTCTGGTTTGTTACACTGACACAACTCTTCCAAAAAATCTATGGGACTCTACCAGTCTAACAAATACGAAAACATCATTTGTTTACAAGCAAAATCTTCTTAGGTTTGGGCAAATCTGAGGGGAAGAAAATTCCCTGTGGATTTTTATTATTCTTAGCAATGAGTTGTAAGGTACTACCCAGCATTGTCCATAAAGGATAAAAAAATTCCAGGAATCTATTTCTTTTTTTTTTAGTCTCACACTTGTAGTAATAAAATGAAAACCTCACAGAAGAAAAGAAATAAAAATAACATTACAGCTGATGTCTATATAGGGCTTTCTGCAGCACGGGTTGTGCAATAAGCCTACAATAGATCATTTAGAGTATTTAGCAAATGAAATACATTATGAATTTAGATGATTAAATAATATTCTTGATATCAAAACAGAAATTAAGTATAAATAAATCAGGTTTTTCTAGACACAAGAAAAACTTTATCCATACTATTCATCTATATTATTTTTAAAACAGATTTATTTTTATTAAATAGCAAGATATATCAGAAAAAAATATTTGGAGTATTTATGAAACACAGAGAAAACTCCCAGCAGTTTGATTGTTCCTATTTCTTGAGTGGAGAAAGAGGAGAAGAACAAAGATATTTTTGTCATACCTTTTCTGGAAATGGAACCAACTTGTGCCATCTTGATAACTGAGACCACTTACTCCTTCTCAGATTGCAAGCTACTGTCATGACTGAGAAACATGATGCACTTAAACATTTGTGTAACAGGTGGCATGGCAAAACTTCAGGAAGACAAATATCCAGGAGGCATCTAGTAAAAAAAAAAAAAAAAAAAAAAAAAAAAAGGAGAGCAGAGTGTGTAATTTTAATTGTTTCCACAGCAGGTGCACTCAATTTGAAGACTGGGACAGTTACAAAGCAACCGTTTCCTATCAAAATGAAATGCTTTTATTCTCCTCTCCCTGACACAACTTTTAGATTTGTATGATTTCTTTTATTTCTGTGTAGTTTTCCAATTTATTTTCACGTTAAAAAAGGGAAAACCAGACCTGCTTTTTGTCTGTAGTTGAATGCAGAGAAAATTAGTTTATACTCTGCATTAATGATACTTGCTCTGTCACAAAGTGAAACAAAAAATTGGGCTAAAATCGTTACTTTGAGTTTCATTCTTAGAGAATTTCAATGGGTGAGAGCTTCCTGGAAATGACTAACTAGATAGGTTGAGTAAGACGTGATATTTATCTACCCAAACCAACTCCACATTTCACAATGTCACCAATCTTCTCAAATACAAAATGCACTGATCTAGTCACGAAAACTGCTGTGGTAAGATTTGTTCCTGTTCTCATTAAAGTCATTATTTTTTTACTGATTCCAAAGAAATTGTTTCAAAAATGGTGTGACAAGGAAATAGCACTCTTTCATTGTACAGTTTTATGGTAGTTGGCAGCCTGAGTCGTGCTGTGATCTAGCAGCACTTAGTCTTTCTATACTGCAAGTATAGCTAATCCTGGAAACCACATGAGATGTGACTGCGAGGACTGAACAGCCTGTGCACTTGGCATTGCTTCTAACCTGTTTTTTCACACTATTTCTCACTGTGAAAACAAACAAGCAAGCAAACAAGAATTTTCAGTCCATAACATAACAAAAAACTTGTACAAGCTCAAGCAGCAAGATAAGGTGATAATTTTCCCCTTTAGTTCAAGTGTCAGCTTGTTTTTGGCTGCTGTCAAACTCTTTGCCACACCAGATGCCCATCATATCTGTTACATGGCAAAATATTTTAGTATGTAAAAGACAAGATGCATGATTTTTACATACTTATCTTTGAAATCTTCAAAGGACTTCATTATAGCTGTGCTTGCTTACACTCACTGCGATTCCCTTTTAAGTTCCCTTTAAATTTCTCTTTATCACCTTTTCCCTCATGCTCATGTGTGTACAAGTCAAAGTTAAGGCACCTTTAGGGGTAGCCCACTAGCCCCTCTCTGTTTGTAAACAGCAGATCTAGCAGGGCCCCACCCCTGGTAGGTTCATTTACCAGCTGAAGCAGGAAATTATCCTCTATACACTCCAGGAATCTCCCAGACTGCCTCTTCCCTGCTGTGTTTAACCCAGCAGATATCTGGCAGGTTAAAGTCACCCACATGAACAAGGGCAGCCGATCTTGAGACATCTGCCAGCTGCTTGTAAAATAATTCATCCCCTTCATCATCCTGGTTGGGTGGCCTATAACAGACTTCCACCAGGATGTCAGCTTTGTTGGCCTTCCCCCTGATTCTGGTCCACAGGCACTCAACTTTATTGTTAATGACCTCAAGTT